>CAWUFW010010474.1:0-692807 GCA_963921515.1 Calotriton arnoldi
ACACATGGCAAGGACTATCCTAAAAGACATGAGCAGCCAAATTCTAAACAGGTGACCTTTTACCTGAAAATGGCAGTCTAATATGTATTTCAAATAACAATAATATCATAATTCCAGTACCTGACACATACATAAACATGTCCCAAACACGTAGAAAATTCAACAACAACAAACCTTTTTTTCATCACCCCAGCCAACAATAACTGATACATGTCCACCTTGAGCTAGAAAGCATCGTGTGCTTTCAAATTTTATGATTGTTTTAAAAACATCCATGATATTTTAAAATATTTTATTCTAGAAAAACCTGGAGTATTTCCACTGCTATAAAAGACCCTGCCTCCCCTGCAAATTAGAGGAGAATTCCTTCCAAGCTGACCTCACACATGCTGGGTGACTGCCTTAACGATCCTGACATCCGCTGCTTGGTGTCATCCTTGATGCAGAGATGGGTCACTTCGTTCAGGTGAGCCACAGTTTACCTAAGCATATACCTACACATCTAGGTTAGGCTACAACACATTTAGAAAATTACTAATTTTATCTGAACTAGCAGATGTTCCTTGTGCGCTATGGTAGAATGCTGTCTCCTTTTTACTGTTCTTATTACTTCTGTCTCCTGATTGTCGCCTTTACATGTTTACAAGACTTGTCGCTGGATTGTATTAACGTCCTAATAAAACCATCCTGTATATTCTAGAGTGGTGAAAACACAATTGTGGACTGTACTGTTGTCCCTGAGGGAATCAGGAGCCATTTTCAGTGGTTAAGACTACCTACACCACTGTAAGAATACAGGGGGGGTAATAGTGGCATAAACAAGATAGTCTATTAACTGATATCCTAATGAGGGGCTCAGTCACCGAGAAGCGACTGAGTTTGCCAAGCCACCGGATCATCCAAAACACGCAGATCTGGGTCCCTAAGAACATTACAAAGTGTTAAAACTCATGAACTTTTTCAGTTTAGATTAACTTTCTTGACTCTTGTCCCTATCATATTACTATCTCCCACGTTAGTATAAAGTTTCACAGTATTATCGGTACCCAGAGCAAAGCATCATAATACACAAACTAACAATTTCTACACCCACACCCTATCCTAGCATCTCTACACAACAAATATCTTGTCAGCAAACCGACACCTATGTGTAAACTCCAATCATATGCAATCCATCATCATATATACTCATCTAGTAGTACTGACTCACACCCATCAATATTTCCTGCGCATTTTGAACACTAAACCAATACATCCATGACAGACAGCTCTACAAAACACACAGAATGATGGGCAGAATGCCTGGCAACATTCACCCCCAGTCACAGATCTGGGTTTAATCCATTAGATTTATTTTCTCACCCTTTTAATTCAGACATGGCCATATGCAAATCAGTCTTGACCCTGTACCTCATGGGAACAGTCCAGACCGAACTGCCAAGCCATGTCTTCCCTGGACAGATCCAACATCCTAAGACCGGTTTCAAACTATCCCTTCAGCAGGATAGCTTGACTCCAATGGCGTAGTGAGCCAGGACACGTCTGGGCATGCCCTTCCCCGCCGGGCAAAATGCAAAACTAGATGTCTTGGTCACCTACACATGTAACACTTGTCTGAATCTGAGTTTAATCCATCGTTATTTTACTTCACCACGCACCTTCAGACATAGCCATATGCAAATCAGTCTTGACCCTGTGCCTCATGGGAACAGTCAGACCGAACTGCCAAGCCATACTCTTCCCTGGACCGGAATCAAGCATACAGGACAGTTTCAGGCTATCAGCCTTCATCAGCCAGGATAGCTGACTCCAGTGGCGTAGTGAGCCGCCGGACCCACGTCTGGGCATGCCCTTCCACTTAGGCGAAATGCAAAACACACAAGATGATGGAGGAATGCTGCTCTAACGCTTCAGACATCATCCCCTTTGGTTTAAAACTGTTCGCCCTAAGTATACCCAGACGTGATCCACTACTCACTTGCCTGGATAAGAATATACAAGCTGACTAGGTTTTAGACCAGGCCATTCTAAGATGCCTTTCAGTCAAAGGCGTATAGCCCAGCAGTTGTAGATATTATGAAGACTGAAACTGTTACATATAACTGAAATTGATAGGTGGCTAAGAATGTGTGGAACAATTCAGTGACTGGGGACAATGTTGATTTCTTAAATATTCCTCATCCAGCTGAACAACTGTTAAAACCCTAAGTAGGCATTAAGGTCCCTTAGCACTTTGCCACTGGGTAGATAGCCTGGCTGATGGGGACGTGATCCCAGGTCTGTTTCAGTCAGAGAAGACATGAAGCTGGCAGTTGGCTGGATATTTATGAACAGAGTCAGATTTGATACATATAGCCATGATGACAAGTGTGGGAAGTGGGCAAGAATGATGATGGATTAAACCCAGATCAGTTGACTGGGGTGATTTTAACTCCTAGACATCCCCTTTGAGATTTAAACTTTGTTACCTAAATGGCAGGAGTATACTTAGGCATTTTTTGCCACTGGATTCAAGATAATACAACTGATGGAGTTTTAGTAGGCAATCCCCACGTCAAGAGAGGAACATGTAGCTGAATTCAGTTATGAACTTCAGACTATTTACACTGAGCAAGTGAGTGATGAAGCTAAGGATGATGATGGATAAACCCAGATCAGTTGACTGGGGTGAAGTGTTTGGTCACTCTATGTTACATTTCGCTTTGTTAGCACACAAATTTGGCAGAATCCAGACGTGGGTCACTATACTGCCACTGGATGAAACAGTGAGTTTGGGCTCTGAGGCCCGTCTGTTTCCGGTCAAAGTGGCTTGGCAATTCGAGGCTGGACAGCCTGAGACAGAATCAGACTGTTGCCTTCTTGAAAACATGTCTGAGATAGGATGAGTGGAGAGTGAAAGCTAGTGGATTAAATTGAATCAGTTAACAGACCGATTTATGCGCTTCCGTCAGCCCCTTTGTTTAAAACTTTCCCAAACCTAGAGATTATGCAGACGTGGAGTCCTGCTTCACTTTGCCACTGGATTCAAGATGAAAGGTGAGTCCCAGGATACTTGTTTCCGGTCAGAAATGTGCTAGCTAACCGAGGATGTTCCCATGAGCCTGTGCATATGGCACTTCTTCACCAGACAAATTCAAGTGATGATGGATTAAACCCAGACAGTTGACTGAGTGAAGTCTTGTGCTCTCACTCCGTCCATCCATCCCCACAGCGGAACAACCACAAACCATGTTCAGATATCCACACCCACCCAGTAGCACTTGGGATCAAGATGCCTAAACAATATCCTGCTACCTGCATTACACTAATACACCAATATACAGCTTCTGCAATACAACACATCCACTGCCTATAAAATACAGATTTAATAGTTAAGAATGACATGCAAACTAATCACACAATGGCCTACAAACCAATCTATGAATCTTAGTCACATCTACTAACAATAATATCAGGTAATGAGATTAAGGCAACAGAGCCAGACCTAGGTAAAACTTAACCTCTCATGACATTTATTTTAGATGTTTATTTAATGAAATATTAGGAATAGCGACTGGTATTATCTTTAGACAGATGTTTTGATCAGGAATCCACAAGTTATCAGGAAACTCTCGATCAGGAAGGAGCTTCTCACGCTACAAACAACATTAAACAGAGCAGATGATGGGCATCAACTCACCGCCAGCTCGCTAGCTGATAATTCTACTTCATGGAATATCGCTACTTTTATTTGCTACATTTGTCTCCCCTTCCTACTTGGAACAGCAAATGGTGCAGTATTTAAGACTTTGTACTCCGACCCTTTGCATTTGGCCATGACTCCACCTCCTTGCGGCAACTCATAAAACTGTAGTAGGTAATGAACCTTTCTGTCTGCTATAGTGAGTTGTCTGACCCTTCACTTGGTAAGTGCAGATGTATGCTAAGCTGTTAACAGACTGTGGACATTTGTGATTCTGTGAGTTGTTCTCTGTCCTGGCAGCATGGCCTTGTCTTTGGTCTTCAGGCTACACCAGAGGAAACTTAATGACAGACTGAGTTTTACTACTGTTGCCTTTAATGAAATACTGCAGGCTTCTTTAGGTAAAGGGAAGACTGCCTGGGTGCTTCTATACACTACAGCAATCATCATCATCATCAAAACTCTTTATTTCAGTAAAAATACCATGAAAACAAATATTCAGAGCTTCATGCATAGCAGTAAGGAAAATCAGACAATGCATATAATTAACATTGCCTGGCTCATAGCTGATGCGTTAAAAATATAAAACATGCAATAAACACAATTTACCGCTTTTCAGCTCTGTTGAAATTCATATTACTGGGTATGCTGGGTACCCAGCGTAGATGGCTGCATACCATGACTCATGGCGGCAGGGTATAAATCACATGGGCAATAAAAGAATGCAAGTACTATTTTAACACACATCACAGATTCCTGCTTCAGAAAGAATAATACAGAACAGCAAAGTCCGTTTGTAAATGCAAATGCATTAATGCTAGTGATTACATTCATACAATCCTCACGTAAGATTTATTAAAAACAGCAATTTAAAGGCACTGTATTCCCAAAAAATGGCTAGCCATCGTAAACAGTGTCATGACTGTATATCAGCTTTGGCTCTGGGGAAGTGCCCGGAGACTGTCAGCACCCTCCTCTGATGCCATGATGACAAAATTGCCAGTGGCCTGCAAATGGGTCTTGCATCAGACATTATGTGCACAGGGCTTACTCTCTGCAATCTTGAGGTGCCTTCTCTGTAGGAGACAGCCATTGCTTCCTGGAACACCCCACTCGTAATGCAAGCGAAGAATGGTAATGGGACTGAGGCAGCCCTTTGGCTAATGCTATATTGACCGGCCATAAGGATTTTAATGTTAATTAATGCTGCTCTCTTTTCTATCGGCGGCCTACAACAATATAGGGTAACTTTCTAGAAATGCGGTTGTCTTGCAGACTCGAATTCTTCAGTCAATCTGCTAGCTTCTATCTATGCATTTGCTCAAACCCACTCCCAGTAGGTGTTTTAATGTTCTAGTGGCGGATGTTGGTGAATATTGTGACCTGCGGGCACTGCTAAGACAAGTCTTTGTATGTTTAATCCATTTTCTTTATGCGTGGTCTGAGCACAAATCCCTGGAAGGTAGCGGCATGATGTGCCATCATAATACCCAAGCAGTACCCAAAACAGATCCTGTAAGGTTTGATGCCCATATCAGCAATAATGTATGAAGAATTACTGCGACAAGGCCAGGGTTTCTAAGTACTTATTCTCCAGGGGATTTATCAGAATAAAACTGCTCTGCACGTGCCCACAACTCAGCCCCATAAAGTCACTGCTGCAGGCTAACTATAAGAGACACAGTTAACAGACAGACAACAATGTAGGAGAGAGAGACAGTGTTCTTACGCTAGGCCGGGCCCTAGAAATTTAGAGGAGATAGGGCCTCAGACCATGGCTCTCTGACAATTTAATTCCCAGGCTAACGAAGACTGACTCCTACCAAGTGTTGGCTCTAGAAGGACTGTCTGAATTCAATAGCATAGCCCAGTTTTAGTCTATTTGTTCTGACCTCCCGTATATGAATGTCTAATATTTGCAGCCACTAGTGCAGATGAAGTATTATCCTTGAATAAAGTGGCAATTCTTGCTTGAAAATTTTATCAGCTGGAATGCTGAATCTAGCTTTCTCAGATTGATAACAAAAATGCTTGAACCAGGAGCCGGGCCTATTCTGCACAATAAGATGAGTAACTATCCTGCAAGATTCTCTTCATGAGCCAACAAGGAATGCAAGGATACACGTGGCCTACTATGCCTCTGAGCACCCGCCTAGAGGTGGCTCCTGGAAGTAGGTCAAATGCATTTTAGATCTATACATGCAATATATAGGCTCCCTTTACCCAGCAGAACTCAATGCAATTTATAAAGAACCGGAAAACCTGACCGATTGTGCCAGTTACTCACGTCAGCTTGGAAGGGAGAAAATGAGCTTCATCAATCTGTGATTTAGCTAGAGCGGCGACTCTGGATTTCGTCAGACCAATTGGTCGATAGTTGGGGCTCTGCGCCCCTTTTGAATAGGCTGGCCCTTTCAAGATTACCAGGATCCTCCCTCACCCGCGATGTGCGGGGTCAATAGCAAGTACCCAATTTTTCTGTCGGAACAGAGGAGATCCCCTGGAATCCATCGGGCTATAGCACGATTGCATCAAAGAGGCATTTCCTCTCTGGTAAATGAGAGATCATATGTTGATGAAATAGGTCAGGGACTGATGCGGTTAGTAAATCTTGCCATGCATAGAGCCGAGATGTAGTCAAGGCGGAACTATGGGCCACCTTACCCCAGAACAATCTAAGCGTCTGGATGACTCCAGTGCCTAAATCCCATTCCTCTTTAAGCTACTAATTAGACAGTTTATGGTACTCCTCAATTCCCCCATTAATCCCTTTGCCTTAGGACAGAGACAGCGATGCTGAGAACCATGAGAACGTTTTAGCCTGGACGATAATTCAGGATTTCTTGCCAAATGAATGCTTAGAATTTTCTCAAGGACTTAATAAAACATTGCCTTTTCCTAGCCAAAGGCAAGGGATAAATCTGCCCTATTCCCCAAACAGTATGCCTTGCTATTCTCCTCAGACACCTACAATAGCAACACCATACTCATACAGATATACATATACATATAGATACAGAAGTAAACGTTACTATGCAAATAGCCTACTGCAATGACGACCAACGTCATCCCAAAAACACGATAAATGCGTGCTGCTGGGTCTAACACCTGCTCCTACCCTGTGGTAAATCAGGCGACAACACCACCACAGCACACCTGAAAAAACAGCAGATGCCATGTGACTACTGTCAGCCTCCAGCTTAAACACAGCACCACCGCCACCTACACCCAGAGCCCGCCACCCCCCTCCCCGGACTCCCGGACTACCACAGAGGCAGAAACGGTAAGACAGACCTTCAGAAAAGCGCGCAGCCTCACAGGCAACGCAGAGGATGTGTGCCCACTGCAAGCTCAAAGAGACAGCCATCTCATCTGACAATCATTGCCCACAGGCTGGCAATGCCTGCGGACGGCGCTCCCTCCGCAGACAAAGCTGCTGGCTGTGCTCCTCTGGCTGCTTCCAACCAGAAGTCGGAAAAATCTGCAATAAACCAACCCAAGTTCCTGCACTGGACTCTGCCATCAGCAGCACGCTCACTTCCACGCTGCTGGGCAACTGGCAAGGCTTCCTGCGCCATGAAAACAACCCGCAGAACAGGGCAATCAACTGCACCCATGTACTCCTACGTGCCTACAAAATTACACAGCAGCACGCATGCATCATGCAGGCAGCAGTGGATACCTGGGACTCTTCACCAATAATGGGTAGCTACCAGGCAGTGTGCATGATTCAATCTTCCGGTAGTCCCCATCTGCTTTTCAGGAATTAAATGCATTGCTCTGGTAAGTATATGAGCTTACACCACACCTCTTCCAATCCGACTCTCAGGAGATGCACCGTTACAAACTCACATACAACATGCCAAACAACATGCCCACCTACAGGCTACATTGCTGTACTGTGGTAATCCTAGTAGCCATACACAAATAAATGTATGGCACCTCAATACACAATAACTGAGATGGCTGAAGATGAACCATCTTGAAGGCAAATGACAATTAATACACAATGCCAAGTGAAATTGTACGTGAATGTGCTGGCCAGATACTACAGTAAGCTGGACAGACATGTCCATCATGTACATACACTGAGTATTTAGATGTAGTGGGCAATTAATGCCGCAACCAGCGCAGACGGTGGGGAAGATCGGCTCTGCTGTTATCCCCTAGCGTGGCGAGTGGCCAGTAAACAGTCAACAGAATTTGTGGCCACGTTGCTCTGGGCGTAGTTCTCTTCTGGAATGGCACCAACGTGTATGCCAGGGCGGCCTCTCAGCCCGCCGATGCCTGCGATACTATGATAGCCTGCTGCGCCCCAGACCGCTGGTCCCCAGACCTCTTGGCAGCCCTGCGCCAGGCCGCTCCTCCTGCCGGCACGCGTATCAGAGGAGCCCACCAACGTGCGGTGCAGAGCCTCAAGCCGGGCCAGCGACCTTGGCAGCCTCCTCAGACAAATCACGATCACGGCACAACTCCTTTCTCGTGTGTAACACTCCACCGCTGCCTCCGGCCTGCACTCTCAGTAGATCACACATTTGGGAACTGAGTATTGATTTCATACAGTGGCAGTTCATATGTTAATGGCAGCGGCTATCATAGCTGCTCCATGATCTGGTGCCTGCTCCGTGCATCACTGCTGACACGTATGGGCTGCCTATTTGCTCACACTGGAACATATGCACACATTTGGAACTGTCTGGTTCACATGTCTTGAAATTCACGTAATGGCAGTATTTATATCACTGTACTCCGATCTGTGCCACCAACCTCCGTGCATGCAAGCCAGCGTACCTGTCTATGGGCCCTTTCTGCACACCCATTCCTTTCTTGATCAAGCCGTCACACATTTGGAACTGAGTCTTATGGCAGTTCTACCGTGCAGGCCTCATGCAGACTGCATCCCCTCTGGTGCCACTCTGTGCCCAGTATGGACACTCATTATCAGAGGTGCTCTTCATCGTAGCTGATACTGGCTTGAATGATTAAAAATGAGTCAGAGCTGTCATCTCATTGCCTGACAAGCACAGTTCTACCCTCTGCACTGGGCTGCCTTCACTGTCCCCGAACACTCAGCATTCACCTTACGTGCAGCGAAGGACCCGCTCAGCTCCTGTGAGCCCTACCTCAGGCACCGCCGTCTGTCCGTAGTGATGATAGCACTGGCAACGGCATATACATCGGACACTAACTCTGTGCACAGCTCAGAATCTGGCTCACGGTGGAGCTGGATGGCCTCTGAGTCGTGGCCCTGAAGTCATCAATGCCATGTGACTTGTGGCCTCGCGCTGACGCCTCGGCCTCAGCGGTCCACCAGGCTCACATCAAATCAGTCTGACACTGCCAGGCGGCTGCATCACCGCTGACTGCACACACCACGCATGGACCTGCTAACCAACTGCCAGTGAAAATCTTAACCAGACCTCAGGGTGCTCCTCACTATAACTGGGTCATCATCAGCATGGCCTACCCTGCTCAGCTCTTGGAATACCACTAACTCAGTGCACCCTGGCACTGGACCCACTGATTGAGTTTTGATACTGTGGACAGCTTCACAATGTCGCCTCAGGCAGTGGGAAGACCTGGAGCTGGATGATGAAGATGGGCAGGTGCAAGCACACTCCGCTGCAGCTGCAGCAGAATCCTCCGCAATCTAGCCTTCTTCATGTGTATGATCAGCTCTGGGTAGCTGCCTCAGTGCACTGCAGCTCGGCCCTTCTGATTAGTGTGGAACCTCCAACACTTGCTCGGCCTACCACCATGTCCTTCTGGTGTTCTGACTCGCTCAATGTGATCACTTGTTCAGGTGTTGCCAGCAACCCTTCAGACTGTACACTTGCACCGTAGCTTTTGGCGTCACTGGGTTGTGTTCAGTAATAAAGGTGGCGGGCGCCGCCAGCAAATGTCGTGGATGTCAATGCAATATGCATTACGATGTGGCAATGGTGGGCTAGCCATGGAGCAGAGTGGAACATGGACGTAGCTGTCAGATCCCCTTATCATGGAGGGAGTGGGCCTAGGCGGCAGAATGCACTGAAATTGCAGCAGAATGTTATCCGGGCTCTGAATGATTCAGCTATAGGCTGCAGATGCTGTGTGTCTCTGAATAGCAGTGTGGTGTCTGGGCTTCGATGGAAATTAGACACTTGTAATATATCTAGTTTGGCTGCCATGGAATCCAGAGCCCACCCGAACTCAGCCCTTTCAGCTTCTGGCAGTCTGCTACTGTGAATGCGTGTGTGGAGACGACAGGGAACTGGGCTTGGCGTACTTCCTGCTGTGTCTGCACGGGAATGAGTCCCCCGTGCAGCTGGGTGGGTACTAAGGTGCCATGAGCTGTTGGCAAACGTTGTGGCAGTGTGAGTCCTACTCATCTCTGTCTGTATTGTCTGCTCTGCGAGTGTTGTGTCCCTGTGAGGAGATATGTGCTACATTGTGTTGACATGTTGACGCATTGTTGGATACATAGAACTGCATGACAATATTTACATTGGGACATGACAGGGGCATGACCATTTGATCTTGGGACACCTGGACATTTGAACTACATGAGTAGTAGCTGCAGTGCATTTCATCTCACATTCCCTCTTTATGCACAGATATGTGTACTTACAAGCGGAATTGTTGGCAGATACCTTAATTGAAAGTGTTACACTGTACTACGTATAGATCAATGTGATGTGTATTAATGCTGTGTGCTTTGCATTGAAATGGAGAATTTACAACTTCTTGATTTTGCTGCCCTTATCCCTTGAGGGCGGTGTGCTGCTTCTAGTCATGAGATGTGCAGACTTAATAAGAGCCTATGCTATTTATATTTTGGACTCTTGTGCATGCTATCATTAGATCTGTTGTTGAGACAGTATGCATGGATGATGATCAGGTGTGACACCTATACCCCTAAACAGTGTGTTCCACACTGATATTGTACCATGTCATGATAGTGGACTGCAGCTCTGTCATGCCGGAGATTTGCATTGATAGTGAGCTCTAGTATGCAGCTGCTGAGTTTTTTATTGCGTGTGCATGGGGTGGTTATTGGGTGGTGCCAATGAGACCACTGGCCACATGAAATTGGGCAGACTACACTGTTTTATGCCATGCCGACCTTCACCCCTGTGCACTGTATGTGGGCTCATGTGAGCTGTCAGACCCCAACTCTACTGATAACTGTATTTTCCTTCTACATCTCATGCAATTGTTCACTGGACTACCGCATCAGTCACTACATTACCTGATGGACAATCGCTGAGACTGCTCACCTGGTGCATTTTGCGCTTATATCATTCAGCGCCTCCTTGGCCCTGCGCAATCACCCTCTCTCGACTGCATTCACCCCTGTCCGTTTCTCTCTTGACTCCCTTGCCAATAACCGTTGGGATGATGAACGGGTGTGTGGTGTTCTTCCTCGTGATGTGTGTACCTGCGGACTGCAAACACAGGTCTTCCTCGTCTTCTTCTCCTTGCCCTTCGTGACCCGAAGATTAGGCTGGTCTCACTGGGGGCTGATGAATTCCTGTCATTGCTACTTGCTCCGGCCTCTTCCATGGTGCTTCTGCCAGTTTAATTATTTTGGTGTTTTGTGCTTTATAATTTTCTATTCGCGATGAGAATACAGGCCTATAAACAGTTACTCTTGTTTTAATAGTGGTTATTACATGTAACTTTTAAGTTGGTGTTTGGGTACACCGTCTTATGTGATCGTATGTTAAATGGACTACTCTGCTGAGAACTGCAACGTGTTAGCGTAACGTTAACACAGCATTTTCAGCGATATACTAACGTGTGCAAAATTGCATTAAGTAATTTTGCGGTAATTATCTGATTGTAGTATCCCCCATGAAATAATTGATCCTTAACACAGTAGGTAAACTGACCGAGATAACCACTTGTAATATAAGATCACGTTTTAGAATGCTGAGCTAGTTGATCATGGGATTGAAGGCCATTTGGGTGGCGATTGCCTTGTAGTGAAGATATGAATGACTTTTGCTATGATATATTATGAAGATGGGAGATTGTGGTCATAGATAGTCTGAATAATGGACATATCTACTACAAGGTATTGCTTTGTTCGTCCACTTCAATATAATATCCGTAGACACATTGGGTAACAAAGTAATTTGTTTAATCGGAGTGTCCTTCCATTCCTGTGACATATAAACTAGACAATAGAGCTGCGAGAATACTGGATATGTATTGATAATCCCTGAAACTATACATATTATCAGGTATTTCGTGCTCGATCAGAGCTCAAAGTTACATTAAACCCGAGCTACGACCAGGGTGGGCGTTTCTTTGCATCCAGTTGGATACAGACAAATTTGCAGATACAGAAGTACCTTTCTGGAAATTTTCCCTGGGCATTAGGATGTCAATGCATATACAGTGGGCCTTGTATCACAGCTTCATCATATGTGAATGAGCTCTGGCTGAATTCAGACAGCCCTCAGGCTGACTATAGAGGACCCGGTGCAGTAATCCTGGGATAAAGTGGAGTCAACTCAGGTTTCTGCAAAATAAGTCTCATGCTGATTAATAATAACCCCTGGGCGTAGTTTCTGCATGAGTAAAATTCTGTATATGCCCATGAAATCACTTGCACTAGAGCGCTTCTTGTAGCTCTGCTGAGCTTTCATGAATGCCAATGAGAAATACTGTGCAATGATTGCAGTGCCGGTGCTCACACTGGTAATCATTGCGAGCGGCATCATGCGTTCCGTGGGTTGCTACTCGGCGACCTTTCTCAACTTGTGGTTAATAATTTCTCATCATGGCGGTGTGACATGCATGACCACTCTACTAATGGCAGCCTGACCTCCCAGCAGTCAAATCTCGCAGGAAGTACTCACGCTGTGATCGGCAACCTTCATTATAATAAGCAGCATCTCCCGCAGATATTCTTTGCTTCTTCCGTGGTCATGCTGTGAAGGACATGGCAAACTAAACCTACGCGTTACTACAACAATACGTCTTGTTCATGTATGATTCTGAAATACGCACACTCCTCTTGTATGCCTCTCTTGGCATGAATATGGCTCAGCCAATGAGGACAGGCCCTTTCCTAGTATACATGAATATTCAAGGATTTTCCTTTGTGGCTCATGTGCAGATGAGACGGTAAGCAGGTAGGAATCGGTGGGATCAATGATTTGACTGAGTGAATCTTCCTCAAAGCGTCATCTCCTATTTGCAGAAACAAATTCAACGTGTAAGGAAAGGATGGCGACTGAATGACTACCTCTTCAGGAGGTAATTGTAATGCAACATGCCTTTAGATTTATCAGAGATCGATGATAAAACCTGCTTGTGAAAGGGTATTCTGAGATGATCAGTCGTTCTGTGATGGGGATGATGATGAAGTCCCTTTGAGACATCGTTACTGTCTTGTGGTAATGCGATGAAAGAATGTTTAGCTGAATTGAATGTGGTGATGTACGTGGGGAACGTCCTTTGCTCAATTTGGCAAGATTATTGCACTAAGTTTCACTGTCAGGATATAGATCAGCCGAGCTGTGCATAGGACACGTCTTATGCCTGCAATGATAGGTCAGCTATCTGGATCGACATTTACCAGCTGTGCTGTTCTTTAGGACACGCATGTGAATTTATTGTTGGACACGGTGGTCATATAGAGAATGAGACATTGTGAAGTAGCCGTGGGCAAAAAAGTAAGGCTTCCACACTGGCCCCACTGTCCTGATAAATTCATTGGCCGTCATTATTCTGACCCTCTGACTGAGACACTCTAGTGTTTTCATAGGTGGAGAATTGCAATTCTTGCTACAGACGCAGCTGAGACTTCAGCCAGGGGTGCTGCAGATATGCCTGCTTGTGTGCTATGCGATGACAGAACGGTGGTTTTCTGATCACCATGACCGAGGGACACTGCAAACAGAAGCATCTGCCGAGGTTGCTCTTGATCATCCCTATAATGTGATTCTTTTTGAAATGAGAATTGCTGTATTTCCTTAAAGAATAAAATTTCCCTCTGGGGTTCTGCATTAGATAATGTTGGTTCAGTACACTGCCTACAACTCCCATGATGAGAATAACAGTGTCCATCCATAGATGTTACTTATATTTACCTTTGTAGCCATGTATATATCTTTTTGTCTATAGCATGTTCAGCGGAAACCAGCCAGCTGAATAGACTACAGGGCTCCTGCCTGGGCTTAGCCTCAATTCTTCAGTGTCTTATGGGAGCTTCACCGGCCTTTTCTTGCTAGCTACCCTTTTAAACAGACAGTATGCCTTGGCAGCTGCAAGTGGAAGAAGACAGAGCCTTGGATGAGGGCAAGGTGTAACAGTAGATGAACAAGTCAAGAAACAGGCCCTCTGAAATCTATCACAGTCCTTCCTCTCCCGGACGAGACCAGGAACTCCCAATTCTCCACCAGTGCAGCCACATGATTAAACAGAGATGCGGTAGATGGAAACAATAGAAGAAGATAATTTGCTACTGGATCTGATTATGGCACTGTAGATGAGATAGACAGTATGTCCATAGTCCGTAATCTTCAGATGGAAATCTGGAGAATTATTGGCCAGCTCGAATATGGCTGGGCTGCTGTAAGTACCAACCCTTAGCCCGAGCTGCCTGGCTAAGTATGAGAAATGCACAAGCCTCGAAGCGTGGAGAAACAGAACGAAGGCAGCTACTTGTGGGGCTTGCAGTCCCCATCACTGAGCAGACACCGACGTGGTAACTCAGCAGCGCTGCGGAGGGCACCTCTCAGCTGTGAGGCAGCAGTGTCAGCGCCTCACTGGCAGCCCCAGGTAATGAAGAATCCCCCCTGCATAGTTACGAGTTTCTTAGTAGCCACACAGAGAGCGCTCCTCAGAGCCTCTAAAACAGTCGCAGACTCAGGCAAATGTGGTATGATAGACAATTCCACAATAAATCTAGCCTTCGATGTAAGCATGCCCTTACTGCCTTCCTATTCAACTGTTTTGGTCACATGATCAACCAGAAAATAACCCTTGGCGACCGGATAAAGTTTCTAAGTTTTAATTTCAAGATTTGATAATAATGTTATGTATCAAAAACAATTCAAGTCTTCCTATTATGGAAACTATTCTCACTTGAGAACTCAACATACTAGTGAATAGGCCTAACCCCAGTTCAGATGATATACACCAGATGAGCAGTACCCCTGCGCAATCATTCAATATTAATATAGCAACTGCCCCAGAGGTGATGTAGTTGATGAACATATTTTAGGCAGTCAATCATAAAAATGCTCATGCCTACAATTCAGCTGACTGCCATCACTTGATGTACACCACACAAAACAAATGTGGGCCCTTATTTACTGCCATAAGCGAAGACCTCCAACACCCCCATTGCCTCAGATGCAAGTATCTAGAGACACCAGGCTTAGATATCTCAAAACCTGACACATGCCAGTTCATGACAGAACCCAAACCAGCTTGGGTATAGGCAGGAAGAGACACTGGCAACGATTAACTGCTTGATGCTGTCTTCTATGAGCAGAAGTGGCAGAATTTAATGGAGCACGTGGGCTCTGGAAATTTAGGCATCTTACCAGGCCCCACAGAATGCCTCAGCCACCTTATCCTCTGCAGATGAGAATCCATTGAATGGATACCCTCCCCCCAACCAGAAATCTCTTATATTACAATAGAAGATGCTCTTTCAGAAAAACATTTCTGGCATACTAAGAACAACTCTTTACACCCTAACCTCTGAACACTGCCTTCCTACATCCAGCTCTTAGTATGCTTCAAATGCCGTACTGTTATTGTATAATGTAGATGTGGCAATGCTCCTCCTCACATCAAACTCTATCAGGCACCTACATATCAAGATAATGCATAACAATGTGCCTCGAAAATATCAAATGCGTAGCTCCTCAATGATGGGCTGGGGTTTGCAAAATTGCGTTTATATGCGAGCAAACAACGAATGTTCAGTGACCTTATACACGTATGATGCCAATGAGCTAATGCATGGAACTGGGCCGCATACTAAAATAGTTTAGAGGAAGAATAATGCATATTTAAATATTTGGCATCTTACATCTTGCTTTAAAATAATGAATAATGCGCTTCTAAGTTGCTAGAAAAGCAATGTGACAGAAGGATGGTCTGGAGTGGAACAGTGTGATTTTACCATGTGAGTGAATCTTATTTGCTTTATGAGTGAAGCTGAAATACCCAAGTTAGCGGACAGGAGGGCAGATGGCAGAAATGGAGCAACCAGAAGTGCTTGGGGGAAATGCCCCGGATGAACACTGGATTCAAGATAATGCAACAAAACGTACCTGCCAGCGTAGGACCACCCTTCTTTCCTCAGATGAAGCTGAGGGCCGATGCGATGGCGGTACAGCGCAGTCGGCACCACCGGTGCCGACGCGCAGCGGCCTCTTGCAGCCAGCAATGCAGCAGCATGCCAAACACGCTTGACAAGCCAGCTGGCACATCGCCATCAATGCGCCGATACCTTAGCGGCAACTAACGACACACACCTCGGCCAGTACATGCGCCAGCATTCTCATGCAATGCCGCCATGCGGCTCCGGCAAGAAAGGCCGCCGTGAAAACGATGCTGCAGACGCAAACGCGGGCAGCGCAAACGCAGAAACACTCTACTCTGCGATACACCCTGCGCGGCCTGCTACAGCGGGAAGACACAGTAACCACACACACAACAATGCCGCAAACCTTTAGCTCTGGGGAAAGCCATAGCGGCGTCTTCCCATCCTGCGTAGCTCACATATGACACACAGACCAAATCCCCCTCTTGTCGCAGCAGTACACCACTGGGACCGAACCCAACCGCCCACGTCCGCGACCCCAAAACGCGTGTACCGCCGCACTGCGCACAGCGGAAGTGCCGCGCCAGCCATGCATGCGTGCGCACTTGCTGAGACAACCAACGCTGCATCAGCCCGAAACACATGATAACGACCTGATACTAGCTAATTCACGGACAACCTGCTGCTCACTACAGCACATGTCGAAACAGTACGCAGGACACACACCCCAGTGTAACAAAACATGGCATGAAAAAGCACACGAAATAACACTAGAAGCAGGAATTTACCGAGAGAAGGCATTACCACACTGAAAACCTGCACATATGAGCAAAGACATATGAAAGCAGACACCAAAAAACAGGTGGCCCAAACAACATCCACACAAACTAACATAGTACGCCCACACAGAGAGGAAACGAACAGCACTGAGTAACCTCCATTCAACTCGAAACCCTACGAAGAAACGATAGTGACATTGTCCAAGAATAAGACAACACAGGCATACGAGAAAACAATTCCCTACTTCTCTCTAAACGAGCGAAAACAAACCACCCCATGTCGGCCACATGCAAATGGAAGGAATCACGCTGACACTGAACTTCTCTGAAAACATGTGAGCCCGTGTCCTTCAAAACAGGAACACAAGTCTATCTCCCTGCGACTGCACAAAATACAGCAACCGAGAACGCCCTTTGGGCTTTGCCCCGAACCTGCCTCAACTTGAACCGCTCTTGTAACAACACCTTCTACTATGCGAGCAACTCAAGCTATACAAACTCCAATATTCCATGCAATGAGATGCGATCTCTGTCCCTGCTGGGCGTGACTGACTACCGCATCATTGTTCAGCCAGGTCATGCCGATCTTTCTACTGTCAGTGTCCCTGCCAGCGCTCGGTCAGTATGCCTCTCAACGGCATGCAAGCGGGCTCTCACTTCTCCCTCTGGAGCGCGACAGGGCCTGCTGCAGCGTATGTGGCCCAACTGTCACACTGAAATGGGGCCACTGTGCCTGGCTTTGAATCATGGCAGGGCTGCTTTCCAGTGTCACCCAGCATGCCCATCATGCTCTCCAAGGGACAACTAGAACAACACCTTGACAGCCTGCATCCTTTCATTAACTGGCTGTATATACCTGCACCAGACAGAGCCTGGGCGGCATCGCAGCCTGTAAACTCGTGGGACCCTGTTCCCCAGTGACTGCTTGCCTCAGCTCGCCTGTGAATCACCACCACAGCAACCGCCCTGCGACAGCAACAACACACCATCAACTGACATCGCCATGACTTCGGATATGACCAGGACATGCACTGTTACCATCGCATCCAGAGCACACGCATGCCTCGTGGGGAAGACAGTGGCATGGGCTCTGTCACTTACATGGTGACTGCAGGCCAGGGCCATGACATGGAGTCAAGCACATGGTGCACACACGCTCAGTGGGCAATGAATGGAAACCTGGAAGTCTCAACACCCACCCCGAAATCTACCCGGAACTACATGGGCAGCTAATACCTCTAATAACAACCTGACCCAATGACAGGCATGAATCCAGTAACCACCACGAATGCAACAACAATGTACGCCGCTCCCATGCCTATACTATTCTTCATCTCACATGCAACAGCGTGCATGAAGAACAACACTATCACATGGGAACTGAATAGACCTTACATGTGCAGCTGACCTGGCAAACCACATGTATACGTCTGTGTCCAAGTCACAGCTCGCAGCCCCCTCATTAATGCTAGATGCATATGCTGGCACAGCCGATATCACTCTAGCGTAATGCAACAGCCAATCCCTCTGTACCTATCCCATTTGCAATCATGCTCAGTATCTCAACCAGCATGTATTCGCTTGCCAAGTAATATCCCGCATACTGCATCTGGGAGCAGACTTCAATACATGTTGCAGTATATCCTCGCGCTTGGCCTCATTCCTGAAATGCAGTATGAGATTGGTATATGGCTACGCGTAAATTTGACGGCACTGTGATGATGTCTGCATATGTGAACATCACATGTGTCGTGTGGGCGTAACGGGCCTTGAATTAATAGCGCTACGGTGGAAGAGTGCTGACAGTATTAGATACTAATCGCTGCAGTGTACCAAGTGAGGCTGCCGGACACGGCGCTTGGAGTCATGAGCTGACACACCGCTTCCTGGAGCATGTGAGACACCTGTCGAGGAAGTAATGAGAGCGTGTGTGCAGCACGGCGGGCACCGTAAAAGCGGCCATGGCGCACCTCAGCCCACCCTCTAATGTAAACTGGATCCCTGCATGCGCCATGCCCATGACCAAGGCACACACATTTGGTCAGCCCCAGATCGGCAGACCCCAACATCAGTCAATCGCACAGGCGATACAGAGCCTTGGATGACGATGGAGCATGTGAGTCTTCTGGCAGCTCCTCGTGGTCATACCACGCAGGCAATAAGAACCTCAGCGTCTAACATGGCACAGAGTCAGATGGAGAGATATGAGAGAACGCCTGCACAGCCTGCAGCAGCACTGGCGATCCCGGGAGGTGGCTCACTGCCATCCCATCCATTGCCCATCATACCAGCGCGCCACATGCCATTGCGCCTAAGTCTATGCAGCGTCCTTCCTACCAGACCCTCCCAGGAGGAGGCCAGAGGTGAGATGTGTGGGCCATCAGCCACAGGCTTGGGCTGTGCACATGCGTAGCCACATTGCTGGCAGTATGCTGGAAATGGCAGATCAGGCGAGGACTATGATGCATGGGCGGAGGTCTCCATTTGAGGCGCCCTTGCTGGAGTGGGCGGCGATCCGCCACATCATGCCCTGAGACGGCTTGCCCGTGCAGCTGGACACATACACTCCTTGCCCTCTCTGGTGCGAGCCTGGAGACTACGCTGTGCTAAGCGTAGCTTCATGGGTGCACATGCATGCCCCAGGGCGAAGAGGAGGACGCGGCGTAGTGAGCTGGCAGCTGTATCACTTGTCAGTTAGCTTCAGAGGATGACAGATGATGAAGAGGAGCGTGTCCGTGTCGTCTACAGCGCGTCGCCAATCCCAACTACCCCCATGTCACGGTGTAAGCCACCGCACCTCGACTTGCCATCCGCCACATCTCAGTATACCACCAGCGACAGCCTTCCCATTCAGAAACGCTGACTGGGAGTGGCGACCAGTATTGTAGTACCGCCTATGCAGTGGCCAGTGAATCCCCATGATCCATGTCACTGTGACAGGCTATGACATCGTCAGTGAAGGAGATGTCATCTTGCGCTATGAACGCATCAGCTCCACGGACAGCAGCAGTCCAGCAGAGTCGCAATGTGCAGAGGTAATACACAGTGTGAGAGCACATGCATATAGACAGCGCATCGCGACCTATGTGATGATCTGCCACATCCGCGATCCATCCATCATGCGGTGCATAGGAATGAACGCAGGGCAACATCTTGGGTGGTGCAGCCACGTGACCAACAATCTTGTCATCGGCACGACGCCCGCGCATGGCCACCCACCCAGCGGAGGCACATCAGATGCACCATCCCACACACACAGGCCTTCCATCGACAAGTCAGTCGAGCCAGTCCGCGCCCATCTGTGGATCTAGAACAGGAGACACATGACACACATGCCAGCTCCCTGCTATCTGCGTTGCCACCTGGCTGTGCAATGTAACCTCTCACCTGTGATGTGACTGAAGCACACGGCCGTCTTGGCGTAGGGCTGTCAGTGGACACCAGTCAGTGCATGGGAGCTGTGATCAGCCAGTGCCCCTGTATAGAGGCAGATGTACACACTACTACTGTCTCATATCCCAGGTACACAGATCCCCTGTGATTGGCGCTCATTGCCACGTGAATTGAACGAGTGCGTGTGTCTCCCTCCGCCTCGTGCTTCCCGTGCTCGGCGAACTCTCATGTTGCACGTGGCGTTGCCGCTGGCAGTATGCGGTCCCGTCGGCCGCAGCCCGCTGTACGTATGGCCTGAATCGCATGTGCATGCGCGCTGGCGCGTGGTATGTCTCGCTGCCATTGCCGATTGGTGTAGACTGTGTTAGTGGCACGTGCAGCCCAGCAGCAGCTGGCAGCTGTGGCTTCATTGTGCAATAACAAGCAACTCAGTCATGTCAGTGATGTGTAGCAATTGCCCAGTAATGCGTGTTGCTTTGACATGTGTCACTCTGCCGGCCTGGGCGGGCGAGACAGTGGCCGCCCTGCCTGTGCCAGCGGGACGTAAGCCGGCGACATCAGGACAGTTTAGGCTGGCTGAGCCAACCGTCGACTGTGTGCACCATGTTAGAGCCCCATCTCCGTCCCCGCTGAGACAATCGATGTCCTTGCGATAGGCAGATGGCCGCCATGCGTTCTCCCAAGCCGCCAGGCCATTCAATGCACACGTGGGCGAGTGGAAGGAATGTCCCGGCCCATGTCGGCAAGGTGCTATTACAGCATGTGCTGGCAGCCATGTCTGCGGGCAAGTAGGCATCGGCTCCCCAGGAACTCGTAATGAATTGGCGGCAGTGAAAATTGCATTCTATGCCCTTGTGTCCCACGTCGCACGTAGGTGAATTCGTTGACTGCACGCATGTGGCAATCCTACCGCAGGCCACTGTACACACATGCGCGCGGCGAAGGCTACCGCGCTCCCTGAATATTGCGAGTGTGCTGGCAACGCTGCCTGGACATGTGTCACCGCGTGCTACCGAGTTATGCGAATGCGTATGGAACAGCACATAATCACTGTATCTTGCCGCGACTGCTCATCTGGCAGGTATCGATTGTCGGCGCAATCTCGCGCGGGCTGGGCAGTGGTGACCAATGGGCGCATGGTAGGCGCGTGGTCGAGCTGGCCTCCTCAGAGTCAGGTTCCGTGCCTGGGCCGCGCGGCAGCTGGCGCCCTTCCCACGAAGGTATTGCCGGACTGGTGCGCCAGGCGTGCATGCTCTGCACAATCTGGCCGATTGTTGACAGATCCCCCTCGTGTGGATGACGGGGATCCAACCAGACCCACTGAACCGGGGCACTCGTTGCTTCAGTGAAGATGAGACAGCGGAGAGAGCTGGAAACAGGCAGCATGTGCCTCACTTGAGCGTCGTCATCCCTTCTCAGCGTGCGTGCAGATGATGTGCTATATCTGGCTACAGGTGTGTGTGTATGTCAGGGTGGCCGTACTGCGTCAGCGCTCATGAAAAACAGAATGATATATGCCACTGTTGAGCATGACATTGTGCTATGGGCGTGACCTAACCCTGTGTGATGGGTGTGACACCGCATTGCACAGCAGTTCTTGACATACACTGCGATAGTGCGTATTTGCATTGAACGTGCTCTGTTACCCCTAGGTCCCTGCCAGCGCCTCCGTGACCTCCGCCCTGATTGCGCATCAGACGTGCTGATTATTCAGTAAAACAAAACACAGGAGCACAAACAGCAGTGTAGACAAAGACACGGTATTCACAGGCTGTGACATGCGATTGTGTGAATAGATGATGACAAAGTGGTGGCCTGATTCGAGCAATGAGAGCTGTCGGTCATGGCGACTGACGTGTCAGGTGTACCCACAGTTCGGTGTCAGCAGTCCAACACACACATGCCATCCAGCTGGCAACAATGAACTGAAGTCGTAATGCAAGTGGCTGGTCAGAGGCTGGCCCGAGCTAACTGCCTCCTTGCTGACTGGGCGAATGCGCAGGAGAGTGTCTTCCTGTAGCCCCGGCGCCTTCCACGGGCCGGAGGGGGATTGTGTGGTGGCGACCTGCTGGATGAGCAGGTGAGTGTGCTCACTGGCTGTGGACGCTGGGGAAGTGGACACTGCTGCCAGCCTGCGCCCTGGCAGGTGGTGGCGGAGGTGACCCCACTGGCCTTGCCTGACCCGCCTGCCAGCTGTTATGAGGTCCACGAGTTGTCTGGCGTCCATGGATTTTCAGCACCCCATTCAGCGTATCTGAAAGCAGACTATTGTGCTGGGCCTCATGAGCTTGGAACCTGGCCATTTGGTAGGGCATGGCTCCCGGGAAGACAGCTCTGACCTGCTCCTTCTCTCACTACTGCCACCGACACACTAGCCACATTATACCACGGTCTATATGGCACTAGTCCAGTGGCAGGCCTGCGCTGGGGCTATTGTAGCTGTGATGGCATTGTGGCGATTCTTGTGGCACTGTGACTGCACAGCATTTGAAGAGGCAGACCATTCCTCCTGGATGATGGGGTTATTAGTAGAGACTCTGAAAACAGACACACACCAGATAGGCCTGCTAACCAGTCGTATCAGCAGAGGAGGACAGATCCTCAGATCATATTGTCCCTAAGATTAAGTATGGAAGCAAGCTGTACCTTTAATATATCTCAATTTGCATCCAGCAGTTAAGTCACACAATGGAAAATGGACTATTGTGTTACCTGAAAATATCTGAGTAACAGTGCATCTGTCCATGCATGGAAACTCCTGAAATAGCTAATGAGCATCTAACAGATTGTATTGTCTTTAAGACAATAAAGGACTGTATTATACACACATGTAACATGGGTGATTGTATACCGATGTTATATGCCTACTCATTGTAACTCTAGTAATATGCGAGGCTCCTAATCACAAGTCTGAACTTATACTGCAGGTCATATGGAGCAGCAAAGAGCACCATTGCTGTATGAAGACCATGCCCCAGATTGAAATATACTGGGAACTAAATAGACTCGCTTAAGGCACTATGAACAACATGAGACATACCCCAGATTTGGAAATACATATATAAGCCATGGGTACTGGCACTGTACATGTGTAACATACATGAGACTGAGTGTATTATGCAGTATAACCTGCATATTGCCTCTGTGTTACCTGGAGCATGGCATTAGACATGCATTATAATTAGTTTTGGTGGCAATGCCAGCCAGCGTATCCCCTTCCTGGTGTGCGTGCTGCCTGTGCCATGGCAATCACTGCAGTGGTGTGTGTATGTTATTTATGCACAGTATAAGATGCTTCTTCATTAGCTTCTGGCACATGGTGGTCATGAACATGTCTTTAAGCATGACTATATTATGGGTGTTTTATGCCTCATGGGCAGAATGACGATAAGGAATAGATGTATGTTTATGCAACAGTGTTTGATAGGTTCCACCATGCATTTAGGTCTAGTGACAGCTCTTACATAAACCGTAGTTTTGAGATTATTGTGACAGGGCAATAAACATGGACTAATAATGTGTTGACATGTGATGGGTGCACAGTGTATACCGTGTGGTAACATGGCATGTACCTAGTATAGCTGTATTTAATGATAGATCATGTGAAATGTGTGGTTTGTATCGATGTGCTATTCTGTTCGTGACGTATGAGACATTTCGTGGTAAATACCTTTGTGTATATATACATGTGTTGTGTGTTATAACCTAAATACTCCAGTGACTCCAGCCTAATCGAGCTACAAGTATTGAAGTGCACTTTGTACCTAGTTGCCACATGAGTGCAGGTCTATATGAGAATGAAGTGTTAATGAAAGCAGGCCTGCTACACTGGCTACCACATTGCTGAGACATGTCTCCCACCTGCGGCCTATAGATACTGCGTGTATGCATGTGCTATGAAGTCTCCCTTCTGCTGGACACTAGAACATATGTATACTTGGGCCCTGTCCACCCTCCACCCACTTTTAGCAATATTCCCTGCCCTTAACTATTACTTATCGATTGTAACTGTAGCTGAACATAGGTAATGAGTGGAAAACTATATTCTATGGCAGCACAACATATTTGGGACCTATTGTGGTATTCATGCTTTAGCAGGCTCTTACACATGTCCCAAATGCGAAACTGTGTATGTGTGTACATATACATGTATGTTGTTGTATTATGTGCTGAACATGGTATTTATACAGATATGACGTGGCAGCAATACATGTACAGCATTGTACCCATTGTTGCCTTTACCAGCCTCCACCCTGCTAATCGGCGGGATCTCAGGTCTTATGTGACTCGCACCTTCCTCCCAGCAGGCTCTTGGCAAGCCTTGAGTTCCCTCGCCCTGGCCTGGCGAGCAGCCATACAGTTGCCTCATACTATGACAGAGCTCTTGGCCGTACATTTGTTGACAGTGACTGGTCTACGTCGATTCCGATGCCCTTTCTGTGGCTAGTATTGTAATGACAATTTACCTGATATCACAAATGTCATTACATGGCATCCTTCCATGGCATTCTGGCTGGTGCCATGGTAATATTCAATACAAACTGTACAGAAAGTAATAATGTGGTATTGTGTGTGTTTTATATATTATTTCCTACTGCAATCTGTATATATATATATATAGTTTACAATGAATTGCAGATACTGCACATACCTATAGTGAGCAATCTCATATTTCTGTTGTTTTCAATTTATATTATCTATTTATTCTATTTGCTATATTTTGTTTGTCAAATACTACATGTATATATATGCCTGTATATGATACTTACCTGAACACCCAGTAACCATATTATGTAACCAGACATTGTAATTGGCTAATACAGGCATGGCATATAGTTTCTACGTATACATTTACGTAAATTATTCCTTTAGCGCTTGTACCCTGTATGTTTTCCAGCGCTCATGCTGTCATCATATTCATCTTGATAATATCCCTTGTATAATGACAAATGCGGCAATGACATGTGAGGCCCTCATGATAAGCTATCTCAATAAATAATCAATGTTCCACGACGTGCATATCTGCACTGTACCTGAGATTTAATTCCTTGACTAAATGAAAAAAACACAAATAATTGTAACAAAAATAAAAATGCATGGACTAGTCAGTCATTACACGATGGAAAAGGAAGTAGAACAATTAATATGAACAATTTTGAATTAAATCATGGTGATGTGATGCACCACCTCCCCGAGCATCCAGTGAGCAGTCGAATTTTGTGCAATGTTTCAATTAATGTGGGTTGGACATGTAGATTTTAGGGTATAACTGGGGTGCCTTTGGGGGTGTGGTTAAGGGTGTTGGTGGCTGCAGCTGTAGGAGATTGAGAGGGGAGATGCGTCACTGTTCATCGGTTTGCAGAGAGGCCTAGCTGTTCCTGTCCCTGTTCCGTTCCTGTCTCTGAAATCTTTGTTCCTTGACTCTAGTTCGGGGAACCCCCACTGTCCCCTTGGCCAAGGGGGTGGTATTTCACAGATCCTTTGGGTTTGCATTATTTCTCTGACTCGTATTCTCCATAAATTAATTGCAAATGGATTTTTGTCTCTGAAACTTATGTCTCTTCATCTATCCACCCCGTCATAAGTATATTGTTTCGTATTATTTTTGCTGAAACTTATGTCTCTTCATCAATCCACTCCCTCATATGCATATGGTTAGTTGTTGATGAGTTTGATATTGTTTGCATTGCTGTTAATTTTTCTCTCCCTTGTATGAGATTCTTTGTCTGCATTGTGACCTGTGTACGATGAGCATAACCATTTATTTGAGATAAACTTTGTTTAAAACTTACCGAGAGTTTGTAGTTATTTAGCTGATTAGATAGTCAGTTAGTTCTATTATTACCATCAACTTCTCAACTAATTGGTCCATCGACCGAGAGGAAAGAGAGTTGATATACAGGTCTAGTTATGTATTTGGAATTGTTAAACATGAATCTGAGAAGAAAATAATTTTTCAAGACATTAAAACTTGACCCCCAGCGCATCAGGGATTTGGGTGGATGTGTATGGGCCATTGTATGAAATATTGATGAGTATTGATCCCTGATTAAGTGTCGCGCTGGATCAATAGCGTGCGTATTCACCTTGGTGGCAAAAGGAAAGATGACAGTATATTCCATCAAGCGTGTCGATTTAGTTAATTACAGTTACTATTTACTCATCCTTCTAAGTGTATTGGTAGCATTCAGCACAATTGATCATGGCAGGTTAATCCTAACGATGAAGGCCCTCATAGGCTTCTGTGACCAGATTCTGAATTGGTTCTTATTCTTTCTCACCACAGAAACCAAGAGATGAAGAGTAGGTATTGTGTCATGGGAAAAATGCAACACTGGACAGGGAAGAACTAACACTAGGTCAGGGAGAGACTGATACCAGGAAGAAATGAATATCGAAATTGGTATGGGGTATATTCACACCAGGATACACTGAGATAGGTAGTTGTTGAACTGAGGTAGGGAAGATAGCAAAGGCATGGACGGCAAACACTGCAAAATGAAATATACTGATAGTGTAACTTGGACAGCAAAGGAAACAGGTGCAGGAAAGACACTGAACAAGGAAACATTCTAAACAAGCAACCATTAGTCAGAAATGAGGGAGCCTCCATAACTGAAAAACTTACACTGTTACTAATAGAGGACAAAACTGACTCAGAGGGACAAACTAACACAGGGACAAGATAACAAGTGCACCAACACTATAACAAGGGCAAAGTGACAGTCAAGGAAGATATAGACCCTGATACTGAGACAGGGACACATTGATACTGGGAGAGAGACTCATGAGAACTAATTTAGAAATAAATCAACATATGAAATCTCACACTGACACAGCAACATGCAAGAAATGAACATCCACACTCAGTGGTGGCTCACCGAGGGAGTGGTGCGGGGTGGTGGGGTGGGTGAGAGGCATGGTGGGGGGTAGTGAACTCAGACATATGACGGACATAACTCAGAGGGAGTTCTGTCCGTCGTAAGTCCGAGTCCACTACCCCCCAACCCTGCCCCTCCCCCACCCCACCGCCCCGCACCACTCCCTCGGCGAGCCGCCACTGTCCACACTGTTAATTGGTTAAGGACACAAAACTCACTCAAGGAAGACGTGGACAGCTACATTCGGACATTCAATTTGGGAACAGAAACACCCATAATTCAATAGCAGAGACAATAAAATTGTGACAAGGAAATTAAAGACTTTCACACTGGCACAGAAATATATTGGGACAAATTCTGACACACTGACAGAAATATGCTGACATTAGGGAAAACAGATCGAGACTGTGGCAAACAAAGATACTGACATCGGGGCAAGAACACACAACTTTTTCAGCTGTATCTCACCCAAGCTCCTTTCTCTTTCCTGTCCATATATAAGAGTTACAGGGTTTAGAGATGTTAGCGTGATTAAATAAACTGCATTTCCAGCATTTACAACATCCACTATTGAGTATCATGGGCAATCCTGATAGCCCCTTGAAGTCTTCTAGGGTAGTGGCAGAAAACTACCAAGGTGTCTTAATTTTTTGTGTAGCTACAGGAGTTCAACCATTTCACTGAACCCTGGCCCTTTCCCTTACAAAAGAAAGCAGCTTGTGATCCATTGCCATTTGTGGAAATTCAGCATTTCTACATTGAGCTCCTTCTTACTGGTGCTGGCCGTGTTTGACTGAAATGCTATTGTCGTCATTCCCAGATTTGACAGTGTTCTGTTCATGCTGAACTGCAATAAGAGCACTTCTGTAAATAGTAAACTTCTCGGGAGAATCCTACATGAACTTCGGTCCAAAGACGTCAGCTGCTTTATAAAATGTTGCGACTACAGTCTACTCACTTACCTCATCATGCTCAGAAACATATGGAACTGCAGAAACTCTAGAATGAATGTATTTGCATAAAGACTAGTTAGCTAAGGAACTTGAAAATACATATCAGCGATCTGCAACTAGATGCCAGCAAAACAGGTTCACTAGAAAGCTCATAAGCTTGCTTATTACCTGGCAAGCCCATTCCTCAGCTCAATCCAGTAAGATTTGGAATAGATGAAGAAATGGAATGGTTTCTGGAAGAGCCAGAAACTCCCTGTCCCCCAGAGACTTTGTGCTCCTGCCACCCCACTTCTAAAAGGAAAAACTAACAATCAGGCCTTCTCTGGAGCCGCACCTTGAATCTGGAACTCGCTGCCATCTTTCATCAAAAGAATACCTTCTCTATCAATTTTTAAAGAGGAAGCTAAAACCTTCTTAATGGGCAAGTTCCTCCCATAAATCTCATTCATTGGGCACACCGCTCAGTGGCATTCCTTATGTTTTCTGCTAGATTCGTGACTGCTTGGTTGCTCTTGTCTTTACACTGACCTGTTACTCCCTCAAATGTAATTGCTGGATGTCTCTGTATAATGCTCACATGTTCGCTGCTCTGAATATTGTATATACCCTGTCATTCCACAGTGTAGTCACTTCCTTCTATCTCTATTTATGTTTATTGTCTATCTCAAACCTGTATACAACATCAATGTGTTTGTTCTGTTACTCCCTCAAATGTAATTGCTGGATATCTCTGCATAATGCTCACATGTTTGCTGCTCTGAATATTGCACATACCCTGTTACTCCCAAGTTGCCATGTGCCCCCTCCCACTTCATTTAAAAGGGAGGCGGGCCGGCCAGCCTCCTGCTATCCCTATTTATGTTTATTGTCTATTTAAAACTTGTATACAACGTGTTATCCCTGTAAAGAGCTCTGATACCCTAACGGGTCACGTTCGCGCTCTATAAAACTCTAAATAAAATAAAAATAAAATAAATGAATGGAATGGTATGGAATGGATAAACAGGTAATTGGAAAATGTTTATAGTATTAGGACAAGCTGAGCAGGATGATATACTTTGTATTACTATACTGAGTTCCCCATGTAATGTGCTGAATGTATTACTGCCATGTTCTGCATGACCTTTTAAATGAGCTCGAGCCAGGGCACACTAGAAAGAAGTATTGAAGAATGGTAGTAGCTGGAGGATGCATTTATCTGCTACTACTGGGCCCCAGCTAGACATTGCTGCATCTGCTTTGTTTTCTGAACATATCCTTCAAATTATATTCGAATCTTATTAGGGTGGAGGGGTGGCTTTGACGGCAAGAAAGATAGCTGCATCGTAGCACACTCTATGATGAATTAGGCCCTTCAAAGAATAAATCATCTGCTTAACAGGATTTCAGATACAAGCCACCTCCTGCAGTAGATACTGAAGAACTGTTGGTATATTTTTAGGGTTCCCCCTTTTATTATGCAACTGCCACTTATTATGCAACTGCCACCCTTGTGTTTGAGTCATTTTGTGAGACACCTCAGCTCAGACATTACCATGCATTGAGGTGATTCACAGTCTCCAGGCAAGTCAAGGATTATTTTTCTTTGTTCCTCTCCATACTCATGAAATATATTGCCTTTGGGAGCATCAAATAATTGTGTGCTGCTTTTCATGAATGTTTTTAAGCACAGCCACCATTTTCACATCACACTCTTTTCATGGACTTCATAACTTGTCATCCTGCTTCTCAATTGACAGGAACTTACTTTAATTCCTCTCCTGTTATTTTTGCTTAACTTGGATGAATTGATGTGGCTTCTACCACATCCACATGCAAATACTTTGTTATCAAATTTCTGGACCTCAAGTCATGTTCTAATATTGCTACCTTCTGAAGCAGTTATTATTAGACCTGACTGCCTTTGGGTGGTATCCCCCAATACTTTTTGCCTTTGCCCATCCTGTTTTGCTGAAATTTGTTTTTGTTGGCTTTAGTACTCTGTGCACTTTACCGCTGCGTAACCAGTGCTTCTGCTTACTCCTTTAAACATGGTAACTTTTGCTGACACCCAATTGGCACATTCAATTTACTTATGAGTCCCCAGTAAAGTGATACTACATGTACCCAGGTATTGTAAATTAAATGCTATTTATGAGCCTTCAGCACATATTGTGCCACTCACTTATGTAACCTTTTAAAACATGTTTCAGGCCTACCATTCAGCCTGTGTGCAATTTAAAATTGACTATTCGACCTTGTGAGGTACACTTTTTGCCAGGTCTAAATATCTTTTTAATGCATATAAGTCACCCCCAAGGGAGGCTCTAAAACAGTCCATAGGGCAGGGGCATTGTATTTAAAAGTTGGATGTGTACTTTTAAGATTTACATGTCCTGGCAGGGATAATACCTACATTAATTTTTCACTTCTGTGAGGTATACATTTCCCATAGGATAACATAGGGTTACCATATTATATTCATTAGGTAATAACGTTTGTTTGGGAACAGGTAGAAATATCATGTTTGCTGTGTGGGGAATTGTAAATTAAAATGCTCTTTAACAGTAAAGTCAGATTTTAAGTTGCAATCCTAAAATTCCACTTTCAGAAAGTTGACAGTTTCTTGTCTTAACAATTTGGTGCCTGTATCCAGGGTTACGGGACTGAGTGTAGTTGCCTTTTCTGAATTCCTCCCAGACAGTAACACAAAGGGCGACTAGGTGTTTGCACAGCCTCATTTACATTTAAAGGGAGCTGCCTCAGCACACACACAAAGAACTTCACTCTAGCCTTTTGTGACCCCATACCCAGGGGATCCTAGTCAGGGAGGCTGGAAATTCCAGGGTCAACTGTGGGGGAAAACTCTAGAAGTCTTTTCCACTTCAAAGCTGGAACTAGGTATAAATATTGAACCCTGAGACTCACTTTTCAGTACACTCCCGACGTCTGGATTCTACAGAAGAAGGACTGCCCTGCTGACAGACAAATACCAGCTCCTAGAGGCCTGCCTTACTCTCTGAGTAGAAAGCTGGACCTGCTCCTTTTATCCTGGGCAGATTGAGTACAAGGGTCAGGTGGTAGACCTCCTGTTCAGAGCTACAGTAACACAACAGCTCAAGAGGCCTCCTTTCAACTGCCCAGCTGACCTGCTGCACTGGACCTGCTGGAGCCCTGTTGGTCTTTTCTGAAGTGAATTCCTGATCCCCCTGAGGTACCTCCTAAGGACCTAGACCCTTGACCCGCATCAGTTGAGCTCCTCTTGTGAAGGAAAGGAGAAAGCCTGAAGTTTTGGGCTCTATGTGACCGAGAACAGGCTTGTTCATGCTGCGATCTCGTCGCCCACTATGACCACTAAAGCAAAGCTCCAGTGGACCCTACTCTTTGCGCTACTTCGACCACCCGTGATGACCAACAATGCAAGTTCTACACTTCGCACTCACAGTATCGACAGCCCATAGTGACCACCAACGCAAAGCTTTAGCATTGATGCCTGACAGAATCTTTGTGCTACAGCAGCAAAAGTCTGCGCCACCCAGTCTGCTCTTCATGCTACAGTAAAATCTATCCTTAACACTCTCCCTGCTCCTCGCAGCCTACTCCACTGTGAACTGTACACTTTGCTCTAGACTTTGAAAGTATACATTTTTCAGCAGGACTAACCTGGTTCCTGTGTCCGCCCGCACTCCATCGCAGTCAGCCTGAATTTGTTAAACTCCCACAACAATTTAGAAAAACAGAGTCAATTATTTGACACCAAAATGACAAAAATGCTATCAGTAGAACCAGAGATATGCAATTTCAAAGATTTAAGGTATAAAAAGTGCCTAAAGGCACAAAGCGCAACTCACGGTCATCTGGTCGTGTGAGACCTAGTAAAAGTCGCAAGTTCAGGCTGAGCATGATAGGGTGGGATACTCCTACTGAAAAAAGTTACCTTCTTAAATTCCAGCATGAACAGTGTAGTTCGCAGTGGGGACGGCTATGAGGAGCAGAGAGAGCATTGCGGATAGTCCTGTCAGGCATCTCAGATCATTGTTGCTGGAGATTTGTGTTGCCGGTCCTTAATCCCGGCTGCTGTAACATGAAGAGTCTGGTTTACCAGAGGTTTACATTGTCAATCGGCACGCGTGGCAAAAACGGGCCCATTTGTGGTCATAAACACCCCAAAACTTCAGAATTTCTCTTTTTCTACTAAGAGATGCTCAACTGATGCTACACCAATGGTACAGAACTTGAGGGGCACCTCTTGTCACTTAAGCCTTAGATGAAGGGTGCTGGTCCAGTCTTCCTTCTCAGCAAGCAGGGCAGGCTTCAAGTTGCAGAGTGTCCTCCTTCTGTAGTATCCACAGATCCAGGAGTGTACTGGAGAGTGGGTCTGAGGTTCCCCTTTTTATACCTGGTACCCACTTGGAAGTGGAAGAAATTTCTGGAGCCTTCCCACTAAAGAGGTGTCTGGAATTTCCTGCCTCCCTGTCCTGGTCCTGCTCTGTCTCCAGGCCAAATAGGCTAGTGTGAAATCCTTCATGTATGAGCGGCGTCAGTGTCTATGAAATGCAAGTGTGACAGATGACAGTTAAGCCACCCTCATTAAGACAAGATGGCCCATCCTGCCAAACCCCAGACTCTCCATTGTGAGGCTGTCTGGGAGGTATACACAAAGGACAACTGCCAACTACACCTAGTCATGTGGCCCAGAAAACAGGCTGCAGGCACCAAATGGTAAGGACAAGAAAACACCAACTTTCTAAAATTAATTATGAAAGAAATAATTGAGAAAGAATTGTGACTTAAAATCTGACTTTACCATTAAAGAGGGTTTTAAATCAGAATTCCTCAGATCTCAAATATGATTTTCCTACCTTCTCCTAATCAAAAGTTATCACTTATTAAAAGTAATAACGTAACCCAATTTGATCCTATGGGAGAGGTATGCCTCGCAGTAGTGAAAAACGAATTTCAGAGCTTTTCACTAATAGGACATTTAAAACTTAAAAGTTCATTTCCAACTCTTTAAATACAATGCACCCTGCCCTATGGGCTGTTTAGACTCTCCCCTGGGGATGACTTTTATGTATTAAAAGGAAGGTGTAGGCCTGGCAAAAATGCTAGTTTAAAATTTCACACACAGGCTGCACTGGCCGGCCTGTGACATGTTTGAAAAGGCTACTTAAGTGAGTGGCGCAATCAGTGTTGCAGGCCCACTAGTAGCATTTAATTCCCAGGCCCTGAGTCTGAGTATATGTGTGTATGTGTGTATATATATATATGTATATATATATATATATATATATATATATATATATATATATATATATATATATATATTACTGCTCCCAAGTTGCCCACGTGGCAGAAAGCACTCCAGAACCAACAATGCCTCAAGAAGCCCCAGCAGAGGAAAATGCGGCCAGACGCGTTTCGAGTTCATATCTCTTTTTCAATAGCCGTTCACCTGTGTCTCTACGGCCGTGCCCCGCCTTACATATGCTGCTGCTGCCTCCTGATAGGCGAGTGTGTAACAGGCAGTCCCCACAGAATTGTGGTTAATGTAGTGCGGCACAAAATAAAACCCTGGATGGGTGCCGGAAGATCAGGATCCCTCATGCACGCCCTGGATGGGCTGACCCCTCTGTAAGCATCCTTTTACGGCTCAGGTTCCCTCGGAAAACTGGGAGATCCCCAGCTGACGACCCGCTTACATTAGTGCGGTGGTGCTCTCCTCGCGGCTGGACCTGCCGCGTATAAATTACTGCTCCCAAGTTGCCCACGTGGCAGAAAGCACTCCAGAACCAACAATGCCTCAAGAAGCCCCAGCAGAGGAAAATGCGGCCAGACGCGTTTCGAGTTCATATCTCTTTTTCAATAGCCGTTCACCTGTGTCCTACGGCCGTGCCCCTGCCTACATATGCTGCTGCTGCCTCCTGATAGGCGAGTGTGTAACAGGCAGTCCCCACAGAATTGTGGTTAATGTAGTGCGGCACAAAATAAAACCCTGGATGGGTGCCGGAAGATCAGGATCCCTCATGCACGCCCTGGATGGGCTGACCCCTCTGTAAGCATCCTTTACGGCTCAGGTTCCCTCGGAAAACTGGGGAGATCCCCAGCTGACGACCCGCTTACATTAGTGCGGTGGTGCTCTCCTCGCGGCTGGACCTGCCGCGTATAAATTACTGCTCCCAAGTTGCCCACGTGGCAGAAAGCACTCCAGAACCAACAATGCCTCAAGAAGCCCCAGCAGAGGAAAATGCGGCCAGACGCGTTTCGAGTTCATATCTCTTTTTCAATAGCCGTTCACCTGTGTCCTACGGCCGTGCCCCGCCTTACATATGCTGCTGCTGCCTCCTGATAGGCGAGTGTGTAACAGGCAGTCCCCACAGAATTGTGGTTAATGTAGTGCGGCACAAAATAAAACCCTGGATGGGTGCCGGAAGATCAGGATCCCTCATGCACGCCCTGGATGGGCTGACCCTCTGTAAGCATCCTTTTACGGCTCAGGTTCCTCGGAAAACTGGGGAGATCCCCAGCTGACGACCCGCTTACATTAGTGCGGTGGTGCTCTCCTCGCGGCTGGACCTGCCGCGTATAAATTACTGCTCCCAAGTTGCCCACGTGGCAGAAAGCACTCCAGAACCAACAATGCCTCAAGAAGCCCCAGCAGAGGAAAATGCGGCCAGACGCGTTTCGAGTTCATATCTCTTTTTCAATAGCCGTTCACCTGTGTCCTACGGCCGTGCCCCGCCTACATATGCTGCTGCTGCCTCCTGATAGGCGAGTGTGTAACAGGCAGTCCCCACAGAATTGTGGTTAATGTAGTGCGGCACAAAATAAAACCCTGGATGGGTGCCGGAAGATCAGGATCCCTCATGCACGCCCTGGATGGGCTGACCCCTCTGTAAGCATCCTTTTACGGCTCAGGTTCCTCGGGAAAACTGGGGAGATCCCCAGCTGACGACCCGCTTACATTAGTGCGGTGGTGCTCTCCTCGCGGCTGGACCTGCCGCGTATAAATTACTGCTCCCAAGTTGCCCACGTGGCAGAAAGCACTCCAGAACCAACAATGCCTCAAGAAGCCCCAGCAGAGGAAAATGCGGCCAGACGCGTTTCGAGTTCATATCTCTTTTCAATAGCCGTTCACCTGTGTCCTACGGCCGTGCCCCGCCTTACATATGCTGCTGCTGCCTCCTGATAGGCGAGTGTGTAACAGGCAGTCCCCACAGAATTGTGGTTAATGTAGTGCGGCACAAAATAAAACCCTGGATGGGTGCCGGAAGATCAGGATCCCTCATGCACGCCCTGGATGGGCTGACCCTCTGTAAGCATCCTTTTACGGCTCAGGTTCCTCGGAAAACTGGGGAGATCCCCAGCTGACGACCCGCTTACATTAGTGCGGTGGTGCTCTCCTCGCGGCTGGACCTGCCGCGTATAAATTACTGCTCCCAAGTTGCCCACGTGGCAGAAAGCACTCCAGAACCAACAATGCCTCAAGAAGCCCCAGCAGAGGAAAATGCGGCCAGACGCGTTTCGAGTTCATATCTCTTTTTCAATAGCCGTTCACCTGTGTCCTACGGCCGTGCCCCGCCTTACATATGCTGCTGCTGCCTCCTGATAGGCGAGTGTGTAACAGGCAGTCCCCACAGAATTGTGGTTAATGTAGTGCGGCACAAAATAAAACCCTGGATGGGTGCCGAAGATCAGGATCCCTCATGCACGCCCTGGATGGGCTGACCCCTCTGTAAGCATCCTTTACGGCTCAGGTTCCTCGGAAAACTGGGAGATCCCCAGCTGACGACCCGCTTACATTAGTGCGGTGGTGCTCTCCTCGCGGCTGGACCTGCCGCGTATAAATTACTGCTCCCAAGTTGCCCACGTGGCAGAAAGCACTCCAGAACCAACAATGCCTCAAGAAGCCCCAGCAGAGGAAAATGCGGCCAGACGCGTTTCGAGTTCATATCTCTTTTTCAATAGCCGTTCACCTGTGTCCTACGGCCGTGCCCCGCCTACATATGCTGCTGCTGCCTCCTGATAGGCGAGTGTGTAACAGGCAGTCCCCACAGAATTGTGGTTAATGTAGTGCGGCACAAAATAAAACCCTGGATGGGTGCCGGAAGATCAGGATCCCTCATGCACGCCCTGGATGGGCTGATCCTCTGTAAGCATCCTTTACGGCTCAGGTTCCTCGGAAAACTGGGAGATCCCCAGCTGACGACCCGCTTACATTAGTGCGGTGGTGCTCTCCTCGCGGCTGGACCTGCCGCGTATAAATTACTGCTCCCAAGTTGCCCACGTGGCAGAAAGCACTCCAGAACCAACAATGCCTCAAGAAGCCCCAGCAGAGGAAAATGCGGCCAGACGCGTTTCGAGTTCATATCTCTTTTTCAATAGCCGTTCACCTGTGTCCTACGGCCGTGCCCCGCCTTACATATGCTGCTGCTGCCTCCTGATAGGCGAGTGTGTAACAGGCAGTCCCCACAGAATTGTGGTTAATGTAGTGCGGCACAAAATAAAACCCTGGATAGGTGCCGGAGATCAGGATCCTCATGTACGCCCTGGATGGGCTGATCCTCTGTAAGCATCCTTTACGGCTCAGGTTCCCTCGGAAAACTGGGAGATCCCCAGCTGACGACCCGCTTACATTAGTGCGGTGGTGCTCTCCTCGCGGCTGGACCTGCCGCGTATAAATTACTGCTCCCAAGTTGCCCACGTGGCAGAAAGCACTCCAGAACCAACAATGCCTCAAGAAGCCCCAGCAGAGGAAAATGCGGCCAGACGCGTTTCGAGTTCATATCTCTTTTTCAATAGCCGTTCACCTGTGTCCTACGGCCGTGCCTCGTACTACATATGCTGCTGCTGCCTCCTGATAGGCGAGTGTGTAACAGGCAGTCCCCACAGAATTGTGAGTTAATGTAGTACGCGGCACAAAATAAAACCCTGGATGGGTGCCGGAAGATCAGGATCCCTCATGCACGCCCTGGATGGGCTGACCCCTCTGTAAGCATCCTTTTACGGCTCAGGTTCCCTCGGAAAACTGAGGAGATCCCAGCTGACGACCCGCTTACATTAGTGCGGTGGTGCTCTCCTCGCGGCTGGACCTGCCGCGTATAAATTACTGCTCCCAAGTTGCCCACGTGGCAGAAAGCACTCCAGAACCAACAATGCCTCAAGAAGCCCCAGCAGAGGAAAATGCGCCAGATGCGTTTCGAGTTCATATCTCTTTTTCAATAGTCGCTCACCTGTGTCCTACGGCCGTGCCCGCCTCATATGCTGCTGCTGCCTCCTGATAGGCTGAGTGTGTAACAGGCAGTCCCCACAGAATTGTGGTTAATGTAGTGCGGCACAAAATAAAACCCTGGATGGGTGCCGGAAGATCAGGATCTCTCATGCCACGCCTGGATGGGCTGACCCCTCTGTAAGCATCCTTTACGGCTCAGGTTCCCTCGGAAAACTGGGGAGATCCCCAGCTGACGACCCGCTTACATTAGTGCGGTGGTGCTCTCCTCGCGGCTGGACCTGCCGCGTATAGACTACTGCTCCCAAGTTGCCCACGTGGCAGAAAGCACTCCAGAACCAACAATGCCTCAAGAAGCCCCAGCAGCGGAAAATGCGGCCAGACGCGTTCCGAGTTCATATCTCTTTTTCAATAGCCGTTCACCTGTGTCCTACGGCCGTGCCCCGCCTACATATGCTGCTGCTGCTCCTGATAGGCGAGTGTGTAACAGGCAGTCCCCACAGAATTGTGGTTAATGTAGTGCGGCACAAAATAAAACCCTGGATGAGTGCCGGAAGATCAGGATCCTCATGCACGCCCTGGATGGGCTGACCCCTCTGTAAGCATCCTCTTACGGCTCAGGTTCCTCGGAAAACTGGGAGATCCCCAGCTGACGACCGCTTACATTAGTGCGGTGGTGCTCTCCTCGCGGCTGGACCTGCCGCGTATAGATTCACTGCTCCCAAGTTGCCCACGTGGCAGAGCACTCCAGAACCAACAATGCCTCAAGAAGCCCCAGCAGAGGAAAATGCGGCCAGACGCGTTTCGAGTTCATATCTCTTTTCAATAGCCGTTCACCTGTGTCCTACGGCCGTGCCCTGTGCCTATGCTGCTGCTGCCTCCTGATAGGCGAGTGTGTAACAGGCAGTCCCCACAGAATTGTGGTTAATGTAGTGCGGCACAAAATAAAACCCTGGATGGGTGCCGGAAGATCAGGATCCCTCATGCACGCCCTGGATGGGCTGACCCCTCTGTAAGCATCCTTTACGGCTCAGGTTCCTCGGAAAACTGGGGAGATCCCCAGCTGACGACCCGCTACATTAGTGCGGTGGTGCTCTCCTCGCTGCTGGACCTGCCGCGTATAAATTACTGCTCCCAAGTTGCCCACGTGGCGAAAGCACTCCAGAACCAACAATGCCTCAAGAGCCCCAGCAGAGGAAAATGCGGCCAGACGCGTTTCGAGTTCATATCTCTTTTTCAATAGCCGTTCACCTGTGTCCTACGGCCGTGCCCCTGCCACATATGCTGCTGCTGCCTCCTGATAGGCGAGTGTGTAACAGGCAGTCCCCACAGAATTGTGGTTAATGTAGTGCGGCACAAAATAAAACCCTGGATGCATTTTCCTCTGCTGGGGCTTCTTGAGGCATTGTTGGTTCTGGAGTGCTTTCTGCCACGTGGGCAACTTGGGAGCAGTAATTTATACGCGGCAGGTCCAGCCGCGAGGAGAGCACCACCGCACTAATGTAAGCGGGTCGTCAGCTGGGGATCTCCCCAGTTTTCAGAGGGAACCTGAGCCGTAAAAGGATGCTTACAGAGGGGTCAGCCCATCCAGGGCGTGCATGAGGGATCCTGATCTTCCGGCACCCATCCAGGGTTTTATTTTGTGCCGACTACATTAACCACAATTCTGTGGGGACTGCCTGTTACACACTCGCCTATCAGGAGGCAGCAGCAGCATGTAAGGCGGGGCACGGCCGTAGGACACAGGTGAACGGCTATTGAAAAAGAGATATGAACTCGAAACGCGTCTGGCCGCATTTTCCTCTGCTGGGGCTTCTTGAGGCATTGTTGGTTCTGGAGTGCTTTCTGCCACGTGGGCAACTTGGGAGCAGTAATTTATACGCGGCAGGTCCAGCCGCGAGGAGAGCACCACCGCACTAATGTAAGCGGGTCGTCAGCTGGGGATCTCCCCAGTTTTCCAAGGGAACCTGAGCCGTAAAAGGATGCTTACAGAGGGGTCAGCCCATCCAGGGCGTGCATGAGGGATCCTGATCTTCCGGCACCCATCCAGGGTTTTATTTTGTGCCGCACTACATTAACCACAATTCTGTGGGGACTGCCTGTTACACACTCGCCTATCAGGAGGCAGCAGCAGCATATGTAGGCGGGGCACGGCCGTAGGACACAGGTGAACGGCTATTGAAAAAGAGATATGAACTCGAAACGCGTCTGGCCGCATTTTCCTCTGCTGGGGCTTCTTGAGGCATTGTTGGTTCTGGAGTGCTTTCTGCCACGTGGGCAACTTGGGAGCAGTAATTTATACGCGGCAGGTCCAGCCGCGAGGAGAGCACCACCGCACTAATGTAAGCGGGTCGTCAGCTGGGGATCTCCCCAGTTTTCCGAGGGAACCTGAGCCGTAAAAGGATGCTTACAGAGGGGTCAGCCCATCCAGGGCGTGCATGAGGGATCCTGATCTTCCGGCACCCATCCAGGGTTTTATTTTGTGCCGCACTACATTAACCACAATTCTGTGGGGACTGCCTGTTACACACTCGCCTATCAGGAGGCAGCAGCAGCATATGTAAGGCGGGGCACGGCCGTAGGACACAGGTGAACGGCTATTGAAAAAGAGATATGAACTCGAAACGCGTCTGGCCGCATTTTCCTCTGCTGGGGCTTCTTGAGGCATTGTTGGTTCTGGAGTGCTTTCTGCCACGTGGGCAACTTGGGAGCAGTAATTTATACGCGGCAGGTCCAGCCGCGAGGAGAGCACCACCGCACTAATGTAAGCGGGTCGTCAGCTGGGGATCTCCCCAGTTTTCCGAGGGAACCTGAGCCGTAAAAGGATGCTTACAGAGGGGTCAGCCCATCCAGGGCGTGCATGAGGGATCCTGATCTTCCGGCACCCATCCAGGGTTTTATTTTGTGCCGCACTACATTAACCACAATTCTGTGGGGACTGCCTGTTACACACTCGCCTATCAGGAGGCAGCAGCAGCATATGTAAGGCGGGGCACGGCCGTAGGACACAGGTGAACGGCTATTGAAAAAGAGATATGAACTCGAAACGCGTCTGGCCGCATTTTCCTCTGCTGGGGCTTCTTGAGGCATTGTTGGTTCTGGAGTGCTTTCTGCCACGTGGGCAACTTGGGAGCAGTAATTTATACGCGGCAGGTCCAGCCGCGAGGAGAGCACCACCGCACTAATGTAAGCGGGTCGTCAGCTGGGGATCTCCCCAGTTTTCCGAGGGAACCTGAGCCGTAAAGGATGCTTACAGAGGGGTCAGCCCATCCAGGGCGTGCATGAGGGATCCTGATCTTCCGGCACCCATCCAGGGTTTTATTTTGTGCCGCACTACATTAACCACAATTCTGTGGGGACTGCCTGTTACACACTCGCCTATCAGGAGGCAGCAGCAGCATATGTAAGGCGGGGCACGGCCGTAGGACACAGGTGAACGGCTATTGAAAAAGAGATATGAACTCGAAACGCGTCTGGCCGCATTTTCCTCTGCTGGGGCTTCTTGAGGCATTGTTGGTTCTGGAGTGCTTTCTGCCACGTGGGCAACTTGGGAGCAGTAATTTATACGCGGCAGGTCCAGCCGCGAGGAGAGCACCACCGCACTAATGTAAGCGGGTCGTCAGCTGGGGATCTCCCCAGTTTTCCGAGGGAACCTGAGCCGTAAAAGGATGCTTACAGAGGGGTCAGCCCATCCAGGGCGTGCATGAGGGATCCTGATCTTCCGGCACCCATCCAGGGTTTTATTTTGTGCCGCACTACATTAACCACAATTCTGTGGGGACTGCCTGTTACACACTCGCCTATCAGGAGGCAGCAGCAGCATATGGGCAGGGGCACGGCCGTAGGACACAGGTGAACGGCTATTGAAAAAGAGATATGAACTCGAAACGCGTCTGGCCGCATTTTCCTCTGCTGGGGCTTCTTGAGGCATTGTTGGTTCTGGAGTGCTTTCTGCCACGTGGGCAACTTGGGAGCAGTAATTTATACGCGGCAGGTCCAGCCGCGAGGAGAGCACCACCGCACTAATGTAAGCGGGTCGTCAGCTGGGGATCTCCCCAGTTTCCGAGGAACCTGAGCCGTAAAAGGATGCTTACAGAGGGTCAGCCCATCCAGGGCGTGCATGAGGGATCCTGATCTTCCGGCACCCATCCAGGGTTTTATTTTGTGCCGCACTACATTAACCACAATTCTGTGGGGACTGCCTGTTACACACTCGCCTATCAGGAGGCAGCAGCAGCATATGTAAGGCGGGGGCACGGCCGTAGGACACAGGTGAGCGGCTATTGAAAAAGAGATATGAACTCGAAACGCGTCTGGCCGCATTTTCCTCTGCTGGGGCTTCTTGAGGCATTGTTGGTTCTGGAGTGCTTTCTGCCACGTGGGCAACTTGGGAGCAGTAATTTATACGCGGCAGGTCCAGCCGCGAGGAGAGCACCACCGCACTAATGTAAGCGGGTCGTCAGCTGGGGATCTCCCCAGTTTTCCGAGGGAACCTGAGCCGTAAAAGGATGCTTACAGAGGGTCAGCCCATCCAGGGCGTGCATGAGGGATCCTGATCTTCCGGCACCCATCCAGGGTTTTATTTTGTGCCGCACTACATTAACCACAATTCTGTGGGGACTGCCTGTTACACACTCGCCTATCAGGAGGCAGCAGCAGCATATGTAAGGCGGGGGCACGGCCGTAGGACACAGGTGAGCGGCTATTGAAAAAGAGATATGAACTCGAAACGCGTCTGGCCGCATTTTCCTCTGCTGGGGCTTCTTGAGGCATTGTTGGTTCTGGAGTGCTTTCTGCCACGTGGGCAACTTGGGAGCAGTAATATATATATATATATATATATATATATATATATAATTCATTTTTTTATTTTTGTTTACATGTGAAAGACAGGCCACCATTTTGTATGTCATGAATCTGAATTCAATCTTGATGCTGCATTATATAATTTGTTACTGTTGAAATAGAAAGAGGATTTAAAAGTTTTTAGCTTCTGGTCATCGCATAGGTACTTATATGTATTTATATATTTATGTATTTATACATTCATATAATCATGTATTTACAGGTTAATATGCACAAGTCATTTTGTGACACAAATGCACTTTCTGCCTTTATGTATGGGTCATTTTGAGCTGGATTGACATTGTAACAAAGAATGTAACAATTAGGTTAATTAATGCTAAGATGATGAATGCTATATGCTGCTAGAGAGCTTCCGTATTTAGAGTACTTTAATTCACTAAGGCACTTGGGAGACACTATGCACTTTATATATGCACTGCTGGGCAACGTTGTCTGCTGGCAATGAAAGATCATTTAAGAATATATCTCATAGAGCTCTAAAGAATTTTTAAAATATCATGCACTGAGCAGAAGATTCAATGAAGAAGTAAATTAGGGCAAAGATGATATCAATATTTAAAAGTATTACGCTTATGGATAATATGATGTATATCCTAGATTTGTCTTCATGATACTGACAAAGTAGCCTTGCAAAAGTGCACTATGTTTTAATTAAGTTATAGGAGTGAGTCTGTTTTCTAATGAAGAAGAAACATCATTTAATCCGCAGTCTGTTGTCAGCATTTATAGTTTGGTTATCACGTGGGTATAGGGATAACTAATCGTGAGAAATCGCAGCGCGACTGTGTGATCACGCCGTTTTATAGTGGCCAAAATGCATCATGGACAATGCACTTGTATTGAAAATATATAAAATAAAGTAAACAGCTTTTGCACTATAATGGAGTCCGTGCCTGCTTACTGAGTGAAGTTTATGATAGAAGGTTTGACGTTTTATACAGATATATGTATATAGCCTTCAGGCTCCCCGCATGTCCCCAAGCAGCTGGCCATGTCCTGGGGCTTGGGGTCCCGAAGCCAAAAGGGCGCGGGAGGGGGACCGCGCGGCCCCCCTCCTTAAATTTTTAAAAGATGGAAATTCTCCAATAACCCACTATTCGGTGGACTGGCATGCGGAAACGGACACTGGTGGTTCTTTGGAGTAAGTGTGACTACAAGACCACGTTCCCACAAAGGTCCCGGGTTCAGGGAAGTGCTTTTGAACTCGTAAAAAGGATTCCTCTCTGCAATTATTGAAGAGTGGGTTATTGGAGAATTTCCATCTTTTAATTGATGTAAACACCCGATTGGGGGTGAAGACCAGAAAGACAAGGGATCCATACCCTGACGAAGGCCATTGTGACCCGGTTGGGCACGTAGCATTGGCCGAAACATGTTGGTTTCTGCAGTGGGGATATAGGGGCATTCACCTCCCCTAAATATCCCAATTCTAATGTTTTAACCCTATCAAGGGGACACATGAATAAAGGCAAATTGTAGTTATCCCCTTAGATAGTTTTAACTACACGTATCTGCACCTCTTGATCCCTTTTTGAGGGAACACTTTTTCCTCTGTATTATTTCTTTTTTTCCTTTCTCACTTACTTCCCTCACCACTCTTCTTCATAAAAAATCGTGCTCCGTCCAGTGTGTTGGTCTGCGCCTGGACGTGTGATGCGGCCCTATGATGAAGCATGACACTGCAAAGTGTGTGAGGGCAGTACTAAGAAAAGCTATGTCTTTTCCTTCCCCTTTGCCTCTTGTATTTAAGTTTGGAGTTATCCTATTGGAAGGTCTGACAACGGATGAATCCCCTTCCCCTTCCTCGGTGGGTAACATTTTGTTATTTTCAGTCCTTCTCTCCTGAGTGAGTTTGCAGTTTTGGTAGGGGAGTCAGAGAAGGCTCATTCCCTTGTCTCTTCTTTTTGTGAGATAGATTATGTGGATGATGTCATCAGTGATGTCATTTGAGATGTCACCAGTGATGTCATGAGTGATGTCACTGACCATGTCATGAGTGATGTAATATGTGACGTCATCAGCAGTGCATTGCAGGGGGGCGTGGCTTGACGCTGATGTAGACGGGAGCGAGATTCGGAGCTCCGGTTTTGGAATCCCCCATCCAGTAATATCCTGACCCCCAGCCCCTCTTCAGAGTAGAGGAATGGTCGGCTGAAGTGCCCCAGAACAAGCTGTGTTGGGTTTGAGCAGCAATCAGCGGCGGCACTGCAGAACCGCAATTGTCTGTGAGCGGACTCTGTACAACACGATGGACAAAATGTCGGCCATGGCGCAGGCTGGGTGCTAGCGCTAGAGGCGGCAGGGCGAAGAACACACAGAGGAGACTCGCAAGAAGCACCCGCTGAGATGGCGAGAGCAAGAGGACACTAGTGTTGGGCCGTGAGTGTGACGGCTATAACGTGAAGATGGGGCAAAGACATTGCGCCACAGCGGACATGGGCGAGAGTCGCGATGCGGACCTCTACCGGGGCGGGAGCATAGACGGGACCTCAACAGCCCCAGGAGCGCCCAAGAATAGAGGAAAGAGTGTGCTACGGGAGAGGACGTCTACACGGCTGGGGACTCGACTGGAGTCATGGCCTACAACGTATGCGGGCTGCCTGGATGCCCCGACCAGCGCCGCAGGTGCTGAATTGTGTGGCCGAGAGTTACTGAGAGCCGGGGGTAATCCTGCTATCGCATTTGTTGTTGATGCTTCTGAATCCTGTATTCTGGCAACCTTGTTAGGCACACATTAATAATAAAATGAGCCTGAACTAACTTTGTATCCTGATCAGGTTCACAGTAAAATGGAGGACACCGGAGCACAGTCCCTGGGGTTGTGACGAGAGGCTGACACGTCCATGGAAAACATGCATGGTGGAGTGCATGCCTGCGTTTTGGAACCGAAGAGCATAGCGTGGAGTGCGGAGATAGGTTGCATGTTGCAGAGCAGTGGTGGGCCTACATGCAGCAAGAGCGACAGACAACTGCAGTGAGACCTGTAAGTAGCGCCTATACCTGGAGGCTGACACCCCCCGGGCATGGATGGCCTGAGGAGAGGGACTATAAGAGATAGGGCTAAATAAGCAAGGAGGGAGATCCTGCCAGCAGCTGAAGTGGGAGCCTGGTGAGTACAGGCCTGTTAACAGAGAGAGAGATACTACTAAGTGTCACGTGGAGGGAGCGGATATAACAAGTAGTGTCCTGGGGCTGGCTGGGGACACTACGCAGGACTGCAGTGACTACCTTTCTACAGAAAAGACGATAGAGGGTGTCCTCACTCTCAGAGCAATAGCAGAAGTCGATTGGAGTTATTTAGCTGATTAGATAGTCAGTTAGTTCTATTATTACCATCAACTTCTCAACTAATTGGTCCATCGACCGAGAGGAAAGAGAGTTGATATACAGGTCTAGTTATGTATTTGGAATTGTTAAACATGAATCTGAGAAGAAAATAATTTTTCAAGACATTAAAACTTGACCCCCAGCGCATCAGGGATTTGGGTGGATGTGTATGGGCCATTGTATGAAATATTGATGAGTATTGATCCCTGATTAAGTGTCGCGCTGGATCAATAGCGTGCGTATTCACCTTGGTGGCAAAAGGAAAGATGACAGTATATTCCATCAAGCGTGTCGATTTAGTTAATTACAGTTACTATTTACTCATCCTTCTAAGTGTATTGGTAGCATTCAGCACAATTGATCATGGCAGGTTAATCCTAACGATGAAGGCCCTCATAGGCTTCTGTGACCAGATTCTGAATTGGTTCTTATTCTTTCTCACCACAGAAACCAAGAGATGAAGAGTAGGTATTGTGTCATGGGAAAAATGCAACACTGGACAGGGAAGAACTAACACTAGGTCAGGGAGAGACTGAGACCAGGAAGAAATGAATATCGAAATTGGTATGGGGTATATTCACACCAGGATACACTGAGATAGGTAGTTGTTGAACTGAGGTAGGGAAGATAGCAAAGGCATGGACGGCAAACACTGCAAAATGAAATATACTGATAGTGTAACTTGGACAGCAAAGGAAACAGGTGCAGGAAAGACACTGGAACAAGGAAACATTCTAAACAAGCAACCATTAGTCAGAAATGAGGGGAGCCTCCATAACTGAAAAAACTTACACTGTTACTAATAGAGGACAAAACTGACTCAGAGGGACAAACTAACACAGGGACAAGATAACAAGTGCACCAACACTATAACAAGGGCAAAGTGACAGTCAAGGAAGATATAGACCCTGATACTGAGACAGGGACACATTGATACTGGGAGAGAGACTCATGAGAACTAATTTAGAAATAAATCAACATATGAAATCTCACACTGACACAGCAACATGCAAGAAATGAACATCCACACTCAGTGGTGGCTCACCGAGGGAGTGGTGCGGGGCGGTGGGGTGGGGTGGGTGAGGGGCATGGTGGGGGGGGTAGTGAACTCAGACATATGACGGACATAACTCAGAGGGAGTTCTGTCCGTCGTAAGTCCGAGTCCACTACCCCCCAACCCTGCCCCTCCCCCACCCCACCGCCCCGCACCACTCCCTCGGCGAGCCGCCACTGTCCACACTGTTAATTGGTTAAGGACACAAAACTCACTCAAGGAAGACGTGGACAGCTACATTCGGACATTCAATTTGGGAACAGAAACACCCATAATTCAATAGCAGAGACAATAAAATTGTGACAAGGAAATTAAAGACTTTCACACTGGCACAGAAATATATTGGGACAAATTCTGACACACTGACAGAAATATGCTGACATTAGGGAAAACAGATCGAGACTGTGGCAAACAAAGATACTGACATCGGGGCAAGAACACACAACTTTTTCAGCTGTATCTCACCCAAGCTCCTTTCTCTTTCCTGTCCATACATAAGAGTTACAGGGTTTAGAGATGTTAGCGTGATTAAATAAACTGCATTTCCAGCATTTACAACATCCACTATTGAGTATCATGGGCAATCCTGATAGCCCCTTGAAGTCTTCTAGGGTAGTGGCAGAAAACTACCAAGGTGTCTTAATTTTTGTGTAGCTACAGGAGTTCAACCATTTCACTGAACCCTGGCCCTTTCCCTTACAAAAGAAAGCAGCTTGTGATCCATTGCCATTTGTGGAAATTCAGCATTTCTACATTGAGCTCCTTCTTACTGGTGCTGGCCGTGTTTGACTGAAATGCTATTGTCGTCATTCCCAGATGTGACAGTGTTCTGTTCATGCTGAACTGCAATAAGAGCACTTCTGTAAATAGTAAACTTCTCGGGAGAATCCTACATGAACTTCGGTCCAAAGACGTCAGCTGCTTTATAAAATGTTGCGACTACAGTCTACTCACTTACCTCATCATGCTCAGAAACATATGGAACTGCAGAAACTCTAGAATGAATGTATTTGCATAAAGACTAGTTAGCTAAGGAACTTGAAAATACATATCAGCGATCTGCAACTAGATGCCAGCAAAACAGGTTCACTAGAAAGCTCACAAGCTTGCTTATTACCTGGCAAGCCCATTCCTCAGCTCAATCCAGTAAGATTTGGAATAGATGAAGAAATGGAATGGTTTCTGGAAGAGCCAGAAACTCCCTGTCCCCCAGAGACTTTGTGCTCCTGCCACCCCACTTCTAAAAGGAAAAAACTAACAATCAGGCCTTCTCTGGAGCCGCACCTTGAATCTGGAACTCGCTGCCATCTTTCATCAAAAGAATACCTTCTCTATCAATTTTTAAAGAGGAAGCTAAAACCTTCTTAATGGGCAAGTTCCTCCCATAAATCTCATTCATTGGGCACACCGCTCAGTGGCATTCCTTTATGTTTTCTGCTAGATTCGTGACTGATTGGTTGCTCTTGTCTTTACACTGACCTGTTACTCCCTCAAATGTAATTGCTGGATGTCTCTGTATAATGCTCACATGTTCGCTGCTCTGAATATTGTATATACCCTGTCATTCCACAGTGTAGTCACTTCCTTCTATCTCTATTTATGTTTATTGTCTATCTCAAACCTGTATACAACATCAATGTGTTTGTTCTGTTACTCCCTCAAATGTAATTGCTGGATATCTCTGCATAATGCTCACATGTTTGCTGCTCTGAATATTGCACATACCCTGTTACTCCCAAGTTGCCATGTGCCCCCTCCCACTTCATTTAAAAGGGAGGCGGGCCGGCCAGCCTCCTGCTATCCCTATTTATGTTTATTGTCTATTTAAAACTTGTATACAACGTGTTATCCCTGTAAAGAGCTCTGATACCCTAACGGGTCACGTTCGCGCTCTATAAAACTCTAAATAAAATAAAAATAAAATAAATGAATGGAATGGTATGGAATGGATAAACAGGTAATTGGAAAATGTTTATAGTATTAGGACAAGCTGAGCAGGATGATATACTTTGTATTACTATACTGAGTTCCCCATGTAATGTGCTGAATGTATTACTGCCATGTTCTGCATGACCTTTTAAATGAGCTCGAGCCAGGGCACACTAGAAAGAAGTATTGAAGAATGGTAGTAGCTGGAGGATGCCTTTATCTGCTACTACTGGGCCCCAGCTAGACATTGCTGCATCTGCTTTGTTTTCTGAACATATCCTTCAAATTATATTCTAATCTTATTGGGGTGGAGGGGTGGCTTTGACGGCAAGAAAGATAGCTGCATCGTAGCACACTCTATGATGAATTAGGCCCTTCAAAGAATAAATCATCTGCTTAACAGGATTTCAGATACAAGCCACCTCCTGCAGTAGATACTGAAGAACTGTTGGTATATTTTTAGGGTTCCCCCTTTTATTATGCAACTGCCACTTATTATGCAACTGCCACCCTTGTGTTTGAGTCATTTTGTAGAGACACCTCAGCTCAGACATTACCATGCATTGAGGTGATTCACAGTCTCCAGGCAAGTCAAGGATTATTTTTCTTTGTTCCTCTCCATACTCATGAAATATATTGCCTTTGGGAGCATCAAATAATTGTGTGCTGCTTTTCATGAATGTTTTTAAGCACAGCCACCATTTTCACATCACACTCTTTTCATGGACTTCATAACTTGTCATCCTGCTTCTCAATTGACAGGAACTTACTTTAATTCCTCTCCTGTTATTTTTGCTTAACTTGGATGAATTGATGTGGCTTCTACCACATCCACATGCAAATACTTTGTTATCAAATTTCTGGACCTCAAGTCATGTTCTAATATTGCTACCTTCTGAAGCAGTTATTATTAGACCTGACTGCCTTTGGGTGGTATCCCCCAATACTTTTTGCCTTTGCCCATCCTGTTTTGCTGAAATTTGTTTTTGTTGGCTTTAGTACTCTGTGCACTTTACCGCTGCGTAACCAGTGCTTCTGCTTACTCCTTTAAACATGGTAACTTTTGCTGACACCCAATTGGCACATTCAATTTACTTATGAGTCCCCAGTAAAGTGATACTACATGTACCCAGGTATTGTAAATTAAATGCTATTTATGAGCCTTCAGCATCATATTGTGCCACTCACTTATGTAACCTTTTAAAACATGTTTCAGGCCTACCATTCAGCCTGTGTGCAATTTAAAATTGACTATTCGACCTTGTGAGGTACACTTTTGCCAGGTCTAAATATCTTTTAATGCATATAAGTCACCCCCAAGGGAGGCTCTAAACAGTCCATAGGGCAGGGGGCATTGTATTTAAAAAGTTGGATGTGTACTTTTAAGATTTACATGTCCTGGCAGGGATAATACCTACATTAATTTTTCACTTCTGTGAGGTATACATTTCCCATAGGATAACATAGGGTTACCATATTATATTCATTAGGTAATAACGTTTGTTTGGGAACAGGTAGAAATATCATGTTTGCTGTGTGGGGAATTGTAAATTAAAATGCTCTTTAACAGTAAAGTCAGATTTTAAGTTGCAATCCTAAAATTCCACTTTCAGAAAGTTGACAGTTTCTTGTCTTAACAATTTGGTGCCTGTATCCAGGGTTACGGGACTGAGTGTAGTTGCCTTTTCTGAATTCCTCCCAGACAGTAACACAAAGGGCGACTAGGTGTTTGCACAGCCTCATTTACATTTAAAGGGAGCTGCCTCAGCACACACACAAAGAACTTCACTCTAGCCTTTTGTGACCCCATACCCAGGGGATCCTAGTCAGGGAGGCTGGAAATTCCAGGGTCAACTGTGGGGGGAAAACTCTAGAAGTCTTTTCCACTTCAAAGCTGGAACTAGGTATAAATATTGAACCCTGAGACTCACTTTTCAGTACACTCCCCGACGTCTGGATTCTACAGAAGAAGGACTGCCCTGCTGACAGACAAATACCAGCTCCTAGAGGCCTGCCTTACTCTCTGAGTAGAAAGCTGGACCTGCTCCTTTTATCCTGGGCAGATTGAGTACAAGGGTCAGGTGGTAGACCTCCTGTTCAGAGCTACAGTAACACAACAGCTCAAGAGGCCTCCTTTCAACTGCCCAGCTGACCTGCTGCACTGGACCTGCTGGAGCCCTGTTGGTCTTTTCTGAAGTGAATTCCTGATCCCCCTGAGGTACCTCCTAAGGACCTAGACCCTTGACCCGCATCAGTTGAGCTCCTCTTGTGAAGGAAAGGAGAAAGCCTGAAGTTTTGGGCTCTATGTGACCGAGAACAGGCTTGTTCATGCTGCGATCTCGTCGCCCACTATGACCACTAAAGCAAAGCTCCAGTGGACCCTACTCTTTGCGCTACTTCGACCACCCGTGATGACCAACAATGCAAGTTCTACACTTCGCACTACAGTATCGACAGCCCATAGTGACCACCAACGCAAAGCTTTAGCATTGATGCCTGACAGAATCTTTGTGCTACAGCAGCAAAAGTCTGCGCCACCCAGTCTGCTCTTCATGCTACAGTAAAATCTATCCTTAACACTCTCCCTGCTCCTCGCAGCCTACTCCACTGTGAACTGTACACTTTGCTCTAGACTTTGAAAGTATACATTTTTCAGCAGGACTAACCTGGTTCCTGTGTCCGCCCGCACTCCATCGCAGTCAGCCTGAATTTGTTAAACTCCCACAACAATTTAGAAAAACAGAGTCAATTATTTGACACCAAAATGACAAAAATGCTATCAGTAGAACCAGAGATATGCAATTTCAAAGATTTAAGGTATAAAAAGTGCCTAAAGGCACAAAGCGCAACTCACGGTCATCTGGTCGTGTGAGACCTAGTAAAAGTCGCAAGTTCAGGCTGAGCATGATAGGGTGGGATACTCCTACTGAAAAAGTTACCTTCTTAAATTCCAGCATGAACAGTGTAGTTCGCAGTGGGGACGGCTATGAGGAGCAGAGAGAGCATTGCGGATAGTCCTGTCAGGCATCTCAGATCATTGTTGCTGGAGATTTGTGTTGCTGGTCCTTAATCCCGGCTGCTGTAACATGAAGAGTCTGGTTTACCAGAGGTTTACATTGTCAATCGGCACGCGTGGCAAAAACGGGCCCATTTGTGGTCATAAACACCCCAAAACTTCAGAATTTCTCTTTTTCTACTAAGAGATGCTCAACTGATGCTACACCAATGGTACAGAACTTGAGGGGCACCTCTTGTCACTTAAGCCTTAGATGAAGGGTGCTGGTCCAGTCTTCCTTCTCAGCAAGAGGGCAGGCTTCAAGTTGCAGAGTGTCCTCCTTCTGTAGTATCCACAGATCCAGGAGTGTACTGGAGAGTGGGTCTGAGGTTCCCCTTTTTATACCTGGTACCCACTTGGAAGTGGAAGAAATTTCTGGAGCCTTCCCACTAAAGAGGTGTCTGGAATTTCCTGCCTCCCTGTCCTGGTCCTGCTCTGTCTCCAGGCCAAATAGGCTAGTGTGAAATCCTTCATGTATGAGCGGCGTCAGTGTCTATGAAATGCAAGTGTGACAGATGACAGTTAAGCCACCCTCATTAAGACAAGATGGCCCATCCTGCCAAACCCCAGACTCTCCATTGTGAGGCTGTCTGGGAGGTATACACAAAGGACAACTGCCAACTACACCTAGTCATGTGGCCCAGAAAACAGGCTGCAGGCACCAAATGGTAAGGACAAGAAAACACCAACTTTCTAAAATTAATTATGAAAGAAATAATTGAGAAAGAATTGTGACTTAAAATCTGACTTTACCATTAAAGAGGGTTTTAAATCAGAATTCCTCAGATCTCAAATATGATTTTCCTACCTTCTCCTAATCAAAAGTTATCACTTATTAAAAGTAATAACGTAACCCAATTTGATCCTATGGGAGAGGTATGCCTCGCAGTAGTGAAAAACGAATTTCAGAGCTTTTCACTAATAGGACATTTAAAACTTAAAAGTTCATTTCCAACTCTTTAAATACAATGCACCCTGCCCTATGGGCTGTTTAGACTCTCCCCTGGGGATGACTTTTATGTATTAAAAAGGAAGGTGTAGGCCTGGCAAAAATGCTAGTTTAAAATTTCACACACAGGCTGCACTGGCCGGCCTGTGACATGTTTGAAAAGGCTACTTAAGTGAGTGGCGCAATCAGTGTTGCAGGCCCACTAGTAGCATTTAATTCCCAGGCCCTGAGTCTGAGTATATGTGTGTATGTGTGTATATATATATATATATATATATATATATATATATATATATATATATATATATATATATATAATTCATTTTTTTATTTTTGTTTACATGTGAAAGACAGGCCACCATTTTGTATGTCATGAATCTGAATTCAATCTTGATGCTGCATTATATAATTTGTTACTGTTGAAATAGAAAGAGGATTTAAAAGTTTTTAGCTTCTGGTCATCGCATAGGTACTTATATGTATTTATATATTTATGTATTTATACATTCATATAATCATGTATTTACAGGTTAATATGCACAAGTCATTTTGTGACACAAATGCACTTTCTGCCTTTATGTATGGGTCATTTTGAGCTGGATTGACATTGTAACAAAGAATGTAACAATTAGGTTAATTAATGCTAAGATGATGAATGCTATATGCTGCTAGAGAGCTTCCGTATTTAGAGTACTTTAATTCACTAAGGCACTTGGGAGACACTATGCACTTTATATATGCACTGCTGGGCAACGTTGTCTGCTGGCAATGAAAGATCATTTAAGAATATATCTCATAGAGCTCTAAAGAATTTTTAAAATATCATGCACTGAGCAGAAGATTCAATGAAGAAGTAAATTAGGGCAAAGATGATATCAATATTTAAAAGTATTACGCTTATGGATAATATGATGTATATCCTAGATTTGTCTTCATGATACTGACAAAGTAGCCTTGCAAAAGTGCACTATGTTTTAATTAAGTTATAGGAGTGAGTCTGTTTTCTAATGAAGAAGAAACATCATTTAATCCGCAGTCTGTTGTCAGCATTTATAGTTTGGTTATCACGTGGGTATAGGGATAACTAATCGTGAGAAATCGCAGCGCGACTGTGTGATCACGCCGTTTTATAGTGGCCAAAATGCATCATGGACAATGCACTTGTATTGAAAATATATAAAATAAAGTAAACAGCTTTTGCACTATAATGGAGTCCGTGCCTGCTTACTGAGTGAAGTTTATGATAGAAGGTTTGACGTTTTATACAGATATATGTATATAGCCTTCAGGCTCCCCCCGCGGTCCCCAAGCAGCTGGCCATGTCCTGGGGCTTGGGGTCCCCGAAGCCAAAAAGGGCGCGGGAGGGGGGACCGCGCGGCCCCCCTCCTTAAATTTTTAAAAGATGGAAATTCTCCAATAACCCACTATTCGGTGGACTGGCATGCGGAAACGGACACTGGTGGTTCTTTGGAGTAAGTGTGACTACAAGACCACGTTCCCACAAAGGTCCCGGGTTCAGGGAAGTGCTTTTGAACTCGTAAAAGGATTCCTCTCTGCAATTATTGAAGAGTGGGTTATTGGAGAATTTCCATCTTTTAATTGATGTAAACACCCGATTGGGGGTGAAGACCAGAAAGACAACGGATCCATACCCTGACGAAGGCCATTGTGACCCGGTTGGGCACGTAGCATTGGCCGAAATATGTTGGTTTCTGCAGTGGGGATATAGGGGCATTCACCTCCCCTAAATATCCCAATTCTAATGTTTTAACCCTATCAAGGGGACACATGAATAAAGGCAAATTGTAGTTATCCCCTTAGATAGTTTTAACTACACGTATCTGCACCTCTTGATCCCTTTTTGAGGGAACACTTTTTCCTCTGTATTATTTCTTTTTTTCCTTTCTCACTTACTTCCCTCACCACTCTTCTTCATAAAAAATCGTGCTCCGTCCAGTGTGTTGGTCTGCGCCTGGACGTGTGATGCGGCCCTATGATGAAGCATGACACTGCAAAGTGTGTGAGGGCAGTACTAAGAAAAGCTATGTCTTTTCCTTCCCCTTTTGCCTCTTGTATTTAAGTTTGGAGTTATCCTATTGGAAGGTCTGACAACGGATGAATCCCCTTCCCCTTCCTCGGTGGGTAACATTTTGTTATTTTCAGTCCTTCTCTCCTGAGTGAGTTTGCAGTTTTGGTAGGGGAGTCAGAGAAGGCTCATTCCCTTGTCTCTTCTTTTTGTGAGATAGATTATGTGGATGATGTCATCAGTGATGTCATTTGAGATGTCACCAGTGATGTCATGAGTGATGTCACTGACCATGTCATGAGTGATGTAATATGTGACGTCATCAGCAGTGCATTGCAGGGGGCGTGGCTTGACGCTGATGTAGACGGGAGCGAGATTCGGAGCTCCGGTTTTGGAATCCCCCATCCAGTAATATCCTGACCCCCAGCCCCTCTTCAGAGTAGAGGAATGGTCGGCTGAAGTGCCCCAGAACAAACTGTGTTGGGTTTGAGCAGCAATCAGCGGCGGCACTGCAGAACCGCAATTGTCTGTGAGCGGACTCTGTACAACACGATGGACAAAATGTCGGCCATGGCGCAGGCTGGGTGCTAGCGCTAGAGGCGGCAGGGCGAAGAACACACAGAGGAGACTCGCAAGAAGCACCCGCTGAGATGGCGAGAGCAAGAGGACACTAGTGTTGGGCCGTGAGTGTGACGGCTATAACGTGAAGATGGGGCAAAGACATTGCGCCACAGCGGACATGGGCGAGAGTCGCGATGCGGACCTCTACCGGGGCGGGAGCATAGACGGGACCTCAACAGCCCCAGGAGCGCCCAAGAATAGAGGAAAGAGTGTGCTACGGGAGAGGACGTCTACACGGCTGGGGACTCGACTGGAGTCATGGCCTACAACGTATGCGGGCTGCCTGGATGCCCCGACCAGCGCCGCAGGTGCTGAATTGTGTGGCCGAGAGTTACTGAGAGCCGGGGGTAATCCTGCTATCGCATTTGTTGTTGATGCTTCTGAATCCTGTATTCTGGCAACCTTGTTAGGCACACATTAATAATAAAATGAGCCTGAACTAACTTTGTATCCTGATCAGGTTCACAGTAAAATGGAGGACACCGGAGCACAGTCCCTGGGGTTGTGACGAGAGGCTGACACGTCCATGGAAAACATGCATGGTGGAGTGCATGCCTGCGTTTTGGAACCGAAGAGCATAGCGTGGAGTGCGGAGATAGGTTGCACGTTGCAGAGCAGTGGCGGGCCTACATGCAGCAAGAGCGACAGACAACTGCAGTGAGACCTGTAAGTAGCGCCTATACCTGGAGGCTGACACCCCCCGGGCATGGATGGCCTGAGGAGAGGGACTATAAGAGATAGGGCTAAATAAGCAAGGAGGGAGATCCTGCCAGCAGCTGAAGTGGGAGCCTGGTGAGTACAGGCCTGTTAACAGAGAGAGAGATACTACTAAGTGTCACGTGGAGGGAGCGGATATAACAAGTAGTGTCCTGGGGCTGGCTGGGGACACTACGCAGGACTGCAGTGACTACCTTTCTACAGAAAAGACGATAGAGGGTGTCCTCACTCTCAGAGCAATAGCAGAAGTCGATTGGAGCAACAGGATCCCACCACTGATGGCAGAGGGAACTCTCTGGGGCCCACAACGAGGAGCGGGGCCGGACCCATGGAAGTTGGAAGAGGCCAGGTCGATATAGGAATGAGCCGCCACACGGTCATTGCAGTTTTGGTCCCATTCCTGCGAGGAGGTGTAACGTTAACAGCTCGCAGCTGTAGGCATTAGCAAGGGGCGGTGGCCACCGGGAGAGAGGTGCGGACGGTGTCCAACATGGGGAAAGTGCCAAGGAAAAAGGGGCATAGTACCATGGCCCCGGGAGCACCCAGACAGATGAAGAGGATGACAACTTCGACACGGGGAAAGACGCAGCGCCCGCGAGGCCCATATTAGTGGATATTATGGAGGCCATCACAGCATCTCGTGAAGCCCTTGAAACGAAAATTGATGTCATTGGTACTGACCTCAGCCTCTTAAAAGACGATCACCGCCGCCTAGCGGAGAGGGTGACTGGCACAGAAAAAAACGCTCACAGAGGTCCCAGCGGAGGTAGCAGACCTGAAGAAAGTTCTCGCAGCTGTTGAAGAGAAAATAAGGGTCCTGGAGGCACGGCCAGAAGATGGCGAAGGGAGGTGCTGCAGAAATAATTTGTGCTTTGTTGGCATTCCCGAGAAAGGGGAAGGAGGCAATGCGGTGCAATTCCTAGAAGAATGGATTAAACGGGAGGTGGCTCCAGAGGGACTCTCTTCGTTCTATGCGTTTGAGAGGGCGCATAGAGCAATAGGATAATTAAAATATTCAATATATGTAATGTCTAAAAATATGCATGTAATGTTCAGTGAGTATCTGTTACGTCTAGAATGTATTAATTCTTCTCTCAAGTGTGTTTTTTTTTTAATATAGTAGATCAAAAAATTGTTTGATTTATATTCTAGTATGTCTTCAACAATACATTAAGCGTTTATGTTTTTTATGTAAATATGTCAATGTGTCACTGTATTGTTCCTGTTTAATGATATAATGCTTGAAATAGCCAATTCATACGGCATATAAGTAAAGTTTTGGTACAAGCCATACAAGGTGTCCATCTTAAATTCAAAAAAAGGAAAAAAGCTATATAAAATGATATGAGAAGTAGAAAAATAAGCAAGGTTCATTAATTGATCACCCACGGAGATGAACCTAGGGGATCTCCGCTGTGGAATGTACTCATCGATCCATGGTCTGAGAGGCATTTTCTTTATTATAATCTGTTCCTGATTCCAGCCTCTCTAGTCCCAAACAGAATCACTCCCCCATATGAGACCAATAGAGTACCATCAAGAGCACCCAGACCGGGAGCTCCACCACGACCAATAATAGCCCGCCTGCTTCATTTCAGAGACAGAGACCATATTCTTAAGCAGGCCCGACAGAGGGCTGACCTCCAGATTGGGGACAGTAAAATAATGGTGTTTCCAGATTTCACTAAAGAGGTCCAAAGACAAAGAACCTTGTTCTCGGCAGTGAAAAGAAAATTGAGGCAACTGCAGCTCCCATATGCAATGTTGTTTCCTGCTATGCTGCGAGTGGTGGGACCGAAGGGAGTGCAATTTTTTCAGACGCCGCAGGAAGCCTGGGAATGGCTGGACTCTGGTCCGGGACGAGAATTGAGAGGAAACTCACGAGGGTCGGCGACTGAGAAGACCGGAGCGGGCCGAGGCACGGCGAGGGCGCCGACCACATCAGGAGCTCAGGAAGAACGAAGAAAGGCCCTTAAAGCGGTGGCGGAGCTCAGTCAATCGGGATCCAGCCCTAAATCATCACGGAACGATGAGGAAGATGGACGATCGGAGGGTTCTCCAGTGTCAAGTACAGCAGAGTATTCGGAGACGGAGCTGCCGAAAGTAACGCCCCAATCCGTGGATGAACTGGGTTATCAGGGAGTTGATAAGACGGGAGGCTCCCGGACACTGGCGAACTATATCCTTTAGTAAATATCACGTGTTGGGGTTGGGTAAGGGGACTTCAGAGGGAATGGATGCGGATACTGGAGGGGGGGCTGAGGGGGGATCTCCTGCGGCAACTGGAGGGGGGATCTGGGACAGAGGGGCTCTGGAGGCGAAGCGGCAGCCACCACAACCACATGCCCAGGAGAACAGTTTTAGTTCTAGAGTTTGGATGGGAGGAGGGTTACTTCTACCTGTCCGGGGAAGGGGAGTTGGGTAGGTTCTTTGTTTCAGGGGTGTTTCGAGGGGGCCAGGCATGTCTGGGGTAATAACCTAGGAAGTGACAGCTCAGTATCCATGCAATTGGACCCACCATAAACTTTACCGCCCGTGCATGCGCATTTCTCGCAAGAAATGCGCTTGCGCAGTTTTATTAAGCATTACCGGTACAGCGAGGAAGAGGAGGAGGGCAGCCCGGGGACGCCTCAGTAAAGAGGTAAGTGGTTTTAAGTTTATTTTTAATTCCTGTAAACTTACTTCTTAATAGGAGGGTGGAGGCGGGTGACGTAGCGGAGCTCCACGGAGTTCCACGGAGTTTGTATGCAACTCCGTGGAACTCCGCATAGCCCCGCTACGCCCACTACGCCCAGGATTAATTGTGTACTCCGGGCGTTCACGAGTGTGTACAGGCTAGCGAGTATCTGTCACAAACTGTCTCAGACCATAATCCACTATTGATTGGACTGGGTTGGACCAGGGTCAGAACATGCATCCCCACATGGCGCCTCAGGCCAGAGGCACTGGAAGATCAGGTGTTTCAGTCCAGGGTCAAGACGACTATCGAGCAATATTTTGCAGAAAACACAGGTATTGTCTCGAGCCCCAGCATGGAGTGGGAAGCATTTAAGGTAGTAATTAGGGGCAGATGAAGGGGTGAGTAGGACACTACTGCGGGATACTTTGCTAGCAGAACAGCACCTGAGAGTCATAGAAAGGGAAATGTCAGGGAATGTGGACAAACAGGAAGAATTACTAGCAGCCAGGGAAGAAGTGGCAGAGCATGTGGAGCGTTTACGCTGCTTCGATTATAAAGAATATATGACACGAGCACATGCGGCGCGGGATAAACCTGGGGCATTACTAGCTTGGCTAGCCAACCCGGCCAAAAGAGGTTCCGTAATTTTGGAACTGAAAGTTAAACGGGGGGAGGTCCGCTACCGTCAGCAAGACATTAATGATCTATTCTGTGCCTAGTATACTGTAAGCCTGGACGTAGTTTCCACAGTTTTGCTACGCGGAACTCCGCGAAGTTACAAAAAAACTCGGTGAAGTTCCGCAAGTGGCGGAATGTAGTGCGAACTGCTGTTCGTGCTGGTCTTCCTGCCGCTCGGGTAGGAATTCTACCCAAGCGGCAGTTAACACTTGCGAGCGGGGAAAAAACTCTGCTGCACTACGCGAAGCGGAGTTTTCTGCACTCCATGAGCTCTGTGAAGCACGGAGTGCAGAAAACTCCGAAAACTCCGTGAACGGAGCGGAGTTCACCGCCCAGGGCTACTATACTGGCTTGTACAAAAGTAGGGTTCTCCTCACCACGGAGGCCCTTGATGCTTATGTCTGCAGTGTCGAATTGCCGGCACTCCCTGAGGAAGAGTCAGACGCACTGGGGGGTGACATAGAACTGCGAGAGGTGAAAAGCGCTATCAAGGCTATAGCTAGGAACAAAACACCGGGGACAGATGGGCTCCCTGTCGAATTTTACACTGCATATGCAGACCTGCTGGGGCCCCAGTTGGTAGAGCTATACAACCAGGCATAACAGGAGGTGAGACTCCCGGGGACCACTAGAGAGGCTCTGATAGTTCCGCTGATCAAACCAAGGAAGCAAGCCTCTGACAAGAAAGCATATAGGCCGCTTTATATGCTCAATATCGATTATAAAATCCTGAGCAAAATTCTGGCCACACGTCTTTTGCCACATATGACGGCCCTTATACATCAGGACCAGGCGGGGTTCATACCAGCCTGGAACACGGCGATAAATGTGAGGAGGCTGATGAGAATTTTGGAAGCAGACACATACTGCAGAGATGAGGCACCCATCTTCGCTGTCGACATAGAAAAGGCGTTTGACAGCCTTGAATGGCCGTATTTATTCCAGGTGATGCAGGCATTCTGCCTCGGGTCAGAGTTCATAGCATGGACGGCCATGCTATATACCGATTCAGAGGCCTGAGTCAGGACGGGTAAGATCGTCTCGGATAGCTATGGGGTGGAGAAGGGTACGCGACAGGGGTGCCCCCTTTCGCCTCTGCTGTTCGTTCTGGCCATGGAGCCTCTAGCCGCTAAAGCCAGGGCAGGAGTCTTGTACCGGGGGTTGGAGGTGGACGATCGAACCCATCACATAGCATTATATGCCAATGGTTTATTGCTCTTCCTCAGAAATACTGGGGACGACCTCGAGGGAGCCAGGGGTCTATTGCTGGTGCTGGAGAAGGTAGCTGGCCTCAAGGTCAACTGGAGAAAATCGTGTCTGTTTCCCACCAGACAGGGGCGAGATAAGCCTCAGGCTATCGAGGGGGTTGAATGGGACGGTAGATGCCTTGAATACCTGGGGGTTCAAATTTACCACAATCAAGCGGATCTGCTAGAGGGCAATGTAGGTAAAGTTATTAAGGGGACAAAGGCCAACTTCAAGTTTTGGGGGTCGCTAATCCTATCATTAGCGGGTAGAATATCACTCCTAAAAATGGTGACACTCCCGAGACTTTTGTTTGTATTCGGAGTGCTGCCGGTGTGGATCCAGGCGGAGCGATTTAGACAGCTCCAATCAATGGTAACGGAATTCTTGTGGGGATCGGGGAGGTGCAGAGTAGCCCTGAAGACGTTAATGAGGCCAAAGTCGGAGGGCGGTTTGGCAGCGCCAGACTTTGAATAATACTACATAGCAGCCCTGATGCAATGGCTCATGAAATGGGTGGCGAGTCAGGTACGAGGAACGGCGGGACAGGGGGACGGTAGCCCGATCCTCCTTTTGAGAATAATACTGCGATTGCCTATTCGGTAAAGGGACCTGTCTACAGAAGTACAAGTTGTTCGCAAATGCTGGGCCAGGAGTTTACAGAGGGCTAAGATCCGGTGCCCGTATGCACCAGAAATCCCGCTGTCATTGTGTGCGGCTTTACCACATAGGGCGGACTGGAGACGGTTGGAGGCCTGGGCGATGGCGGGGGTAACCACAGTGGGGTCGCTGTACGAGGATGGCACTCTGCTGCCCTTTGACACATTCAGTGAGAGATATGAAATACCAAGAGGAGATTTTCTTTTGCATACATCGTTAACTGCGGCACTACAGCAATATTGTGGAAACAGCATGGCTGAGCCATCCCTGGTTGAGGGATGCCGATATGTAGTGTCCGCAGCGGGGACATTTAAGGTGATCACCTGCTTGTACAGAAGACTTACTCGGGCGACTCGCCCGGCCCTTATTGAATTGCAACAGAGAGGGGAGGAAGACCTGGGGGAAGCCATGGAGAGGAGGGCATGGGGGGGAATTGACGGATCGTGTTAGCAAGATGACTAGGAATACTAGATTTCAATTGGTGAATTTTTATGTATTTCATAGGGCGTATCTTACCCCAGGACGTATCAACAGGTACTTTAACACGACAACTGCGGCCTGCCCCCGCTGTGGAGAGGAGGGAGCAGAGTTTCTCCATATGTTTTGGAGCTGCCCGGAGATAGGGAAGTTCTGGAGGGAGGTGACGGACATTCTAGCAGAAGTGACGGAAAGGGAGGTGAGCATTACACCAGGGTACTGCCTGTTGCATAGATTCCCTCACATCTCTAGGAATAAGATCACGAGTAAATTTCAAGACTTGGGACTTATACTAGCTAAAAGGGATATCACCAGTCATTGGAAGGCGCGGGCCCCCGCACAGACAGATGGAAGAGGGAATTTGAGCGATGGGCAGGATACAAGGGGGCTATACGTCTCAGAGAAGCCAGGCGCAATGGTACTGAGAAGGCGCTAGAGGTGGCCAGGGCATGGGAAGCGTTGGTAAAGCAAATTAAGCAGCCAGATGAACCCACGGATGAAAAGCGGTAAGAGAACTCGCAAGAGCCTGTACTATAGAGCAGCACGAAATAAAAGCATGAAAGGGATAGAATTGAGACGAGAGGAGTGGAGGTGCCACCCGGTGCATGAATACCTGAAGGTTGAGTGGCTAATAAGATTTCTGAGTTGGAGCTTAAAGTGGAAGGACTTTAGAGGAGTATCAGTATAGGTGCTCCAGGACACACCTGGCCGGGGGGGAGACGGGGGGAGGGGAGGGAGAATAATGGGCGACCTCTTGATAAGAAATGAACAGAGGCATTGCATGTCACAAGCGTCATTGCATTACAACCTAGCAGTCGAGGAAGTTGAAATCTAGTTGGCATGGATACAAAGACTGGTCATATACTATATCAGCATGTGCAATTAAGGGTGTTACCCCCATTTAGAAGGAGGGAACAGTGGAATGATGGCGGACTTCAATAAATAGGTTAGATGAGGTATGGGTATGTTTATATGTTTTATGGCATTTATTATTGTCAGTATGCTTTCGTGAACAAAAGCTCAATAAAGTTTGTTTAAAAAAAAATCAGCAGTGCATTGCAGGGGCGCGATTTATAGTTAGCTCAGATAACTATAACAGCTGAATTTCTCTGGTTTTGTACTGAGTGAAATGTCAGCCTAACTATAACGTCTCTGTAACTTTTATTTTTTTCCATGAATTTCTGAGGTTTTTTAAATGCTAATTCCTAACTTTAATGTCCCTGAAACCTGCGGTTTTTCAGTGAATATATATATATATATATATATATATATATATATATATATATATATATATTTTATTTATTTTTTTAAACGAAAAGGCATGTCCTTCTCATGCCTGAGTGGAAAGCACACACAGGAGCCGAATTCGAGTAAAGTGCTTTATTGTGCAGACCCCCTGCACCGACAGATGCGTTTCGCCTCGCGGCTTTGTCAATGTCAGTTTAAACCGTGCAAAACCAGCAGTATTTCATTGCTCGAAATGTCACATGATATTTCATTGAAATAGTTGACGGACTTCCATAGCTTAAATGCTAAAATTCATGGCGGCCATCTTAACACGTCTTTCTACATTTCTAAGCATTACTGCCGTAAAAAAGTGTTAAAGTGCTTATTAGTGAATTAAAAACTGTTGCACATAGGTGAACATTGTTTCGTCAACAATTTGCAAACAAATACGATGATTATTATCTCGCATATACATACAGTTCATTGTGTTTTTTGTATGAGGAAAATTAATATTTATAATTTCTTTCACATCCTGTATGTTTTTTCATAAAGTTCACTCTCTTGTGTGTTTATTAAGCCCTGAATGGGCATTCGCATGTCAGGTTTTTTAGAGGGAAGTGAGGAGTACGGAGAGGTGAAAAGAGGAAGACATGAGGAAGAAGGGGGCAATCCTAGTTACAGCTATGGCACCCCTATTATAGGTGTACCCACAGTTCCTCATCATTATTTAGCCCTATAGGGGCCCTTGTCTGGAGATCAATAATGTATTTTGATTCCAAAACACGCAATGTTTTAATTCTGTCACCTCCTCTCTCTTCAACCCCTACTCTGTCTATACAGAAGAATTTCAACTGGTCTCGGTTGCTTTTGTGAAACTTTTCAAAATGGCGTGCAACTGGATAATTTTTATCCTTGTTTGTTATCGCACGCATATGCTCAAGAACACGTTTTTTGGTGGGATGGATTGTGCTTCCTATGTATCGCCTGGAACATGGACATTCCAGGCAATACACTGTGTAGTCTGAGTTGCAGTTTAGGAATTGTTTGATGTTTCTTAGAGGCCTAGGGTCCCCTGGTCTCCCTTTATAGCTTGTTACTTTATTGCTATATTTGCATGCCTTGCGACGCATGCATGGATAAAATCCTGCTGCGCCGATTTTATTTTTCACCCTTGGTATCACATCATAGTGGCTGTGGACAAGATGATCTTTAAGTGATTGACTTCGCTTATACGTTATCAAGGGGTAAGCTGGAATAACGTTTTTAAGCACATTGTCTGTTTTAAGTATGTGCCAGTTCTTCTTAAATATGTGAACTATGTCCCCCGATTTTTCACTGTAGTTTTTTATCATTCTGGCCGGTCCTTCTTGTTGAACATTGTCTTGTATTTTGGCAACCTCACCTGCACAGAATCGTGGTCCGTGCTCCATTTCTTGTTGGCAAACTGAGTGATGGTGGAGTACTCTTGATATATATATATATATATTACCTACTGGCGGTCGCCAGTAGGTAGTTATAGTTAGGACCTTGTTTCTATTCAAAAAGCGTTTTTTTCTTTTGCCAATATCTTTGGCGTCGTTTGACGAATCTTCGCAAAATTTTCCAAAACTAATGGTTCACTCAGGTCAGCTCTTGGGGGTGACAGTTTCAGGGCGATTCATCAAGCGGGGGCTGAGAAAAAAGGGGGGTCCCAAAACGCGTTTTCCCCATGTTAATTGCCATAGGAACTTTAGACAAAGCTACAGCCCGAACTGCTGAACGGAATTACACCAAATTTGGCAAAAAAGTAGGTCTTGGTCCAGAAAGCGTGCTTTTTTTAAATGGTGAAATCTGTTCAGTAGTTGCTGAGAAATTAAAATAATAAAAATGTATATATCTGAGCACCGAGGACGATTCACAAACCCTTCCGAGCATGAGCTTCATTCTGATTGGCTGCCAACACTCCAAACCAGAATGTGTTGGCAGCCATCTTGTGACTCAGTAACCCATTCACAAGAAAACAGTAGAAAAAAAATGAAAAACAAGAAAAGGGGGCAGGGTAGAAACACCCTGACCCCCTAGGCCTGCTCAGGGGGTCCCACATGGACCCCCAGGACTAAAAAAAGCATTTTTTTAAAATACTTTCAGTCAAATTTGCGCTGGGTGCGCGAATCTGGCTGAAATTTTTTTTAATAAATGAAGCGCAGGCCCCCGGTTGGGCCAGGTTCTGGGGGCAGTGAGAAAATTATATGCGGGGGCTCGCGACCCCCCTGCAGCCCCGGGGACTGCCAGCTCCCCGGGGCTCATTAACTCCCAAGGCGTCAGCCTGTCAGACACCTAGAGTGGTCAGGGGAGGTGCTTTCACTGTACCAAGAGCGCTGGATAACAAGTGGGTAACAAGGCGCACGTCCTTTATTCCCAGAGCTACCACATATAGAAATAGAATACAATTTAACGAAAACATGACACAGCAATGAGAAGCAGATAGGCTCACATGGAAACAATGCAGTTAGGACTAAAATTATTTCAGTCACTGGAGTTGCTTGTGGCTGTGTTCACACTCACCCTTCACTACACCTCGCAGAAATGCCTATAATCACTCTCACACAAAGACATGCCTCGCTCCCACCCACACGGGGTGTTAAGATCCCTCAAATGCCTACGAATAGTTGGAGTCTGTCCTCTGCCCTGCCAGAGTATAGCAATTGGCAGTGAGTGGATGAATGACAGAATGATCTGTGCCAGCGGCTGTAGGCGGGAATGGCTGCTGACCCGGGGCATGTTTGACACTTCTCTGGTCCTAACTGTGACCTCTTCATCGCTGCTACGCTAAGCCCACAGCCAACCCCAAACACGCACTCCCCACTCGCTATTGTAACCCTGGGCTTACACACAGCCCTGTAAGCAGTCCCCATTCACTGTGGCTCTCCCACACACCCGCCTCACACAGGCACTCCTCGCTCACTACATTCATCTGTCCCTCGACACCCACCTCCCATATGCACCTCCACTGAATATCGCCCCCCATGTTCCCACTCCGCACTCGCTAATGTAACTCCACCCAACAGTACCGCCCGTTCACTGAGAGAAACTCCCCCACCCCACAATGCTCCACGCTGCCAGAGCACCATCCGCCATAAGCATGTCTCCATTCACAGGCTCCAACGGCCTCGCCCAGCTCCCCAGTATAACCACATATCCCACACTTGCACACTCACCCCACCCACTCTCCACTCTCTCTTCCTAGCTCCCCTGACACTGAGCCACACACAACTGCTTCACGTGAGGTCCCACTCACTGTCACACCCTGTGCATCACACAGATGCCCCGGCGCACCACACATACTCCTCACTCCACCTTAACTTCACCTGAGACACCGACACAGCTCCACAACCCTAGCCTAACCCTCCACTCACACCCACCCCACACACCACAGCCACTGTCAGGCCACCGCACTACTGTTCAGCACCTGCACACCACAGAGAGAGAGAGAGAGAGCCTTGAACCCAGGCAAGCCATACAACACACATCAGATAAAATAAGATAGTCTCTTCAAAATTCAAAAACGTGTATTTCCTTTATGTGTTGATGGTGTGACATTCATACGCCACATTCTGACGCTGAGAAATATTTATTAAAAGTGATAGCTTTTGTGCTTCAACTTAAGGCTATTCCTGCCCCACCACCACCACCCTGGAGATAGTGCCATTAGTGAACTAAAAGGCAATACATTTGTCATGTGAACCCTCAATGTGGCCCTGATTCTCAAAGATAGAGCAACATTGTAGTCTATTAAATCAAACACAATCTAGGTTCTCTGCTTTCACTTCGTACAAATCAGCCACTAAATGGCTATTTTTCTCTCCTTTATACTTCACATGTCAAAGCTTGGTTTTCCTCTTTGTGCATAAGGGTGGAGCCAGAGGGCAGGCTGAAGCCACCTGAAAGCTCGGCTCGTCACAGGCTCGAGGTTCCAACAGGACCTCGAGCTGAGCCAGATCCAGGCTTCATGCTCGCGCCTGGCCTAAGCTTTCAGTAACTCGCCCACCTCTATCTGCCGGTAGGTGCCGATTAAGCATCGATCCTTCCGAAGTCGATAAAACTCAACGGGCCTAAGTGGAAAGAGTCGACTGCAAATGACCGTTTACTACAAAGTTACTAGATTGCTCTGCAGAACCTTTGCATGCCACAAAGAGGCCTGTTTTGAGGTAGAACCAGCGTTGATAACATCGAGGCACTGTGGGGGAGTTCAGGTGGACAGCATGTTTAACGGTTACATGGCTGTACATTTCCAGTGCCCCCTAGGTGGAGACTTATAGGTGCGGATAGTTTGCATGTCATGAAACTCCAATTTAGTCACATAGGACAGCAGCATTGCCATGCATAAGGCGTTTGTGTGGTACTAATTAAATCATTGAAGCGTGTACTTTTCAGAGCAGTTAGACAAAGGATAACACAACCAACCGCTTCCCAAGACCCATGTGCGGGAATCAGAGATGATATAGGTGAAGGTGCCTCCGATAAATGCTTTTATTCTCCATCACCCCATGCTTTGTGACAGGGTAGATGATAGATAGATAGATAGATAGATAGATAGATAGATAGATAGATAGATAGATAGATAGATAGATAGATAGATAGATAGATAGATATTTGGGCTTTTGTAAAGCATCTTGGTAGCATCAGAACGCTTTGGATCGGGCACCCAGGAGAGGGAAAATGAAACAAGTTCTGGGTAACAGCAGTCGCTATGGTATGGCATGGAGTGGAAAACCTGAGGTTTCAAATTGAAGGATGAGTTCGTACTGTTCGTACTGTGCCTGCAGTACTTGCCAACACGTGTCCATTTCAACAACAAGTTGGCTGCGCACCTTCAGACATCGGAGCCCTTCTGGACTGCTCTGACCTCTGTATCTGTCCAGGGCCATGAAGACTTTGGGTGTACGTGTTACGGATGGAATACGCACATCACGCAGCCCACGTGTTGTGTTTATTTCTACATAGTCTTAAGTGAAATGCCCTGTCAGATTCATTTTTGTTTTCTGATAAGTGACTGGCACTCTGGAGAGTCATTTATGGGCGGACTGTTTGTTGTAAATGGCCGTTGTATGACGTGCACAGAGTGCACTGCTGCGCCCTCCACTAGAGACCGCCGAGGGTGCCCTCGTGCCCAGCCTTTCTGCTGTGTGTGCTCTCTAGACCGGCTTCTCATCTGCAGTGCTGCCAGTGTTCCAGGGCAGTAGGCAGTGTGTGTATGTGTATATACTCAGTGATTTGGTGGTGGTAATAGAAGTTTGTGCATTCAGTAGCAGGAGGGTTTCTGTGGTGGTAGGGTGCCGTGTATGGGGGTGTGTGTATGTGTGTGTGTGTATAGATATATATATACAAATACATACACTCAGTGTTTGGGTGGTGGTAATACAAGTCTGTGCATTCAGTAGCAGGATGGTGTCTGTGGTGGGTGGGTGCCGTGTGTGCTCTCTAGACTGGCTTCTCATCTGCACTGCTGCCAGTGTTCCAGGGCAGTAGGCGGTGTGTGTGTGTGTGAGTGTGTATATACTCAGTGGTTGGCTGGTGGTAATACAAGTCTGTGCATTCAGTAGCAGGAGGGTTTCTGTGGTGGTAGGGTGCCGTGTATGGGTGTGAATGTGTGTGTATATATATATATATATATACACATACACACACTCAGTGGCTGGGTGGTGGTAATACAAGCCCGTTTATTCAGTAGCAGGAAGGTGTCTGTGGTGGGTGGGTGCCATCTGCACTGCTGCCTTTGTTCCAGGGCAGTAGGCGGTGTGTGTGTGTGTGTGTATATACTCAGTGGTTGGTTGGTGGCAATACAAGTCTGCGCATTCAGTAGCAGGAGGGTGTCTGTGGTGGGTGTGTGCCGTGTGTGCTCTCTAGACCGTCTTTTCATCTGCAGTGCTGCCAGTGTTCCAGGGCAGTAGGCAGTGTGTGTGTGTATATACTCAGTGATTTGGTAGTGGTAATACAATTCTGTGCATTCAGTAGCAGGAGGGTTTCTGTGGTGGGTGGGTGCCGTGTGCGTTCCCACCGGAAGGAGCGTGACTGGAAAGAGTATGTGGTGGTGTTGATCATTTTTTGTGTGTGCATTCACTGGCAGGAGCATGTCTGTGATTGGGGTGGGTGTGCTCTGTGTGCGAGTTTGGTTTCTGTAATGATGGTAGTGCGCTGTTTATATATTCACTGGAATGGTGGGTTTTGTGGGGACAATGATGTGCTGTGAGTGCAAAATCAGGAGAGTAGCCAGAAAATGATCATACATACCCCCACTTGAAGCCTCCTTCCTCCCTCTAATCATACAGCAAGCGAGAAAACGTCAACCCCTTCACCGTTTCACCCTCCTTCCACCCTCCTATCTATTCATTCATCTCTTCACCTTTATCCATCCATAATATATATATATATAAATATGGCGGAGCACTGAGCAATAAATATATTGCACCAGCAAAAGTGGAGTCCGTGTCCTGTTGTCACTGTGAGTACGGATGGAAAGCGAGCAAGGAATTGAAGTTAATATTTATATATCCAACAAAAGGTTAGCCCTAATAAGAGACGCCATCAGACGCGTATAAATCTTCGATATTTAATGATGGCAGCTAACTTGCAGGCAAAGAGCAATGACGATCTCATCAAACAATGTCAACCACGCCAGACGCGTTTCGGAAACGCAGTTCCCTTCTTCAATGGCATCTGCCCTACAAACACCAAACCGCATTTCCTGCACAACTTTATTCCCAGGAACCTGCCCCAGTGGGCGGGGCCAATCCCATGGCCTTCTGGTCCTGGTAGTGAAGGAATCATTAACCTACTGTGAGTTCGTTTGGTGTGCAGTCAATCAAAAATGTTTATTACCCTTGTGGGTCGATGAAAATCCCATTTCTTTGTCTGCCGTGTTCACCAGCTGTCACCTCGAACGCAACTCCCGTTGTACCGATGAAACCACTCTGGCTCCATCACGCGCCCGCTTCCTTGCGGTGGGCGTCTCTCGCGGCTGGGCTCAGCCGCTCCATATCCAACAAAAGGTTAGCCCCAATGAGAGACGCCAGCAGATGCGTATAAATATTCAATATTTAATGATGGCAGCTAACTTACAGGCAAAGAGCAATGACGATCTCCTCAAACAATGTCAGCCACACCAGAGGCGTATCGGGAACGCAGTTCCCTTTTTCAATGGCATCTGTCCTACAAATACCAAACCGCATTTCCTGCACAACTTTATTCCCAGGAACCTGCCCCAGTAGGCGGGGCCAATCCCATGGCCTTCTGGTCCTGGTAGTGCAGGAATCAGTAACCTACCGTGAGTTCGTTTGGTGTGCAGTCAATAAAAATGTTTATTATACCTTGTGGGTCGATGAAAATCCCATTTCTTTGTCTGCCGTGTTCACCAGCTGTCACCTCGAACGCAGCTCCCGTTGTACCGATGAAACTACTCTGGCTCCATCACGGGCCTGCTTCCTCACTGTGGGCCTCTCTCGCGGCTGGGCTCAGCCGCTCCATATCCAACAAAAGGTTAGCCCCAATGAGAGACGCCAGCAGATGCGTATAAATCTTTGATATTTAATGATGGCAGCTAACTTGCAGGCAAAGAGCAATGACGATCTCATCAAACAATGTCAGCCACGCCAGACGCGTTTCGGGAATGCAGTTCCCTTCTTTAATGGCATCTGTCCTACAAACACCAAACCGCATTTCGTGCACAACTTTATTCCCAGGAACCTGCCCCAGTGGGCGGGGCCAATCCCATGGCCTTCTGGTCCTGGTAGTGCAGGAATCATTAACCTACTGTGAGTTTGTTTGGTGTGCAGTCAATAAAAATGTTTATTACCCTTGTGGGTCGATGAAAAAACAAAGGCCGGCCCCGGGGATGGGGTCCCGGGGCCATAAGTGGCCTGAGGAGGGGCAATGCAGCCCCCTCCAAAACATTTAAAACAAAAAAAAAAAGGCCATGCCCGGGGGATGGGGTCCCCGGGGCGATTAAGGCCTCGGGAGGGCCACGTGGCCCTTCCAAATTTTATTTAAAAAAAAAAAAAATTGGGGCAGGCCCTGGGGGCCAATAAATTCGAAAAAGAAGGGGGGCCACACAGCCCCTCTTCTTTTAAAAATAAATAAATAAAAGACCGGCATCGCGCAGAAGGCCACGCCCCCTCCTTGCAGCACTCTGCAAATGCGCCCCCTGGCGTGTTTGCAGATGGGAATGAATTCCCCTTGAATACTGAGGGGTCCCTGGGGCCAACTAGCCCACTAGGAACCTCCAGTATGCGCCAGGGGCTGCGTTGCAGAGAGGTGTTCTGAGGCCACGCCCTTTTACACCTCTCTGCAACGCAGCTCTGTGGCGCTTAATGGAGGTAGCTGGTGGGCTGGTTGCACCCCAGGGACCCTCTGGATTCAAGGGGTTAATCCTCAGCTTAAAACGCGCCACGGGCGCGTTTGCACAAGGGTGAAGGGAGGGCGGGGCCTGAGAGTGACATGTGTGCAAACACACCCTGTGGTGCGTTTTAAGTTGGGGATTAACTCCCTTGAATCCTGAGGTCCCTGGGGTGCAACTAGCCCACCAGCTACCTCCATTAGCGCCACAGAGCTGCGTTGCAGAGAGGTGTAAAAGGGAGTGGCCTCTGACCACCTCTCTGCAACGCAGGCCTGTGGCGCTTACTGGAAGTACCTGGTGGGCTAGTTGGGCCCCAGGGACCTCAGGATTCAAGGTGACCTAATACCCCAACTTAAATCACGCCACAGGGCGCGTTTGCACAGTGGTGAAGGGAGGGGCGGGGCCTCAGGTGACATGTGTGCAAACACACCCTGTGGCGCATTTTAAGTTGGGGAATTAATTCCCCTTGAATCCTGAGAGACCCTGGGGGCCAACTAGCCCACCAGGTACCTCCAGTGCATGCCACAGGGCTGCATTGCAGAGAGGTGGTCCAGGCCACGCCCCTTTTTACACCTCTGTGCAACGCAGCTCTGTGGAGCTTACTGGAGGTACCTGGTGGGCTAGTTGGATCCCCCAACTTAAAACGGCCAGAAGGCGTGTTTGCACACATGTAACCTCAGCCCCCCCCCCTACACCAGTGTGCAAACGCGCCCCATGGCGCGTTTTAAGAGGTAGTTTTAATCCCCCTGCCCTATTATGTACTAGGGAGTTACAGAGGAGGTCATGCTAATCACAGGGGTACCCCAACGCATAGTGTTCCCTAGTGTATGTAGGTGTTTTAACTGTATTCTAAGTGTCTTTTACCATAGCACTGCCTCTAGGCCTGGTTAGTCAGAGTCAGTTACCACCAGTACACGTCTGGGAAAGGTGTGGGCACAGGACGATTTTGCAACAAGGCCTCTTTCTGCTCCTCTGTTGGTTCTTTCTGCACATGTCTTGCTTCTTCCTGGATTTTTCTTCGTCTTTGTGGACTTCTGTTTCTTTCAACATTTCTTTTGCTTCTTTCTGTGCGTTTTTCTTCTTTCTTCACATGTCCTACTTCTGTAGGCATAGTTACAAACTAGCATTTGAAAAACCTTTGAAATTCACTGAAAAACCATAGGTTTCAGGCACGTTATAGTTAGAAATTAGCATTTACAAAACCTTTGAAATTCACTGAAAAAACCATAGGTTTCAGGCACGTTATAGTTAGAAATTAGCATTTAAAAACCTTAGAAATTCACTGAAAAAACCATAGGTTTTAGGGAAAGTTATAGTTAGTTGGACATTGCACTCGTACAAAACCAGTGAAATTCCCCGTTATAGTTAGTTCAGCTAACTATAACTCGCGCCCCCGCAATGCACTGCTGATGACGTCACAGATTACATCACTCATGACATGGTCAGTGACATCACTGATGACATCACTGATGACATCTCAAATGACATCACTGATGACATCACTGATGACATCATCCAGTCACTGTGTGTTTCTGTAAAGTTTAAATATGTTTTATATATATGCCATGGTGTATTGAAGAATGAGTGGGTGTATAAGTGTCTGGATGGATGATTTAGTAGGTGCGTGACTGACTGTATAAGTGAGTGATTAAATGTGTCTTACTGAATGCATGGGTTGGTGAGTAGCTACATGAGTGTGTATATCGGTTATTGATTGGTTGCTTGAGAATTTGTATGGGAGACTGAGTGTGTGTGTGGGTGGGTGTGAGGTGTGTGACTCTGTGCATAGATGTGTGAGTGGTTGATTCACTGGGTGTATGGGTTCAAGAGTGCATGTGAAAACAGCTGTCTGGGCGGGTGAGTGTGTGTATGGGTGTGTTGGTGAGTGAATGGATGTCTCAGAGGTACATGTCCAAGTAACTACATAGGGAAAAGGCAGTGTATGTGAGAGTTGGAGTATAAATGACTATACGTGAGAGTCAGTGATTGTGAGAGTGGCTGTATGGATGAGTGTGTACTTGTATCAGTGATTATATAAGAGAGTAAGTATGCGTTAGTATCTGTATAGGTGAGTAAATGGGAGTGTGATTGATTATTTGCATGACTGACTAGGTGTGTGAGTAACTCCATGGATGAGTGGCGGTGTGTGAGTGTCTGTATAGGTGTATGAGTGCATATGATAGTGTTGTATTGATGAGTGACTGCATGTATGAGTGATTGTATGGGTGAATGAGTGGATGTGTGTGTAGACCTAGGAATCAGTGAGTGCACATGTAGTAACTGGTATTGGTGTGTCGATGGTTTCGAAAATGGTAGTCTGTATTTTACAGTGGGTGTATCAAAAGTTATAATAGAGTGTGAGGAGGTGCGTCAGATTTTCATGTGGATGACGTCATCAGTGATGTTATCAGTGATACCATTTGAGATGTCATCAGTGATGTCATCAGTGATGTCACTGACCATGTCATGAGTGATGTAATATGTGACGTCATCAGCAGTGCATTGCGGGGCGCGAGTTATAGTTAGCTGAACTAACTATAACGAGGAATTTCACGGGTTTTGTACGAGTGCAATGTCCAACTAACTATAACTTTCCCTAAAACCTATGTTTTTTTCAGTGAATTTCTAAGGTTTTTTAAATGCTAATTTCTAACTATAACGTGCCTGACACCTATGGTTTTTTCAGTGAATATATATATATATAGTTCCACTTTACTAGGGACTCACAATTAAATGTAATGTGCCAGTTGGGTGTAAGCCAATTTTACCATGGTTAAAGGAGAGAGCACAAGCACTGTAGCACTGGTTAGCAATGGTAAAGTGCACAGAGTCCTAGCAGCCAACAAAAACAGTTTCAGAAAACAAGGGAGTTGGAGGAAAAAAGTGCACTGAGTCCTAGCAGCCAACCAAAACAGGTTCATAAAACAGCGGAGGTGGAGGAAAAAAGTGTGGGGATGACCCTACAGAGAAGGAAAGTCTAACACTCCTTAATAAATTTTGACACGAATGTAAGTGAGAGGAAATAGAGTTATCTAAATTATAAATGTCTTAAATGACTCTTTTTGTCTTTTTATGTTTCTCCTTATATTGTTATCCCTGTATTTTTTATCTGGTTCAGTGATACATAGTTTTTTCTTCTTCTCATACAGGTTTCACAACCCCCTTTACCTGTTTTGTATCCCATTTGTTCTTTGTGTATATAACGTCCTCGTCTTTCAAAGTGAAGATGCATCATCTTCAACTTTTGTGGAGGGACCATCCCTGAATTCTTCTTATGTGACTTGCACTGTCTTGTCTTTGTTCCTATCGCCTAGTAGCGATCACTTTAGAGTGCTGAACAAACTATTAACCGGATCGGATGGCAATCCATGTTCAAAATTATTACAATAGCCCTAAAATGTTGAATCTTATTTCAATTCTTTATTCCTCATCTAAAGACTAGAGGTGGGCGGAACTCGAGGAGTTTCACTCCACAGAATTCCATGGAGGTACATAAAAACTCCACGAGATTCCGCAGAGTTCTGCCAACAGCCAGAAATATGCATGTTGTGCTGCTCGTGCTGCAATTTAATGCCAGTAGCATGAGCAGTGCTGAAAAATCAGCATGGACGGAAACATGAGGTGCGCAAGAGGGCACAGCCTTTCGAGTTGATTTTGCTGCCACTCGAGCAGAAAATCCACTCAAAAAGCAGCTGCCTGACTGCGTGCATTAGAAAATGCCACTCGGGAATGTCAAATGTTGCTTCCACTCACACTTCTGAGCCCTTGCGGGAAAAAATCCGCTATGCAGCTATTGGCTTAATTTGGTTCAAACTCTGCTTTACAAGAGTAACGCAGAGCCACCAAATTCCGTGGGTGGAATGAAACATTCCATCTGCCCCTACTAAAGATGTCATTTTTGCAAATGTCTATTTTCCTCTTCAGAGAGGTGTTCGGCTGGACTGTCCTCTGGTCTCTCTTCTATTTATTCTTGTCTTAGCACCCTTTTTGTCTAGGTTAAGATAACTTGATAATGTATCTAGTTATACATATGATAAAAATCAGGTTACAACTATCTATATAATGTGAATAACATTCTTAGGTATATGTCCAGACCAGATATTTCATTACCAGCTTTTCTCTATGAAGTACAACATTTTTGCACCTTATCAGAATACAAATTGAATATGGATCAGTCAGAGGTTTCTCCTCTTGATTCTTCAGGATTCTCTTAGCACTTCTTTGGAAACAAATGCTTCCACCTTTGGCTCACTAACTCAATACAAAAGACCATGAAGATACATTTTGATGATTTATTTTTAATAACCCGATACTCTCACGTTGAAATGGCATACACGTTTTCTATTTTACTGGGGAAGGTTAAAATCCATCAAAATGGAAACTACTATATATTTTTTCCATGATCGCTGTTACTACTCCTGCAGATTGTTTAACAAAAAATTATTTTATTAAAATGTAAGGCATAAGAAGAAATCTAGAGTTGAAACTTTTTATTGATTTTCCAAAATATATACCACCTCCTACAACCTTTGATAGGCGAGGGGCTTGAGATGGCTTGTGTTCGAAATAATAAAGAATCCCAATAAAACATCCCCTTCGCCCTCCCAGCATTCCCTTCCTTTGAGTAGAGGACAATTTGCTCATAGTGTATTTGATTCACTCCCTTGTCTGAGTATGTTTGTCTGTATGCTTGCCTAGAACACTCTTTCACTATACATCAATCAGTAACTCACCTATTGAACTAACTCCAAGCAGTGGGCTCCCATGCTGCTGGTACTTCCCCTAGATCTAGACCCAGAGTAACTCTTTCAAATTTCATCGCTGATGCAACCTCCAGTACCAAGGCAGGCATGAGTAATGAGGCAATAGAAGATTGTTCTCTGATGTGGAAAAAAAGTGAATACATGGTGCAAGTACCTAGAAAAGCCAGTGGTGACAGTCCCATGGACTTGAGGTCAGACTAGAGTGTTTTTGCAAAGACAGATTAGCATTCGCCAATGCATGTGTTTTTGTTCCCTCCATTTCGCTATTTGCTATCTCTCCATGCTTTTGATTTTTCCTTGAGGACTCCGCTAGTGGGCTTAATAAGATGAACCTTCCTTCTACACTCTCTGCTTCCTCTCCATTCCTATGTGTAGACTGTAAGAGTCTCCCATGGCTCCAGCCTGGAGATTGTATACAGGGTTCTGTCCTCAAGCTCCTATTAACTCACAGGCTCCATCCTGAGTTTTTTTCTGACAGTGCAGCAATATATCAGCGCTTCTGGCCTCACAGAAGTGCAACCTTCGAAAGAAGGCTTTGCACACAGGAACAGGGGCTGAGATGGAATGCCATTGCCCATTTCCCGCACTTTAACTTATATCCAGTGTAATAAAACGATAGTCACATCTGTAATAACTCAAAGTTGAGGTTTATTCACACCCACCAGGTAAATACATCAGCAGCAGTCCCTGTAACCGACACACACATCTGTGAACTCCGCCTAACATTCTAGATGATGTACTAAACATTCCTCACAGAGAATTATGCATTAAAGGGGAAGTTACAACACATCTTTTCTTTATAATATTGATGCAAAGAAGGAAATGGAAGAAAAGGAAAAGAACAAAAGAGAAGAAATAAAGCAGCAAAAGATAAACTTTAGATATATAAATATAAATCAATAACTAAAACATGAGAAACCCCGAATACTAGAAATGAGCAAGAAACAAAATGTATCTATTACTCTAAAATGTAATCATGAAGATACGATGGTGACCTCCTTACTCTTTTATCACAACATAACGGATCAGACTGAACCTTCACATTACCACTTTGGAAATGATTAGTCTGAGGCCCCAAATTACCATCCTCTCTTCCACATTTTGACAAACGGGACATGCTCCAGACATCACCACCACTAAGCATCACAACATTTCTCATAACTTTGATAATGCGTTTAGGTCCAGAAAATTTGCTTCCACCATTGGGAGACCACACAGCTTTTTTGACAAAAACTAAATCACCCACCTTCCAAACACCCTTGCGTACCCCCATCTTGACATCAAATCTGTGTTTATTTTCTCTTGATACTTTTTTACTCTCCAATCAGCAACATTATTGCTCCAATCTTTCACACTCAGCCATACTGGATTGAGTTTAGATCCGGCTACTCTACCCTTGAGTTTTTTGAATGGTGAGCAACCAGTCACACTGTTGGGAGTCAGTAGCGGCTCCTCGAGGGAGTGCTGCGGGGCGGTGGGGCGGGGGAGGGGGTAGTAAACTCCGGAATACGGCCGAACGGAGTTGAGTAAATAAATAAATAAATAAAGCGAATTACATTGCGCGCTGCAACGCCGATTTGGCGTTGCAGCGCGCTGCTGTAATTTGTTTTATTTATTTATTTACTCCCGTTCCGGCGTATTCCGAGTTTACTACCCCCACCCCTCCTCCACGCCCCACCGCCCGCAGCAATCCCTCGAGGAGCCGCTACTGTTGGGAGTGTTTCTATGTGCCCACAATTTTTCTCTTAAAATGCACTTTAAAGGAGATCTTGTTTCAATAGCAGTCTGTGCAGAAGCCCTTATAAGCCTATTCATGCTTTCCACCAAACCGTTGGCTTGTGGTGCATAGAGAGCAGTGCGGTGGTGGGTGATGGAGAGATCTTTTAAAAAATCTGTCATCTCTTGAGAAGTGAACTGCACCACATTATCAGAGACTATGGTATCAGGTATGCCTTCACAAGTAAAAGCATCCTTAAGAAACTCTATAATATTTTTTGTAAGTACAGAACTCATGCAACAAGCTGAGACCCATTTGGAGGTATAATCAACAAGGACAACTACAAACTTCTCAGTGGAAGACAAAATATCAAAAGGTCCTACAATATTTATAGCCAGCTTGGACCAAGGACGTTCAGGTAAGGCACCAGGTGAAAGAGGTGCAGCATTTACCCTCCTAGATTTATCATTGCTAGCGCAAAAGGTACATTCTCTAACAACTTCTTCTACCCGATGATCATGCTCAGGCCACCAATAAGATTCTCTAACTCTGGCTTTGGTTAAACTGCACCCAAGATGACCTTCATGCACTAGGTTGATTATTTTTTCTCGCATCATGTATGGAGGAATGAATCTTTCGCCACGAAAAAGCTCCCCATCCATAATGTTTAATTCATCACGTACATTCCAAAATCCTTTTGCACACAGGGGAACATCATTATAAATCAGCCAACCATTGACCACAAATTCCATCACAGGCTTCCTAGATTTGTTACTCTCGAAGCTAGCTACCCATTCAGCTTTATTAAGTGCTGACTCCTTCACCCAGGATATGGAACAATCAGAATTGGTTGGAATAATTTTGTCCAGAGGCATCCTTGAGAGGAAATCAGCCGGGATATTCTTAAAGCCAGGTAGGTACTCTACAATGAAATTATATTCCCAAAGACCTTCAACACACCTTTTTGTTATAGGAGTGGTACATTCAACATTCTTGCAAGCGAACATGTGAACAAGAGGTTTGTGGTCTGTCCTAACCAAAAATGGTAAACCCCATAAATAGAATCTAAAATGATTAATGGCCCATGAACAGGCCAATGCCTCACGCTCAATTACCGAGTAACGCTCTTCAGCTCCTTTTAGTGAACGTGAGGCAAAACCTCTGACCCTTTCATTGCCATCAACCACCTGTGATAGGACAGCACCCAAACCACGCACACTTGCATCAGTAGTCAAAATAGTTTTTTTTAACACATCGAAATGACCCAACGTTGGCATACGTGCAATTTCATTCTTGACCTTGTTGAATGCATTAATATAGTCTTCTGACCATACAAAATCTGCACCCTTTTTTAACAGTAACCTTAAAGGTTGAACAACACTTGCAAAATTGTACACAAATTCCGAATAATATTCGGATAATCCAAGAAATGATTTCCCCATGATCTTTGTTCAATGGAGCTGGTGCTTGTAATATTGCTTCAGCAAGGTCAATTTTGGGACTAATGCCTTCACTAGAAGTAGAGTGTCCCAGGCAAGATACAGATCCAACTCTGAATTTACATTTCTCACTTTTTAAAGTGAGTCCACGTTCTTGTAGTCTAGAGAGTACTTTGAACAGCACTTCATCATGGTTGACTCTGTCTTTCCCATAAACAAGTATATCGTCCTGGAAGAAAAGAACTGAATCTATGCCAGTTAAAACATCTTTCATCAACCTCTGAAAACAAGCAGCTGCACTTGCCAACCCGAATGGCATTCTGATGAATCTATATGCACCCAGAGGTGTGACAAATGACGTTAGAGCTCTTGAGTCTTCATGTAGTATAACTTGGTGATAGGCTGATGATAAGTCCATCATGCTGAAAATACATGCACCACCCAATTTGGCCAGAGCTTCATTAATGTTCGGTAGTGGCTGCCTATCAACCCAGATACAATTATTTAAACTTCTTAAATCAACCCACATACTAATTTTGCTGCCTTTGTCCTTAAGTGCTAGAACGATCGGAGCCAACCATTCGGAGGACTCTATTTCTTCAATGATCCCAATCTCAAGTAATCTATGGATTTCTTCCTGAAGTGGTTTCATCATGAGATTTGGTACCTTCCTAACTTTGTGCACTGCAGGTTTTGCCTTTGTTTTCAAAATTATTGTGTGACTAAATCCACTGAGAAGTCCAAGTTTATCACTGAAGACTTTAGGGTACCTTCCAACAATGTCCTGGTCATCACTCTGATGTGTGACAAACATTACTTGATCAGGCGCATTGGGATTCAAAATAATTCCAAGGTCCATGTCGCCAACCTAAAAGATTATCACCACGTTTGGCAACATACACTTTACCTACGGTTTCCCTACCCTTAAATATAATGGACTGGATGTAAAAAAAAAAAAAAAATAGAATACTTAATTAGGTCAATACTCTGTCCACCATAGCCCACAGGATTGATATCAGGTGGCAAAAGTACTACATTGTTGATCCTAAAAGTGGAATTAAAAATTTGTCACTTAACAATGTATATAGTGAACCCGAATCAGCCAGAACTGGGACTAATTTGTCACCAATATACATGTCACATTTTGGCATGACAACAACACCAATATCTACATCGTTTACATCTTGTTTCGTGCTACTGACACTTTCTGTAATACAATGAATAGCCTGTTGAGAATACATTTCATCATCATCCTTCATGTTTACTTTGTTGTTCCTGCACATGCGAGCATAATGTCCTTTTTTCCCACAATTCCTGCAATTCATACTTCTGGCAGAGCAATTAGAGAAATTGGGTCCATGGTTTTGACTCCCACATCTAGGGCATCTTAATTTTGTATCCTTACTGGAATTGTTGTTAAATCTATGTTTATCAAATTTACCAGACCCTTTTTCCTGTTTACTATTTAATTTACATACAGTGGTCGTTGAGGTGTCATGACCAATACCATCAGAATCATCCCTTTTTAGGTCTCGCGCATAGCGTTGCAGTGCGCAGCACTGCTCGCGCAGCCGTAGACCTCGTAAAGGCTTCTGAAACGACCCACACGCTCGTACGTGTGGTTTGTTCTCAGAAGCCCTCATTAGCTGTAGCGTGCGTTTTTAGAAAAACGGCACGCGATTGGGCAAAGCGGGTGCATGTCCCGCCTTTGCCGCGCTCATTCCCGACGGTGTGCCAGAGCACGCGCAGCAGCGCGCGTTCGTCTCGCTTTGCTGCCGCGCTCTCTAGCCCCCGCTCCTCTGTGGTGCGCGCTACCACTTGTTTCAACTCTAGGCATTACAAGTTCTTTCACTTTCGAAGTGGGAAAAAGAGAGAACCGAGCGCACAAATATCGGAAGCTTTGGCATCCGTCTCCCACCTTCTGTCACTTCAACGCAGGCGCCATCTGGCCAGCGGGCAAGGGACAATTCAGCGGCTCCCCTTTGAGATGGATTAAGCAGACATTGAAGATTATGGTGAAGCTGCCACGGGACCGCGGAAGTATTTAAAACCGCAGCACCCCTAGGTACTGCCCGGGGCAAAGGGTTGTTGACCCAGCCGGGCTGAAGCACTGCTGAGGTGGGGAACAGCCATGGAGGAGGAGGACCAAGCGGCCTGTCCAGAGCCCCAGGAGGAGACGGACATGTCCGATGGCATTTCCAGGCTCTGGACCGATGTGATGAGGATGCTGGTGAGTTTTTGTGTGCAGCCGGTGAGAGGGTTGGGGGAGGGGAGGGCACTGGGGAGCTTAGGGGACAAATTGCCGAAGACCCAGCAGACCTGAATCATACCTGTTTGGACCGAGAACTTTCATAGCATTCAGTAACGCATTAGTGATCCCAAGATGTCCCCCTTGCAAGCGTGAAGAGATCATCCAGGCGTATTTGTGGAGGTGCATACTGGGTACTGTAGTCCTGCTTATGCAGCAAAGAAAGTATATCTAGAAGTACCGGGAGGGGGCAAAAAGGACTGAGAGCCCTCTCTAAACGCTCCTGACATGATGCAACATCGGACTGTTCTTTGTTGGCTTTTACTTCTGTAGCACTTCATACCTTGTCGTAGGTGTCTGTGTGATTTACGGTGGCACAGTAGTTGCAATCCACTAAAACTGGTACTCATTTTCCGACCTCGGAAGGATGAATGGATGCGCGAGCCTTGAGCAGACTGGAACTCTATTTTTAGGCTACTAATTGATCAGGCTGCTCTCATGCTCACTTCAAACAGCTGAGCCGAGTTTGTTTTGCTTTGTTTGTATTTACTTCGCCCATCGAGCATTTTACACAGTGATGCACAGTGCAAACGTCACAGAAGATTATTTCCGAGAGCATCCTGACCAGCGATTGCGGCACAGCAAGCGTGACAGGGAGCCCAAAACATACCTTCACTCTACCAAAACAAAAGCATTCCACACCAAAAGGCATGCATTCACTGAACATGACAAAATGCCATGAACTGTGGTTTCAAATCAATGTCGTCCTATGAAATGTGACTGAAACATTCAGTGAGGCACTTTGAAGAGCAACGATTCGTCATTGTTTTACTTTTAACATCTTTTTGTACTTTTGTTTGGTTCCTCGAAAGGTGTTTCGCGGGTTTGTTTTGGTTTGTTTTGGACTGGTCTTAGTTGTCGTGCATGACTTTGTTGGCCGAGTCTGGGTTCCCCTGCAGAGCGGAGGAGAAAGTGTAAGACCCAGAAATACTTTTCCTGCCAAACTTCTTAAGTGCTGCTAGTGCGCGCGCCCGGCTGTGCACCCAGGTGTGAGTGCAAACCCTTGCTGATTACGTTATCCCTGCCGCCTGAAGGCACCCGGGAGATTACACACATACATAGAATTCCACTTTGTAGAGTGAAAATCAGATTCTTTTAAGGTGTCAAATACAGACTTCATTGTCATCATGTACAGAGCCCTGAGGTTTTCCATTTGTTTGCATAAACAGCTGATGCAGTCATGTTTTTCTATTCTGGCACTTGCAGCCTGATCTAAACACGGGGCCAACAGGACTACAAATCCCAGAATGCAAAGCAAAGACCTTTACTGGATGAGTTTGTCACGCATGGACTTTGGAAGCTTGAGAATTCAAGGTTCTCCCACTGGTGTCTTCTTTGGTGAAATATGTTACCTTGGCACACTGAGAGCACCTATATGTAATGTGTCTTTAAAATATTCTTCTGGGAAATTGTTCCTGCGCCAAGTGTGTTTTTCAGCTCCACAGTACTTTTCCAGGCCTGGCTGCTGAAACATGTCCATGGAACGAGTTTAGAAGCAGGGTTCAAGTTTCCACGTGTTGTGCAAACGTGGAGGCACTGGACCTTCATTTGGAATTCACAGTTTAGCTTCGCCTGGCACGCATTGTAAAACTGACATTCACGCGATTTAGAGCTATTGGCATTGTAAATGACAATGCCTTTTGTTTATGTTTTGGGTTTTAAAACATAAATGCAAGGCATTGTTATTTACAATACTAATAACTTAAACTATACCAACAGAAAGGGCGCTTCAGATATATTCAGGTCAAAGAGCACAATGGAACTTGGAAATGCAATAGGTCTCGCACCTGGCAGCATGGGAAGGGTAGAGGTTTCCAGCTTTACTGCAGAGCCTCAGTTGTGAATTTCGATTCCGATCCGGCATCAATGTGATACCAATATATAACCAAAATACACAACTTGTATGTTTTGACACATCTAATTTCTCTCTTTTGCAGTTTACCACAAGAATGGTATTCTATTTCTCTATAACGTATTAATATTGCTGATTGAAGAGCAACTCAATCAATATTAAATATTACTTTATAGTGTGAGTACCTACTGTTGCTTGTCTGTAACTTTACATATGTTTTTAATTTTAATTGTGTCACTCGACATGCTTGCAGTGATAAACAAGCATTTGCAATGCAATAGGTCTCGCATTTGCGAGGAGTTTGAGCTATTGGCATTGTAAATTACAGTGTAAAATTACAAGTGCTTTTGGCTAAAACAGATTTTTGAAAAATGTTATTTATGTGTTTGCATCTCTTTTACTACCTGCCTTGCTTCTTGTAAGCAAGGACTATAAAGTACAGAGTGGGTGCTTACGAACCGCTTTCAGGTTTTGTAAACACATAAATAAAAGGCATTCTGGCACATGCATCAACAATGCCATTTTGCGATTCCTTATTAGCGAAAAATAAGGATTCGCCTAATAAAGAATAGCAAAAGGCTATGCATGTAGAAATCGCTTTAAAAATAGAGATTTCTAAGCATTCCTTAATTGCGACCATAAGTGCAGAGTCGCAATTGAGAATACCTCCCATTCATTTCTATGGGCCTTGAGGCCCGTAGGAATGAATGGGAAGACATTCTCAATTTGCGATTCTCAATTAGAGAATCGCAAATTGAGAATGCAATTTCAAGGAGTGTCAGGGTGTCAAATAGACACCCTGTTGCACTCTGAAATCTGCATATGAGTACATCTTGCACACACACATACCCCAAGGGGATGTGTGTGTGTAAATGGAACTTTTGAAAAATGCACTTTGAGTGCATTTTCAAACTTCTTACAAATTACCATGAAGTTCAACTTCATGAGTAATTTGCTCCCCTATTAGCGAAATCGCTAGTTACTCTTGCCTTGCCCTACTTCCTTCCTTCCCCCTCACCATCTTTTGCTATCCCTTCCCAACATTCTCTATCCTTTTTACTCTTACTTTTCCCCTACTTCCTTCCTCGCCCTCACCATCTTTTGCTATCCCTTCCCACCAAACAGATGTGCACTCCCGGCTGCTCGGGCAAATCTGTGGGCATCTCATCCAGACCACATCTGGAAAAATAGCAAGGAGAAATAGGGGATGGACAGACACTTTTGTTTTTTAGTGGCTAGCATTCATCCCTCATTTTGGATTAATATTCACACAAAAGGATGTTTGCACTCATCTGTGGGCAACCCAAGCGGAATCCCAAGTAGTAATTGTAATAATTCATTATCAATATTTAGTCCGGTCTAAATAATAATAATGAATTGTTACAATTACTACTTGGGACTAGGACACTGAGCCACAGGTCATCCATCACTTGCTGTTGTTGATAAGAATCTTACAGTTCCTAAAACCTTAGTAGAACAGTGAAACAAAGCAGACAGGCTACCTCACCAGGCTCAGGCCCTCACAAGTTAAAGGTGGGAGTTACCTCTAAACCCCCACCAACAGCCCCCATCTTTATTGTGCTTTAAAAAAACGGAACATTCCAAAACCTCAATATAGGAAACTTATTGTAGGTTTGTATATCTGTGAATGCCTGTAAGACTATCTGGCATGGCATAATTGTTGTTTTCCACAAAGAGTGGTTCTACTACGCAATAAGAAAACGAGCATTTGCTATGCAATAGGTGTCGCATTTGCGAGAGTTTGAGCTATTGGCATTGTAAATACCAATGCCTTTTATTTCTGTATTTACAAACCTGCAAGCGGTGCGTAAACAGGCACTTTGTACTTGCAGTCGTTGCTTACGAGAAGCAACGCTGGCAGTAACTATGCCTCTTTTACTGACAGCCTTCCTTTTCGTAAGCAAGGACTATAAGTACAAAGGGCGTGTTTATGCACCGCATACAGCTTTTTGAAACACATAAATAAAAGGCATTGTCGTTTACAATGGCAATAGCTCAAACTCTTGCAAATGCAACACCAATAGCTCAAACTTTAATAATGCGAGACCTATTGCATTGCAAATGCTTGTTATGTTAGCAACAGCTTCAGGCGGCCCAGTAGTGTTTCGCATTTCTTTTACCCAGTCTGAAGTGTGTTCGATACTCTCAACAACAGTAATAGCTTCCTTCAGATGAGGATTTTTAGATAACAATTTTTCCTGAATCCTAGAGTAATTTGTGCAACGCACCAATTGATCACGTATAAGGGAATCAGTCAATTGTTCAAAATCACATGTTTGGGCTACAGATTTAAGTGCGGCTACATAGTTACCAGCTCTCTCCCCTTTAGCCTGTACACACATGAAAAATGTGTGTCTCTCCATAACAATATTCAAACATGGTCCAAAATGCGTTTGGAGTAGTAACACACCCATTTCGTAAACATCTCTAGGTTCTCCAGTCCCTCTGCCAATTGGTATAGGATCCAAACTATCATAAATATTTCTTCCTTCAATGCCAAGGTTATGAAGCAACACCGCTTGTTGTCTTGCAGCAGAAAACTTCTCACCACCAATAGCTATCAAGTACGAGTCAAAAGAGGCTTCCATTTTTTTCCACCATGTTCACACAAAAATTGTGGTGGTTGGCTCATTCTACTGGATGCTGACATGCTGAAAAGTAAAACAACTAAACAAACTAATAAAACAAGCTAATACAATAATCCAAAATAACAACTTAAAATAATAAAGTAAAATAACAAGTTAACCAAAAGTGTTTCTTGTTAGTTGCTGGATATGTCCATTCATGCATAAATGTCTCAAAACCTCCAGCTGCAGTTGACCAAGACTTGCAAATTAACAGAAATAACAAAACAAGTTAAAATAACTAACTCCTTTTTTTAATTTTTTTAAAAAAGAATTCACAACTCTTAGCGTGTTGTAGATTTCCTTGTTTCTAACATGAAAGAAAAGAAACAGCTCGATGACACTTCTTCATGTTAAACTTTCACCGCGCTAAAATGGATGAGCGCTCTAGCTTTTTAAAGTATGTCGGAATGTCGGTTCGTACATGACTCACTTCCTTTAGACCTGAGGGAGCGCACAGTTCAGCAGCGCGTCTTCTGACTTTCTCAGGAATCGGAATCATGCGCTCGCGTCTCCCTCAGCTTCTGCGTCACCACAATGCTCTGCAGGCCAGAACGCACATCATAACCTCCTCGCGGTGAGTTTCCTTTTGAAATGCTAAGCTCGTGCATTTAACGATATCCAAAGTAATAATATTTATCAGTAAATCTTTAAGTAATTCACGTTGCCACTGATACTCTACAATCCACAGCAGACTTGAAAAGGACGTAGATCCCAATTTAGTTACGTCGCAACATCCCCTCTTTTATTCAAAAAACGCGAAACTGACCTTAAAAGGAGTTGCGCAACCCATTCTAGCAATGTCAAGCACGCCGAGTACTTCGGTGGGTGTGACTGTCGTCGCCATTAATAAAACGATAGTCACGTCTGTAATAACTCAAAGTTGAGGTTTATTCACACCCACCAGATAAATACATCCGCAGCAGTCCCTGAAACCGACACACACATCTGCGAAGTCCGCCCAACATTCCAGCTGATGTACTAAACATTCCTCACAGAGAATTATGCATTAAAGGGGAAGTTACAACACAGTGTCTGTCTGTCCGTTCATTTCGACTGCTAGGGAAAGCCTCCACTCTTTAGGATGATCATCAAAGTTACTCTCTATGACTTCAGTACGAAACAGCAATCTATCTATCCAGTACTCTTTTCATAGGCATGCATCAGCACCTAAGGCAGCCCAGACTTTTATTGTTCTCGAGCCAAACAGTATCCAATTTCAAACAAAGTCTCAAACAGCAACCTTACACCAATACATACATTTGCTATCTTACCTCCTGCCTACTCTCCAATCTGTTTCTCTCAAGCGCCGATGTCAGGGTCAAAATCGACTATTTCTCTTGTTTCAGGGCATACCGTTATGATACACCGGAACCGGAAGGGGCTAGATTTTTCCGGTGAGAACAGCTGATCCAGATACATTGGTAATATGTTCTCAGGGCACAAGTCCTAAAAAAAGAAGTGGGGGGACGCTGACGTCACGACAGGAAGTGACGTCACGAAAGGTGGCTTGCACCATCAGACTCATTGCCTCCCCTCGCTCACCCCTTAGATGCGATTGCATCAGAGAAGCCAGCGCGTGAGCAGCAGCTCCGATCTCGCCCCAGAGAGGCCAAAGAGTGAATGTGTGGCTCCATTTGCTCCAGTTATCGAGCTCCCGGTAAAATAAGTGGGGGACTTCGTCCACCCGCGTGGTACCCCGACTCGAGCCCTGTATGTTCTCCCTTATTACCGATAAATATCTGCAACCTCACCACTGGAGATTAGGAACATTCAATTCCTACTTTCCGTTTCTAGGAAAAAGAAAAAGGCACAGCACAGAAGCCATCATCAATAAGGCTCCCTTGCTATCTAATTTAGAAAAGAGAAACATACCCTGGAGGCACTGATGAGAAGCCATCAGGGTGAAGTGTCGCACAAGGGGGAACGAAGGAGGTCAAATCAGAAGGCTAGTGGGCAGGTGAAACGGGCAGGCATGGGCAGGTGGGAAGTACAAGCTGGCGGTGAGGATAAGAGGTGTGACACAAGAAAGAGACAGGTGCGGGAGGGAGGGTGGGCAGAAGAATCTCAGAGCGAGACATATGGGAAAGAGGGAGGAACAAAAGGGGTGTGTGGGTAAATAAATGAAAAGCAAAACACAAAAGAGAAAGGAATGAACATAAATAACAAAGCAAAACCGACACGTGGTGAAAGTGGAATGGGTGTAAGCAAGCATCGAGGAGAGGAGTCGAGGCCTGTATTTATAAAATAGTCCTGCATGCACTTCACCAGAAAGGCTGCATTAAAGGAGCGAAAATGCAACCTAAGAGCCAACATCATCACATGACAGAGAAATACTCCTATGGGCCGCATCAAGATGTCATTGGCAAAGTCTCAATTCAGTGACTGAAGTAGTCTAGTCAAAAAAAGCCAATAGATGAAAAAGCCTGTCCCAAAGACCATTCTGAGTATATTAGAGGCTGTAGGTCTGTCTAAAAACAGCCTTGCCAAGCAACAGACCTTAAAAGGCATCATAAGCAGATATGTGTATGCAAAATGCTGCATTCAAGTGTCAAATCCTTATAAACTGACTATAAGAGTTATGATGATCTCTGAATTGGTATAAGGACATTGGGCATGTCAAGGCACTTGCTGACAGTACTTGTTGTGCATGGAAGGGCAGGTACTGTGCCCATGGAAGGGCAGGTGCTGTGATGACAGCATGAAAAATATGGAGGTGCAACAATTTCACAGATAAAGAAAATACACCGAAAACCACTATTATAACTAATGAATAAAACTTTCTTATAGATTTACTTAAGCTTCTTCTCCATTTTTAAAACAATAATCTAAAATCCCACACTGATTTTTTTCCTTTCTGTGCCTCATGCGTCTACATGACATCCCCATGCTTCATGACCTCCCAAAGACAGAATCCAGGAGTCCGGTTTGTGGCCCAGGACGTGGTCAGGCCGTGTCAATGCAGTCTGCCAAGATGAGTGATGAATGTCTTCTTCTTAATGCTGAAACTATCTTCTGTGCACCCTTTCCAGCAAAACTGCTTATGATTTCCACAGAACAGCATAATTTTTGCCGTGCCATTGAAATGTGGCGGATTGGCTATAGAGATGGGATGTGTGGTTATTTTCTGCCTGTGGGGATTACAGCAGAGGAGAGGTGTGTACATTCCTATACAAAGCTGTGTATAACGCCAGTAAGTCTTATAACGAGCATTCATTCGCTATGTGCATCCCTAACTAGGCATATTTTTGTGGTGAATGAGATGCTGAACGGAACATTGTTTGTTCAGGCTTCTGCTATTATTATTTTTTATTCCTTCAGGCATTTCTAAAGGGCATTTTGAACATTTGCAAATTGCAACTACACATATGAAAATATTAAAAATTGCAAATGCACAAATGGCACAGCCCCTTGCTGTCTGTCTTATTAGTATGCAGTGTGTGTTGTGGATTAGGGAGGAAACTGGTACTGAATGAGATTGGTGCCGTGCTCTCTTCCGTTTATTTTTAGAGTTACGTTTCTATCTGCTCTGTCCTGCCCTACTTCGTTTAAATTGCCTGATGTAAGCAGAATCACAGCCCATACTCTCAGGGACTGAATACTTTATTCCATTACACACATTTAGCATACCACTAAATGAACATTTCAATTACTGCTGCATCTGATGAAAGGTAGTCTTTACGACTTAATAGTTCTGGTATTTCAGAGCTGTGGCTAAATTATGTTACCAATTAATTAGTAAAATACACACCTTATATGTAATATAATGTAAGGTATATTTTCCACAGAAATTAATTGTTTGAGCTGCAAGCTTTTTCCGCATAAGACCACAATATATTGTACTGCCTATTTGTGCAAGCCTGTAGGATTATGTGCAAAGAAAAAATGCAGTCTTGAAAGTGCATTCGATTTCTCTATATCCCAGAAGTCATGTTGTTGTGTTCTCATCATTTTCTCAACAGTATGTCCTTAGTGAACGCTATAAATTAGGAGGGAGAATATGAGCCCAGGCAGTGGCAAGATGTTGTTGCTATGGTTATCTCAGTACAACAACGTGATCAGAAAGTATAGACCAGACCTTGTATCTAATTTGATCAATGTTTTTGCAAATGAAATTGCTCTTGAGGGAGGACCAAGTGTACTTCTTTGAAATGTGGAAACTGAGCCATGATCCCTTCAGACCTCAACTGGATGTAGAAACACAATTTAAGAGGCAACACTTAATATAATATGTTAAATAAAAATACAAGTCAAATTCCTTCGTTTAATCTACTCTATATGGAGTGGAAAACCTGCGTTTTCTCATACAAAGCACGTATTCTATATTACCAATCGTCTCCTGCAGCGTTCCCAATATACACTCGATGTGCGGCTTACTTTGTGTTAAATTGGTTCACATTTATAACCTTTTTTGCTTCTGTATCTTCCTTTACACGATAGTTCCATCCAATTTCTCCATAAGAAAAGTGTAACATTGAAAATAAATATTAGTTCTGTGATCTGACATGGTTATTGCATGCTGGAATTACTTCAGTGGAATTTTATTCTTTAAAGTAATAGAAAATATGACCTAACCTAAAGTTTGATGCGTGCTAGTTTTTATCAGATGTCATTCTGTGAGATGCACTGAAGCATATGTAGCAGGGTCACTTATTCTGCAAGCATTTTGTTCTCTCTTCAAGCTCAAGTATCTATGGCTTACTTTGTAAACGAAGAAGTGCTAGTGTAAATGCTCTCTACTAAACATTAGGCCTGGAGTAATTTTTATTATGCTGCCGTAATCAGAGTAATTTCAGTAATTCCACGTTACTCTTTGATGCGGTATTACCTATAATAATGCAACTATGCCTGCTCACGTACTGAAGAGTAATTTGCGGGACAACAATCCTACTGTGAGAGCTCACTATTTGTGTTCTTTTGCATTTAGTGCTATTTCTTAACACAAAATGCATCCTCATGTCCAGTTTGAACATGAGGGTGCATTTTGCACTAAGAAAATAGTGCTAGATGCAGGAGTAAATTAGGAGGAATATTCTACTCTGGCAACACATTTAGCTACAATTTCCTAGCACAAAATGCCTTCTTGCACCAATTTTGGCCTTGAGGGGGCATTTTGCGATAAGAAAATAGAGATAAATGCCAGAGGTAAGTTGGAAAAATCCTACCCTATGAGCATTCATTTAGAACTATTTCTTAGCATAAATGCATCCTCACACCCATCTTGGTTGACGGGGGCATTTTTGCATTAAGAAATGGCGCTAAATGCATAATTGTTTTTCTTGCGTAACTATGCGTAATCTCGTGGAATTTTTAGGTATTCCCATGTGATTACGCTACACTGAATTATGCTAGTTATGCCCACTGATAGTAAACATAAGACTCATATAAATGTGAATGTTTGGAAATTTCCAGGCAACACAAATCAATAAGAATGGCCTGGATGTTGTAGAAGTATTTTCTAATTGTGTATTTCATTGTTAATCTGATGTGCTCCATACAAAAGCAGTTAGACAGCTCCACCATGTAGTGGACTGCCGGAAGTCAGTGCCAGCATTAACTATTAAGTGCCAGTGTCAAGCACCAGCAAACACCGGCACAAATTAAGCACTGATAATACCACATGCACAGCCTGCATGAATTATTGCACTCCATTGTGTGAATTGCCCATACCTGCCTAATTTATGTTTTTTGTTTGTCGTTTGGGCCAGGACCATCGCTTAGTTTCTAACTGAGTTTTTAATTGAATAGCTACTTTTTTTAAAATTGAATTTCAGTTTTTTATAATATCCATTTTGTACCCAACCCTCACTGTGCATGTCTTTAGCCATGTGCAGTGGATGTTGGGCATAGGCCTGGCCTGAGGACTAGCCCTGAACCCAATCCAACCCCACAGTCTGCTAAACAAACAGAGGTGATGCTAGCCCTCTCTGCCAGGTGGCCACCAAACTGTTTTGCCTTTACCCTCCACTTTTTACTGAATTTACTTTTGTTGGCCTTGGGACTCTGTTCACTTTAGCTCTTGTTCACCTTACCACTGCTAACCAGTGCTAAAGTGCCTGTGGTTTCTCCCCAAAACATAGTTAAATTGTTTTATACTCAATTGGAATATTTAATTTACTTGTGAATCCATTGTAGAGTGGTACACCATATACCCAGGGCCTGTAAAGTAAATGCTACTAGTGGACCTGCAGCACCTATTGGGCCACCAACTTAAGTGGCACTTTAAAACATGTCCCAGGCCTGCCATTGATCCTGAATGCAGTGTTCCACTGCCATGACGACTTGGCATTTAAATTCCCTTTCCAAGCCTTAAACTCCTCTTTTATTACATGTAAGTCACACCTAAGAATGGCCCTAGGTAGCCTATTGAGGAAGGTGCTGTATATTAAAAGGTTGAACATGTACTTTTAAGTTTTACATGTTCTGGTAGTGAAAAAAGCTCAATTGTTTTCCACTACTGTGAGGGCTACCTGTCCTGTACAATAACATTGGGGATTCCTTATTACTTTTAGCAAGCTGTAAAGTCTAATTGAAAGGAGATAGATTTGTCATATTTGGTACCTTGAAAATTGTAATGATAAACAGTCTTTAATGGTAAAGTCGGATTTTTCATTAACATTTTCAAAATGTCTCTTTTAGAAAGTTGGCATTTGCTGCCCTTTGTGCCCGTAGCCTGTCTTGGGGCACATGACTGGGTGAAGCTGACAGACTTTGTGAATTCTTCACAGACAGACACACAATAGAGAGATCAGGTGTGCTTGGATTGGTCTTCTGCTGGCAGGATGGGGGCAGAGCTCAGTACATCCCAACTTACACCTGAATAGCCTGTGTTGTGCCTCCACACAAAGGGCCAAACAGCCCTGTATTGCTACTGCAGCCAGCTTGAAGCCAGGGCAGGGGAGTCAGGAAATTCCATGTACTTCAAGGAACATTTCCAGAAGCTTCTCCCACATTCCAGGAGAAGGGCACCAGGGTATAAAAATTAGATCTTCACACCCACTCCTCACTTCACTCTTCAGGCTCCCACATCTTGATCCCACACCTGGATCGAGCCTGAGTGACTCCTGAACCCCCAAGGGGTGTCCCATTAGTCCTGAACCCTTGGTTGTGGTGCTAAAGGTGCCCAGATGGCCATTTTCCAAAACTAAGGACTTAAACAAAATGTAGCCAAAAAGCTCACTGAGAACCAGGAGACCGGACCAACCTGCTCACCTATAGGGCCCGAGATGAACCGTTGGTCATATTGACTTAATGGCCTCTCCTGCTATGGTCTACTCTACAGCAACAAGGTAAATAATGCCCACTTAAATTCTATGTCTAATTCCTATCAGATCATTTTATTACAGGAAACATGGGCAATCAACCCTATTATGTTACAGGGATATAAAGGTTATTTTGAGCCCGCAATCAAGCAACATAAATATGAGTACAGCCCTAGTGGGAGCCTAACAACATTCGTATTTATTGACTTGAGAGTGGAACATGAGTAAGTGGATATGAATAATTGTAACTTCCTAACGGTAAATTTACGATATAAAGCAAGCAATCGAGCAAAATTAAAAACCCTAATACTGATCAATGTATATATACACCCGACACAAAGTTCAAGGATCAATACGTGTGCTACTCTTACCAGTTTTTTGTTGGAACAAACGATGGATGACCCTTTTGCAGATTTTATACTTACAGGGGATTTTAATTTAAATCTGTTAGTACCTTTTATAAGAGACAACATCACACAGTCACAAGATCACCAATGGGCAATTCCTCAGCAGACACTAGATACAGAAATAAAGACTAAACAAAGTAAAGTGGGAACACATTTTGTGAAGGATATAGAAGCAATGAGTCTACAAATATTAAATGGGAGAATCCCGCAAGATTCACCACCTGCATGGACGTTTCACTCATACAATTCGAAGTCACAAATTGACCATACGATTGTATCATTGAACATCTTTAATAATTTTACCTCGTATTGTCTGGGGCAGGTGCCTGATAGTGATCATAGTCAGCAAATAATCACCACAAATTTGTCTAGTAAAAAACATCAATCGTATTTGACAACGCAAGGCCAGACTGGAACTATTAATTATAGGAGACTTATCTGGACACCACATAATAAAGATGACACTAATCAATTGGCGCAAAAACTGGTTAAAGAATGTTTTGAAGATAAAATCTTGATATCCCCAATTGATCAATGGGTAAACTTTACACGTAAATTGGTTAAACCGTATGATTCTGCACCTACAGCTAAGAAAAAACAAATGATACAAATGGAGAAAAGGAATAACAATATCAATTTATCTTACACAATAAGGAAAATGAGAAGGACTCGTAACAAACTCAGGAGACAGTTAACCAAGTTCCCAAATAATAAGGAATTAGCCATCAAACTAAAAAACATAAATCAAAATTTGAGGAAACTAATTTGGAACTAAAGAAACCAAGCTAAGCAAGATCTGTGGACAATATTTTTTATGCTAGTAACCAAACAAATTCAAGGGAATTTTGGAAAATGATAAATGATCTAGTAAGACCTAATAAATCTGTGGTAGCATCTATATTAACTGAAAAAGAGTGGGTTAATTTTCTGGTAAAACACTTAAATTCCGATGGGAACATAATGAATTTGGATGGCAATCGGAACATGATGGATACACTAAGTCAGGAAATTGACTGTGAACTTGATATAACAAAAACCCAATTGTCTAAACTAATATCGAAACAAAAAGATGGGGCGCCAGGGCCCAACGGTATTCCGTTTGCACTTTATAAAGAAGAACCAGATGTATGGTCAGAACATCTCACGGAAGTTTTTAAAGAAGTAGCACGGACATGGACAATACCCGAATCATGGAGAGGGTCGCTAATATCCCCAATTTATAAGAAAGGAAATTGGGCCCACCTGGAAAATTATCGACTAATAACTCTACAAGACACTGATGCCAAGTTGTTTGCGGGGATTTTACTTTCAAATTTATCTGAATGGGCAAAGGATAACCAGATACTCCTGCCTAATCAAACAGGATTTATTAAAGAATTGGGAACTACTACAAATATATTAGCCTTATCGGAATTAATGGATACAAATATCTCAATGAAACAACCCTTGTATTTGTGCTCGATTTTAGATCGGCTTTTGATTGCGTGCACAGACAACTTCTGTGGAGAAAATTGCAGGAGCAAGATATCCCAGTGCAACTGTTAAAATTAATTCAACTTTTGTATACCGACATTTGGGTTAGAGTGCCGATGGGGGATGACTTGACACTAACGAAGGAAATTTTAACGACAGCAGGACTAAAGCAAGGGTGTGTATTGGCCCCCTTACTTTTTAATCTGTTTTTAGAGGATCTTACTGATGCACTGAATGAAATAAATGCACACCCGCCTAAACTAGCCAACAAACAGATATCTAATTTGCTGTATGTAGATGATGTCATCCTTCTAAGTCAAACAAAAGTGGGGTTACAATGGCTAATAGATCGAATATCATTGTATTCAAAAGAAAATGGGATGGTGATAAATGAAACAAAGACTAAGGTTATGGTGATCAGCAAAAATTCAAGACTAAAACATAAATCCAAATGGTTTCTGGAGAAAGTCCAATTTGAACAAGTAGAATCATACAAATACCTGGGAGTTTTATTTGATGATAATGGAAATTTTCTCCCGTGAAAATGGACATTCAAAGGAAAGCAAATGCGTTGACAGCTGTATTTAGGATTTTGCAGAAATCATTCGGTGATCTGACTTACCGCCCGTTCTTAAAGGTTATATCAGCAAAATTACTGCCTACCTTAACATATGGTAGTGAGGCTCTAAGTGGGAAAGACGCTGTGATCATTAATAATGCGGTCTCAAAAACCTTTAAAACCCTCTTTCATCTGCCTAACAATGCATCCCCAGTGCAAATAAGGCTGGAGTTTGGTCTAACTAACCAGTTATATGCGAGAAAGGGTCAATTTATTAAAGTATGTAATAGAATAAAAAATGACCATGAAAACCAAATGTCCCAACTATTATGGCAGGAAATAAGTGATAACAGGAAATCACAGGCCTGGAAATACTTAAAAGCAGCATTAGAAGAATTTGCTGTGATGCCAATCTGGGGGACTACAATAACCCCGGAATCATTTAAAAAGCAATCAATAAAACAACGAATCACCTATCGCTGGTAAGGGATAAAGATATACTAGCAAAACGAAAACACACGTGGCCAATAATGAATGGGTTTACAAAAAAGAAGGTACAATCATACTTAGAAACTCCATGGTCGTTGAAAAATAAACAAATCTTTACAAAAGCACGTTTTGGCGTATTACCGGGCCTATGTCATCTCCCACCGTGGATAAAGACAGAAGAAGATACATTATGTAGGCTATGTAAATCAGGAGAGGAGAACATTATTCACCTACTGTGTCTCTGCCCAGAACTGAAAATCGAAAGAAAAACCATACTCAAGAAACTTTTCAATGCTCGAGGAGTAAGGACATGTAGGTAAGCTTTGATAATATGTCTGCACTCCGACGATATACTAATGAATTACGCTTTTGCAAAGTTTTTAGTAAGAATAGGATCAAAATTAGAAGAGCACAATTTAAAATCTATAAGTACTGTATGATATATATTAAAATGTAAATAGTAATATGAAATGGACTTTATCAAACGTAAATCACTTAAAAAACACTGCACTTTTTATTCTTGTTTTATCCATTTTATATTCATGAATTGGATTATTATAACTATATTGCCTCATTGTAAGATTTTAATTAATCAAACAATAAAGAATAATTTTTTTTTTTTAAACGTATTCTACAGTAACAAATCCTTTTCAGCGCTCCTTTGCCAAAGGGGTATCCAACCTCATGCTACTGTCTTTGGCTACAGCCTTCTGCCACGTCCCACTGGAGTTTTTCAACTTACATTTTGGCCACTAAGTCCAAACGTAGACATCTTCACCACAGCTTCTCTCATTGGACACCTCCTGGTCCATGTCTAACTTTACCGTCTCATAGATTTTTTATCAGAAATGTTCCAAAGTCCGAAGGTAGGCGCTGACCAGGCCCAACCCACTTCTTTTATCTGAACCTTGCTGGTCAGCTTTAACTTTTGGCTTTGACCTGGTCTCGTGCAACTAGATGTCTGTCTTGGCACTTTAATCTTTTAGGTGCTATCTTGAACCTTAAACTTTAAAATTTGTAACTCTGGTTCTACTGATTAAATTTTTTCTGTTTTGGTGTCAAATAATTTATAAAAATGTTCTCTATTTTTCTAAATTGGTTTGGGTTTTTTCTTGTGTTGTGTTTTCACTTTATCACTGTTTGTGTGCTGCATGAATACTTTACACATTGCCCCTAAGTTAAGCCTGACAGCTTTTTGGAGCAAAGCTACCCAGGGTTAAGCACAGGTTAATTTAGTGACTTTTTGCAGTTCACCCTACAAGGGATTGTGGCTGTTGCTTGACCAGGACTCACACCCCGGTCAACCAACACCCCAATTTCTCACAAGGCCTATATAGTTCATTAGGAGAAGCTCTTTTTTGTGGGTGGTTTTTAGAAGGCAATTTTCTTTCTTACTATTTGTATTGTTAGTATTTCTGGAAATGCTCTTCTGTCTTGTCTTGCCCTATTTTTGTTTTGTGCTCCACATCTAATGTGTACTTTGTATCACTGGAGTGGAGTTCACTTGATCCTCCTGTTGGGCAAACATCTTCCTTGCTACACTCAGCAATGTCATGCTCTCCTGTGCCTCTGCATGTGCTTTCGACCTCCAACACCATGTGTACTGCTTCTCATGCATAGGCTTAAGATGTCTTTTTATGATAGAGGTCTTGAATGTGTAGTGGTCTTTTGTACCATAGCTCAGCTTCATTTCCTTGGAGTTTGTTCATCTTTCTGCATGCATTTATTATCTTCTCCACTTTCTGGATTGGTTAAAAATATGTAAATGTCCGACTGTTTTTCTTCCTCACCAGCTTCCCCAAGGCACTACATGTCTTCCTCCTACTCCTGTGCCACTACTACCGATGGTCTTGACATATTTCGCTTTTCCAATTCTGCCAATAAGGGGAAAAATGGAGCAGTAAGGTTCAGAAATACCCTCTGAGAGTTGCTGCATGTCAAAAAATGACATTTCTACTTCCAGCTCCTGGTGAAGGTGTCCTGAGCTCAAAGCCAATCACAAACTTTTAATGCTTTTTAAACTGTATAATAGTCTGTGAAAGTCCATGGGAATCACAGGACGTCTTGCCCTCATTGCTATGCACATCTTGCTCATGATGTTCAAGACAAATCATAGGCTCTGTGCTTTCCCAAAAAAAGTTGAGTTGTATTTTCATGACCATGGATAGAACATTCCAACAAAGCTCCCGCAGTCCATGGCCTAGACAACTATACTACAGGTTCCTGCCTCCATAGACCCCCTTAGTCACCGGGCCAAGTGGGATCCTGTATAACAGCAAAATTGTTAAGAAATAATAAGGGCTCTATTACAAGTATGGCGCTCAGAGGACCGCCATACTCGTGGTAATGAGGTGGATCCAGCCACCGCTGCACCGGCGGTCCGACCACTCGATTAGAACTTGGGCAGTCAGACCACCGTGGGAACAAGGCTCCATCAGGGAACTGCCGTTCCATGGCAGAGAAGTGGTGGTCAGAGGCTGCAGTATGCTTGGTGGGACCGCCACGGTCCAGCCCAGCATATTACAAGTTTCCCCTCCACCAGGGTTTTCATGGTGGTTCCACCACCATGAAAACTGTGGTGGAGAGGAAACAAAGGGGGCCCTCAAACATATGTGGTTGCATACAGGGGGGCATACTATGTGCCCCCTGTGTGCATGCACATAGGTTTCTGCACGGCATGGACTTTCGAGTCTATAACATGCAGGAACCTTGTAGTGCGGTCCCATTGCAGTGCCCTTTTTAATGACACCGCCACCTTTAAAAAAGGCACCACCATGGGTGCGCCACAATGCCCGTCTGCCAGACTACTAAAACATCGGATCTGGCGGGTGGTTGGCGCGACCTTCGGCGGAGCAGTGGCGCGGCGGTTTGCACTGCCGCGCTATCACTCAGCTGAAAAGTCATGATTAGGCCCTAAATGTTTTTCAATAGACCACTCTAACCACTTAAGCATTATCACTACTGTGTAGATAGAGTCAGGTCGATTTCCGAATGAAGAGCATTTTTTTTCCTGTAATTCAGTAATAACTTTGGTGCCGTTTGATGAATCTTCACAGGGTGAACCCTCCCAAGTGGTGACAGACCCAACAGGATTATTTCCACATTCAAGTCTATTGACCTCCTGAGAAGTATCTCTGTGGGTCAGACTGCAGTCCTGAATGCCATCCAGGAGCAAAGCAACCAGCTGACCCAGATGATTGCCTTTCTGGAAGGCATTCACACTGTCATGTCCGGCCGAAAAATATTTTTTCAGGCTTTGGTTGAGCCAGCCCCCTACCCCAACATTTCACTCCCCTCCTGCCACTTCCCCATCCAAATTCCCTATTTCCATTGCTTTTCTAAGCGCACACACACCTAAGCATGCACACACTTCATCAGACAGAAGCACCACACACAATTGCAAGACATCAAAAAAACTCAAACATACATGCACACAGCAAGCACTCACCTCCCTCACCACCCCACCACACAAGCATTCCCCCAGGCACCACGGAAACACATATAAAGCCCTCCACAGACACACCCACACCTGCAGGCACCACAGCAACACACTGACCCCTCCACAGACACCACACCAACACACACTGACCCCTCCACAGACACAACCATTCCTGCAGACAACAGAGCAACGTTCACTGCCCCCTCCACAACACTTAGCACATCCACATTACTCCCACCAAAAAAACACAAACGCTCACAGTCACCCACACAACAGACACCAACACAACACACAGTGCAGACAGCAGACCCAGCTCACACTTCCACTCCCTCTTCCTCCCAACCCGAATTCCATCCCGAGCACCCTACCCATTTTCCCTGTGGGGATGTTATGTTTGCCCTTGCCCTTACCCCTCAGAAACTAGACCCCCCCCCAAAGTCCCGAAGAAACCTCCTACACCAAAACCCATCCCATCCACGTCCCACTCCACCCCTGGAAAAAATGTCCCCACCCCTCTGAACCCAGCCCTAAAAAGAAAAAAACTATTTAAAAAAAACGTACAAATTTAAACCCACCCTGCCCTGAACCTCTGCCCCCCTTCCCAAGTACCATCTTTGAGGTGCCTGCTATGCCCAATGGATGTCCCTTTGTGAGGAGGTTCCCTGGCAGTGTCAGTAAGGGAACGTTTGGTGGCACAGTATTGTGCTGTGGCACATAGACACTGAATGGCCTTTGACCCTACTCTTGTTGTGACATACTGTCATTAAAACATTTTCATAGTTTTAAAGACGTTGGTCCTGCCATTACTTTTCTGACTATTTGATGTTATTATATAGTTAGTGATGTGTGAGTACAGTTGTGTTAGTTTCATTCGTGATTGCTGATCCAGTTGTTGTGGTTAGTATGATGCGATACAAAAGGGGATGATGGACGGAGCAGCATGATCCAATCAAACACTCACCCCCAGTCAACTGATCTGGGTTTAATCCATCATCATTCTTTAGCTCACTCCACCACCCCAGTTCAGACATGGCCATATGCAAATCAGTCTGACCCTGTGCCTCATGGGAACAGTCCAGCCCGAACTGCCAAGCCATGTCTTCCCTGGACCGGAAACAAGCATCCTAGGACCGGTTTCTGGCATTCCAGCCGTCATCAGCCAGGCTTGCTTGAATCCAGTGGCAAAGTGAGCAAGGGACCCACGTCTGGGCATACCCCGCCAACTTAGGGCAAACAAAGCGATACAAAAGGGGATGATGGACGGAACGCTTGAGCCAATCAAACACTCACCCCCAGTCAACTGATCTGGGTTTAATCCATCATCATTCTTTAGCTCACTCCACCACCCCAGTTCAGACATGGCCATATGCAAATCAGTCTGACCCTGTGCCTCATGGGAACAGTCCAGCCCGAACTGCCAAGCCATGTCTTCCCTGGACCGGAAACAAGCATCCTAGGACCGGTTTCTGGCATTCCAGCCGTCATCAGCCAGGCTTGCTTGAATCCAGTGGCAAAGTGAGCAAGGGACCCACGTCTGGGCATACCCCCGCCAACTTAGGGCGAACAAAGCGATACAAAAGGGGATGATGGACGGAACGCTTGAGCCAATCAAACACTCACCCCCAGTCAACTGATCTGGGTTTAATCCATCATCATTCTTTAGCTGACTCCACCACCCCAGTTCAGACATGGCCATATGCAAATCAGTCTGACCCTGTGCCTCATGGGAACAGTCCAGCCCGAACTGCCAAGCCATGTCTTCCCTGGACCGGAAACAAGCATCCTAGGACCGGTTTCTGGCATTCCAGCCGTCATCAGCCAGGCTTGCTTGAATCCAGTGGCAAAGTGAGCAAGGGACCCACGTCTGGGCATACCCCCGCCAACTTAGGGCGAACAAAGCGATACAAAAGGGGATGATGGACGGAACGCTTGAGCCAATCAAACACTCACCCCCAGTCAACTGATCTGGGTTTAATCCATCATCATTCTTTAGCTCACTCCACCACCCCAGTTCAGACATGGCCATATGCAAATCAGTCTGACCCTGTGCCTCATGGGAACAGTCCAGCCCGAACTGCCAAGCCATGTCTTCCCTGGACCGGAAACAAGCATCCTAGGACCGGTTTCTGGCATTCCAGCCGTCATCAGTCAGGCTTGCTTGAATCCAGTGGCAAAGTGAGCAAGGGACCCACGTCTGGGCATACCCCCGCCAACTTAGGGCGAACAAAGCGATACAAAAGGGGATGATGGACGGAACGCTTGAGCCAATCAAACACTCACCCCCAGTCAACTGATCTGGGTTTAATCCATCATCATTCTTTAGCTCACTCCACCACCCCAGTTCAGACATGGCCATATGCAAATCAGTCTGACCCTGTGCCTCATGGGAACAGTCCAGCCCGAACTGCCAAGCCATGTCTTCCCTGGACCGGAAACAAGCATCCTAGGACCGGTTTCTGGCATTCCAGCCGTCATCAGCCAGGCTTGCTTGAATCCAGTGGCAAAGTGAGCAAGGGACCCACGTCTGGGCATACCCCCGCCAACTTAGGGCGAACAAAGCGATACAAAAGGGGATGATGGACGGAACGCTTGAGCCAATCAAACACTCACCCCCAGTCAACTGATCTGGGTTTAATCCATCATCATTCTTTAGCTCACTCCACCACCCCAGTTCAGACATGGCCATATGCAAATCAGTCTGACCCTGTGCCTCATGGGAACAGTCCAGCCCGAACTGCCAAGCCATGTCTTCCCTGGACCGGAAACAAGCATCCTAGGACCGGTTTCTGGCATTCCAGCCGTCATCAGCCAGGCTTGCTTGAATCCAGTGGCAAAGTGAGCAAGGGACCCACGTCTGGGCATACCCCCGCCAACTTAGGGCGAACAAAGCGATACAAAAGGGGATGATGGACGGAACGCTTGAGCCAATCAAACACTCACCCCCAGTCAACTGATCTGGGTTTAATCCATCATCATTCTTTAGCTCACTCCACCACCCCAGTTCAGACATGGCCATATGCAAATCAGTCTGACCCTGTGCCTCATGGGAACAGTCCAGCCCGAACTGCCAAGCCATGTCTTCCCTGGACCGGAAACAAGCATCCTAGGACCGGTTTCTGGCATTCCAGCCGTCATCAGCCAGGCTTGCTTGAATCCAGTGGCAAAGTGAGCAAGGGACCCACGTCTGGGCATACCCCGCCAACTTAGGGCGAACAAAGCGATACAAAAGGGGATGATGGACGGAACGCTTGAGCCAATCAAACACTCACCCCCAGTCAACTGATCTGGGTTTAATCCATCATCATTCTTTAGCTCACTCCACCACCCCAGTTCAGACATGGCCATATGCAAATCAGTCTGACCCTGTGCCTCATGGGAACAGTCCAGCCCGAACTGCCAAGCCATGTTTTCCCTGGACTGGAAACAAGCATCCTAGGACCGGTTTCTGGCATTCCAGCCGTCATCAGCCAGGCTTGCTTGAATCCAGTGGCAAAGTGAGCAAGGGACCCACGTCTGGGCACACCCCGCCAACTTAGGGCGAACAAAGCGATACAAAAGGGGATGATGGACGGAACGCTTGAGCCAATCAAACACTCACCCCCAGTCAACTGATCTGGGTTTAATCCATCATCATTCTTTAGCTCACTCCACCACCCCAGTTCAGACATGGCCATATGCAAATCAGTCTGACCCTGTGCCTCATGGGAACAGTCCAGCCCGAACTGCCAAGCCATGTCTTCCCTGGACCGGAAACAAGCATCCTAGGACCGGTTTCTGGCATTCCAGCCGTCATCAGCCAGGCTTGCTTGAATCCAGTGGCAAAGTGAGCAAGGGACCCACGTCTGGGCATACCCCCGCCAACTTAGGGCGAACAAAGCGATACAAAAGGGGATGATGGACGGAACGCTTGAGCCAATCAAACACTCACCCCCAGTCAACTGATCTGGGTTTAATCCATCATCATTCTTTAGCTCACTCCACCACCCCAGTTCAGACATGGCCATATGCAAATCAGTCTGACCCTGTGCCTCATGGGAACAGTCCAGCCCGAACTGCCAAGCCATGTCTTCCTGGACCGGAAACAAGCATCCTAGGACCGGTTTCTGGCATTCCAGCCGTCATCAGCCAGGCTTGCTTGAATCCAGTGGCAAAGTGAGCAAGGGACCCACGTCTGGGCATACCCCGCCAACTTAGGGCGAACAAAGCGATACAAAAGGGGATGATGGACGGAACGCTTGAGCCAATCAAACACTCACCCCCAGTCAACTGATCTGGGTTTAATCCATCATCATTCTTTAGCTCACTCCACCACCCCAGTTCAGACATGGCCATATGCAAATCAGTCTGACCCTGTGCCTCATGGGAACAGTCCAGCCCGAACTGCCAAGCCATGTTTTCCCTGGACTGGAAACAAGCATCCTAGGACCGGTTTCTGGCATTCCCAGCCGTCATCAGCCAGGCTTGCTTGAATCCAGTGGCAAAGTGAGCAAGGGACCCACGTCTGGGCACACCCCGCCAACTTAGGGCTGAACAAAGCGATACAAAAGGGGATGATGGACGGAACGCTTGAGCCAATCAAACACTCACCCCCAGTCAACTGATCTGGGTTTAATTCATCATCATTCTTTAGCTCACTCCACCACCCCAGTTCAGACATGGCCATATGCAAATCAGTCTGACCCTGTGCCTCATGGGAACAGTCCAGCCCGAACTGCCAAGCCATGTCTTCCCTGGACCGGAAACAAGCATCCTAGGACCGGTTTCTGGCATTCCAGCCGTCATCAGTCAGGCTTGCTTGAATCCAGTGGCAAAGTGAGCAAGGGACCCACGTCTGGGCATACCCCCGCCAACTTAGGGGCGAACAAAGCGATAAAAAAGGGGATGATGGACGGAGCGCTTGAGCCAATCAAACACTCACCCCCAGTCAACTGATCTGGGTTTAATCCATCATCATTCTTTAGCTCACCCCACCACCCCAGTTCAGACATGGCCATATGCAAATCAGTCTGACCCTGTGCCTCATGGGAACAGTCCAGCCCGAACTGCCAAGCCATGTCTTCCCTGGACCGGAAACAAGCATCCTAGGACCGGTTTCTGGCATTCCAGCCGTCATCAGCCAGGCTTGCTTGAATCCAGTGGCAAAGTGAGCAAGGGACCCACGTCTGGGCATACCCCCGCCAACTTAGGGCGAACAAAGCGATACAAAGGGGATGATGGACAGAACGCTTGAGCCAATCAAACACTCACCCCCAGTCAACTGATCTGGGTTTAATCCATCATCATTCTTTAGCTCACTCCACCACCCCAGTTCAGACATGGCCATATGCAAATCAGTCTGACCCTGTGCCTCATGGGAACAGTCCAGCCCGAACTGCCAAGCCATGTCTTCCCTGGACCGGAAACAAGCATCCTAGGACCGGTTTCTGGCATTCCAGCCGTCATCAGCCAGGCTTGCTTGAATCCAGTGGCAAAGTGAGCAAGGGACCCACGTCTGGGCATACCCCCGCCAACTTAGGGCGAACAAAGCGATACAAAAGGGGATGATGGACGGAGACAGCATGAGCCAATCAAACACTCACCCCCAGTCAACTGATCTGGGTTTAATCCATCATCATTCTTTAGCTCACTCCACCACCCCAGTTCAGACATGGCCATATGCAAATCAGTCTGACCCTGTGCCTCATGGGAACAGTCCAGCCCGAACTGCCAAGCCATGTTTTCCCTGGACTGGAAACAAGCATCCTAGGACCGGTTTCTGGCATTCCAGCCGTCATCAGCCAGGCTTGCTTGAATCCAGTGGCAAAGTGAGCAAGGGACCCACGTCTGGGCACACCCCCGCCAACTTAGGGCGAACAAAGCGATACAAAAGGGGATGATGGACGGAACGCTTGAGCCAATCAAACACTCACCCCCAGTACACTGATCTGGGTTTAATCCATCATCATTCTTTAGCTCACTCCACCACCCCAGTTCAGACATGGCCATATGCAAATCAGTCTGACCCTGTGCCTCATGGGAACAGTCCAGCCCGAACTGCCAAGCCATGTCTTCCCTGGACCGGAAACAAGCATCCTAGGACCGGTTTCTGGCATTCCAGCCGTCATCAGCCAGGCTTGCTAGAATCCAGTGGCAAAGTGAGCAAGGGACCCACGTCTGGAGTGAGCTAAAGAATGATGATGGATTAAACCCAGATCAGTTGACTGGGGGTGAGTGTTTGATTGGCTCAAACGTTCCGTCCATCATCCCCTTTTGTATCGCTTTGTTCGCCCTAAGTTGGCGGGTATGCCCAGACGTGGGTCCCTTGCTCACTTTGCCACTGATTCAGGCAAGCCTGGCTGATGACGGCTGGGATGCCAGAAACCTGGTCCTAGGATGCTTGTTTCCGGTCCAGGGAAGACATGGCTTGGCAGTTCGGGCTGGACTGTTCCCATGAGGCACAGGGTCAGACTGATTTGCATATGGCCATGTCTGAACTGGGGTGGTGGAGTGAGCTAAAGAATGATGATGGATTAAACCCAGATCAGTTGACTAGGGGTGAGTGTTTGATTAGCTCAAATGTTCCGTCCATCATCCCCTTTTGTATCGCTATCTGTTCGAATGGCGGGGCATGCCCAGACGTGGGTCCCTTGCTCACTTTGCCACTGGATTCAGGCAAGCCTGGCTGATGACGGCTGGAATGCCAGAAACCGGTCCTAGCATGCTTGTTTCCGGTCCAGGGAAGACATGGCTTGGCAGTTCGGGCTGGACTGTTCCCATGAGGCACAGGGTCAGACTGATTTGCATATGGCCATGTCTGAACTGGGGTGGTGGAGTGAGCTAAAGAATGATGATGGATTAAACCCAGATCAGTTGACTGGGGGTGAGTGTTTGATTGGCTCAAACGTTCCGTCCATCATCCCCTTTTGTATCGCGTGGTTAGTATGATGTCACCTTGGAGCCAGCGCTGGAGTTACACAGGACAAGGGAAAATGTTGGATGAATGTTTCTGTGGGATGAAATCCAAATGGGGCAGACATTGCATTAGGTGACTTGTTATATGTTAAGTATTTCAGCTTGGCATGGCCACTGTCAACGTCATTAGGTTGCAGTTATCCCTATGATATAGGTTGGCTATGTGTTTCAGTTAGATATTTGTTGATTCACACATGTAGAGTTGTTAATATGTCATACCGTTGTGTAGTTCTGCATGGACATGTGTCCATTTCCCTATGTGTACCTTATAGCTCCTTTATCTAGGTTTGTGCATATGCTTTTCATGCTGTGTTTACTATCATGAGTTGCACTTACACATTCTCTACACATGCATGGAGCTTGGTTATGCTATTGGTTGTCCCTGATATACTTCAATTCCCAGGTCTAGTGCACATTGAGTTTGTCAGGCATGTGCAAAATATACTGTGCCCCAGGGCCCCAACCTTTCAGGGTTCCTTCAGGTAGAGGCATAGCTATCCTGCAGAGAGTGTTTGCATTGTGCTCTTAGAATGGCTCTCACACTGATTGAACGCAATCCCATTGACGGACATTGCCTTTTCATGTGGGTGATATTTGAAAGTCCAATGCTAAATTGTAGCAGTGAAGTTGTATTTCACATTAATCATCATAACAGGACATGGGATGTGTGCAATGTGAGTGTGTCCCATTCACTACAACATCTTGGTTAGAGTTGGAGTGAGAGGGCCTCATGATAGTTGTAGTAACTTCAATCTCACTTTATCGACACTTGACAAATGGTGACCTGCATGATGAGTGAAGTTTACTTGTAACATGGCAAACAAGGGAGAAGAGGCAAAACCAGTCTACCATCTTGGATAGAGTTGCGGTCTTAGGGCCTCATGGTAATTGTAATCACTTCAAACTCACTTTACCAACACTTGAGAAGTTGTAAGCTGCATGATGAATGAAGACCAGTTGTAACATGGCAGACTTGAAGTGATAGTGCCTCAGTGTAGTAGTGGTAGCTCTCAATCTCACTGTTACAGCACCTGACAAATAGTAACCTGCATGATGAATGAAGATCAGCTGTAATATGGCAGACAAGTGAGAAGGGGCAAAAGGAGTCTAGCATCTTGATAGAGTTGCAGTGATACGGCCTCTGACTACACGGCGGGAGCGTTTTTATACAGACAACAAACTGACATGGGTTAAAACCCAATGTTTGCACTGAAATGAACTATTCGCAATAGGTCACGAAGAAATCATTGAATAAGCGATATCTAACTTGTTGGTGCAATTAAAAGAATAAGAGGTCTAGTGGGCACTCATATTTAGAGTGAGGGACCAAGTTGCCAATTGAAGAAAGTGAAAGAAAAGCAAAAAAGAAAGGAAATAAGAAAAAATAAGAAATCTTAATGAACTAAGAGCGACTATTGTTATTGTTATTGCCCTGAAGAAGACCTTCTGGGTCAAAACGCGTTGGCTACAGTCGTTTTTAAAAAGATTTTTTCCAATAAAGAAACAAAGAAATATGAACCTGTGGAATTGATGTGCTTCTTCTTCTTTCCACTTGATTTGTACTTGTAGAATTTAATAATTCCTTTACATGTTGGAGTGCTGAACCTGACAAATAGTATCCTGCATGATGAGCGAAGATCAGTTGTATCATGGCAGACAAGTGAGATGGGGTGAATGGAGTCTAGCATCTTGGTTAGAGTTGCGAACAAGGGCCTCAGCATAGTAGTGGTAGCTTTTCTATCTCAACTTATCAACACTTGACAAATGGTGACCTGCATGATGAGTGAAGATCAGTTGCAATATGGCAGACAAGTGAGAAGGGGCAAAAGGGGTCTAACATCTTGATAGAGTTGCAGTGATAAGGCCTCAGTGTATTATTGGCAGCTCTCCATTTCACTTTACCAACACCTAACAAATAGTAACCTGCATGGTGAGCGAAGATCTGTTGTATCATGGTAGACAAGTGATATGGGGCAAATGGAGCCTAGCATCTTGTTTAGAGTTGCAGTCACAGGGCCTCAGCATAGTAGTGGTACCTTTTCTATCTCAACTTATCAACACTTGGGAAATGGTGACCTGCATGATGAGTGAAGATCAGTTGCAATATGGCAGACAAGTGAGAAGGGGCAAAAGGAGTCTAGCATCTTGATAGAGTCTCAGTGATAGGGCCTCAGTGTAGTAATGGTAGCTCTCCATCTCACTTTAGCAACACCTGACAAATAGTAACCTGCATGATGAGCGAAGATCAGTTGTAACATGGCAGACAAGTGACATTGGGCAAATGAAGTCTAGCATCTTGGTTAGAGTTGCAGTCACAGGGCCTCAGCATAGTAGTGGTAGCTTCTCTATCTCAACTTATCAACACTTGTCAAATGGTGACCTGCATGATGAGTGAAGATCAGTTGCAATATGGCAGACAAGAGAGAAGGGGGAAAAGGAGTCTAGCATCTTGATAGAGTTGCAGTGATAGGGCCTCAGTGTATTAATGGTAGCTCTCCATCTCACGTTACCAACACCTTACAAATAGTAACCTGCATGATGAGCGAAGATCAGTTGTATCACGGCAGACAAGTGAGATGGGGCAAATGGAGTCTAGCATCTTGGTTAGAGTTGCAGTCACAGGGCCTCAGAATAGTATTCTATCTCAACTTATAAAACACTTGACAATTGGTGACCTGCATTATGAGTGAAGATCAGTTGCAATATGGCAGACAAGTGAGAAGGGGCAAATGGAGTCTAGCATCTTGATAGAGTTGCGACCAAAGGGCCTCAGCATAGTAGTGGTAGCTTTTCTATCTCAACTTATCAACACTTGACAAATGGTGACCTGCATGGTGAGTGAAGGTCAGTTGCAACATGGCAGACAAGTGAAAAGGGGCAAAAGGAGTCTAACATCTTGATAGAGTTGCAGTGATAGGGCCTCAGTGTATTAATGGTAGCTCTCCATCTCACGTTACCAACACCTGACAAATAGTAACCTGCATGATGAGCGAAGATCAGTTGTATCATGGCAGACAAGTGAGATTGGGCAAATGGAGTCTAGCATCTTGGTTAGAGTTGCAGTCACAGGGCCTCAGAATAGTAGTGGTAGCTATTCTATCTCAACTTATCAACACTTGACAAACGGTGACCTGCATTATGAGTAAAGATCAGTTGCAATGTGGCAGACAAGTGAGAAGGGGCAAAAGGAGTCTAGCATCTTGATAGAGTTGCAGTGATAGTGCCTCAGTGTCGTAATGGTAGCTCTCCATCTCACTTTAGCAACACCTGACAAATAGTAATCTGCATGATGAGCGAAGATCAATTGCAACATGGCAGACAAGTGAGATGGGGCAAAAGGAGTCTAGCATCTTGATAGAGTTGCAGTGATAGTGCCTCAGTGTAGTGGTGGTAGCTCTCAATCACACTGTTCCAGCACCTGACAAATAGTAACCTGCATGATGAATGAAGATCTGTTGTTACATGGGAGACAAGTGAGAAGGGGCAAAGGAGTCTAGCATCTTAGTTAGAGTTGCAGTGACAGGGCCTCATAATAGTTGCAGTCACTTCAATCTCACTTTACCAAGATTCGACAAAGGGTGACCTGCATGATGAGTGAAGATCAGTTGTAATATGGCAGACAAGTGAGAAGGGGCAAAACCATTCTACCATCTAGTTAGAGTTGCGACCAAAGGGCCTCAGCATGGTAGTGGTAGCTTTTCTATCTCAACTTATCAACACTTGACAAATGGTGACCTGCATGATGAGTGAAGATCAGTTGCAACATGGCAGACAAGTGAAAAGGGGCAAAAGGAGTCTAACATCTTGGTTAGAGTTGCAGTGATAGGGCCTCAGTGTATTAATGGTAGCTCTCCATCTCACGTTACCAACACCTTACAAATAGTAACCTGCATGATGAGCGAAGATCAGTTGTATCATGGCAGACAAGTGAGATGGGGCAAATGGAGTCTAGCATCTTGGTTAGAGTTGCAGTCACAGGGCATCAGAATAGTATTCTATCTCAACTTATCAACACTTGACAAATGGTGACCTGCATTATGAGTGAAGATATGGCAGACAAGTGAGAATGGGCAAAATGAATCTAGCATCTTGATAGAGTTGCAGAGATAGTGCCTCAGTGTAGTAGTGGTAGTTCTCCATCTCACTGTACCAGCAGATGACAAATAGTACCCTGCATGATGAATGAAGATCAGTTGTAACATGGCAGACAAGTGAGAAGGGGCAAAAAAAGTCTAGCATCTTGGTTAGAGTTAGTGTGAGAAGTCCTCATGGTAGAATGAGTCCCTTTAATCTCACTTTACCAATACTTGACAAATGTTAACCTGCATGATAAGTGAAGATTAGTTGTAACATGTCAGACAAGTAAGAAGGGACAAAAGGAGTCTTGCATCTTGGTTAGAGTTGCATCGACAGGACCTCATGGTAGTTGTAGTCACTTCAATCTCACTTTACCAACACTTGACAAATGGTAACCTGCATTATGAGTGAACATCAGTTGTAACATGGCAGACAAGTGAGAAGGGGCAAATGGAGTCTTACATCTTGGTTAGAGTTGCAGCCACAGGGCCTCAGCATAGTAGTGGTAGCTTTTCTATCTCAACTTATCAACACTTGATAAATGGTGACCTGCATGATGAGTGAAGATCAGTTGCAATATGGCAGACAAGTGAGAAGGGGAAAAAGGAGTCTAGCGTCTTGATAGAGTTGCAGTGATAGGGCCTCAGTGTAGTAATGGTAGTCCTTCATCTTTCCTTACCAATACCTGACAAATAGTAACCTGCATGATGAGCGAAGATCAGTTGTATCATGGCAGACAAGTGAGATGGGGGAAGAGGAGTCTAGCATCTTGGTAAAATTTGCAGTGGCAGGGCCTCATGGTAGTTGCAGTCACATCAATCTCACTTTACCAAGACATGACAAAGGGTGACCTGCATGATGAGTGAAGATCAGTTGTAAGATGGCAGACAAGTGAAAAGGAGCAAAAGAATTCTAGCATCTTGATTAGAGTTGCGGTGAGATGGCCTCATGGTAGTTGTAGTCACTTTAATCTCACTTTATCAACACTTAAGAAATTCCAAGCTGCATTATATGTGAAGATCGGTAGTAACATGGCAGACAAGTGATTAAGGGCAAAATATATGTGTGACATGGATTAATAGGTGTGATATTGATGAGGAGGTGCTGTTGTGGTAAGCAAAATAATACACACATCACTATCACTGAGGATAATTTGCAAACACATGTTCATGTGTATACAATGAGTCTGTGTTGTACCAGCATTTTAGCCTAGGAGGACATCCTACAGATGTATGCTTGGTTATTTTTATGAAACAATCCCAGACAGGGTCCCTGTAAACATGTTTTTACTTAGGGACCCCAACTCCCTTGTCTGGTCCATTGCGGGTCATCGTTCACTGAGGAGTCTATGGAAACAAGTAGCGGTAAGACTTCCCGCAGATCTCTTCCATGACGAAGTGAGTTTTCAACGTGGTCGAGCAGGTGCAGCATTGGCAGGACAAGTTCGATTGGCTCCATGATGGTAGAAGAGGTGAGTTGAGGTGAGCACAGGTGAGTTTTGGCCTTATAAATGTCCCTTTTGCGCCATCTTAGATGTGGTGGTTGGACCGCCACAGTCACGGTCACTGTAAGGCAAATCGTAAATGGGCTGGGAGGCTCGGACCACCAGCGAAATGGGCTGGCAATTTCACTGGTGGTCCGAGCCTCCCTCAGCCGCATTGGTCCATTCTGCGGCCACTGCCGTCAGAGTTGCCCGGTGGTGTCAGCGGATCAGCCGCGTTCTTTGCACAGGCAATCCGACCATCTCGTAATATGACAGGCGGACCACTGAGCTCACGGCAGTCGGACCATGGATATGGCGGTCCATGGATCGCCAAATTCATAGTGAGGCCCTAAGTATATAGGTGGCCACCTTTATTGTAAGGTACAGGGAGAAGGTACTTAGAGGGTAGTGTAACTACCTGCCATGTTTTATGTGTTCTTATCCTTTTTCCATTCCCATTCAGGTTGTGGTCATATGGTCACGTAGGGACAGTTGTGTTTTTTTTCAAAGTAAGTTTAGAAAATGTTAAAGATAACATTTAAATCCTTTTAAGACTGATTTGAAATAAAAGCTAAATGTTTACCTTTTGGGCTACATGTTATTTAGAGTGATTGGAGTCTTCTCAGAATGAAGATTAAGTGGCTGCCGGAGGAAGATGGATGTATTTATTCCAGTGCTACAGCATTATTTTTGGGATATTTTGATATGGAAACAGTGTTACTTTTTAGTGTTATGTTTTTATTGACAGAGTTTCTGATATGGATGTTGCTTTACTCGAGCAGTAGAAAGAAGCAGCGCCCTCTTGAACTACACACGGTGCCATTTGTGCTGATTTTCTAGCGTGGGACAAACACCTGTGCTAAAAATCCGCGCAAGCGACGTGAACTAATGCACTCTGCCACTTGCAGAACTCCGCATACTGCGGTGGAGTTTTTGGGTAACTTTTCAGAGTTAATTCAGCCCAGGAGTAATTACTACTGCCTTTTTTGGGAAATAATTTTTGTTTTTTTTTGTTTTTGGAGAATGGATTTTTTTTGGGCTATTCTTTTACTATTTATGCTTTTGAAAGTGCGTTTTCAGACTCCAAATCCATAAATTTTTAATAATTGAGTTGCATGTGATGGTTTTACATTTAAAAAGCCATGCTTTTTGGGATTTTTTTTCTGTGGATATTAATTTGTACGTATATGGATTATTGGAGTAGTGTGACTCTTGGTGACACACTGTTTGAAAAAGTCACCAAGAAATGAAGAAAGAAGACAAATACAGGTAGGAACTCTAAATTATGTTGATTTTGAAAAAAAAAAAAATGTTAAATGAATTGTATACAATTGCTAAAACAGGCAAGTAATTTAGGGAAATATTAGTAATATGTATGCAATACTGTCCAGGTAGTCTGAAGCCACCATCCACGGAAATTGTTCAAATTGACCCAATAGTCTCTCAGACATTTCTTTACTATTTTAGGAAATACTTGGGTTCAGGCTACCTGACAGTGATTGTGCAAGTCTCATTTCTTGGAAACGTTGGGCGTCATTACGAGTTTGGCGGTCCCATCTCCGTAGTTGCGTCAATGTCAGATTCACCTCCGCCGTTAAGCAGTTCCTCAGTCGTATTACGATGTTGTTGGATTTCTGAATGAAAGAATGCTTGAGCACCAGCGCCAGCCATTCGTGGACTGCTGTTGTGTCGGTCAGGGAAAGGAGCTGATGTAGGGCTTTAAGTCATTGGAAACAAAGAATTTGGGGTGCATACTCACCCATTTCCATTTCTTACCTTCAGTCTCCGATGTGGATCCCTTCCTCTGGGTCCCACTTCATAGCAGCATCTTGACCATCAAAGAAAACAACACTTTTGGCACGGTATTACCCATTGACTTGACTGGGCACATATGGTCCAGACTCCAGCAATGGGTAGTAGGTATTTTTTCACATGTCATTCATATGTGTACATTCGACACTTGTGCTGTCAAAATACACACACATGCATAGACATGCATAGACAAATATGAAAAAACATTACCCGACCCTAGAAAGAGCGCAGCCGGCCCATCAGAGTCATCGTTGTGCCGGTCTTCTTCGGTGGGACCGCTCAACTTATAATCAGGCCCATAGTTCCTTTTTCAAAATTTCCCAAAAATTATATAGGTTTTGGTGAATTTTGCCAATTGTTTTACTGACTTACTGAAGGAATTGTGTCATTCCGCAATAGCATTGTTAATCTTTGCACCTCCCTCTAAGCACGTGATGTAACAGTTCCACCATTCAATTGGAAATCTTGGCTTCCTCCTATGACCTGATCTACTTAAATGGCCAACCCATGTATCTTCCAAAACGTTTAGTAGTGGTGACAATGTGCCTTTATCTTAAGTAAAATATTGTGATTCAGTAATTGCTGTGTAGTACTCATCTAAACTGTCAGAAGGGACAAAGCGTAGGGCAGGTCGTTTTTTTATTTCTAAATGAAGTTTATTGTTTGATAAGTAATCCTCAGTTAATGATGATTTTTGGATTTTAAGCCAATATGCCTGAGAAAAGTGAAAAAACCATCCTTGAATTTGGGTGGTAGGGTTAATGTTTGCATTAATCATTGATAATTCAAAGTCAATTATTACTTTTCTAGGAATTTTATTCATCATTTTAAATTTTATAACTGTTAATAATTCAGTGTATGTTGAAGATTTTTTTATCAAGGAGAAAACTATATATTAATGGGACAGTTGTGTTATTTATGTTAGCGTGAATAGTGTAAATTTGGGTGAATGGATGGGGTGTTGATTTAAAAGTACCATCCATCATCAAAACTTCTCTATTTTCAAGTGTTAAATGGTTATGGTTTGTGCTAAATATTAGTATTCTTTTTTTGATGGTTTTCACTGTCATGCAGTAGAAAAAGTTCTTCAGAGACAGTGATAGTTCATTCAGGAGGAATATTAATGTCAGAATAAGTCTGTGATGTTATTTGTTGAGGACTACTTGCCTGTTTTTGTCTTTGTACTATTCTTCTAATGTTGGGAATTGTGGACATACTACTGGCTAAATGCAGGTGAATGGTTTCAGATACCTGTCTCAAATTGAGCCACAAGACTCAATGAAGGTGGATGCAATTTAATGTATTCATGTTGTAATAAAAATTATGTTTTTATATTGTTTTACATAAGTTAGCATTTGCGGCGCCATTTTGTGTACAGGTGCCTTTTTGTATCATGTTCGAAATTAATTCTTCGCCATTTCTGAGAAATGGCCTTCTCTAGGTTATGTTTCTTCGGAGCTGAGTTACGCCGCACTAATGAATGCACTGTTCATATTAGCACATACCTTTCTTCTGAGATGTAAGCCTTCTCCCACTTGTCTAGTGGCAGGGCACAGACAGAGTAACCTTGAAAGATAGTGGGGCATATTCTCAAGGACTCATCGCCGATTTATCGGCACTTTAGCGCCGCAAAAGTGGCAATAGATTTTTCGCCCTATTCACAAGCTGGTGCAAACTGCCGACATCTCCAGTTTCCCTGCGATAGCTACCGCAAAAACATCGCCACGGATGACTGCGACAACTAACGCTAACGATATGCAGAGTAGGCGTTCCCGTGCAAAAACACATGAAAACACCACTTTGCGCAATACTCAACGACCAGTCAGATCTGCGATGCGAACCAAGATCAGGCGATAAGGTGCGTTAGCTGCAGGGATTTAACACCTGCCTTCTGCTGGTGCTAAGCAGGATGACTACCTGCAGTATGAAAGGGAGCCCAGCCCAGAACCACATCTGAAGACCCACAGATGCCATGGAGCCAATGAACATGCAGCTCGGAGACCCAAGAGGGCCACAACACCCACCGCCACCACCACCCGGACCCCCCCTCCAGAACCCCCCCCCGGACTACCACTGAGGCAGCGTAGGACAAGACAGCGGACCTTCCGAAAACGGCATGGCCCCTCAGCCACACAAGTGCAGAATGTGGGGAGAGGTGGGAACTAAGTATGTGTGAAGGAGGCAACTCACCCATGAAGAAGAATGTACACAATGCCAAGTGTGGCGGTGATGTGCTGGACAGACCACAGAATGCAGAGCACAGACATGTCCATGTGGACATAAACTGCTGGGGTTTGTAGTGTTGTGGACAGTGGATGCAAACATGTTACCTCAGGCAGTGGGGAAGACCTTGGACATGTAGCTGTGCCGTCCCCCCCTGTAAGCGTAAGCGCAGTGGGCTGGGCCAGCGTACGCCACTCCAGCGTAGGAGTGCGGATAAAAAGGCCGGGACTCTGGGCGTGATGGGCAACGCGTCTGCCAGGGCGGCGCACCTCACCCTGCCACGAGTCCTCCGCCATGACCTCCAGACTCCACGACACAGGCCCCCAGCACATCCAGCGGCACAGCAACACAGAGTCATATGTGTGCCGGATACTGCCTTAGTCCTACACTGCGGTCAGCAGGTCCCACAATTCAAATCGTGCCACATTTCTGTTAATGGAGGAAACCACTAGTCAACAGACATTGCCCCCAGTGCTGCCCTCCCGGACGATGCATCATCGTTGGCTGTGCACCTGCTGAGCGCTCCAGGTGCCACTGACCCTGTGCAACACAAGTCGACGCCACGTGGCAATATTGAGGCAGAATTCAGTAGGCAAAAAAACATTGCTCCCAGTGCGGCCCACCCGGACGACGCATCATCATTGGCTGTGCACATGCTGAGCGCTCCAGGTGCCACTGACCATGTGCAACACAAGTTGACGCCACGTGGCAATATTGAGGCAGAATTCAGTAGGCAAAAAAACATTGCTCCCAGTGCGGCCCGCCCGGACGACGCATCATCGTTGGCTGTGCACCTGCTGAGCGCGCCAGGTGCCACTAACCCTGTGCAACACAAGTCGACGCCACGTGGCAATATTGAGGTAGAATTCAGTAGGCAAAAAAACATTGCTCCCAGTGTGGCCCGCCCGGACGACGCATCATCGTTGGCTGTGCACCTGCTGAGCGCTCCAGGTGCCACTGACCCTATGCAACACAAGTCAACGCCACGTGGCCGTGGGCCCTTTCTGACCACTGCCTCCAGCCTACACTGCGGTCAGCTGGGCTCACAAATCAAAATGAGTCTTCATTTATTCATGGCGCAGTCCAGTAGGCAACAGACATTGCTTCCATGGCGGCCCGCCCAGACGACGCATCAGCGCAGGCCGCGCACCCGCTGAGCGCTCCAGGTGCCACTAACTCAGTGCACCACAAGTCATCGTCACTTGACTGTGGGCCCTTTCTGACCGCTGCCTCCAGCCTACACTGCGGTCAGCAGGGCTCACAAATCAAAATGAGTCTTCATTTATTCATGGCGCAGTCCAGTAGGCAACAGACATTGCTTCCAGGGCGGCCCGCCCGGACGACGCATCAGTGCAGGACGCGCACCCGCCGAGCGCTTCCGGTGCCACGAACTCAGTGTAGCTCAAGCCATGGACCCTTTATGATGTAATCATATGTGTGTGAGTCCAGTTCTGGTGCCCCTGCCTCAGTGCACTGCAAGTCATGGACCCTTTATGATGTAATCATATGTGTGTGAGTCCAGTTCTGGTGCCCCTACCTCAGTGCACTGCAAGTAATGGACTCTTCATGAGTGACTCTGTGTGTGTGATCTGATGATCACTGTTCTAGTTGTTGCCAGCACCACCACTCCCTGAGGGCTGGCTTACACTCACCCCACACTAAATCCAGCACAGGCGTCACTGGACATGTGACCCTGGTAATAAAAAGGGGCCGGGCGCACGTGCCCGTAGCCTGTTCCACTATCTATCTGTGTCCGTGTGGTCATTATGTATGCGTGATGGCCCCTGGCCCTACCACATCACATCGTGCTGTGGACAGCGGACGCAAGCATGTCACCTCAGGCAGTGGGTAAGACCTTGGACATGTAGCTTTGCGTCCCCCCCTGTAAGCGTAAGCGGAGTGGGCTGGGCCGGCGTACATCAGTCCAGCGCAGGGGTGTGTAGAATTAGCCTGGGGCTCAGGGCGTGGTTCAGTTCTGGCCTGGACAAGGAAGTCACCAATGCGTGTGTCTCTGTTGTAGTGTCGGCGCCACCCGGCCCGCAATTGACAATGTTGCAATGTAGCATGCACCCAGAGGGCGGTCTCGCACGAATGGAGAAATGAAGGAGCGCAAGACCGCTCGGGGTCTTGGCTCATACATGCCAAATGCCTAGCCTTAGTCGCAGCGCGAGTTCAGCCAGGCATGAACTCTACATCTGTGTCCGCACTATCCTTACCGTAGGCCTACACTCACGTGGCCGCCCACCTTCAACGGCCAACATCACAGTGTCGTTGTCAGGCTTGTGGACATGCGCAGACAGGCATGACAATGGTGTGCCATTGGAGTGCAAGTGATGCAACCGCACAGCGTACACAAGTAAATAGGCTTGGGGGAGGGAGGAGCAGCTGTGAGGCAACGTAACACACAGTGATGCTGCTCATTTGCCACATGCAAGTCATGTCAAACATGAATCCCAAAGTCGCACACATCCCACCCCACACCCAACAAGCCACATCACACTTCATGAATGCAAGCAAATGACAAACTGACATTGGGGATGAAAGCTCCTTTGTCTGAACTATCAGGCGGAAGCACATCTGCACATCCGACCTCGGAATTGCATGTGCCGGGCACCCCCTGACAGATACGATAGCAGTTGAGGACGACTCCCACACTACGCACAGCCCGACGACAGACCAACATATACACACCCCACACACAAAAGTCCTTGCTCGGAGCTATCTTGCAATTGAGTGGCCTTCCCACTTACTCCCACACCATCCCAGGCGTACAACCGTTGCACACTTCAACAACTCATTGATCCGAGCTGTGGCATTTCATCCACAGAACTGGCGCAGGTCAGAACAGTGCCGCTTCAACCAGAGCCACTAACGCAATGGCAGACCATCCCGGACTATTGCACAATCCCTGTCACGTGCACGTATGCTGCATTTACTGGGGGCACTGCCATTGGTAGTGCTGCAGATCAGTTATCGGCTAAGCTTCCACCTTGCCAACGTCACCTGCGTGCAGCCTGTGTTGCATTGTCACTCGTGCATATTCAAGTGGTCCATGGATGTCTGCCTATCCCACAGGACGGTAGCCAAACTGGATTTCGACATGTGTGTGCGCCCCCTGTTGGCCAACGACCATGAGTGTCACCATGACACCCGTCTCTGGGATGCCTGGATACTTAGCATACATGCTGGCAGCTGGACCTGGGAGATTGCAGAGCTCCTCGTGTGCAGTGACCAAATTGAGCTGCTCCCCTATTGGGCTGTAGTGCTAATTGGTGAAAGGGGGTGGACGCAGCACATCTGTCCGGACCTGCTAATGGTTAGCCTCGCCGACCTGTTCGATGAAGTCGACAACAACCTCATGTTGGAAATTATTGCCTACGAAGCTGCACTAGCTTTCATGGACGTGTAACTACGTACCTGCAGACACAACAGTTTGGAACACATTGCACATGTCCCGACACCTTGTTGGAACTTGGGGTTCTGGTCACATCTCCCACGATGACAGTGGACATGGCTGCATTCACCTGGACTCCGAATACATGAGCGGACAACAACGCGGGTAAACACACACCTGTGAATGGTGCGGCACTCCCCCGGAGTGGACAGCGGCGCTTGGCAACGTTCCACGTTCTGACATACTGCTGCATTGGTCTGCATGTTGTGGCACTTATCTTGGCCGTACTGACATGCATATGCTAATTAAGTCTACGCACCTGCACTTGTATTCAACTGTGATGAGTGTTGATTTGTATGACAATGTGTGTCTCACTGCCTATCTGGGTCACGGCCATACATGCATTAGTACACCATCAGGGATGTGGGGTTGTACTAGTACATTATCATCTCACAGTTTCCTGCTATGCCACATGCGAATGACCATTTTCCACACACAAGTGGCAGCAGTTGTGTCCTCTGTTCTGTTGTGCTGGTGTTGCTGTTTGTTCAACATTGTTGTAAATGTTGTGGTGCTCTGGATCTTATGTGTGTGTGCTGCATTGTAGGTGAGTTGCCCCTTCAGCTCTGATTTGGCTGACCCTTATCCCTTTCAGGCGGTGTGGCTTTCACTTCTGTGCTTATGCAGTGCTGTGATGCTGCAGACTTGGGTAAATTGGGCTCTTGGTTGGAGTTGTGACTCTTGGCCATGGTTTGTCCGCAGATGTGCTCTACTTAATTGTGCATGTGTGCCATTGTGCCCATCTCCCCCTGTCCCCCCCAGTCCCTGGTGGTTACTCACCCTGTTGCTGTCTCCTGCTTGACCTGCCCGCTTACTGCCTCCGCCTGCCCCCGGTCTCAGCCGCTGCTGAGCCGGTCACTTTCGCCGCACTTTTCCCGCCGCTGCCTCCCTGCGGCCCCGCCCCCCTGTCAGCCCATTCGCCGCCCCGCTCCCGCCACCCAGCTGCTCCTCCCTCCCATCAGCACTCTTATGCAGACCGCGAAGCGGCCGCGCAGCGGACGCGCGCAGCGGGCGCGCCGCTGGCGCGCCGAAGGCATGCCTAAAGCAAGCCGGTCTGCGCCCGTCTGCGCCTGGACCGCGCCCAGCGCCAGAACCCCTGGCCCCCGTGACCGCCACAACACCCGTCTCCACTACGCCACCGGAGCCCTCCACGCACTCAACACCGGACGTTCAAGCTCCTGCTACCTGGCCGCCCCGAAATGCACCCACGGACCCTTCACCTGCCGAAACTGCAGCTACACCAGCATCCAGCCCGCCAACCCATCCGCCAATCAATCCAACCACCTTCGCTGCATCCTCCTAAACACCCGCTCCGCCAGGAAACACGCCGTCGAACTCTGGGACCTACTGGACACCCACACCCCTGACATCGCCTTCCTGACCGAGACCTGGCTGAACCCCTCCTCAGCACCCGACATCGCCATAGCCATCCCGGAAGGCTACAAGATCATCCGCAAGGACCGCACCAACGGAGTAGGAGGAGGAATCGCCATCATCCACAAGAACACCCTCAACATCTCGACTAACGACGCTGACACCCTCTGCACCGCCGAACACCTGCACTTCCAGATCCACACCGACCCCAACACCACCCTCAGAGGAACACTCGTTTACAGACCCCCGGACCCCGACCACAGTTCTGCGACTCCATCGCCGACCTCGTCAGCACGCACGCCCTCGCCTTCACGGACTACATCCTCCTCGGGGACCTGAACTTTCACCTCGAGAACAACAACGACCCCAACTCCTCCACCCTGATTGATAACCTCGCCAACCTCGGACTCAGACAACTCGTCATGACGCCCACCCACTCCGCCGGCCACACGCTGGACCCCATCTTCTCAGCAAGCACCCACGTCTGCTTCAACCACACCACCGAACTCCACTGGACTGACCACCGCTGCATCCACTTCACCTTTCGGAAACCCGTCACATCCCACCGCACCCAACAGATGCCACGCCGCTGCTGGAGCAAAGTCACCGATGACCAGCTAACCACCACCCTCGCCCAAAACCCACCCGCAGACCCGACCGACCCGGACTCCGCAGCCCACAACCTCAGACAATGGATCGAAGACTGCGCCAATGCCCTTGCCCCATTCAAGAAACTCACCACCAGCCACACCAGGAAGAAAGCGAGCTGGTTCTCCCAAGACCTCCAGGCATCCAAGAAAACCTGCCGTAAGCTAGAGAAGAACTGGACCCGCGAACGAACCCTGGAAAGCTACGCAGCTCACAAGGACGCCACCCGCAACCACCACCACCTCATCAGATCCGCCAAGAGAGCCTCCTTCAAAGACCGCCTAGACAACAACGCACACAACAGCAAAGAGCTCTTCAACATCGTGAAAGAACTCTCCAACCCCAACTCCAGCGCCAACGACATCCCACCCTCGCAAGAACTATGCGACTCACTGGCCACCTTCTTCCACCGCAAGATCACGGACATCCACGACAGCTTCAACACCACGATTGCCATGGCAACCACCGACAGCTTCAACACCGCGACCGCCCCGGCAACCACCGAGACACCCACGACCACCACTCGCACCAACCGCCTGACCTCCTGGACCAACATAGACATCAACGACACCATCAAGATCATGAACTCCGTACACTCCGGATCCCCGACAGATCCATGCCCACACCACATTTTCAACAGGGCCAGCACCGTCATCGCACCCCACCTCCGGAAGGCCATCAACAGCTCCCTCGAGACAGCGACCTTCCCTGAGGACTGGAAACACGCTGAGATCAACGCCCTACTGAAGAAACCCAAGGCTGACCCCAAGGACCTCAAAAACTTCCGACCCATCTCCCTGCTCCCATTCCCGGCGTAGGTCATCGAGAAGGCCGTCAACATACAACTTACCAGGTTCCTCGAGGAAAACAGCATTCTGGACTCGTCCCAGTCCGGATTTTGCCGCAACCACAGCACCGAGACAGCCCTCCTAGCCGCCACCGACGACATCAGAACCCTGCTAGACAACGGTGAAACCGCGGCCCTCATCCTCCTGGACCTGTCGGCCGCCTTCGACACGGTCTGCCACCTCACCCTACGTGCACGCCTCCACGATGCAGGGATTCAAGAGAAGGCCCTGGACTGGACCACCTCCTTCCTCTCCGGTAGAACACAGAGCGTCCGCCTTCCTCCCTTCCGCTCCGAAGCCACCGAGATCATCTGCGGCGTACCCCAGGGCTCATCCCTCAGCCCCACGCTGTTCAACGTCTACATGGCCCCGCTCGCCCGCATCGCCCGACTGCACAACCTCAACATCATCTCCTACGCCGACGACACCCAGCTGATCCTCTCCCTCACCAAAGACCCTCACACAGCCAAAACCAACCTCCACAAGGGAATGACGGCCGTCGCCGAGCTGGATGAGAAACAGCCGGCTGAAGCTGAACTCAGACAAAACGGAGGTCCTCATCCTCGGGTCCACCCCCTCGGCTTGGGATGACTCCTGGTGGCCCTCCTCGCTAGGAACGGCCCCCACACCCACCGACCATGCACGCAACCTAGGGGTCATCCTCGATTCCACCCTCTCCATGACGAAGCAGGTCAACGCCGTCTCCTCCTCCTGCTTCAACACCCTCCGTATGCTTCGCAGGATCTACAAGTGGATCCCCACCGAAACTAGAAGGACGGTCACCCAGGCTCTCGTCAGCAGTAGACTGGATTACGGAAACGCCCTCTACGCCGGAGCCTCGGCGAAACTCCTCAAACGGCTCCAACGCATCCAGAACGCTTCAGCACGTCTGATCCTCGACATCCCGCGCCGCAGCCACATCACACCCCGCCTGAAAGACCTGCATTGGCTCCCCGTCAACAAGAGGATAACCTTCAAGCTCCTCACCCACGCACACAAAGCACTCCACAACAACGGACCAGCGTACCTCAACTGCCGCCTCAACTTCTACACCCCCACCCGCCAGCTCCGCTCCGCCGACCACGCCCTCGCCACCGTTCCCCGCATCCGAAGAACAACCACCGGCGGTAGATCCTTCTCCCACCTAGCCGCCAAGACATGGAACACCCTCCCCCTCCACCTACGGCAGGCACAGGACCTACTGACCTTCAGGAGACTGCTCAAGACCTGGCTATTCGAACAGTAGCAGCTCCCCCCTCCCCTCAGCGCCTTGAAACCCTCACGGGTAAGTAGCGCGCTTTACAAATAGATTGATTGATTGTTGCTGTTGTGTCGGGTCATGTTGAGCAGTGTCCGGTCCCCCAACTCCTGCCACCATCTCCCCACTGATGACTGTGGTCACCATTTCCCCCATCTCATCCAGCTCCTCCTGTGGTGCTGGACTCCCACCTCCAGTCTGCATTGCTGCCTTCTGGTTGTCAGGGGGTTTGTTAAAGCGCGACTACTCACCCGTAAGGGTCTCAATGTGCTAGGGGTGGGGGGGCTGCAGGTTCCATAACATCAAGGAGGGGGTCTGTCGAAGAGCCAGGTTTTGAGGTTTCTTGCGAAGATGGGGAGCGATGTTGTCTGTCTGAGGTGGAGCGGAAGGGCGTTCCATGCTTTGGCCGCGAGGAAGGAGAAGGAGCGGCCTCCCGATCTGGTCTTTCTGATGCGGGGGACCACGGCGTAGGAGAGCTGGGCTGATCGTAGGGTCCTTTGGGGTGCGTGGAATTTGAGTCGGCTGTTCAGGTATGCTGGTCCGGTGCCGTGGAGGGCCTTGTGTGCGTGGGTGAGCATCTTAAAGGTGATTCTCGCCTCGACGGGGAGCCAGTGGAGTGTGCGCAGGTGCTGGGAGATGTGGCAGTGTTTTGGCAGGTTGAGGACCAGTCTTGCGGCGGCGTTCAGGATGTTCTGTAGCTTGCGGGTGAGGTTTTTGTTTATTCCGGCGTAGAGTGCGTTGCCGTAGTCGAGTCTGCTGGTGACCAGGGCGTGAGTGACGGTCTTTCGGTGTTCGAGGGGGATCCATTTGAAGGTCTTACGAAGGAGGCGGAGGGTGTGGAAGCAGGAAGACGAGACAGAGTTGATCTGGCGGTCCATTTTGAGCTCGGAGTCCAGGATGATTTCCAGGTTGCGTGCGTGGTCTGTGGGCGTTGGTGGGTTTCCGAGTGCGGGGGGCCACCAGGTGTCGCTCCAGGTGTCGGGATTTGGGCCCATGATGAGTACTTCTGTTTTGTTGGTGTTTAGTTGTAGGCAGCTGTTTTTCATCCATTTGGTGACGGCTTCCATGCCTTCTCGAAAGTTGTGTCTGCTGGTGTTTGGCTCATTGGATAGGGAGAGGATGAGCTGGGTGTCGTCTGCGTATGACACGATGTTGAGTCCGTAGGTTCTGATGATGGGGGCAAGTGGAACCATGTAGACGTTGAAGAGCGTCGGGCTGAGGGAGGAGCCCTGTGGGACTCCGCAGGTGGTAGGTGTGGGGTCCGAGAGGAAAGGGGGGAGTCTGACCCGCTGCGTCCTGCTGGAGAGGAAGGAGCGGATCCAGTCGAGGGCCTTGTCCTGGATTCCTGCGTTGTAGAGTCTGCGTATTAGGGTGCGGTGGGAGACTGTGTCGAACGCCGCTGATAGGTCGAGGAGGATGAGGGCTACTGTTTCTCCTTTGTCCAGTAGGGTGTGAATGTCGTCTGTTGCGGCGAGGAGGGCGGTTTCCGTACTGTGGTTTTTTCTGAAGCCGGATTGGGAGGAGTCGAGGATGTTGTGTTCTTCAATGAATGTGGCGAGTTGGCTGTTGATGGCTTTCTCGATTACTTTCGCTGGGAACGGGAGCAGGGAGATGGGTCTGTAGTTTTTGAGGTCGGTGGGGTCCACTGAGGGTTTCTTTAGGAGGGGGTTGACCTCGGCATGTTTCCAGTCGTCGGGGAACGAGGCAGTCGCCAGGGAGCGGTTGATGGTGTGGAGGAGCATGGGTGCGATGTTGTCGGTGGCTCTGTTGAAGATGTGGTGGGGCAGGGGTCCGTGGGGGCCCCTGAGTGGATTGACTTCATTGTCTTCAGTGTGTCTTCGGTGGTGAGGGCTGTCCAGTCGTCAATCGCTGGTTTCCGGGTGTCGGGGGTGGTTGGTGAGGGTTCAGTGTGTTGGTTGTCTTCCTCGAAGTTGTCGTAGATGCTCTTGATTTTGTGGTGGAAAAAGGTGCTGAGTTTGTCGCAGAGGTCTTGTGAGGGAGGGACGTCGGTAGACTCGCTGGTGGGTTGGGGAACTCCTTGATGATGCTGAAGAGTTCCTTGCTGTTGTGCGTGTGGGTGGAGATTCTTTCTTCAATCGCTTTTTTCCTCGTTTCTCTGATGAGTTGATGGTGGGCATTGGTGGCGGCTCTGAAGTTGTTGTGGGCTTCTGTGGCTTTGGCGTTCCTCCAGGCCTTTTCGAGGCGGCGGCATGTGCGTCTGGACTCTCGAAGTTCGGTGGTAAACCATCTGGCTTTCTTGGCGCGGGTATTGGTTTTTTTTCTTGAGCGGGGCTATGGTGTTGGTGCTGTCCGAGATCCATCTATGCAGGGTTGGGGTCGTCGTTTTCCGTGATGGTTGGGGTGGAGTTGTTGAGTGAGGCGGTGAGCTGGTCATCAGTGATTTTGGTCCAGTTTCTTCGTGGAAGCAGGTGCTGGTGTCTGTGGATGGTGGGTGTTCTGAAGGTGAAGTGGACGCAACGATGGTCGGTCCATGGGAGTTCGGTGGTGTGGCTGAAGGTGATGGAGTTTCCTGTAGTGAAGAGGGGGTCGAGTGTGTGTCCTGCTGAGTGCGTGGGCTCGGTCACGATCTGGCGGAGTCCAATGTTGTGGAGGTTGTCCAGGAGGGATGTGGTGTTGGGGTCCAGTTGGTTGTCGAGGTGGAAGTTGAGGTCTCCCAGCAGGGTGTAGTTGGTGGATGCGATGGCCTGCGGGGAGATAATGTCCGTGATGGAGTTGGCGAAGGGTCCGCGGGGTCCAGGGGGTCGGTAGATGAGGGCTCCTCGGAGGGTGGCGGTGGGGCTGGCCAGTATCTTGAAGTGAAGGTGTTCCATCAGTTCTGTGGGCTCGTCGGGGAGTGTGCTCAGGCGGAGGCTGGATTTGTGGACGATGGCGATTCCTCCTACTGGGCGGGTGGGGCGGTCCTTCCTGGAGATCTTGTATCCTTGGGCGATGGCGATGTCCGGTCCCGAGGTGGTGTTGGTCCAGGTTTCGGTGAAGAACGCTACGTCCGGGGTGGTGCTGTCGAGGAGGTCCTAGATTTTGGTGGCGTGTTTGTGGAGGGATCGGACGTTGAGGAGGATGCATTGCAGGGTCTTCGGTTCGGTTGTGTTCTTGTGGGCGGGTTGTGCTGGATCCGTGTTCTTGGCGGTGCTGCAGGTGTGCCGGCAGCGGTGACAGCTGAAGGGTCTGTGTGTGTCGGCTGGTGATGCTAGCTTGCAGTTGTTGTTGCAGCCTGGGTTGAGGGCATGGAGTGCTGCTGGGTCATAGCGTTGGCGGGGCGGAGGTCCAGGGTTCCTGGCGCTGGTCGTGGACAGGACGCAGACGGGCGCAGACAGGCGCAGACGGGCGCAGACAGGCGCAGACGGGCTTGCCTTTGACGCGCCTTCAGTGCACCAGCGGCGCGCCCGCTGCCCGCGGCCGCCATTAAGTAGGGGTCGGGGAGGGCTGGACAGCTGGGAGGCGGGAGCGGGGAGGGGAGCTGGATTGGGCCGGTCGCGCTGGGGGGGGAGGGGCCGCGGGGGCAGCAGCGGCGGGGAAAGGTAAAGGGAGGAAATAAGGGATAAAGAAAAAAGGGAAAATAAGCAGAAATAAGGCACAAAAGAGCAGAGATGCAGAAAAAGTGCAGAAAGGTGAAAGATAAAAGAGGGTAGAAAAATGAGTGAAAACGAGTGAAAGAGCAGAGCGAGAGAAAGGGAAAATGAGCAGAAATAAGGCACAAAAGAGCAGAGATGCAGAAAAGTGCAGAAAGGTGAAAGATAAAAAGGGTAGAAAAACGAGTGAAAACGAGTTAAAGAGCAGAGTGAGAGGAAGGAGACAGAGGTCCACTGGACCACCAGGGATGAGGCGCAGGGAAACCTGCGGGTGGAGGAGGGCCTCGATCACCAACACTCAAGAGGGCAGGGGCAGGCCTCACTTAATGGTGGAGCTGCGAGGGTGGGAGAGCAATTTCACTGACAATGAGTCAGTGGTCAGGCTCGCCTGTCCCCGCAGTGGCCGCCATTAAGTAGGGGTCGGGGAGGGCTGGACAGCTGGGAGCCGGGAGCGGGAGGGGAGCTGGATTGGGCCGGTCGTGCTGGGGGGGGAGGGGCCGCGGGGGCAGCAGTGGCAGGGAAAGTTAAAGGGAGGAAATAAGGGATAAAGAAAAAAGGGAAAATAAGCAGAAATAAGGCACAAAAGAGCAGAGATGCAGAAAAGTGCAGAAAGGTGAAAGATAAAGAGGGTAGAAAAATGAGTGAAAACGAGTGAAAGAGCAGAGCGAGAGAAAGGGAAAATGAGCAGAAATAAGGCACAAAAGAGCAGAGATGCAGAAAAGTGCAGAAAGGTGAAAGATAAAAAGGGTAGAAAAAGCGAGTGAAAACGAGTTAAAGAGCAGAGTGAGAGGAAGGAGACAGAGGTCCACTGGACCACCAGGGATGAGGCACAGGGAAACCTGCGGGTGGAGGACGGCCTCGATCACCAACACTCAAGAGTGCAGGGGCAGGCCTCACTTAATGGTGGAGCTGCGAGGGTGGGAGAGCAATTTCACTGACAATGAGTCAGTGGTCGAGTTTCTGCTTGGTCTTGCGCTTCACATCATTCCAGCTCCTCTTGACCTTGTCCATTGTCCTCCTCAGCACTCCCACTGCATTCGCCTTGTCCACCACGGACTGCCATATTCCATTTTTTGTTGCCAATGACACAGTGGAGGTGACGAACAGTTGTTGATGGTGTTCTATCACCTCCGTGATCAGGATCCTGTTTTCCTGCGTACTGATAGCGTCTTCCTCTTCTTCTTCTCCTTGCCCTTCCCTGACCCCGAGGTCCCAGGCTGGTCCTCCGTGGGGCTTGTGGGGTTCTGGTTGTCCTCTGTGCTTGCTCCGGCTACCTCCATGGTGCTTCACAGTTGTTTGTGTTTTGTTTGTGTTTTGTGTTGCCGCTTTTATTGTGATTTTTGCAGCCCGACTTGTGGGACTTGCAGGCCTAGAGCTGCTTATCGCTGGATATTTTCTCACGGTTGGGCACATCGCAACTTTTTTCACGTTCGGGTTGAGATTTTTATCGCCGGCCCGGTAATGTTATCGCGGACATTTGCCGCGTTATCGGGGTACTATCGCATGTTACCGCCATGTTGAGAATGCCACGTTAACACAGAGTTATTTTCCCGCGATAGACGGCGATATGAAAACTTGCGTTAACCTATTTTGGCGATGATTATCGCACGTTCTTGAGAATATCCCCCAGTGTGTGCCCGGCCTCAGAATCAAAACTCACTCCTTTGTAATTTACTGTCCAGCTGCATCTCTCTGGAAAATTCCATGATGGGCGTGTTTACCTTGGTTTTGAAGATGTACATAATGTATCGTTATGCATGCTGATGTCAGTCCCTCTGCAGCACTCCTTAGCGGCTGGGCAGATTGGGCTCTGCTCTGAGTGTACTCTGAATAAACGATTATTGGTTTGTATACTGTACTGTCTGCCCAACTCTTCATTTTAGTGGAAGGCTGAGAGTCGGTCATTAGTGACCCGAGTGACCCGATACAGGGCACTTCCTTCAGTTGGAACCCAAACAGGGTGAGTGACCCATCCCCTTCCGTGGACGAGGGGGAGGTCGAGGCCATCGTCGGTGGGACGGACGGATCAGGGATCCCTGCACAAAGAGTTCCTGATACTCGTAGCTGCCTCTTCTGTCCTGCCGGACGGTGCCTCGCCCAGTGGTCATCCCGACTGGAGTCCTGAACGGAGAAACCCTTGTATTTGACCGTTTAGTCCGAAGAGTCGGCAGTGGAGAATAGATTTGTTTGACCTGCATATGTCAGGTGAGTTTGTTTTGGTTCTTTATGGATATGGTACCATTTTGGTGTGTATTTGGCACCGTCTTTGGGACAAAAACAATTGCAATTGTTTTGCTGGGCATAAAATAGTGAATCTGTTTTCTTTTGAAAATGCCTAGTTTCAGTAAATTGTTTGTTTTGTGCTGTTGTTGTTGTTCTACTGATGCTCAATTGCAAGAAAGTCAGCCGGCGCCTCCAGAAGGCACTCCGAATTTTGATATGTATGTGAAGCATGGTCTTGGCCCTATTATGTTTAGTACATTATGGCACAAATATACGAGGGACAATGCCGAGTTGCAGTGGCCGTTGATGGGCACTTTTGATGAACAAAAGATTGAGTATTTACAGGAACAGTTGTTTAAGAAAAGAAGTAGGCAGTCTATGTTTGATTCCCTCAGAATGTGGCAAAAGGCAGCTAAGCAGAGATGAATGAAGGCAGAGGAGGAGGCTCGGAAAGGGAGAATGCAGACGTTGACTCAGAAGGCTGTAGCATATGATAGGGAAAAGCAGGAAAAGGGTGTTGAATGTGAAGATACAAGATTTCCACTGCACATTGATAAATCGTATGTGGTTCAGGAAGAAGTTGACACTTTTGTTGAAGAATTATTAGATACCCAACGCCGCCTCCAAATGCTCCGCAAAGAATATATCCTTCTGTTCCAGTGCTTTCACACATGCCCGTTACATTTGCTTCCATTGTCTCTGTTCCTGCTTCTACTGTTGTTATTTCAATGGCTATGGCTTCGGCTCCTCCTTCTCTTCCTTCTGTTTCTTTGCCACCTGTGGCAACTGCGACTGTTAGTACCCCTGTCACACCTATTGTCTCTGCATCGCTCTCGCCAGCTCTTTCTCCTACGACGCAACCCTCCGCATCGATAGTACCTGGCATTTCCATTGCTTCTCCTTCTCTGGTTTTTCATCCTCCGGTTTCTTCGAGTGCTGGGACGCCAGTGCGCGGGTTTGGGGATGGAGACTGGACAAAGTTTAAAGGTCGCATGGGTCCGTATGTAAGGTCTGAAGTGGGAGATGAAGAGAAAAAGGTAGTAGCTAATCAGGCTGCGCAGTGGGGTTGTAATCCTATTTACAGTGTGGAAGATGTTTGGAGTGTGATGAAAGATTATGAGCCCTTTGTACAACAGCATGCCCTTAAGCATATGTCTGCTATGCTGATTATTCTTTGGGAGCAGTGTTTCAAGGATGCTGCGCACAGGTTTTATATGATATTAAAGATCGTGTATATGCTAGTAATATGGAGCCTGGCCAAGTTTCTGGTAGTGTTACGACCTTGATTGCTTACAGGGGTAGGCTGCTTGAGAAGAGTCCCACCACGGTGTCCCAGTTTCCGATGGGAGAGGTTCATCCCGTCTATCATCCAGAGATACCGGAATTAACAGATGGTCGTGGTAATGGTACTCGAGCGGCGGTGGCGGCCAGGTTTCAGGAGCAGTGGGTTTATACTCCATGGAAAAGAAGTGAGGTTTTATCTCTTAAGACTCATTTACCAGATCCTAGGAAGAATCCCTCTGCTTATTATAAAGAACTGACTGAAGCTGCTTCTTCCACGCTGATGACTCTTGCTGATATCGAAATGTTCTTTGGTCTGCCTGTTCCGGTTGATATTTGGAGGCAGGTCCATACTCAAGATCATGTTCCGGAGTTGGGTGGTATTTGGGATCAAATTAAGGCATGGGATCAGGAAAGGAAACCCGTGATAAGCCTCGAGTGGAGATTGTAGCGTTGCCAGGTTGCATAATTACGTACATGCATTCTCTTATTCCGCCAAGAAAGGTGGATTGGGATAAATTGTCGGCCTGTCGGTAGAAGAAAGATGAGAGTGTGTCTGATTTTTTCACTCGATTTGAAGGTACCTTTTTGGACTATAATGGACAGTATTTGTCCATTGAGGGAGGTGTTCGATTGTTTGTAAATAGATTTGTTTCTAACTTGCTTCCTGAAATTGCAACTCGATTGCAAGCTTCTGAGAGTACTTGGTCCACCTCCTCTCCCTCAGTTATTTTGAATATGGCACAGTATTATGAGCATAGGGATAATGAGGAGAAGGAGAGGACAGAGAAGAGACATAAGGATTTAAAGACGAAGGTGTTGTTACAGCAGACTTTTTGAGGGAATGAGAGAGGATGTGGTGGTCCTGCCCGACAGCTTCCACGCACAAGTAGGCAGCCAACAACTACGCCTTTGAGTCCGAATCAGTGTGCGTACTGTAAAGAGGAGGGACATTGACGTAGTGAGTGTCCTGTGCTTTTGCAGAAGGTGGCGGGGTCCCTAGAGGACGAGGTTCTCGTGGAAGGGGTCGTGGAGCTGGTGGGGCAGACAGGGTTCAAAATGCTGAGACCTCACAGGGTCGTTCTGATAATAATTATTTTGATGATCCTCGGGATGGACAGTACTATCATGATGATTATGATATGGAGGAAGTGACAGAGATGCCTTACAGCTAGGACAGCCAGGGCCAGAGTGTGGGACCAGTTCTGATACCTGTAGACCAGAGTGGTCCTTATGTAACAGCAGAACTGCAAGGTTCGACAAAGGAATTTTTGGTGGACACAGGTGCGACAAAAAGTTCTGTTTCTCGAAATATGGTCCCTGGGGCGGCTCTGTCTGGCCATAACAATGTGTCAGTTGGTTTCTCTGGTGTACCGGTTGTAAGCCCCATTTCAAAACCTCTTGCATTGATTTTTGGTCCTTTCACTGTGGATTTGCCATTCTTGTTGACATCTAATTGTGGCGAGAATATAATGGGTTTGGATTTGTTGAAGAAACTGCATGCCACGATTTACAGTTCTCCGGCAGGTGTCTATATGACCATGGGTCCAGATGTGGCACGCGCTAAGCAGTGTTTATCCAAAGATGTGCCCCTCCCTGTTGAGTTGAAGGATGTGCCACCCACTCTGTGGGTGACAGGTGACACAGATGTGGGATTGTTGCAGATATCTCCAGTTTCGATTCAGGTTAAGGATGGTGCTATTTTGCCTCGTATCCCTCAGTATAAAATACAGCAGGCAGGAGAGCGAGCCCTATTGCAAATTATACAGGATTTGATTAAGAAGGGAGTGGTTGAAGAGACAACTGCTAATATTTGCAATAGCTCTACTCTTCCAAATCTCAAAAGGACACCCTCAGGTTTCCTGATGATCATGAAGATGTTTATCGTTTCATGATTGATTTGCGCGAGTTAATAAAATAGTGGTCCCTCAATTTCCAGTGGTTCCTGAAATTACTACTCTTTTGACAATGATTCCTTCTACTGCAAAATTTTTCTCTGTTATTGATTTAAAAAATGCATTCTTCAGTATTCCTATTCATCCAGATAGCAGACACTTGTTTGGTTTTACCCTAGCTGGTAGGAGCTTTATATTCTGTCGAGCTCCTCAGGGCCATACAGAAAGTCTGAGTATTTATAGTCAAGCATTGAAGAGCCAATTGGATTCCCTTTCGCTTCCCTCAGGAAATGTATTAATGCAGTATGTTGAGGACCTGCTCGTCGCTTCTGGCACGGAACAAGGTTGTAAAGACAGTACAGTTAAACTATTGTTGTATTTGGCCCAACATGGTCATAAGGTGTCCCTTTCTAAATTCTAATATTGTCGACAGCAGGTTACCTATCTAGGTCACCTACTGTCGAAGGAGGGTAGGAGATTGACCCCAGAGCGCAACAGTACCACTGTTAAAATGCCTATTCCACAAACTCAGAAAGATATGCGTGCTTTTATAGGTATCACTTCCTACTGTCGGCAGTGGATACCTAACTATTCGTTACTAATTAAGCCTCTGCTTTCACAAACACTGAAGGATGTGCATGAGCCCCTGCCTTGGGCGCCTGAATGTCAGCAGTCTTTTGAGCAATTGAAAACTGCGCTTTGTTCGGCTCCAGTACTTGGCACCCCAGACTACACTAAACCGTTTGTGTTATACATCCATGAGATGGCTGGTTGTGCGCTTTCTGTTTTAACACAAACATTTGAAAATAAACAACGTCCGTATGCTTATTTCTCTGCTGTTCTTGACCCTCTCGCAAGAGCCTTCCCGAGCTGTCTAAGAGCGGTCAAGACTGTGGCCGTATCTATTAGACAATCGGCTGGACTCGTACTTGATACTGACCTCACAGTTATGGTACCCCATGCTCTGGATACACTTTTGAATAAGACCAAGACACAGCACCTCACCAGTGCACATCTGACTGGTTATGAGTTAACTTTGTTTGCCAAACACATCACGATTAAAAGATGTGCCACTCTGAATCCAGCCACGTTACTACACCTCCCTTCTGAGAACGATGCAGTTGATACACATGATTGCATCTTCCGAACGGAAGAAAAGACGAAAGGACGGGTAGACTTGACTGATGTTCCCTTATCTGACCCACAAGGGGAACTATATGTCGATGGCTCTTGTTTTAAATTACCAGATGGCACCACAACTGCTGCTTATGCTGTCACTACGCTGCGTACAGGAATTGAGACATCGCAAGTTCCCTATCAGTCAGCCCAAGCTGTCGAGCTTGTTGCCCTAATCCAAGCTTGCGAATTAAGTGAGGGACTGGCTGTCGATATTTATACTGACAGCCAGTACGCCTTCGGAGTTGCGCATAATTTTGGGCGACTCTGGGCTGAGAGAGGGTTTCTTACTTCCCATGGCACCAAAATCCAGCACGGGCACCTCATATTGAGGCTTTTGTCTGCTTTGACCCTCCCTAAGAAGTTGGCTATAGTGAAGTGTAGTGCCCATCAAAAAGTCAATGATGATGTAGGTAGGGGAAATGCTTTTGCAGATCAGACAGCTAAGGAAACAGCTCAGACCAAAATGAAAAGAATGTTCATAGCAGGTCCCGCTAGATGGGTACCTGAAATCACCATGTTTGAGGATACACTTGAGAACGTGAAAGAGATACAGAGTGAAGCTACAGTAGAGGAGTTAGCAGTGTGGCAAGAAAGTACAGCACAATTGAATGATGAGGGATGTTGGATTGACAGGTCAGGGAAGCAAAGATGGATGTTGCCAGATGCATATGTACTTCCTGTAGTTACGATGGCTCATGGCCCAGCCCATATCAGTGCACAGGGTATTTGCAAACTGTTAGACCCTGTGTGGCAGAATGATAATATTGCAAAAACAGCTGCACATTTAGTGAAGTACTGTATGGTGTGCATGATGCATAATCCTGGGAAAGGTACACGTACACCTCCTGGTAATTTTGCACCACCAATTTTCCCTTTCGAAGTCCTTCAAATGGACTATATCGAATTGAAAGGTGCAACAATTTGAAGTATGTTTTGGTGGTGGCCTTTGCATTCAGTAAATGGGTTGAGGCTTATCCCACTAAAGATAATACAGCCATTACAACTTCAAAGGTACTCCTGAAGGAGTTCTTTCCTCATTTCGGCTTGCCTCATTTGATTTGGAGTGATAATAGAAGTCATTTCAATGTCACGGTTATTCAGTTAATTTGTGATGGTCTGCACATAAAGCAAAAGTTTCATGCTGCAAACCACCCGCAGTCAGCAGGTTTGGTTGAGAAGTACAATGGTACTCTCAAACTGAAGATGGCAAAGATTCAGGAGACAACAGGGTTACAGTGGCCAGATGCCCTGCCATTAGCACTCTTGTCAACAAGAACTACAGCACATTCTAGGACAGGATTATCACCGTATGAGGTCGTGTTTGGACGCCCGGCAAATGTCTAGGGTGTCCCGCGTCCTCGACGATTTTCTGATATTGATTACCCTTTGTTGATTGAATACCTCTGCCAGTTAACGGAAAGTTTGCGTTCTATTCACCAACAGGACCGTGAGTCCCTGCCAGCTATCCCAGAGGGGCCTGGACACGATATTCAGCCCGGTGATTATATCTTGGGTCGGAATTTTTAGCGGAAGAAGAGTTTGGAACCGCGCTGGAAGGGGCTGCTCCAGGTTTTGCTGGCAACCCGCACCGCCGTTAAAGTTTCTGGATGCAAGAATTGGATTCATGCCCCCATTGTAGGAGGGTGCCCCTGCCGTTACCCCATGATCAGTGGGTTAAGGAGGGGGTAGCTGACCATGAGTGTGAACAGATTCCTTGTTTTGTTCCATTCAGCTACGCTGTCCTTACATGGACGCAAAGTGATAAGGAGAATGATGACATCCTGAGCAAGGCTGTCCCACCAGAGATTAGAGCTATTCGGAAACCTCTTTTTTCTGACCCCACTGTGCCTGGAGTCACCAGGTACAATCTGCGTCCTCGACTGAGGAACACTGGAAACTTGTATACTTCTCTTGCTGGCAATTCGCTCCCTTGTTTTATCAGTTGCTATGCACCCCTTTGGTAGAATGGTTGCTGACAAAGAGCAGCCGGTAATTCCCCTTGTTCAGGTACGGAAAAGTTGGTCTACCAAGCAAAAAGTACTCTGTGTTGTTCTTGTGTTACTGCTGTTGTTGATCTTGGGCGGGATGTCTTGGGTTTTGGAATGTGATCAGAATGCACCATCATATACTAGACGTAAGATTGTTTCTCAAGTTCGTACAAAAAGGGCAGTCCCGAGTAATGTATTCCTAGACACACATAACAGATTCTTTGGAGGAGGTACAGCTTGTTATCCTACCGATTCTGTTACAAGTTTATGGACAGCTTACCCATTGTCGTTGGTCAATTATACGGATACCCGCCCAGCCCACTTTGTAGAGGTAAGGGGTGAATTTGGACTGGGGTATCCCGGTCCTTGTCTATATTATAGGAAGCCACAAGGAAAGGGATATCCGGGTTGTGACAATAATACATATTGTGATAATTTCTATAAGAGAGAGCAGAACATTACCTTGGTGGGCTGGCATTTCCAAGATTTAACAGTCACTCGAAAAGCCGGATATTATCCTGCCTGTTCTCCAATAGTAAACAGCACTGATGCATTTCTGTATGTCAATTGTTCTGGGATAATATTGTTTAAAAATACAATGTCTCTCGAAAAAAACAAGGGATCCACGCACGGTAGGATTGAACACTAGATATGCCCCCGTAGATTATCAAGGTCCACTTTATGCACACCCGGGATTTTATTTTCTGTCTAACGGTACTTATTCAAATGTTCATAATGGCACATATGTGTCACGCTTCCTTGAGCAAATGAGCCAAACGATCGGCGCGAGGGCGTTGTAACATACACGCCTCGCGCCTGAACTACATATCCCAGCATTCCTGCACGTTGGACGCGTGCGTACGCATTGGTGAACTGACGCTGCACTCGGAAGGACAAATACCGGGTGATAGCGTCAGTTCCCTTGCTGCGTATTCCGTGTGGAGTTGGAGCCGGAGCTGGTGCTCATTCGAGTTTAGCCGCATTGCTGAAACTCATCTTTGTGGCAAAGGCGGTAAGGGTGACTCGGTCACCATTTCTGAACTAGTAACGCTTGATACAGGAATCAAGCACATTGAGATATTCTTGAGGCAGAATCTTCCTGACTATTACATAGCTACACTCGTCTGTCAAGGAGTGTACAGAGTGTTCATACTGCTGATATTCGGAAGGCTGTGTTCCCGGAGTTAATTACCTTTTTGGGGTCACTTGAATAGTGGTCTGTGCTGTAACAGTCTACATTGTGAGGAGCATGAAACCAATGTCTCTGTGGAAATTAACAGGGACACAATAATTGCGACATTACTTTATGTTTGTTCTTATGTTTCCTTTTGTAGCAGGGGATAAGGTGTGTGTGTCGTGTTTACAACCTCCCCTGTGACGCCAGTTCAATTCCTTATCGTGGTGGGTAACGTATGAGTGAGTAGGGTGAATCTTATTTGTGAATTGTTTTGTCACATGTTGATTGCTGTTTCTTGTCTTTAGAGAGTCTACAGAAACTAAGGCATTTCAAACTACGAATGTTTGCAAGGCTTCGTGTTATTTTCCTTTACAGGTAGTGTAAGCTTCTGTATGTGGAATGGTAATTGGAACAGGTTGTGGAGGTAACACAGGACAGCCACTTATGTTGTGTTTTTTGTCTTTTAGGTCTCCCTCCCCGCTGTCCCCTTCCTTTCCTTCCCTCGCTTAATCACTCCAACCCTCTGCGCTGTTATAGCATCAGAGAGTGGGGGGATTGAGAGGTGGACCCATTTGAGCAACGTACCGATCCTGGGAGTTTGGAATAAAAACCTTGACAGAATACGCAGCCCAAGAATTTATTCTCTCCTGATCGGTATAGGTTGATGATGGCCACTTTAGAGGATGTAATGGCTGCCTTGGTTTTAGTGCAGCAGGAGTTAACTACCTCTAGAGCGGAAACAGCAGCTTTACAAGATCGGGTAGATAAGCTTCTAAAGAATCCATTTGATGTAAACACAGGCAGAGGGTTTGGTGGTGCCTCTTGGCCTCAGGGCGTTGTGTCTGGAGCAGCATCCCCTGTGTCAGTGGAAATTCCCACACCCATACCTCTGGTGGCCCCAGAAAGGTTTACAGGAGACGAAAGTAAGGTACAGGTGTTTATGACGCAGGTGTTGTTACACTTTACTTGTAAGCCTCGGGCTTTTCCTACCAATCAGGCTAGGGTAGCCTTTTTGATTTCATAATTTGGCTGGGGATGCAGCCTTGTGGGCAGTTCCGTTGGTAAGGAACGATGATCCGCTTTTGCATGATTGGGATGAATTCAGAAAGGAATTTGAGAACATATTTGTCAGACGAGTTCATAGTTTCTCAGCAGATAAAGAGTTGCTGGAGTTGAAACAAGGCAGCAATGACTTGATAACATATCTGAATATGTTTCAGCGATTAGCTTCAGAAACTAGATGGCCGGAGGAAAAGAGAGCTGCTTTGTTTTATCAAGGATTGCGGGATGATCTTAAGGATGTGATTGCGCAAGTAGATCCACAGCCTAACACGTGTTCTGATCTTATGAATCTGGCTTTGAGATTAGACAGTAGGTTGAATGAACGTAAGAATGAACGTAGAAGAATGGATAGGTTTTATCCAAAGTTTGACAAACCTCGGTTTTCTAAACCTAGCACGATGGGTGTTCCCGAACCTATGGAAATAGGAACGGTTAGGGCGTCTTTAACGCCTGAGGAAAGAGATCTTCGACGAAAACAAGGGTTGTGTATGTATTGTGGTAAGAAAGGACATTATATTAGAGATTGCCTGGCGAAACCTAAGAACAAAACAGGGTTTAATAACGGGGGTAGTTCAGTGCTTCCAAGGTCGGAAAACTAGCACGCTCAAAGAAAAATGAAGGGGGCTTTTTGAGCGGGTTGGAAATCCCTTCAACTCTGGAACCAGGTATACTTAAGACACAACACTTTAGACTTCCCATACAAATACTGGTAAAAGGGGTGTGGAAGGAACTCGAAGCTATGATAGACTCAGGGGCTACTGGGATGTTCATGGATGAAGATTTAGCAGTCGCCTTAGAATTATCCTTAGTAGCGAAAAGTACTCCTGAGATTGTTTTGGCTATTGATGGTAGAGAAGTGACAACGGGTCCAATCAATCTTTCCACGGAACCAGTAGAGATGTATAGCACTCCTCTTCATCATGAATCTTTGGTTTTCAACATAACACGTGCCCCTCAGTATGGGATTATATTGGGACTACCTTGGTTGGTAAAGCATAATCCTACCATTGATTGGGTTGTCAAGACCGTTCTTTTTGACAGTCAATGGTGCAAGGAACATTGCTGTCGGAATCAACGATATCCTCCAGTGCAGGCTTTAGCCTCTTTGCTTCACGTGGCCACCACCGCAGAAAAAGATACACAATTGCCTGCAAGGTATGAGCAATATCGTGATGTCTTCAATGAGAAACAAGCTAATGTATTGCCACCGCACAGGTCTTACGACTGTCAGATAGATCTAGTGCCAGGAGCTGTGGTGCCCTGTAGCAGGATTTATGCTCTCACCGAACCGGAAAATGAGCATTTCAAGACATACTTGGATCAGTATTTGGAAAATGGGTTTATCAGACCATCTAAATCTCCCGCAGCTTCGCCTTTATTTTTTATATCAAAGGCTAATGGTGAGAAGCGTGCTTGTATTGACTTCAGAGCTTTGAATCACATTACCATCAAAAACAGGTATCCGTTGACTTTAATCCCTGTCTTGCTGGATCAGGTGAAAAATGCTCAAATCTTTACACGTCTAGATTTGAAAGGAGCTTATCATCTGGTTCGAGTGAGGGAGGGGGACGAGTGGAAAACTGCGTTTCGCACTCGTTTTGGACTGTTTGAGTATACAGTGATGCCCTTTGGGCTGTGCAATGCTCCTGCAGCATTTCAGTTCTTTTTGAACGAGGTGCTGAGGGAGTATTTGGACGTGTTCACAGTGGTATACATTGATGATATACTAATATATTCCAATTCAGTGCACATGCATACTCAACATGTTTGTTTGATCTTACAAGCCTTGCGTAGCAATGGGTTGTATTGCAAGTTGAGTAAATGCGAATTTCATGTTCAAAGGGTGGAATTTCTGGGTGTAATAATCTCACCAAAAGGGTTAGAGATGTCTGAACGGAAAATACAAGCAGTGAAGGAATGGCCACGTCTTTGCAATGTGAAGGAAGTCCAATGTTTTTTGGGCTTCGCAAATTTTTATCGAAGATTCATACCACAGTTCTCGAAGGTAGTATCCCCTATCACTAGGTTGCTTAGGAAAAACACTCCATTTGATTGGAAGGAAGAAACTGAATCCTCCTTTTTGTTACTAAAAGACGCCTTCACGTCCGCTCCGGTGTTGGCTCATCCAAACCCCGAAACTCCTTTCGTGGTGGAAGCAGATGCTTCCGATGTGGCGGTGGGGGCCATCTTGTCACAAAGAAATGCAACAACAGGGCAGCTTCATCCCATAGCCTATATCTTGCGCAAATTAAACGATGCTGAGGTAAGGTACACCATTGCAGAAAAAGAACTTCTAGCTATTAAGGACTATTTTAGTACATGGAGACATCATTTAATGGGCGCAAAACATGTGGTCACAGTGTTCACAGACCATCGAAACTTGCAGTTCATGAGGTCAGCATGCACGTTGTCCCCTAGACAAATGCGTTGGATGCTTTTCTTTTCTGAATTTGATTATGTGGTCACTTATCGACCGGGTACAGAGAATGGGAAAGCGGACTCTCTCACCAGACGAGAAACGACCTGTAGCGTGCATAATAAACAACCTCTTCCCATCTTGTCGCCTGATCAAGTTATAGGCGCCACGTGTTCTGAACAATTCTTGAGGTCAGTGGCTAGGGCGAGTACAACTCCAATCTGGAAAAAATGGCTCAAGGAACATCCACAATGGAAAATGAAACAGGGGGTGCCGATCAGAAAGAAGCAGATGTTGGTTCCTTCGAAAGTGTTGCAAGAGAGAGTGTTTCATTGGTGTCATGTGGTCCCCAATGCAGGTCATAATGGCGTGATGAAAACGTTAGACAGAGTTCTCCGATATTTCTGGTGGCCGTCTGTCAAACTGGATGTGATACATAAGGTAAAAGAATGCGAAATTTGTGCAAAAGCCAAAACCGATCACAGCAAGGCCAACGGTCTGTTACGACCTCTACCAACACCTACTACTCCATGGAATACCATTTCTTTGGATTTTATAGTGGGGTTACCTACAGATCAAGGGCACACTGTGATATTGGTGGTAATCGACAGTCTCACAAAAATGGGACATTTTATTGCGTGTAAGATCCTGCCTACTTCTGGGCAATTAGCTAAGATACTTCTTTGTCAAGTTGTAAGACTGCACGGAGTTCCATCCACTATTGTTTCCGATCGTGGTTCGCAATTCACTGCTCATTTTTGGAAGGTGTGGTGTGACGCCTTACAGATACAATCTGCAAAATCTACGAGCTTCCATCCCCAGACAGATGGTCAGACAGAGCGGTTGAATCAAACGCTAAAGCAATACCTACGTTGCTATGTGAAAGACAATTCAGATGAATGGGTGGACCTTTTGTGGGTTGCAGAGACAGCGTATAATAGTGCAATACATCAGTCCACACAACATACCCCGTATTATAGCAATTATGGGTTCCATCCTCGGTTTCTGCCTTTGGTACATCCGGGGAATGGATCATACCGTGCCTGAAGTACGTGACAGGGTGCGACAAATACAGCGCACAGTAAAACAAACACGACAGAACTTAATGAAAGCTAAGATGCGTTACAAGAAACATGCAGACGTGCATCGTAGAGAAAGCCCTTCTTACAAACCGGGTGACGTGGTATGGTTGTCTACCAGGCATATCAGGTTTCGTAAGTACAGTATCTTTAATCCTCGCTTTATTGGTCCATATAAAGTGAAAAAATGTATCAATCCAGTTTCTGTTCTCCTTGCACTGCCGAAATCCATGCGAATACATCCTGTGTTCCATGTATCTTTGCTTAAACCCTCCTATACTCCAGTGAAAAGGAAGCCTCCGCCTTTGTGGGTGGAAGGTGAACCTGAATACGAAGTATCTAAGGTTTTGGATTCCAAAAGGAGGGGTGCGGCTTTGTGGTACTTGATTTCGTGGAAGGGGTATGGTGCTGAGGAGAATTTGTGGGAACCAGCTAGGAATGTACATGCGCCCAGATTGATACAGCGATTTCATGAGAAATATCCGGAAAAACCTGGTATTCGGCAGCCTCTCCGGGGAGGGGGATGTACTGTCACGCTTCCTTGAGCAAATGAGCCAAACGATCGGCGCGAGGGCGTTGTAACATACACGCCTCGCACCTGAACTACATTTCCCGGCATTCCTGCACGTTGGACGCGTGCGTACGCATTGGTGAACTGACGCTGCACTCGGAAGGACAAATACCGGGTGATAGCGTCAGTTCCCTTGCTGCGTATTCCGTGTGGAGTTGGAGCCGGAGCTGGTGCTCATTCGAGTTTAGCCGCATTGCTGAAACTCATCTTTGTGGCAAAGGCGGTAAGGGTGACTCGGTCACCATTTCTGAACTAGTAACGCTTGATACAGGAATCAAGCACATTGAGATATTCTTGAGGCAGAATCTTCCTGACTATTACATAGCTACACTCGTCTGTCAAGGAGTGTACAGAGTGTTCATACTGCTGATATTCGGAAGGCTGTGTTCCCGGAGTTAATTACCTTTTTGGGGTCACTTGAATAGTGGTCTGTGCTGTAACAGTCTACATTGTGAGGAGCATGAAACCAATGTCTCTGTGGAAATTAACAGGGACACAATAATTGCGACATTACTTTATGTTTGTTCTTATGTTTCCTTTTGTAGCAGGGGATAAGGTGTGTGTGTCGTGTTTGCAACCTCCCTGTGACGCCAGTTCAATTCCTTATCGTGGTGGGTAACGTATGAGTGAGTAGGGTGAATCTTATTTGTGAATTGTTTTGTCACATGTTGATTGCTGTTTCTTGTCTTTAGAGAGTCTACAGAAACTAAGGCATTTCAAACTACGAATGTTTGCAAGGCTTCGTGTTATTTTCCTTTACAGGTAGTGTAAGCTTCTGTATGTGGAATGGTAATTGGAACAGGTTGTGGAGGTAACACAGGACAGCCACTTATGTTGTGTTTTTTGTCTTTTAGGTCTCCCTCCCCGCTGTCCCCTTCCTTTCCTTCCCTCGCTTAATCACTCCAACCCTCTGCGCTGTTATAGCATCAGAGAGTGGGGGGATTGAGAGGTGGACCCATTTGAGCAACGTACCGATCCTGGGAGTTTGGAATAAAAAACTTGACAATATGGTGTTGCTTTAGGAATGGTGCTCCCTTTAGGTGTGCCTTGTAAATATGGTATACCAAACATACGGTGGGTAAAAAGAACGTTGACAGCTAAATTCTTTGGATATATTCTCTCTTCCATCATTACCTTTGGTGGTACTGCCATGGCTAGAGGCGAAAGGGCTAGAGAATATTTTGGATGTAAGTTACAGATACTGTTGAATTCCACAGTGGCAGCCCCGCGTGACATCACCACCCAGTTAGAAAGCATGCAAATATATTCTGAGCAAACCAGATATGCAGTTGACTTCATCTTAGCTAAGAGTGGTGGTGTGTGTGCAGTAGTAGGAGACCATGGTGTAGTCGGGATAACTAATATAGAAAAAAATATTACCCAACACATTCTAGACATCCTAGAAAATGTAAAAGGAATGGAGAGTGGCAATTGGAGTTGGTCATTGTTCGGTGGGTGGGGTTGGATCCTTGAAAAGGTGATTTATTTCATTGTGATTTTGATCTCTTGCTGTGTTTTGGTCCAGTGTCTTCCCTTATGTTGTTCATACTGCACCACTTTTTTCTCTCCTAAAAGAATATCAGTTTATGATACTAACGCAACCAAAATGCTTCAGAAAGAGCTTGATGATCTTATGCAGATAGGCAAGGGTATTTTTGAGACCTCTTCCCTCCTTATCGTTCCCCCTGGATGCTGAAGATATGGAATGGTCTTAAATGTATTCACGATTTGCTGAATTATAAGTTTTCTTATTATTACGCCAAAATGGCTAAGAATATGCTAAAAGGAGGGTCTGTTGGAATAAAAATTATGTTTTTATATTGTTTTACATAAGTTAGCATTTGCGGCGCCATTTTGTGTACAGGTGCCATTTTGTATCATGTTCGAAACTAATTCTTCGCCATTTCTGAGAAATGGCCTTCTCTAGGTTATTTTTCTTCGGAACTGATTTTCGCCACACTAATGAATGCACTGTTCTTATTAGCACATACCTTTCTTCTGAGATGTAAGCCTTCTCCCACTTGTCTTGTGTCGGGCAGAGGCAGAGTAACCTTGAAAGATAGATAATGTGTGCCCGGTCTCAGAATCGAAACTTACTCCTTTGTAATTTACTGTCCAGCTGCATCTCTAGGAAAATTCCATGATGGGCGTGTTTAACTTGGTTTTGAAAATGTACATAATGTATTGTTATGCTTGCTGATGTCAGTCCCTCTGCAGCTCTCCTTAGCGGCTGGGCAGATTGGGATCTGCTCTGAGTGTACTCTGAATAAACGATTATTGGTTTGTATTCTCTACTGTCTGCCCGACTCTTAATTTTAGTGGAAGGCTGAGAGGTGGTCATTAGTGACCCGAGTGACCAGATACGGGCCACTTCCTTCATTCACGTACTTCAATCTCCCTTGCAGAGGCCCAGTGGTCATGCTCAGTTGTCCTAACTACAATGTCTTCCAGAGGAACCGTTCTGCCTGTGCAATGGGATGAAATGTACTCCACGCACATCCAATGACTCCTGGGCTCACTTAACCTGTCCTTACAATAAAGTCAGCCATCATACTTTAACAGTTTTTTGCTTCTCCGGGATTTCACATAGATTGCTTAATTTGTTGATACCATTGATCCTAGTTCTCATAAAAAAGAGAAATAGAAAATAGAGTAAGCTTATGTTTTTGCTGCTTTATTATATTTTAGTTTTCTTTATTTGCCTGTTAAAATATTTAATAAAATTGTTTAATTTTTCTGTAGGGAGAAAAAGAGAGTTTAATTACTATGGGCCGCTTTTGGATGTTGGTCGGAAAGCCTATTTTGAAGTGTTCTTTAGGCACATTTTTCTTTCTTAAAGCCTGTTGCTATCTGTTCCAAAAAGAAAAATACAATTTACTAGGTTTTGATTAACTTTGAGTTATATGGTGTTTTTATAAAGTATGTATTTGATTAACTTGAGCATCTTGTTTGAGTTAAATATTTGATGCTCTTAAATTACTATGTACTTTAGTCACTGTCCAGCAAAAGTCCTGAGGTAATTTCTTGGTGAAGTTTGAGTAATAATTTTGCCCCCTGGTCACTGTCCAGCACTTGCTTTGTGGTAAGTACCTGGTGAAGTTAGAATACTTATTTTGTCCCATAGTCACTGTCCAATACGTGCCCTGACTTAAGTACATGGTGGAGTTAGAATAGTAATTTTGTCTCTTAGTCACTGTCCAGCACCTACCCTGAGGTAAGTGCTTCGTGAAGTTAGAATAGTAATTTTACCCTCTAGTCACAGTCCAGAACCTGCCCTGAGGTCATTACCTGGGGGATTTAGAATAATAATTTTGACCCTGGTCACTGTCCAACACCCACCCTGCGATAATTTGCATGGTGGAAGCTAGAATAGTAATTTAACTCCCAGTTAATGTCCAGAACCTGCCCTTAGGTAAGATTTTGATGGAGTTAGAATAGTATTTATGCCCCTTAGTCACTGTTCAGCACCTGTCCTGAGGTAAGTATCAGGTGGAGTTGGAATATTAATTTTGCCCCTTAGTCACTGTCCAGCACCTGCCCTGAGTTAAGTACCTGGTGGATTTAGAATAGTAATTTTGCTCCCTAGTCGCTGTCCAGCACCTGCTGTGATGTAAGTATTAACCCTGGGCAAAGCACTACGCTACGCTCGCGTAGTTTGCAAAGTTTGCGCTACTTCGCAGAACGCGAATTGCACGTAGCACAGTGCAAACACGCATAGCGTAGCGTAGTGCAGCGGTCATTTTTTGCTTGCTCGCGGTCCTCAACGTCAAGTTGGCGACCGCGAGCAAGCAAAATGACATCCCGACGAGACTTTTTCCTCGTTCGCGATCAGCAACATCAAGTTGCCGATCGCGAGCATGGAAAATAAAGCTCCCGGCGAGATTCTCAACACGGGGAGGTCAGGTTTCTCTTTGCGAGTGGTCGCGTATGCTCGCGACCGCTCGCGATGTGAAACTACCAGTCCGCATTGAGAAAGCTGCCGCTCGAGTAAAAATCTACTCGAGCGGCAGTAAAAGACAGCTCGCACTGTGCAAGATGCCGTTTTCAATGATTGCACAGTGCGGACAAGCATCCGGCACTGTGCAATCATTGCGAACAGTGCACTACGCAGTTTGCGTAGTGCTACGCGTAGCTCGCATAGTGCGAACTGCACTTTGCGTAGCTTCGCGTAGCGCTACTTCGTGAACTACGCCCAGGCTTAGTAAGTATCCAGTACCCAGTGAAGTTAGAATAGCAATTTTGCTCCCTAGTCACTATCCAGCACCTGCTCTAAAGTAAGTTGCTGCTGGAGTTAAAATAGTATTTTTTCGCTATAGTCACTGTCCAGCATCTGCCCTGAGGTAAGTACCTGATGGATTTAGAATAGTAATTTTGCCACTTAAGCACTGTCCAGCACCTGACCTGAGGTAAGTGCCCGGTGGAGTTAGAATAGCAATTTTGCTCCCTAGTCACTATCCAGCACCTGCTCTTAAGTAAGTTGCTGCTGGAATTGGAATAGTAATTTTGCCCCTTAGTCACTGTCCAGTATCTACCCTGACGTAAGTATTTGGTGGAGTTAGAAAAGTAATTTTGCCTCTTAGTCACTGTTTAGCAACTGTCTTGAGGTAACTTTTTAGTGGCGCTAGAATAGGAAATTTGACCGTAGTCAATACCCAACACCTGTCCTGAGGTTAGTACATAGTTGGAGTTAGAATAGTAATTTTGAATGCTAGTTTCTGTCAAATACCTGCCCTTAGGTAAGTACGTGGTGGAGTTAGAGTAGTAATTTTGCCTTTTATTCACTATCTAGCACCTTCCATATGGTAAGTTTGAGGTGGAATTAGAATAGTAATTTTGTGGTATAGTGACTGTTTTGCATGCTCTGGATGGGACCTATCTGGTGGTGTTAGGATAGTAAGTTTTCATCCCACTTATTGTCTACCACATTATCTGAGGGAAGAAGATGGTGGAGATAAAATAGTAATTTTTGGTTATGCTAAATTATTGGTATTTGCTTCTAAGTGTACACCTAGTTATTTTTTTTATAGTTATTTAAGTTGACATTTAGGAATTATGTTGTGGAAAAAAAAATATTGCAACATTTTGCTACTTTATTTTTTTTCTTTAGTTACATAAAATGTATATAACATGTTACAAAGATAATATTTGATAAAACTGCATTAGTGTTTTATACAAAATAATTTCAACTATACGTGCCCAGTACCTGTTTGTCAGGCCAACTTTTGTAAATTTTGTGGGCAAAATCTGTCAGTTTAGGTACAACTACAAGTATTTTTGTGTGAAAGTTTCACTTACTTGGATGGGTAGATGGTATAGTTTGTGGTAGCAAAGTCTTGCTTTAGTAACAATCTCTGTGTGGTCACAAATGCAATCAGTGTAGTAGGGAACGTAAAATGGTGGGTGGCCCTTTTTATACGTGTTTAGTGTGGCAGATGAAAATGTAAACAAAGACATGTGTTGGAATTTACAATTTTAAGTGAGTTTTATTGTGGCTGTGTATTTTATTATTTTGTTCGCATAAAGAAAACATTTATTCCACTTCCTGTTGTACTATTTGGGATAGGTGAAAATAAGGGGTTAAAATAAAAGTTGGACTAAGTTGCAAACATTGTATTAGGGAAAGCATTTTTTTCACTAATAGCTATATTGTGTCATGCTTGATTTATAATGTTGATTTGTAGAATGTCTTTTGGAAAATATTAGTTTGTAAATTTGTTGTTGCTATTTTTAGAATTTGTTTTCATTTTTTAACTTTTTGTGACAAAGTACTTTTCTTCATTGGTTATAATGACATGTTTTAATGGTATGTGTGCTGATGTGATACTTGGTAATGATATGCGTGGTAATGACACATTTAATTATACTCTATGTATATGCATAGTAGTGTGTTTTGTGGTGAAAATGTGCATTGTAGTAGTAAGTGCGTAGTAAAAACTGCATTGTTGAGGTGTGCGTGGTAAAGATAATTGTTGTTCCATCATACATCCCTAATAAGACTGGTATGTCTGAAACTAGTTCAGTACCTTCAGCAATTTAAAGATATCAAGAAAGCTGACTGATGTTCCATTGACATTTGGATTCATGCTGTATTGTCTGGGATTCATGGTGTGTTGTCTGGAAATAGTGGGTAAGATGGATGGAGGCCAAGGATTTTCATACCCTTAACCAGTTGATGGTAACAGTGACTCAAAGAAGAGTGATGTAAACCCCTTAAGCAATGCTTCTTAAATGTGATAGAAAGGGATCCGGAGAAGCTTGAAGTGTTGGCTGGCAAGTGTGCAGCCAACAAGATTAAAAAAGACCGGGAACAACATAGCTCTTAGCTGAGGGGGAGAGTATTGTTCTCAACAGACTGCTTCCAAACTAGAGGGTAGAACCCAGGGCAATTCTGAAAGAAGGACACAGGTTAGAGGAAACTGGGTTCCAAATCAGAAGCAACAGACCATGGAGGAAAGCAAGGTTCCTTGATACCCAGAGTGATCCCTTGTTGCAGGTGTCACAAGGAGGGGGCAGTCTAAAAGAGAATGTAAATGAAAGGCCCTGTACCAGCTATAGCCATCAAAATAAGTGTGTTGACCCAAGAGGGCCTCATGGAGCTCAGCTTAGTGGCTGTGAATATTTAGGAAAGGGACCCAGGTGCATTAATTTCCAAATAAAGTATGGCTTGTGTTGGAAGCAGGTATCAATGTGAGGAATGTTACTGACCTGAGGCATACATGGACTTACAGGACTATGGTTGAGAGGAAGCTCTCCCTAGTGCCAATTGCACTGACTTACCTGAGAGTGCCCGATTGCCTGTGTTGAGGTTGAAATCAACGACAAGACAGCCATGATTGATATAGGGTTAACAGAGAAGCAAAGTGATGGATGCCTCCTGGACATTGATTTGATTGCTGCTGATTTAGTACAATTACCAGAAGTCTACATGGCTTGGACCTTGTTGAATCTGTTGAATGTGGCCAGCCCAGATTGTCACAAACTAGAGAAAATGGTAGTAAGCAAATTAGTTCAGATTCTGAGAAGGCAGAGGCATGGTGGCTGCCCTCCTGCTCCAGATGGAGAGAAGGAAGAGATACCAGAAGCAGACCAGGTGATGGAATCACAGGTTACTTGAGGAATTGTATTGCTAACAAGGGGTCCAAAGTTGTGCCTTTAACAGCCTTAAAATCCAATCAGTAGCCCAAGAAAGTAGTTAGTATCGGTGTAGTGTCCTTTAAATGATGTCAAGGCTAACAAGCACCAGATCAAACTGGCTGTAAAGAAGCTTTATGATATTGACGTTGCCAAGGTCAACATTTAACTCTTTCCCAAATTGGACCAACATTGGGCGTAGTCCTAATGGATACAGTAATGTTGTTTCAATTTCTGGGTGCATAGATGAAAAGGGCCTCCTGCCTCATTTCTTTTTCTTTTTTACACTGCTTAGTCACCAGTCTGATGGTGCCCTGGAGAAAGGTGTGCAGGGAGCCACAGGAAATTATGAGCTTGTCTACAAGCTAGCCAGGGGTGCTCGTTATGATTAGTTTGTAAATGATGCAGCTGGTTCTGAAGATGTGGTCAGATTTCCTCCAGTCCTGGATGAGACATGCTCTGCCATAAGGATGTTCCATAGGGGTAACTGTGTGGAGTCTTTAAGACCATGAAGTATAGTACAAGGGTTTGAATAGCAATTCTGAGGTCATTTTCTGGAAGAAATGGTTTCACTTTCTTTAGAACAGAATGCTGATACCTGGCTGTCTTTGTAGTTTTGGCAATATGTTCCTGGAGAGTTAGACTGGTGTCTGAAGTGAATCAAACTGACTTAGCTTTTGATGAAAGTTGGGGTTTGAAGCTGTCAAGGTTCATGTCATTGAGCCGGGTTTGTACTATTTCTTGCTTGCTGTTCTTGTTAAATAACAGGAATTTTGTCATGGTCGGATTGAGCTTCAGTTAGGCTCATAACATCCTAGTCTGGATGAGGTGCGGCCAGTGTTTGAGGCACAGGATGTTTGGAGCAGAGGAGGCTTTGAGTTAGACTTTTGTCTCGTCCGGTATATAGGTAAATATAGATGCTGTTCTCTGTGAATCCAGCCCCAAGTGGCTCTATGTACACGCTGACGATGCCAGGAGATAGTGTGGAATAGTGGCAGACTCTGCAGGTGATGGGGATCTTTTGTGACGAGGAGACACCAAGGAAACCTTCTCAAGACTCAATGGTGTGGATGAGGGTTGAATGGTCGACTTGAAGGCAGCTGAGAGATCCAGTAATGTCAAGAGGCAGGGGTCCTCTTCATCTATGGTCAGGAAACATTACATCATTTTAAAGAACTCCCATTTCCTTTTCATGCTTTTTATTAATATTTAATAAAAAAATTTTTAAAGATGCATATTTTGTTCACAAAGTTTGCAAAGAGTTTGTGAATTCTAATGAAAAATATATATATATATTTCAAAATTGTCACAGCAATATCTAACTGTTTGGTGTTCCAAAAGAAAAGGGAATAGTGAAGAAAAGTCTACAATATATAACAAGACAGGAGAAAGTAAAACATTATAGAAAATGGAAACTTACTGGTTATGAACTGTCAGCCTCATATCAACAAATGATACCATACAGATATTCATTGCTTTGTCCACCACCTTATATATATCTGCCAGCAACTCGTTTGCCTATTTTCTACTGGCTTTTCAGTATAAGTACATGCCCCTGGAAATTGTGCTACAAACAGCGTTTGGATGGTTGTGAAGTCTGAAATTTGAAAGCTGTCCTTCTCATGTAGCACATGCTGCTGTTCAGTATGATTCACTGTAGCCACTATGCTGTTTACTCCTGGATTTGTAGACATATTTCGCAAGGAACTTGGTAATGGTGAACTCTTTGCAGATGTGTTATCCTTTGTATTGACACAGTAATAGATCCTGCACATTGTCAACAAATTACCTCTTCTGCATGCTTATGATTGGCAGTATTCAAAGGTTAAAACAAACCACAACATTCAGGATCCAGGCAGTACAAAGAGACCAGCTAACTATTGTTGCTTTGTACTTAATTTTGTTCTTTGGATCAGATGCACGAGGTGCATATTCTACAATGTTACCTGTTGTGTTCTGGGCCCAGGTGCTGGTCGGGAACCAGAGCATGCAGTGCGGGATACGCGCTGCGCAGAGATATCAAAGCACGCACACACTCAGGTCCAGATCTGGTACCAGACTGCCTACACGCAGCCCTGTCCGTTTATTCATGCCGTTGGTTATGTGACCATGTGCGAAACCAAATGGGTAAATTTAGTCCGGGATGTGAACTCTAGCATTCCCTCAAAGCCTACCACATTACTCTCCTCCTTTATTATAACCAGAAAGAACCTAACAGTGGAATTAAATAGAACTGTATGAGCGACAAATTGACATTGAGTCATACAAACATTACCAGTGAGGGACTATGCACTATCTATGAAAAACAAACAACATGTTGTTAAAAGGATAAACGTGGTTCAAATCTCAGATTACAGCTGCTGGCTGCCCCATTTCAATTACTCCATTACAGGGTCTTGGAACTGTTGGGATGGCATCAGATTTCGCCATATGTAACTCGGGAGACCCCAGTCATATCCAGGTATTTCGGGACTGGGTCTTTCAGTCTCTACCTCCCTCTCCATGGCGGATAGTCCAGCAAGGTCACGTCCTGTCTGGGAAGGCAGTGGAAAGGGCAGTCTCTCATGAGGGGTTGGTGATGGATCAGTCATACATTGGTCATCCGAGGGCTCTTGCATGTGTCCATCTGAAGACTAAAGTGAATCTCAATGGCTTCCCTTGAACAGCTTGAAGTGTGATCTGTTTTGCGTTACTGTCTCCCGGCCCCTGGAGGCTGTTACCGTTGTCCCGCTGATCCTGGATACTTTCCACGGGCTTAACTCAAACGGAAGCCAGAACTTGCTTCTGGGATGCCGGTCCTTTATGAGCACCCAGTCCCCTATGGAGAGGTTTGGGTCTTTCCCTCACCTGCTTCCAGATGCCTGGCGGTTTTGTTCTTCTCGGTGAGCTTGATCATGGTTGGGTAGCATGAGGGCTTGCTCTCAGGTGGAATGGTGCAGGATGACATCCATGACCTTTCACCCAAAACAGAGGGTGCTTGGTTTTTTTTCTGTGGTGGAGTGCGGAGTTAGTCCGTAGTCCTCTAAAAACATGGATATGGCACTATCTAAGCATTGATGCTCTGCATGTGCAATGCAAATGGTCTTCATGATGGTTCTCATGAAGTGTTCTATTTTGAATCCGGTGGTGTTTGGTTCCTTGGAACACCATGTAGTTCACCAGGTCCTGGCCATTGAAAAGTGGGCCATTATCCATGCAGAGTTCACAGATAAGGCTGTGGGTTGCCATAACATTCTAAAATGTACTGATTGTTTCTTCTGCAGAGGTGACCTTCACAATCACAACCTCTGGTTAACGGGAATAGTCATCAATGACCACTAAGAGGTGTCTGCCATTGCGCAGACTGCCAAACTCCATGCTGGTGCAGTGTCAGAGGGCGTCAGGTGATTGTTCAGTGATGATGGGGGAGGGGGTCACATCCTCCTGTGGCCTGGCAGAGACTACACTGTTGAACTGTCTTCAAGTTCAACAGTGTTGTCAAGGCTAGGGAACTAAACCCTGCTTCTCAGTCTGTGTTTTGCTTTAAAACTGGTGTGACCCGTGTGCAAGGTCTACCATCTGTTGAGTAAGGCTGGCTGGCATGACAAACCAGGGCCCCCTGAGGAGGCATTCATCTGCCAAGGTGGTGAGCTCCTTTCTCATGTGATGCTACTACAGTGTGTGCTCTGGACTTCTGCCGTTTTTTGCTGCATGGCTGCCATGACAGTGTCCCATCTTCCCGACCTCGTGGCCGCCACAGATTATTGGAGACAACCGTCAGCTTGGGTAGCTTTGATGATGCCTGTCAGCGAGATGGAAAGAGGGCGTGACCTTTCCAGGATGACCCTCACATACGCCTCAGAGTCCTCAGCCTCTAATTCTTCTTGAGGGGTGGCCAGCTGGGTATTTCTAGAAGTAGATAATACTAATGCTCTATTTGTGGCAGTGTGGGTGAGCAGTTAGGCTTATCAGAGGGCAGTGCTAAGCATTTGTTGTACTCACAGAGCCAATAAATGAGACACACACTCACAAATATCCGAACCAATTTGCAAAAATAATATCAATTTTTGTATAATTTTTCAGACCAAGAACTTTGTTCTACAATAAGTTCTGGATTTTTAGAGTTTGCAAAATCAATCACATTTGTGCGCAGTTAGGCACCATTGAAATCAATAGGGAAAAAGGCAAAACTGTATGTAAAATCGTACAGTCGACTTTCAAGGTTGACCTCTTGGATTTCGGTAGTCAGCAAGGCCAGGTACAATGTTCCATGAGCAGATTCTCCGGAGCGTCCTGTATTCAGCCGAGCAGGGTTTCTGAGGTCAGTGGAAGCTAGTGCGCTATGGGAGAGGGGGCCAACTTGAGGGAGCAGGTTGCAAGGGCCTCAGGACCATGGGAGTACAGCTGTGTCTCATTTCCAGGCTGCTCGGGCCAGGTGCAGAGCAGATAGGTCAGCCCAGCAACGTGAGTCGAGATGTCGTCGCGGTCAGGAGAAGGCAACTTGGAGAGGTGATTTCATGACATGTGAGCCACTCTTGATGTGGGTCTCAGGGATCTCAATGTCCTTCGATGGGTGCTTGCTTCCTTGGCAGTTGGAGTCTGGAGGGGAGTCTTCTTCTCTGTATGGGTTGCAGGAGGTTGGGTACCCCGGGTATTTGTGCCACAGAGCTCTAGTAGGTCCTGGTGTTCCCAAAGATTTAACCCTTAAGAGCTGGTGCACTACCTTTGGTGTGGGTGCTGCATCTGAGTCGCCGGAGAGCAGTAAGTCGGTAAGTCCGGAGACTGCGGTTCCGTGCCTGCTGTCACTGGGGAACAGAACCTCTGCCCGAAATGAGGCTCTTTGGTAATTTGTCAAAGACTGGAGGTGCTCAAGGATTCTTGGAGTCCTCACAGTGGCAAGGTGAGACAGCACACCGTGATTGTCAAGTCCTTCAAGCAGCACGCAGGGTTTGGCACCAATTTCGCTTCGGTTCTCCGGCAGCAGCTCTTCTTGGTCCGTTTCTTCTTTGTGTCCATCGAATCTAAGGTTCAAGGTCCAGGATGCCACTTAAATACTGAATTTAGGTGCCTTAAAGGGAGAGACAGGTAGTAGCTAATAGACTACGTACCTTTAGGGTGTCTGTACCCTCTAAGTGGCCACTTCCTTTGGGAAGGGTGTGGGAATGTACTGAGGAGTAGGATGCTAGCTGGGCATTGCTGATGTCATTAGAATGTGAGGTTTACCCAGGTTCTATGAACTACTGTTGGTGATTCATTATGCTGGAGGTTATGGAGATGTGAAGATGTTCACTTAATAAAGAAAAACCTGAAGGAAACCTACATTTGTGTACCTGATTACTACAATTTTTGGTGACGAGGGTGGGATTCGCGAGCAGTTGCTAGGTTACCACATGGCCTACTGCAAGTCTGGGCACGCTGAATCTCCATTAGCACAGCTGGAGGCCCCATTCATAACCCTTTAGCACTACTGGAGGCCCGACTGAGAGATGACTCGTTCAAGCGATTAACACGACAGGAGGCCCCACTTATAACCAATTAGCACTACGGGAGGCCTAGAGGAGGCCCCATTTAACATTGTCTATGTTGTGTCCTTTATGTGTTCCCAAGACGCTAAATGAATACCTTTCAAGGAATGCTTCAGATGCTTTTGGACACGTCAGCATTGTATACAATTAAGTCCACACTTCCACAGAAACATACCTTAGTGTTATGTTATGTTAATAGAACTTATTAAGCGCACGTATACCCGGGGGTGTCTTGCCGCTGAACCTGAATGTAAGCCCTAAGGAAAGAGAGAGGTGATATTAGTTTGAAAATAGCGAGGTTTTAAGAACTTTTCTGCATGAGACAAGCGAGTTGGCAGCTCTGATGTCCATGGGAGCGTATTCCATAGTTTTGCCGTTCCAAGTCCTATGCTTCGGCTTCCCCAGCTCGAGGTTCGAAACCTTGGATCCTTCATAAGCTTGGCATTAGTGGACCGTAGTTGTCTACCAGGATGGTACCAGGAGGAGATGCTTTTCAGGAACACCGGTCCTGTATTATTCAAGGCCTTATAGGGTAGACAGAGTGTCTTGAACTTGATACGTTGTACCACAGGGAGCCAGTGGAGCTTCCTGATGTCTTTGGATACAGACTCATACTTAGCCAGGTTCAGTAAAAGCCTGGCAGCTGCATTCTGCACCATCTGAAGTTTTCTCAGATGTTGCTTCAGCATATTTAGATAGAGACCATTACAATAGTCTATCTTTGATAGTACCAATGCGGTTACGACCGTCCTCCTGGAATTGAAGGGAATGTAGGGAAGAATCTTTTTCAATTTCCTAATCAGATAGAAGGCGGCCGACACCATAGCGTTGGTGTGCTGGGAGAAAGTAAGTTTATTGTCCATAAGGACCCCTAGATTTTTTGCCTTCTCTACAGGTTTAGGTAGCTCTCCTATCTCAACGGGCCACCAGAGTCCGTCCCATCTCGGTTGGAGATTACCGAAAATCACCACTTCGGTTTGTCCGAGTTCAATTTGAGACAATGCTTGCCCATCCAGCTGCTGATTTCCCTCATGCAGTTTTGAAACTGCATAGCGGGGAGGCTTGATCTTTATGTGCAGCAATTACAATCTGTGTGTCGTCGGCGTACGATGTTAGGTTGAAACCAAACTGTTGGATTAGAGGGGCCAGTTCCGACAAATAAATGTTGAACAAGGATGGGCTCAGTGACGAGCCCTGGGGACCCCACAGGGGAGCACGTAAGGGGTAGATTTAAACTGGTCCAAGGTCACTGTCTGTTTTCTGTCCTTCAGAAAAGATGATAGCAGAGACAGAGCCTGACCTTTGACTCCTAATTTTTCCAGACGCAGTAACAGTATGTCGTGATGGACGGTATCGAAAGCCGCTGACAGATCAAGGAGGATCAGGGCCGCAGCACCCCCTTTGTCCATCACTGTCCTAATCTCCTCAGTGGCCTTAATCAGTGCTGTCTCTGTGCTGTGCTCAGGGAGAAAGCCAAATTGGGAAGGGTCAAGTAGTGCATTTTCTTGGATGAATTGTGTTAGCTGGTTATTCATGATTTTTTCAGCTGATTTAGCTGGAAGTGGCAGCCTAGCAATAGGACGATAATTACTGGTGTTAGAAGCGTCCAAATGTGCTTTTTTTATTAATGGAAGGATGGCTGCATCTTTCCAAATGGCAGGAAAGATGCCGGAGATGAACATATTTTTAAATATTTTAGTCAAGGTGGGACTCACTTCCTTCACTATGTCTTTCAGAACTGCAGGAGGGCAGGGGCCAGAGGGGATCCCGATTTAATTTCCTTGATTAGTTTTTCCACAGACTCGCCAGATACCTGTGAGAAATTCTGAAGGGTATTCATTCCAATCTCAGTACTTGGAGCATCCTCAACTGGCTCATGTATAGTGGCAGCTTCGAAGGAGTCAAATATGTCATTGACTTTATTCCTAAAAGCACTGGCAATATTGTCACAGAAATGTTGGCTACTCTGTGTGGTTTTCTTACTAGGTAGGGCCGTGAGCTTCTCAACCACCCCAAAAAGTTATTTTCATCGGTTTCCTTTGGCATTCCAGCTTCGTGTACAAACTAGAGCAATCTACATAGAAGTAGGACTATCCCTCATGTACTCTATTTCCTAGAAGAAAGACTATCCAATTGTACCTGCTGAGAAAGAAAGACTATACATATTTTTTTTTTCAATAGTTATTTTAAATTGTTATTTTAGTTTATTATTATAGCTTGTTTCTTTAGTATATTGTGGTAGTTTTGTATTTTATTTCTTCCTTTTAGGGATGGCTGAACAAGGCATGGCTGCTCCGCCTAGTGTTTTGGTTTCACCTGGGGAGCCTACAATACCGTGGAAACGTTGGAAAAATACATTTTTCACTTATATGCTGGCTATTGGTGGAGATTAATATGGCCCAGATAGGAGACAAGCAATATTGCTTCATCACTTAGGTACCAAGGGGAGGAGGATCTATGATGACTTACCCAAAGTTTCTCTAGGTACTGGGGATGGACAACCCATAAATGTATATGAAATATCTCTGCAGATGTTAGAAAAACATTTTTCTCTTAAAGTTAAGTGTGGTCTTCGAAAGACATACATTTTTCTGTTAAGTACAAAGCTACGATGAAGACATTATGACATATGTTGCTGCTTTGAGGGGCTTAGCAGTGATGTGTGTTTCAAAATTTGACTGAGTCTCTAATTCATGATCAGATTGTGAGATGCACGAATAACAGAAAAGTTAAAGAAAAGCTCTTATCGATTGATCCTACCTTGGAAGAATCTATACAAATAGCTAGAAGCATGGAGCATACAGCGGTTTGGATGAAAGAAATAGACATGGCTAAGCCCAGTGTTAGGAGCGTTGAGAAAGAAAGCGCTAATGTAGAAGTGAAAGAAGTCAAGCTTATTAAGCAACCTTCCAGAACTGCGGAACCTGCAAGTAGTAAGCTAGAAGATAGGAGGAAGATAACATGTTACAGATGTGGTTGTCCTGGACATATCGCTTCCAGTCTTGCATGTGGTGCAAGGAATGTCACATGCAGGGCTTGTGGGAGAAGAGGTCATTTTACTAAGGTCTGCAGGTCAAAAGGGAAATTACAAGACACTAGTGTGAAGGTTGTAGAGAATTTAGAGGAACTCCAAGAAGATATTATAGTGACAATAAATGAAATCAAAAGCTCGGTAGCCGTAGAGAATGACAACATGTCAAGTCTAAAAATAGAAAGCTCAGAGTTGTTAGAAAAACCATACTGTGATGTCATCTTGGGAACTGTTCAAATCAAAGTCCTAGCAGACTCAGAAAGCTTGTTCACTTTAATTTCAAAAGACACATATATTGGTGATGTTTAGTTAAGGGTCAGATTAATGACTTGCTGCGTGCAGATGTCAAAGCAGTGGGATATGATGGTAGGAAAATTAATATCATTGGTATGAAATGGATGGACATTCATTTTAAACAAAATAGTGTTCATGGGAGGGTGTATGTTACAGAGGAATGCTCAAATCTTTTAGGGTGGTGCCACCAGAAAGATTGGAAAATCATTCTCGATCCCAATGCTTTGGAGCCAGTAATGTGTGTGGAACCAGTGAATGAGAACACTTTGCTTAAACTGGATACTGAGACGCATTGGGGCAAAAAGTTAGTAATGTAATTTCCACATGTATTTACTGACAAGTTAGGGCTACTGAAAAGATTTACCCACCAGATAATTTAAAAACAAAATGCCATTCCTACTGTACATAAGGTGACACCTGTCCCTCTTCTAATGAGAGAGCAAGCAACTTCTTTTGGAATTGGACAAGTTGTTGAGTGAAAAAATCATTGAGCCTATAGAATCATCTGAATGACTTGCTCCTATTGTGGTTACTCCTAAGAAGGGAAACAAAATTTGCCTTTGCATTGATCGACGCGATTTGAACAAAAATATATGGGTTGACCGTCAACCATTACCTAATATTGCAGAAATGTTAAGTGGAATGGGAGGAGGTAAGGTATTCAGTGTATTGGATATGTCGGCGGCATACCATCAAGTGAATTTACATACTGAATACAGATCTCTCACATCATTTGTAAACCCCCTGGGTGCTTATCGTTATTGTAGGATGCTGTTTGGCTTGGCATCAGCCTCGGCAGTCTTTCAAAGGATAATGCGCGGTATTTTTAAAGGTTTGCAAAACGTAAATGCTTCCAGGACGACGTTATGGTAGTGGGCAATTTGTGGGAGGGTCATGATATGTTATTAAATGAGGTGATAAAAAAGATTGGTGATCATGGTTTAACTCTGAAAAAAGAAAAATGTCAGATGAGAAGGCACGAAGTGAGTTATTCAGGCCATGAAATATCTGAAAAAGGTATAAGACCAAAGAAAAGTATAATGAAAGCCATTGAAGATGCTCCTCAACCTAGCAATAAGGAGGAATTGAAATCCTTATTGGGGCTAGCAGAATATTGTACCAAGTTTGTCCCCAACTTTGCTGATGTGGTAGAGCCCATGAGAGCCTTATTAAAGAAAGGAGTATTGTTTAAATGGGGGACAGCATGTAAAACTGTGTTCGATAACATCAAGCAATCTCTTGCACATGCACCTACGTTGGGACATTTTGATGTCAGTAGGAAGACTATTGTATCTACCGATGCAAACACTGTGGGGCTTGGAGCAGTTTTAATTCAGAAGGTGGATGGTGAGGACAGAATTATTGGATTTGCGTCACGGCATTTGCAAGGAGCGGAGCGTTCATATTCAGCAATTGAAAAGGAAGCTTTGGCCTGTTGCTGGGGTATGAACCGCCAAGTATTATTTATGGGGCTTACCTTTTATGGTTAAGGCTGACCATAAACCCTTACTGCATATCTTTAAGCATGGCAGGGGACTCGAGGGCAGTGTGACACCTAAAATTTCTAGATGGTTATTGACTGTGATGGTCCTTAATTTTACTGTAGACTTCGTCAGGGGGAAGAAAAATGTGGTGGCTGATTGCCTATCACGTATGCCTGTGGTTGAAAAGCAGAATGTTTCAGATATTTCTTGTGCAGATGTGGTTGTGCCGGTATATGCTTCTATTGATGGTGAGCTTGCTTTGAGTCAAGAGGAATGGAGATGTGCCATACTTGAGGATGGTGAGTACATAGATTTGAAGAATTTAATAAGCAATGGTTGGTGTTCTGTTGTTGCCTTGGGTGAAAACTTAAGTCAGTTTTCGGTTGTAAGGGTAGAGCTGAGCATTCTCGGAGACAAAGTATTGAGAAGTAATCGTATTTATCCTCCCAGAGCATTGAGAGGGAGATTAGTCAGAATTGTGCATGAAGGAAGGAAGTGATTGATAAGGAAGTGGAGGCTGTAGTCACCGATTATGTAATATGTGGTAAGAGCGACGAGAACAGAGTGGTCAGACAACCCCCATTGGAATGTGTTACACTTCCCAGTAGGCCTTGGGAGAAATTGGTGATGGATTTTTTAGGTCTTGTGGAAAAGTTGGATCACAAGGACAGATTCATGGTGGTCCTTGTGGACGATCACAGCAAGTGGTTTATGGTTGAAACCTTTGAGAGTGTCACAACGAGGAATGTGAGTTTTTGAAGAAGGTGTTTTTTGAGGAGGGAATACCCAAGGTATTGGTTATGGGTAATGGGGTGCAGCTAGTAGCTTCTGCCATGTCTGAATTTCTGGCTGGTCTAGGTATTAGGCATGACAAAGTTGCACTCTATTGTCCACAGGCTAACGGATTGGTCGAGAGAGTCAACCGCATTATCATGGATAATATTCAGTTATGCCTGGCCAATGGGTTAGCATGGAAAGAAGAATTGCATAAAATGATGTGGGCCCATGGAGTTACTCCACACTCTGTGACAGGGGTATGAAAGGTGAGAGTACATTTTCCAAGCCACGGAAAGTGATCAAAGTATCTAAGTCTGTAGCCAAAATGTATGATGGAAAGGAATGGAGCATGGGAAACTTATGTAAGGTCAAATCTTCTATTTAATGTTTACGTTTTTTCTCTTTATGTCATTTTGGTGTTATTTGTTATGCTGCTATTAATTCCATTCTTTCCAATTGAACATTATTTCTTGCACAGGTTTATTTTTCCCGTTTTTCTGCAGGGGGAGAAGTGTGGGAATGTACTGGGGAGTAGGATGCTAGCTGGGAATTGGTGATGTCATTAGAATTTGAGGTTTACCCAGGTTCTATGACATACTGTTGGTGATTCATTATGCTGGAGGTTATGGAGATGTGAAGATGTACACTTAATAAAGAAGAACCTGAAGGAAACATACATTTGTGTACCTGATTACTACAAAGGGGCACTACCCTAGCCCTAATAGGTTATTTTCCCAAAATCTTAAAATGGTAGATTTTCAAAAGTTGTTTCTACATACCCTGCCACACCTTAGGGGTGGTGCTGGCCGAATTTGGACACTCCTCCTCATCTAACTAATTTTCCAGCCTGTCTTCCCTCCAAATGTGGAGCACGACAGGGAGGTTGGCCTCCCCCACTATGTGGGGAAGCCTGGGTTGAACTTCAAAGGCGGCAACACCTTTGAAGCTTCCCACTCTGGAAGACCATTCCGGTCTGGAGGAGGTGTGAAGCACCTCCACCCAGAGCAGGCTTTGTTTCAGGACTCAGAGAGCACGGGCTCTCACCCCATGAGGCCAGAAACATGTCTGGTGGTGGCAGGCTGGCTACGACTAGTCAGAGACCACACCAGCGCTTTGTAGGTTTTCAGGGGACCCTATAAAGGGTCCCCTGGGTGCATTTATGGATAAATCCACACTGCCATCAGTGAGGATTTATTTAGGCAAGATGTTTGGTACCAAACATCTTAGGGTACAGTGAAGCCATCATGGAGCTAGGAAATTTGTAATGACAAGTATCCAGCCCATGTATTCTCAATGTCTTCCCTGTTCACTTACAATATCTGAGAATGAACTTGATGTTGTAGTGTCCTATCTTCTCATGCAGATATGTCCACAAATGGGATATAGTGCACCCTGCCTTAGGGCTGTAAGGCCTGCAGAAGGGGTGACTTATCTCTATCTCATGCAGTGTGTGGGCTGTGTGCCATGTCAACTCTTTGTTTTTTTCTGCTCCAAGACACACAGCGTGTAATGGCAGTTTGCATTGTCCTGGTGAGGGGTCTCTGGGGTGGCACAATTGGTGCTGCAGCCCCAGGGGACCCTTTTCATTACTCATGCTCTAGGTTCCAGGGGAACCATTTATTAGGGACTTACAAGGGTTGGCGAAATTGTGCCAATTGTGCTACAGTTTTGGGAAAGAGATATGGCATTGGCAACCTGGTTAGCTGGGACCCGGTGCACTTAGAATTCGAAATCACAGCAGGCATCAAGCAAAAAGTGTGGTCTAACTATGTCAAAAGAGGCACTTTCCTACACATAGACTTGTGGTTTGGTGGCTTGCCCTTGGTGGCTGATGGTGGTGTTGAAAATGCCTGTCAGTGGGAGGCACATGGAGGTGCCGTAGGCATAGACCCTAGTAGCGGTAGGGCCAGTGCTGGTGGTGAGGCTATTCCTTTGTGCAGAGACATGGGTACAATGTTAATTGAGGCACCACTAATGGTTGGCCGTCAACAATAACTTGCACCAGAGTGCACAGCAGATGCATCCTGGGTTCGGTTCCATGATGTGAATGACATGGACTGTACCTTCTGACTCATTGTCAGCCATGTCACTGTTATCCAATTGTACGGAGTCAGCGTCCACCCAGTTGGCTGTCTTCTTCTTGGGCCTTTTTGTTTCAGGTGTTGACTGACAGACCTTGGCGTAATGGTTCATTTTTCTGCATGCTGAGTATTTTTTTTCTTTTTGCTGGGCAGTCGCCCACGTGTCCACACCACCTGCATGGTCTGGCAGCTTGTGGCATCTTGGGCGGTAATTCTTGCTTTGAGGTGAGGAGGTAGCACCTACTTGGATGACGGGCTCTGCCTTGATGGTCTGCTGGAGCATGGCTTCCATATGGGCGGCTCACAATTTCGACATCTCCTTTGACCTGCCCATGGTGAGGAAATCTGCCATTGTCATACGGGGAACCTGCGAGATGTGTTCATGTAGTTTTGCTGAAGCACAGCCCCAGATGAATTGAGCGCAAATGTCATCCTGCTCATCAGGTAGAGTGCACGTGCTCGCCAGCTTGCAGACCCTGGCATAAAATTCATCCACTGACTCTTCAGGCATCTGCCATGCTTGTCTGAGCAGGAACCACTCACAGTCAGGATTGGCTATAGGTGTGAAATGAGAGGTGAGGACCATCTTGGGTGTAGTGCAGGTGTGTGGAGGGCTGGCTTTGTCTACCTTCTTGCATAGTTTGTGGAAGGTGGTGCCACCGAGATGAAGGAGCATGGGTCGCCGTCTGTCCACCTTAAGTCCGACTGCTGCAAAAAAAAAGTTTCCAGAAGGTCCACCCACACTTCCCACTTGGCGGCTTGGGAGGATGGTGCACCAGAGACTAAGAAAGGTTCGATGGTGGGTACGGACACCATGTGCATGGGTGTTCAGCGCTGGAGGTGGAGAGAGATGGGAGGTGGAGGTGGTGTGGTTCCTTACCAGCTTTCTGCTGCACCTGGTGATAACACACTTGTGTGGAAGCTCCAGTGGTGGCCTGCCCAGGGTGGGGAAAACAGTGGAGTTTCTCATTGGCTCCCCAGCGATGGAGATGTGAGCCAGGTGCTGAGGAGTCAAATGGGGCATAGCTGGAGACCTTTCCACATTTGTTTGTGGTGCTGGTTGGGCCCTTGTGCTGTTTATGCCTCTTCAGGTAGTCACAGCTGGCTGGTGACTGGTTGCCTCCAAATAATTGGGCTCAGGTAGGTTAGTGGCATGAGCCTGGGCCACTCCCTGGGCCCTAAATGTTCCCGAAAATTGTGCTCGCTGAGCATGTGAGACAAATGGAATAGGAAGTAGTGCAGGTGTGATTGGGTGGGGGAAGCCGTGCTGGAGAGCTGTGACACTGTTTCTTGCTGCCAGGAATGCCAGCGAGCGTGGTGGTCCTGTCCTCATCACCAGTTTTTGTGTTCTGGGCCCAGGTGCTGGTCGGGACCTAGAGCATGCTGCGTAGGCCACGTGCTGTGCTGAGATATCAATGCACACACATACTCAGGTCTAGATCTGGCACAGGACTACCTATGAGCATCCCATCCATTTATTTATACCCTGGGTCATGTGACCGCAGGCGAAACCAAATGGGTGACTTTAGGCTGGGGTGTGTATTCCAACACCCCTCAAGGCCAACCACTTTACATTACCATCTTCGACTTGTATATTCTGTGTATCTTAACCAGCATTATCCATTGTGTAATTCCAGACTTAAATTTACCTGAAAGTTAGTTTCCCAGCTTTAAAAAGAAGTTGTGGCTCATATGTAGCTACCCAGATATATAGAGGAACAATAAGTATTTGAAAATGATAATTCTTCTCTTTGCAGTAAGAGCGGAAAAGGGAATTGGTTCCTGACATAGCCTGTTGCCATGGTGCTATCTGTCCCAAAAACTGTAACATTGTTTAGAAGCTAGTATTGAGTCTGATTTGTAATGCTGCTTGTCGTAAAAGGTGTTTTCTTTTGTTTACAAATCTTATTTATAGGCATATGTGTAATATTAACATTGAAGAATTTCATTCCAATGTGATTTTCAACTTCTGTTGTCAAGCTTTACAGCATTGTATCAGAGTTCCATTTCTAGTCAAGTTACAGAAATGTGCTTTATCCCTATGGTGGTGGAATGGCTTTAAGTTGTGAGCATCTCAACATGTGGAGAATTGGAAGTCTTTTGATTAAAACTTGGCCTGGGAGAACTTTTTATTGTCCTAGTGCAATTTTGGTAATTACACATAACAAAAATTACATGGAATTATGGCGGGTATGCCATGAAGCCACAAAAGGGCTTGCTTTTTAGAACATATATGCTTTTTTTTTAAATCTATCCCGTTTGAGAATGACACGGTGAGACCAGTGCTGTGAGGGGAACGGCCCCCCTTGCCTCACCTTTAGACCGGACACAGCCGTGAGGGGAACGGCTTAAGGAAACTATCGCTGTACCGCAACACCCGCCGTGAGGGCAACAGCTGAAAACTACCATCGCTAGCAGGCATTGCTTGTTGCTTGCTGGGGACGTCATTGCGGCGCCTGGGGGCGCTTATCAGCCGAGCAGCTCTCCCGCAGCGCGGGACGCGCAGACAGCTGAGACCAGTGCCGTGAGGGGAACGGTCCCCCTTGCCTCACCTTTAGACCGGACACTGCCGTGAGGGGAACGGCTTAAGGAAACTATCGCTGCACCGCAACACCCGCCTTTGAGGGCAACGGCTGAACACTACCATCCCTAGCAGGCATTACTTGTTGCTTGCTGGGGACGTCATCGCGGCGCCTGGGGGCGCTTATCAGCCGAGCAGCTCTCCCGCAGCGCGGGACGTGCGCGGGCGCCCCCGGGCGTTGCCCGGGCGGGCCCGTCCGCGCCCGTCAGAGACCGGAAGAGGCTGGGCTGGGCCACCACCCCTAATATCGGCAACTATCAACGCCAAAATGGGTAAGCGAAAAACTCTCTGCTCCCAGGTGCAGGGGTGTGACAGGGCAAAGGTGCCAAGGAACTCTGAGTCAATAATATCTTACCTAACCTCGGCTGTGGGGGCTCTGAACAAGGAGATTCAAAATGCAGAGGTGGAACTGGGGCTTACCCCAGACCCTGCGGAAACTAACACTCTGCCTGTTAACAACTCTCCAATTCCGTTACCTGTTGAGCCCAATATTCTGATTTTGAAGCAAAGAACTGTGGGGGCCAGTAACCCTCATACTGTAATTTTGCATGGTGGCGTAGGGGGAGAAAACTTGGTGGAAATATCTAGAGAACACCCCCTCTCCAAAAGGGTGACCTGAACCATCAAGGGAAAAAGAAACTGAAGAAAAGGGTATCTAAAACAGGACCTGGACAGGCAAACTCAATAGCAGAAATGACTTCGGTTCAAGTGGGAGACTTGGTACAACGTGCTCAAATGGCCGTCAGGTCCACATTGGAGGAATTTTTTAATTCTAGGATGAGCCCTATTCTCCAGAACACTATAAAGGAAATCACAGATGTGTTGAATACCTGTGTTGAGGGGATCATGTCGAAACTAGTACGTGTTGAATCGCTCTTGGGAGATTCCAAAACTCTAGCAAGTTCTAATAGTCATGCCCACGAGGGTCAAAGGCAGGCTAGTACTCAAATCAGGTTGAGAGGTCCCACCCGCCACTCTGATAATAAAACTGTAAGGAGTTCGATCGGGCCCGCCCCTACAACTACGCCAGATCTAGATTCGGGCAGACAGGCTGGGGCCCGTACCCAAAGTGAAATATCTTTACTGCAAAATACCCCATCCAATACCGTGCCCCTAGATGGGAATAGAGTCAATCGCCCTCAGTTGATTAATATGAATAATATTGAATCAAACAGCGTTAGACTCAACCTGCCCCCAGAAGCCACCCCTTTAGTTGCCATCCTTATAGGGGTCCCCCCACTCAGAAGGAACTACGTGGAATCAACCGTGGAGCTGCTCCGGAAAACCAAACACTGGTGCGACCAGTATTGTAAAGATAGCTCCTCGGTTTCTTCCCATATTATAATGGTGAGACGCGTTGGGAAAATAGGTCACAGACCCAAACAAGGTACAGATGACTGCATTGTAATTAATTTCGACAGGGCAGATATAGCAGGGCAGCTATTTATGGTTGATAACCAGGCTGGGCAGGGGAGCATCAGGGCCCTGCCGCTCGGTTATTTTTATCCATCACTAAGGGGGCTTCACTCACCTAGCGGACACCTACGGGGGCCAGACCGAGGAGAAATTAAGCAGGGTAGCCTTCTCCCTTACCATTCTACAAGGGTTAAGAACGATGCTGCAAGCCCAAATGGCAGTCAAGCAAATGCGGCACTACAAACTCCCACACCCTTAGAGAGCGTGGATGTGGGAGGGCTTGAGCACCAAAATCGGTTTCAACCACTGTCTTCCCTGGACGAGAATGATTGACTGGAGAGGTCTCCCCGCCATCAGGGGCAGAGTAAGGAACCCCTCATAGGTAAAGTGGTAGGCGATGACGTAGCCAGCTGTAGGATCATTAGCTGGAATATAGCAGGCTTAAGAACTAAAAAGGAAGACCCCAGGTGGTGTGAGTATTTAAAATCCTATGATATAGTGTGCTTACAGGAAACATGGGATATGGAAAATAATTTTTGGATGGACGGATATAAAACATATATTGTCCCAGCATGCCCCTCCGTGGCAGGCAGACCCAAGGGGGGCTTAGTGATGTTATTTTCCCTTGAGTTGGTAGGCGTCTATAGGGTGGTGGAATCGGGGTCCCATAATCTTCTGATAATTGAAGTTGTTGCCCCTAATCAAAACAAAACCTTGTTTATTAATTTTTATAATTCCGGGGAGAGCAGTTTTATAAATGAACATCTTTGTGTATTGAAATGTTTTTTAGAGGACTATTGTTTACAGCAAACCACTTCTTATGTCATAGTACTTATGGGCGATTTTAATATTCATGCAAGCGAGATGAGCTGCCAAATTATTGACCCTTTAGCCCAGGTAATTTCCCCAATGCCTCACTTTGAGCACACACAACGTGGAGAATGCTTGGAGGACTTTTTGGCCACCCTTGACCTTAGTGAACCCTGTCATATGGATTTCAAGGACAGGGTCTCCACTTTTAAAGGTCGGGAGAAGGACACTATTATAGATTTCATAATTTTTTCCCCCCTTTTTTTACCCAATGTATCTTTTTATAATGCTATGTGGTCTCCTTATAGTGACCATAATCCAGTTATTCTGGTCCTGAATAAAGCCTGTGGCCTAAAGAGGAACCTGTGTAAGATAGGTAGTGACCATTGTGTGAAAGCCACTGATCAGGGCCGTAGGTTAAAATGGGCAAAGGTAATCCCTGATCTCTTCTTTATAGATCTATGTGTGAGGGTGGAAGATGAGGTAGCCATCTGTAGTGATTATTCGAGCCATGGAGCCGAGGTGTTAACAGCATTTGAAGGGATATGTGCGCAGGTAGCATTTGAACTCACCATGGAAACCTCCTCTAGAACATTTAGTGGTGAAAGGTGGTTTGACAATAATTGCTCATCGGCACATCGCAAATTAATTGAAGCCCTGAAATCGGCCCCACGAGACAGAACACAAATAACCGTGTTAAGGAAACAGTATAAGCAGGCAATGGCAAACCGCAAAAAGGAAATTCAGAAAGAGGCATGGGAGGCGCTTTTATCAGTGGAGGTTTTAAAAAACAGTTCCAGTTTTTGGGCTATCGTCAATAAACCATTTTTTTCAGGAACTGAGAACAGCCCTCTGGATTGTAATACCAACGAGACCCAGTGGCTTGCCCACTTTGAATCCATATATGAGGCTTCTCTGACACCAGCCATGCCAGGTAACTTCGGCCAAGACAGGGACCCCAGAAGTTTTATTTTCACTGAAGACGAGGTTCAACGGGCCATAACACAAATGACCAGCAATAAGGCACCCGGCCCCGACGGCGTACCAGCTGATTTATATAAACAATATCCGGCTTTTTGGGCTAAAATTGTGATCAATGTTTTTAATGCAACCAGCGATCAGGGCTTCCCGGCATCATGGTCACTCTCAACGATTATTCCAATTTTTAAAAAAGGTTCGAGAGAGGACCCACGATGCTACAGGCCAATCTCCCTAATCGACACAGCAGTAAAAGTTTTAGGGAGAGTTATTTTAGCCAAATTAATGGTTTGGCTGAAAGAGAAAGAGGTTTTAACTGATTTTCAATATGGTTTTAGAAAAGGGAGGAGTACCCTGGATCAGTGCCTCAACTTACATTTATTAGCCGGGAAATACACAGTAGCCAAAAGGGGTCGCTACACCTAGCTTTCATGGACCTCAGCTCGGCTTTTGACCTGGTCAACAGGTCCAAGCTGTAGCAGTTCATGCTAGATATGGGGATTGAACCTAGCTTAGTTCATCTCCTGGCCGACTTGCATAGGGATCTTCATGCTAACATAAGGGTCAATCAAGAAGGGAAATGCACAAGGCACCTTAAAATAAGCAGAGGGGTGTGACAGGGCTGCATTTTAGCGCCCCTACTTTTTACTCTATATATTAACAATTTACCCAAATCTCTTGTAAAAGCCAGCCAGGACATTCCGCGCATAGGGGACGTGGGTATTCCCGTGCTCCTATACGCGGACGACGCTGTCTTAATAGCGCGCACAGCAATAGGGCTCCAGAGGTTATTGGACTCATTTGGTGCGTACATGAAATCACTGGACCTTGTTGTGAATTTAGCAAAATCCCAAACAATGTCCATGGGTCAAAAAAACAAAAAAGTAAAAACCTTTTACTGTGAAGGCGCCGAGTTGTCGAGGGTACCCTCTTTTAACTATCATGGGGTCTTATTTGATGAGAAGGGAACATGGGGCCCCCAACAAACAATGAAACGGAACCTGATGGCAAGATCAACTGCTGCTGTACACGGCTTCGCGTATCGGCTGGGGGCCAAGCCGATCGAAGCCATGCTCATTATTTACAGGTCTAAATGTATGGCTATTGCCTTGTACGGCTCCGATATCTGGGGATATAGGTCAGGCGAAGGGGTGCAGATAGTGGAAAATACATTTTTACGAGCCCTCCTGTCTGTCCCTCAGTCCTCCCCAACATTTACAGTACACCAAGAGGTTGGGGCCAGCTATGTTTCAGACCTATCGAAACTGGCCCCAGTGAGCTGTTGGCTAAAAACCTGGCTTAATCCTGAGCTAACGTTAAATCATCAGATTATCAGGGATTGTATGGCCCTGGACAATGTGAGCAGTATCTCATGGTTACAATATGTAAAGTCTGTTTTAAGTGAATTACGGCGCCCTGAACTATTTAATGTCCCTGATGAAATAAGGAGAGGTGATGTGTCTTGGGTTAAAACCCAATTCTTGAACTTGTTGGCGGTTGAGAGGGAGGAGAAGGAGCTACTGAAACCTACAGTAAAGGCCTATTTTATGTTAAAAACCACAACTTTGATCGAACCTTATCTGAAATTAGTTACTAAGCCCTACCACCGCCAGCTCTTAACGAAGTTTCGTTTTAACCTAATTCACACCCTCTTAGGTAATTCGCAAAGCTGGAGTAGGGTGTGTGATCTAGGCCCCTGTAGTTGTGACAACTTCTCAACCCAGGACACTATGCACTTTATCATGTTTTGTGAGCATTTTAGCATTATCCGACGGAGGTTTTTAGTAATGCTGAATGACCCATGGGAGATCTTTAACATTGCGAGTTTTTTAGTGGCAGCTATGCGTCAGAGGAAATTACTATAGCATTTTAGCTCTTGAATGTTTTAACATATTATTGATGTTTAATTGATTTTATATTGCATCACATGAATTTATTGTCTTCAGTGTCTTTTAACCCTTTTTTATCGCCCATGTACCATGTATTTGACCTCCTAACTATTTTATACTATATGTAGTTGTACAATTGTAATATATGTTGCATATTTTTATGGTTCTTATCAACCGAATAAAGTGGTTTGACCGACTGACAAGGTCATCCACCCAATGTCCCCCCTTTTTTTCTCACGTAGTGTCTTGCATTGTCTTTCTACAAGCCCTGAAGAATACCTTCATAAACAAAGATACAGCCACAAAGGAAGGTTGAAACGCATTGGCGGATATATTTAAGTTTTCAAGGAGTCAATTTATAATCAAGAAGGAAAAGATCAATCAATAACTACTGCGAGGAGTGTATTGATACCTCCAGGACCTAGCCAATGATCTCTGATCACAAAACGGGTCACATAGTACTGTCTAGACTACATCATTGAGGGTTAAAACATGCATCCACAATTAACAAACATGTAACCTTTTTATTGTTACACTATAGGACACTTGTGTTACATTATGTTTTTGGAGTGATGTGACATGGCACAGAAATGATCAATGTGCATGTTTATGTAATGTCGCTATAATTTGTATATACGCCTTTTATGTTTTTGTTTGTTTAGGGATTTCTTCCCAACTGTGTATAATCTTTTGCATGTATACCAGTGAATGTATTATGGGTGGTACTGAAAAAGAAATAACAATGATATTTAAGTCAGAGTAAATCTTTGTCTTCTCTTGATTCGGGGTTACAATCTTATACAATTAATTGATATATGGTAGCAAAAGTGTTTAGAATTAAGCTAAGAAAATTGGATTTTGGCTAAAGGGCCTGCAGCACTGATTGTACTACCCACTTAAGTAGACCTTTATACATGTCTCAGTCCTGCCATTGCAGAGCCTTTGTGTGCAGTTTTGAACTGGCAAAATAAACCTTTTGCCTGGCCCAAACCTTCCTTTAAATACATAAAAGTCATCCCTAGCAGCAGCGCCTCCTCCGTTATGGCATAGGAGGTGTCCCCCCTGCTGTGAGTGCAGCAGGCACACACATTAATAATAAAATGGTAAAAAGTACAATTTTATTATAATGTGTTCCAGGCTCGTGCTGTTATAGCGCAAGGGCAGGGGGGGGGTTTGATTACTGCATTTGCACTACTAAATCAGCTCCCTGTCAGTGCACATGTCAGTTTGGCTGGCTGCCTACAGCCGGCCAATCTGACATGCGCAATTCAGAGCCTGCAATCCCAGGGGTGAGAAACAGCAGAGAGATTGCAGCCGCAGGCCCCCAGCCTCAACATAAGCGCTGGGATAGCCTGCCTCAGCCAATCCTGGAGCTGTGCTGCAGCTTCAGGATTGGTTGGTGTCATTTTTCCACAAGGGAGGAAGTCTTTCCCTTTACACCAGACCACCACAAGTCACCACAGACGAGAGCAGAGGGGCAACAGGGACCCTGCATGCCAGCGCAACAAATATAGTGAGTTTCTTTGGCAGGCGCCCCACCATATTTCAATGTTGCCGGACGCTACTGATCCCTATGGTAGGCCATGGACAGCCCAGAGGGCAGGGCGCAATGTATTTAAAAAGTTGGACATGTACTTTAAAGTTTTACATGTCCTGATAGTGAAAAACTCCTAAATTTGTTTTTCACGACTACAAGGCTTAAATGTTCCAATGGAAAACATTGGAGTTGCCTTATATCATTTTATGAATTTCTAAATTGGAAGTAAAAATTGATTCATGTTTGTTTTCTCTGGAATCCAAATTTAAAATCCTAACCTATGGTGAAGCCACAATTTAAATTACAATTATGAAAATGCCACTTTTAGAAAAGCATAATAATAGAGCCCCAATTAAAGCCATGATACAGGAGGTGCCAACACATTGGAACTCCACCTTTACATTCTGCAACGTCTGTTTGAGCAGTACAAACAGATCAATAACTATGTCATTCAAAGAGGAGAGGATGCAGCTGGGAAAGCTATAACCGTGTATACGGACAAATGGGGCCTAGTCAAATGCCTGGCACAGATGCTACTCCCTTTTGAGGTTTTCACATGAGATGTTAGCAAGGATGACAGTACGATGGGCCCAGCTATCCCGTTGTTGCATCTCCTACAAGACCAGATAAAGAAGGTGTCAGAAAGGTTCACTCCTGCAGGTGGGAATGAAAAACAAAAATACATGCCTTGGTTGAGAGCTTAGTCCTGCGCTTGGCTTATAATATAAGGCTGTAACATCACATTATCAAGTCCAAAGAGTACATACATGCCACACTACTTGATCCATGGTACAAAAAATTTCTGCCCACTTTCATCCCTTTTTCTGAAGGGGATGTTTTAAAATACAAGAGGTGGATTGTAGAGAAAGCCGGAGACTTGGAAGAAGAACAGCTGGAACTTCGAGTCCCACCCCGCAGTTCAGGGGTGCGACCTTCAACTTCCAGTAGCTAACAACACCATCAACCAGGACACTGGCAAAAACAGCAAAAGAAGGACCAGATCCAACCTCTGCATTGTATTGGTTTCAATTGGCAGGGCTCAAGTCCAGTGCAGAGGTGATGGCAAAATAGGTAGAGCAAGTGGCAGCACCAATGACCATCCACATGATGTTCCAGGAGTATCTGGATGATCAAAAAGAGGTCTATGTGTATCAAAATCCATTGATGTATTGGTATGGGAAGATGCGCAAATGGCCAGAGCTCAGTAGGCTGGCAATAAAGAATCTGGCTTGTCCTATTGCCAGTGTGTCTGCTGAATGTGTGTTCAGCTAAAGAAAAACAATGGTTCTGTCGGGGAGATCAACTGATTTGCACCCAGTACTTAATACATTAAAGAAAATACGTTTTAGTCATAATGCAAAATAACACACCAAGAAAAAGCAACCATTTTATGCCAAAAAACGAATTTCTTTACTTTATATTTATATATATGCAAATCAATAAACAGGCTGTCTATAACAAAAAACACATACGGCGAATGAGCCAATGGCTGTGTGAGACAATTAGTGACTGGTAGTGATATGTGACAAAGTGCTGTACATAGGTGACATAAATAACATATATATATACAAACAATATTTAGCATGTAAGTCCACAACTCAATGCATAAATCCCAACAGAAGATATGATTTTCTGTTCAGGTCAGGAAATTGCGTGGACTAATTAAAACAACAACGTCGACGTTTCGACCCTTAACGGTTGTGCAGATTAGTAAGCATCAGGGGCGGGTCTTCATCAGGACAGAGGGGAGAAAAGTGACAGCCAAACAACTTGAAGTCCTATGTTTATACGCATCCAACTTTGCAACAATATTCAGAGAGGTGTCAGCCGATACCTCTAACTCACATCCATAGATTGTGGTTCTGTACAAATCATAAAATCTTTCTTCACCAGCCGGTGGAAATGAATATTGTGGGGCCGCCTGTCACACTTGCCTGAAGCTGGAACAATCCTCGTTAAGGGGAGCGTGACGAACGCGGTGGCAGCGTTCGCTCGCGCCCCACATAAACTACATTTCCCAGGTATCCTGCTTCCGGGTAGGCACGCGCGCGCGTTGATGATGCGCCTACCCAGAAGCCCCATATGCAGGAGGGCGGCGGTGATGCGGTGCTGCGAATTCTGATCAGCCTGACGTCGGAGACAGGAAAACCCAAGCTGACGGTATCTCCGTGGCATTGAACGATAAACATACAGGGCGGTAAGGGTGACGTGGTCACCGCTCTGGGGGGCATAAGTGGTTACTTTAAGGAATCAAGTCGGACCGCATGGCTCCAAGCCTTAACGTTTAACAAATACTTTTGAGATAAGGAGTTGCTCCCTCATCCGGGTAATGTTCAAGGACTGGCAATTCATGGTGGTTAGAAGTGGATTAATGCTGGTTTCATACGTTTTGCTGTACTTTAAGCAGCCAAAGAGTGCTAGGCATGAAAGGTTAATGCCAGTACCGTTAAATATCATTTAAGATGATGAGTATTGTTAAAGACTTATGTGGCTCTTGTGATCTTTCTTCCTAGCAGGGACAGTGGTGTGAGTTAATCTCAACCCCCTCTGTGATGCAAGTATCAACATTCATTGTGGTGGGTACAGTCTGAGTGAGTGAGTGAGTATGTGTGAGTAGTGTGAGCATTTAAGTGGTTGAAACTCATTACATTATATCATTTCTCATTTTGCATATAAAGAGCCTCCCTAGGATATGATACCTTCATCAAAGAACTGGTCTGCATGAAAGCAAGTCCTTTATTTTCCTTTACAGGTAGTTACTGCTTCATATGTGTTATGGTTATTGATAAGTGCATTACAGGAAGTGGGACAGGCCTTTACTTGTGTTTCTTGTGTTGTAGGTCTCCCTCCCCGCTGTTCCCATCCTTTCCTTCCCTCGCTTAATCCTTCCTACCCTCTGCGCTGTTATAGCATCAGAGGGTGGAGCGATTGAGAGGTGGACCCATTTGAGCAACGCACCGATCCTGGGAGTTTGGAATAAAACCTTGACAGAATTCGCAGCCCAAGAATTTATTCTCTCCTGATCGGTGTTGGGTTGATGATGGCCACCTTAGATAATGTAATGGCGGCCTTGGTTATGGTTCAACAGGAATTAGCTGCCTCTAGGGCAGAAACCGCGGTCTTACAAGACTGTGTTGACAAATTGCAGAGGAATCCGTTTGATGCAAGCGCAGGAAGAGGTAGTGGTGCTACCTGGTCTTCAGGTACCTTTCCAGGAGCCGCACCCCCATTGTCGGTGGAATTTCCCACGCCTATACCGTTGGCGGCCCCTGAAAGGTTTACAGGGGATGAGAGCAAGGTACAGGTTTTTATGACACAGGTGTTATTGCACTTTACCTGTAAACCTAGGGCGTTCCCTACTAATCAAGCTAGGGTAGCTTTCCTTATTTCTTATTTAGCTGGAGATGCTGCTTTGTGGGCCGTCCCGTTGGTTCGTAATGATGATCCTCTGTTGCACGATTGGGACGGATTTAGAAAAGAGTTTGAGAACATCTTCGATAGGAGATCCCATAGCTTCTCAGCCGATAGGGAGTTATTGGAACTAAGGCAAGGTAATAAAGATCTAGTGGTATACTTAAATACTTTTCAGAGGTTGATATCAGAAACAGGATGGCCTGAAAATAAGAGGGCTGCCTTGTTTCACCAGGGATTATGAGATGAGCTCAAAGATGTGATAGCCCAGGTAGAGCCTCATCCAGCCACGTGTACTGATCTCATTAATTTGGCCTTGAGGTTAGACAGTAGGATGAACGATCGCCGGACCGACAGGAGAAGACCTGATCGGGTTTTTACTAGATACGAAAAACCAAAGTTTCCTAAGTCTAGCACGGCCGGGGAGTCGGAACCCATGGAGATAGGAACCGTAAGGGCTCCTTTATCGCAGGAGGAACGTGAGCAAAGACGTAAGAATGGGTTATGTTTGTATTGTGGCAAGAAAGGCCATTTTGTAAGGGATTGCCTGGCTAAACCCAAGAATAAACCCGGGTTTGGTAGTATGAGGGCACTCGTGCCCCCTAAGTCGGAAAACTAGAATGCTCAAAGGTAACAGGAGGGGGCTTTTTGAGCGGCTTAGTAATCCCTTCAACTCTGGACATACAGGTGAACACATCAGGACATTTTAGAATCCCTATCCAAATCCAGTTATCAGAAGGGTGGAGAGAGCTGGAAGCTATGATAGATTCAGGGGCCACTGGGCTGTTTATGGATGAGGCATTGGCTATGGTATTGCAGTTGTCATTACTTAAGAAGGAAGTGCCTGAACCGGTTTTGGCCATAGATGGGAGGGAATTGATTACGGGACCAATTGGTTTCTCCACAAGAGCATTATTAGTACACTGTGCTCCTCAACATGTAGAGTCCCTAAGCTTTAACATAATACGAGCACCGCAGTATGGCATCATTCTGGGGTTGCCTTGGTTGATCAAGCACAATCCTTCCATAGATTGGGTAGCCAAGACTGTCCTTTTTAACAGCCCGGAATGCAAGGAACATTGCAGTCAGGAACATAGGGATATGCTGGTAAAGGCCTTAGCCACTCTCCTTCACATTACTACCACAGCTGAGCAGGACATGACCCTACCCGAGGAGTACGAACAATACAAGGAAGTGTTCAATGAGCAACAAGCCAATGTGTTACCTCCTCATCGGTCTTACGACTGTCAGATTGACCTAGTGCCAGGTGCTGTCGTTCCATGTAGTAGGATCTATGCTCTCACGGATAAGGAAAACGAGCATCTCAAATCATATCTAGACCAGTATTTGGCGAATGGCTTCATAAGGCCATCTAAATCCCCTGCAGCTTCCCCTTTGTTTTTCATACCGAAGGCAAACGGGGAAAAACGCGCCTGCATCGATTTTAGGGCCTTGAACCACATTACCATTAAGAACAGGTACCCCTTACCTTTGATTCCAGTCCTATTGTACCAGGTGAAAACTGCTCAAATATTCACACGATTGGACTTGAAAGGCGCTTATCATCTAGTCAGGGTGAGGAAGGGAGATGAGTGGAAAACAGCGTTTCGCACTCGTTTTGGGTTATTCGAGTACACTGTGATGCCCTTTGGGCTGTGTAACGCTCCTGCTGCTTTTCAATTCTTTTTGAACGAGGTGTTGAAGGAGTATCTGGACGTCTTCACAGTAGTCTATATAGACGATATCTTGATATATTCTGATTCAGTGGGCCAGCATTATCAGCATGTGTGTCTGGTCCTGCAAGCCTTGCGAGACAATGGTTTGTTTTGCAAACTCACTAAATGCGAATTCAACGTTCAGAGGGTGGAGTTTTTAGGAGTAATCATATCACCACAAGGATTGGAAATGTCTGATCGGAAAATAAAAGCTGTAAAGGATTGGCCACAACCAGTTAATGTGAAGGAGGTTCAATGTTTTTTGGGCTTCGCCAATTTTTATCGGAGATTTATTCCTCAGTTTTCAAGGGTGGTCACACCGATAACAAGGTTGTTACGGAAAAACGTTCCGTTTGAATGGACTACCGAAACTGAAGTCTCCTTTTCTCAGCTGAAAAGAGCCTTTACCTCAGCCCCAGTTTTGGCCCACCCAGATCCGGAGAAGCCTTTTGTGGTGGAAGCTGATGCGTCCGATATGGCAGTAGGGCAATTCTATCACAAAGGAATGAGAAAACAGGACAGCTACATCCTGTAGCCTACATGTCTCGCAAGCTAAATGAGGCTGAAACAAGGTACACCATTGCGGAAAAAGAGCTAATGGCCATCAAGGATGCGTTCACTACCTGGAGACATCATTTGATGGGGGCCAAGCATGTGATCACAGTATACACCGATCACTGTAATCTCCAATTTATGAGGTCTGCTCGTCTGCTATCCCCCAGGCAGATGCGCTGGATGTTGTTTTTCTCTGAATTCGACTATATCGTCACCTACAGACCAGGTACGGAGAATAGGAAGGCGGATGCTCTCACCCGACAAGAAACAGCGTGTAGTCCGGTGAAAAATCAAACTCTATCTATTTTGGCCCCTGATCAAGTCATAGGTGTGGTGCACTCTGAGCTGTTCTTACGCTCTGTAGCTCGTGCAAGCACAACTCCCATATGGAGGAAATGGCTCAAGGCACATCCACATTGGAAAATGAAACAAGGGGTGCCCATAAGAAACCGACAGATGTTAATCCCCTTAAAAGCCTTACAAGAGAGAGTACTTCATTGGTGTCATATGGTTCCCAGCGCAGGACACAATGGCATAGACAAAACACTAGACAGGATTCTGAGATATTTTTGGTGGCCTTCAGTGAAAACAGATGTGGTACTGTTTGTAAGGAAATGCGAAACATGTGCAAAAGCTAAATCAGACCACAGAAAGGCTCAAGGGTTGCTGCAACCGCTACCCACACCCGCGGTTCCATGGTCTACTATATCCATAGATTTCATAGTAGGGCTGCCTAAAGATCAGGGTCACACGGTAATTCTGGTAGTGGTTGATAGCCTCACTAAGATGGGGCATTTCATAGCATGTAAGTCTCTACCTACTTCTGGGCAGTTAGCCAAAATACTTCTGAGTCAGATAGTACGTTTACATGGAGTGCCGTCTACTATTGTATCCGATCGTGGGTCCCAATTCACGGCTCATTTCTGGAAGGTGTGGTGTGAGGCCTTGCAAATAAAATCAGCAAAATCCACAAGTTTCCATCCACAAACCGATGGGCAGACTGAGCGTTTGAACCAAACGTTAAAGCAATATCTACGTTGCTACGTGAAAGAAAACACTGATGAGTGGATGGACCTGTTGTGGGTGGCAGAAACAGCGTACAACAGTGCAACCCACCAGTCCACTAATCACACCCCTTACTACAGCAACTATGGGTTTCACCCTAGATTCATGCCGTTAGTCCACCCTGGGATGGATCTTAAATTACCTGCAGTACAGGACAGAGTGAAACATATACAACGGACTATAAAAAGGACGAGGCTGAATCTTCAAAAAGCTAAGACACGTTACAAAAGGCAAGCCGATGTACATCGTAGGGAAGGTTCCCCATACCTGCCTGGCGATGTGGTCTGGTTATCCACTAAGAACATTAGGTTTCGCAGATACAGCATTTTTAACCCTCGCTACGTAGGGCCTTACAAGGTGATAAAGTGCATCAACCCAGTCTCAGTCCGTTTAGCATTGCCAAAAACCATGAAAATACACCCTGTGTTCAATGTATCGTTGCTGAAACCCTCCTACACACTGGTGAAGAAAAGAACCCCTCCCGTGTCGGTGGACGGTGAGCCTGAATATGAGGTGTCCAGGATCTTAGACTCCAAGATGAGGGGATCCTCTTTATGGTATCTAATTTCATGGAAAGGATATGGTGTAGAGGAGAATTCTTGGGAACCAGCAAGGAGTGTTCACGCACCCAGGATAATTCGCGCGTTCCATATGCAGTATCCCGGAAAGCCCCGTCTTCGTAGACCCCTCTAGGGAGAGGAATGTACTGTCACACTTGCCTGAAGCTGGAACAATCCTCGTTACGGGGAGCGCGACGAACGCGGTGGCAGCGTTCGCTCGCGCCCCACATAAACTACATTTCCCAGGTATCCTGCTTCCGGGTAGGCACGCGCGCGCGTTGATGACGCGCCTACCCAGAAGCCCCATATGCAGGAGGGCGGCGGTGATGCGGTGCTGCGAATTCTGATCGGCCAGACGTCGGAGACAGGAAAACCCAAGCTGACGGTATCTCCTTGGCATTGAACGATAAACATACAGGGCGGTAAGGGTGACGTGGTCACCGCTCTGGGGGGCATAAGTGGTTACTTTAAGGAATCAAGTCGGACCGCATGGCTCCAAGACTTAATGTTTAACAAATACTTTTGAGATAAGGAGTTGCTCCCTCATCCGGGTAATGTTCAAGGACTGGCAATTCATGGTGGTTAGAAGTGGATTAATGGTGGTTTCATACGTTTTGCTGTACTTTAGGCAGCCAAAGAGTGCTAGGCATGAAAGGTTAATGCCAGTACCGTTAAATATCATTTAAGATGATGAGTATTGTTAAAGACTTATGTGGCTCTTGTGATCTTTCTTCCTAGCAGGGACAGTGGTGTGAGTTAATCTCAACCCCCTCTGTGATGCAAGTATCAACATTCATTGTGGTGGGTACAGTCTGAGTGAGTGAGTATGTGTGAGTAGTGTGAGCATTTAGGTGGTTGAAACTCATTACATTATATAATTTCTCATTTTGCATATAAAGAGCCTCCCTAGGATATGATACCTTCATCAAAGAACTGGTCTACATGAAAGCAAGTCCTTTATTTTCCTTTACAGGTAGTTACTGCTTCATATGTGTTATGGTCTTGATAAGTGCGTTACAGGAAGTGGGACAGGCCTTTACTTGTGTTTCTTGTGTTGTAGGTCTCCCTCCCCACTGTTCCCATCCTTTCCTTCCCTCGCTTAATCCTTCCTACCCTCTGCGCTGTTATAGCATCAGAGGGTGGAGCGATTGAGAGGTGGACCCATTTGAGCAACGCACCGATCCTGGGAGTTTGGAATAAAACCTTGACACCGCCAAGGCGATCAAATGATTGAGAAAAGGAACAGGAGAGACGTCCTCGTTCGTCCGTGTCTGCTTAATTGTGTGTTCAGTGCAGCTGGTGCGGTTGTCACTGTGAGAAGGACCAGTCTCTTGCTTCAAAATGTGGAGGGATTGACTATGATCAGAATGAACCAACATTTTATACCACACAATTACACCGTTCCTGAAACAGAAGCAAAGGAGGACGAAGTGGGTGATTGGTACGAAATTGAATCAAATGCATTAGCTGACCAAATTCTTGGTGAACCACCTGAATTTGAGGACGAACTCTACTTCCCTGACTAAGTATGCCACTGCCCCCATAGAACTTTTAAAATGTTCTCGTTGAGCTTAGTTCTTTCTTTGCAGAAAAACAAAAAAAAAATTAGCTAAAGAATCATTATTATTTTTGTGTCAGATTTATGCTGCCTCACCTTTTTTTATATTAGTCTCATATATATTGCCGGATTGCAGTTGGACCAGTGTGCATTGAAGAAGCCTCCACTATTCCCTCATGACATTGGGGACAATGCCTGCCCCCTCACATGCCTAATGCCTAATGCCTATTCCTTTTTGCATCACTTGGCACTAGAAGGGCTGCCCCATAAAAGTATTTAATATCCTACAAGACTGCCTGCCAAGACCAAATTCCAATGTGATGCCTGCATCAAAGATGATTGAATACCTATCTGATGTTGAACTACCCGTGCTTGGATTGGGTGAGGTAACTTCAACTATTGCAACAGTGAGTGACTGATTGCTTGAGTGATGATTTAAGTCGATTGATGATTCATGTGGTGGCAGACACTGAGGGAGGGTGTTTGTTGAACTGTAATATGGGAAATTTCTTGAGATGATTATTAATTTGCATTATTTGGGGCTTGAGTGATAGGCGCTCATTTTTTCCCTGTAGGTGATGATCAGCCCTTTCACACTTAGCCAGATTTAATTAATTGCAGGGGTCTTCTCCTTTTTTCTGGTTCTTCAGACACAAGAACAGTCACTTTAGTTATCAAACAAATATCTATGCAAAATAGTGCAATTCTCTTTCATTCTCTACTTGTTCTTCATCAGCATTGCCCTGCACTCCATGTCTATCTTGCTCGGGGTCATCGTTATTCATGATGATGATGACTGGTCTGGGACGGGGTTACTCAGAGTCAGGACTGAGGGAGTATCATGAAAGAACTCAGGGTGGGTCTGGGAGCTAGAAGTAAGAAGTTCTCAAGTATGCTATGGACTTAAGTTCAAAGGTTAACCAAGAGTCTGAGGCCTAGTACTCAGCGGTGTGGAATAGAGAGAGGTGCATTTGTGAAATGCTACTCTGTGTGTGTTTCCCCAAATCCCATTACCCATCCATTCACCAAACCCCTAACCTCTTCCCCAAGCTGTGTGATTTATTGAGGTGTGGCTTAAATTACACCATCAATGGATCGCACACTTGGTGGGGCGGATGTGGTAAAAGCAACACCAACTTACTGTAGAATCTTCTAAGCAGTAGCCCACACCAGCCCATTACCAAACAGCCCATTAAAAATGATCCATATTTCTTTAGATGTAGAATGAAGAACATCAGTCATCAGCATCCTCATCATTCAGAACTTGTGTTGCCTAACCGTAAATGCCTAACCTAAGATTGTCGACTCCAGACTTTGAGTCCACACATGTTTCCAAACATAAAAAAGCACTGACTGCGTGGAAGAAAAGTATCAGGCAGAGAATAACATTCAGTGATTGGAATATTTTTTTTTCTAAAGGCTTTTCAAGTAACTATAAACACTTTGAGTTGAAAAATAAATGACTTCTCATTGATGAGTATGGCATTATGCACTATTATGGAGTACAAGTTGTGTATGGTACTAAAATAAGGAAGCCATGCTCATTGCTAGCCAGCGCCTCTGCTAGTTTACTACTGTCTGCAGTTGTAGTTGACAACTATCTATTTTTATTTTCAATGACCCTGCTCTTTGCCAAATGCATTTCTCTTTCTACCCTGGGTCCAAAGAGGCTGATGGATAATAAATAAGTTACTACATCAGTCACACACCTCATGTACGGAATGAGGCTATATTAATATATTATCCTGTCTGCAGTAAGTAGACGTTGAGGAAAATGAATCTAATGGACTTCACTACAGGTAAAGGAACGGATTATATAGATTTTATTTGGCACATTCGTCACTGTGTATCCCATATGCCAAACTTGGTATCAAATCATGCACTTACTCCCACTTTACTCTGGCTTTGCCCGCCACCACGTATTTCCAACAAATTCATTTGCTGGTCAGTAACCAAGGAAAGGAAACTTTATTTTCTCTACTGCAGGGGTTGGGTAGCGGGATTAGACAGGTAGGGTACAGCTTATTTTATATAAAATAGAGGGGCAACTACACATCATCAATTCATAATCTTTGGCTTATTCAGTCATGGTTCGATTCAAAAGGGAAAAATCTGAACAAGTGTAAATTAATCTGTGATAGAAACCATGATATATGTTCTGGAATCACTTCACATGGGTATCGCATGATTAAATGTGGCACATGCCAAGAATTACCCACCCACCCTTTCACTCATATACCATTTCCTTTATTTTAAGCTACCTTCCATTCTTTCATGACTCCCTCAAGCCATCAAAGCTCATTATGTGAGATTTTGCTGCATTGTAGATAGAAGAGTCCATAATAACCACTGTGGCTGGTAAAGCTGGGGGGGTTTCACCTCACAGTAATTTTTTATGATGACGAGTGACGCCATGGCAATAGCTAGTAAGCATAGTAATTGCAAGAAATATGTGACTTACCAGTGCCCATCCTTGCTGCCGCTTCTCCCCCTGCAACTGACCCATTGCCATCTCCTTCTGCAGTGGCATTGGAGCCGGCATCACCGATGTTCTTTGTGGCTAGAATAAAACATTACACATAACTTAGATCCAGATACGCAACCCCAAATACAACAGCAATGCAGCACTACAGCACTACAGCTCACTTAGCATGTATCTTCCAAATATCACTCTGGGCATTTGATTGGTTGGTTCACAAAGTTAGACAAGCGAGGCGAGGAATAATGGTCAATGAAAAACGCATGGTGTTGGGTGGCAAATGCAATGAGACTAGGAGCTCATACTTTGTTTCCAGCCTTGCTGCACTGTCATTGGAAACTGCTGGTTTACTGTAACTATAAATGAATAGGTCTGCACTGCTGCTCACTACATTGGAGGGGGCGTGGTCCATGATGACCATGGCCACTGTCTCATGAACTGAATTGTGTTAGAGGCATAAGTAGGAAATGAAAACCTTCTGAACAAACATACATTGTGATTTTTATTTAAAATACTAGCTTACTTGGGCCTGCTATCTGAATCTTCACGAATCACGATAGATAGCACCAGCATTCCAATAGTCCAATAAATACCCCAAGATTCTACGGTTCTATCCCAAGAAGTCCACAACCATCGTAAAAGGACTTACTGGGATCAGCAGAGCGAGCGAGAAAGCAGAAGAAGGGTGTGGTTGGGGTTGGGCGGGTCAGGGAGGAGTGGCTAGCCCAATGTTGTAGGCGCTGACTGTTTGGTCGCCCCAGGGCCGACCAAACTAGTCATGCACACTCTCCTGTTTTCTCCATGTAGGCTGCATGCAGCCTGCATGGAGAAAACAGCCTCCCCATAGACGCCTGTGTGGTCGGCATCCCAGCCAATCACAATGCTGCCATTGCAGCATTGTGATTGGCTTAGGGGAGGGGAGGGAGGCTGCCTGAGGCTACTTCCTGCCAGGACGACGCAACGCGGGACCCGACCGCCGAAGGTAAGTTTTTTTATTTATTTTTTATTTAAAGTTACCCCCCCTCGCTGGGCGACCCCTGCCCCCAACCAGCGATTGGTCCAAATATAACATCAATATTGTTTAAATGCTCCAAAAGGTCCCAAATGTGATGTATCAACCAAAACACAAAAAATGTTTAAATATTTGAAGGTTAACACCATGCTCAATCAAGCATCCTAACATCTCAATGTAAACGTACTGCCCTATTCCAAACACACAGTGGCATCAAGTATGTACACCTCACCTCACCAAGCTGTATAATATGAACACTAACATGCCTCAATTATTGTATGTAAACTATGTACTGATGTACTGATCACAAGGAGCAAAGGATATCTGTCAATCTAAGAGAAAGAAAGGCAAATGTGTTGTATTATTTGGTTTCTAGACCTAATGAAGTTGGTTGACGAAACATGTGTTGGCTAAACAGGGACAACTGTATGGCTAGAACATAATTGGCTAAATTTGAATAACTGTATGGCTAAGAACAAGACTACTGAATAAAGAAGATTTGGTCCATGTACTGGACTTTAGAAAATGATTGGAACACTTATCCATCAAATATAATTTTTTGTTCAAGGGAATCAACTGTATTTGCAACCTCTCTGGGATTGTGGAAAAGTGGGTAGCTGGATCTCCCCTCTTGGAGCATCACATTATTGTATCCAAAATGATGAATCTTATATTCCTAGTCCTGCACCTGTACAGCTTTCCTGGCTACCTTTGTGGGGTTTCTCATAGAAAATGTTTTAGCTTTCCAGAGCACTAACCATAATTACTGTGAAAAAAGAACCCCTGTTTTCTTCATTTACTGCAGTATCCTCTGTAGGAAATGACTTTAGTTTTACAGTTTGGATTCCATCAGGATGGAATTCAAGTTTTCCACACATTGGTCATAAATACAGAATGTTAGCGCTCTAGTTGTTTATTAGATAGCTGTGTTGAAGCAGTAGATCAATGGGGAATCAAGTGAGAGACTGCTGCTGGTATTAGAAGGACATGTTTTTTTCCCAAAATATCAGACTTTTCCTCTCTCATGGCATGAAAGGTAGTGTGAAGTTATAGAACATATGTTCTCATTTTACCTTCTGGAGCACCTTCTATAACCTCTATGAGAAAATCATGAGAGAAAACAGTTTTCTCTCAAACATGATTCATTAAATCCCATCAGAGAGTCTGCATTTTTCATAGGATAAAATCAACTGAGAACTCAGCAGAATTCCTAAAATGAGTATAAAACCATTAATAATTGTGTTAGATTGCGACTAAAATCTTTTATCTCCCTTTATATGTGGTCCTTTTTGTGATCCGCTGTTGGAACTGGCACTTTCTGATTGGCTGAGGCGATGCCTAGCCAGGCAGAACCTACCACTCCCATAAGGGGATTACACTCACTGTATAACCTCGGCTCACCCTTGGGTAGCTTGGCACTGAGCAGTAAGGCTTATCACAGAGGCAATGTGTAAAGCATGGGCACAGCACTCTCACACAATAAATACACCAAGTGTTAAAAAAGAGTCTTCACATGTGGTGTATGTAAATAAAGTTTATATTCAACACACACATTAATTAGCACAACATGAACATCATGTATTTCTGGCATAAATCACATTTGGAAATATCACTAGCAGTACTAGGACCAACTGTGTTAAAGTGACATCAGTAGTATGCACACTTGGGAAAGATCCTACTTTCCCCCCCCCCCAGCAACATTAAGCAGTGCAAAATGTTGTCAGAAAATTCTTTTGTCGTTTAAAATTTGACGTTACACGGAAAACGTGATTAATATGGAGGTGGCGAATCCATCAAAGTAGGTGAACTTAAGAATGCAATTCGTTCCAAAAAGTCATCCCTATCGTTAGTAGAAAAAAGGGATGCCATCCAATTTAGTAGGCTGAAGGAACAGACGTGTTCCTCATAATCCAATGCTTCCAAGAGCATATCCGGGCAACTTGTGTAATACTCGATGAAGCTCCGTCTCAGTAAGTTCTGCGCAGTCGCACAGATATTCCATTCAGCCAAGACTCCAAGTGCAGCTGCACGCGCCATACGCCCATCCCCGGAACAGACCCGCTCATGGGCCACTAAGGGACCCATTAACTGGTCATAATCCGGGTCTGAACATGATGTATTGGAGAGGCATAAATTCAAAGCCCAGTAGAAGGGGCACCGCTGACAGTAGAATACAGGTTGCATGCAAGTAAAGTAGGCAAAGCGAAAAGTTAGTCCATAACTCATGCTAAGCGTCGCTAATGGCAAGCATCCAAAAAGTTGTTGCATTCGGTCACGGTACAGTTGCAATTGGCCTGGTCTGTGCATTACCACAAGATGAGCAGCCATTGTGTAGAAGCAGCAGAAGGACCAGGATTCCACCATCTAGCGCCAGCATTAATGGGAATCCTCCGAAGACGCTGGAAAAAATAGAATGAATAAAGGCCGGTATTACTCCAAATATCGTCTGAAAAGAAGTCACAAAGCCGGATCCCACAAGTTTAAAAAAATGAGCAAGGCCTTTGGTGTCAGACGCATTAAATATTTGATGTATCAGCTCCCCAAAGTGAAGTGGGAGGTTTGTGTTCAGAAGTGACTGAATCTCGCTAGATGTTCTAGCCACCTGCAATTCGAAGGTCTCTCGAGCCGAAGTGAGATGCACTTCTTGTTGAAACAATAGCGCTTTGAGTCTGCTTAATTTGATGAAATCTGTTTTCAAAGTCGGAATGGAAGGCCAAATGGAACTATCTATTTTCCCATGCGGGGTGGAAAAAGCACATTGCTACAACAAGTAACACGTTGTGAAACTGTTACTATATACGGGATTCCTGCCCGCAAACCACAGCAGTCGTGGTTATTCAAAATAAGATAACTGCCGTTAGTAAGCAATGTAAAAGCGGGAATTATTGCTGGGACAGGAGTTCCTTTAAAAAAACAGGCAAGATTAGGCACGGAGACATTACAAGCGCCGTGCAACTTAACGTGTTTACAAACTAGGGTATGTCCTACTGTGGAATCGCAGTCCTCCCCTGTTAGGAAAACTTCCTTATCCTCCAGTTGACATCTGTAAGTGAAAGGTAGGGACCATGATTCATGGAGAAACGTACTTCCCAGGGGTTCAAAGCGGTCAATTAGGAAATGTTTCATGCAAGATCTAAATTGAAACAGCGAAAATGGGAGAGAGATAACCCCATGAATTAATCATACAGCTAAATCTGTCTCCGCCACAGAGAATGGCAAGTGTTCTAATTGTTCAATGTGTAATAGCGTGTATGTAGCGTCTTTCATGGACATAAATCTATGTTTATCAGTTAGATTGAATGGTAAAAACAATGCGGAAGCATTCAAATAATCCCAAGGTACTTTTCCCATTTTGAGAGTCTGTAATGTCCATGCAAACTTCATCACTGATCGTAATTGATTTTGACCATGATATAACACAGATACATCATTCTGAACAATATCAATAACAGAAGAAACAATATTATCCAAGGTATAAATACGTGAAGACAGTGTGTTAATACTATTGTCGACCACTGCAAGGACTTTTTCTAATTTTGCTTTGTCAATTTGGCGCAGACAAAGTGCTGCTTCAATCTGCAAAAGTTTCCATACTTCATTGTAAGCTGCATAGATAAATCTCTTTGATCTAGGAATCCTAGGAACGAAGATAAAATCAGCCAAATTGATGTCAGTCCACAAGAGTGACAAGGGTTGTTTTACAGACGATACAGTGGAGTGTTCCAACCATTGTTGGCACAATTTACCCACCGAATATGTGGTGACCGAATGTGAATGTGGAAAACGAGGATCTGGTCTAGTCTGTGTGAAACCAGGCGTTGTATTATAAAAACGTAGTTGGCAGGCATTTGAACTGGTTTGCCACAGCGACCAACTGGTAGGGTCAACAGCAGAGACATTAAAAGTGTCATTACGGAACATAGCATTTAATACCTCGATCGTATAATTTGTTTGTGTGCGCCAATTATCATACTCCGCCAATGACGGAATTGACGGGATATTTAAAATGTTTGCAGTTGCCAAGCCAAAACAAGTAGTTTGGTATACTGTATCATTTAAAAATAGCATTAGTGCCGTAATTAGGCAGGCACGATGTAAAGCTTCAGTTCCCTGAACCTACCAAGCCTTGGTGCCCCAAATCGATTTCAAATCAATGGTATCTCTCCAGTGATCATAACCCTGTATGGCCAATTCGGTTCTAAAGGAATTGGAAGAGATTAATTTTGTGTGGGTCAGAATAAATTTGGATTGAGACGACATCTGCAATTTAAAGAAATAGGATTCCGGATTGGACGTGTTATAATCTGTGAAATAGGTGAACTTATCCCTAAGGGTTTTAGAACTCCCCTGAACGGGGGTTGGACAATGTTCCCATTGTGTGTAATTAAAAACAGGTCTTAACATGTTCGTTTTGTGTAGGAAATGATGCCCATAGAGTTGATAACAGAATAAGTCTGCATAATTAGCAGAGTTTAAATATAAATCTTCAGCATCGAAAGCAGCATAAATTTTAAATCAGAAAACAATGAATGTACTGTTTGTACATCCCAATCATCGGAATGTATATCCGGTGTTACCACATCTCCTAATGAAACGCAAAACACGTATGGTATCTTGAGGACTTTCGTCGGGCCGTGAATTTCAAATGCTACTTTATCCCAAACGATGCCATCTGCAACCGGGAAGGCTGAAATGTTCACAAGAGTTTGATCACGTTTCATGATATGGGACGATGTATGGGGGGCCAGAATGTCATCAACCAACTTTACAGCAGAGCATTCTGGCAAATAATGACCATTGATGAGCAAGAAAAATACTGTCACAAATCCAATTGACATGAAGAGGAAAATCAGGATAAGGGCCAACCAGATGTAGGTACAGGGCGGGAACAGGTAAGTCTTTTTGAACCAAGAGATGAAAATACTTGTTTTAGTCAGTGGAAGTGCCAAAGTGGGAGATCAGGAGGAAGAGTCATAAGAGAAGCTCGTACGATCCCCAAAATAACCACTTGCTCCCATATTCATCAAAGGCGGTAGGGCGGCATCAGCTTGAGGTCGTCGAGGACTGTTCAGCACTTCACTGTGGGACTCAACCGCAGGGTAAGTATACTCGACTTCTGCGTTGGAAGAGGATGGAGGCAGGACAGGCAAAAGGTCAATATTAGTTTCCATCTCACCCTCAGCGATACGGGGATTAGTCGAAGAGGTTGAATGCACCGGATTCATAGAGATAGCGTTGCATGAAACTGCAGGAGTTACACTATTCAGAATCTGCCAGATGGTGTAGCTTGACATTGTCGACTGAAATATATCTGTTTTCTTTGCGACCAGGCAAAGGCGGTAGTATTAATGTACGAGTACCCTTCAATCCAAGTACTGGGACCGGTGTACGATAAGAGGGACCAAATTATTTTTTGTTCTCCAGCCTTTCTTGTACCAGATCTCCAATCTTAGGAAGCCAGCCGGCGACCAGAATCAGGATTGCTGTGTCATTGGAAGAGGGCAAATGTTCAGTTGCGTAGCTGTCACGGGTCTTTTGTAGGTCCTGTAACATAGTAGAATGATTATCTACGTCAAAGGTTGCGGAAGCCGCCACAACGTCTAGACCATCAAGGTCTGGCACAAACATTTTAATGCCAAAGAGCATTTTGTATGGGGTCCGTCCACCCAGAGATCTTCTAGGGAGATTATTGAGTGCAAGTTGAACTCCATACAAATGGGCCAGCCAGTTCCTGCCAGCACCTAAGACCCTAGCTGTCAAAGATTGCTTTAAGTCACGGTTCATCCGCTCCACTATAGAATTTCCCTCAGGCCTGTATGGAGACGAAAACTGCACCAGCACCCCCATCCACTTCATCGCGTCCTTGTACGCCTTAGAGGCGAATGCTGGACCTTGGTCAGAATGGAAGGTGCCACAGGCAAACATCCCGACAAAGACACGCAAATCTCTAATGACATTTAGAGCGTCAGCACTGCGTTGTGGCCAAACCCATAGGAATCTAGTGCACTAATCAACCGCAAGAAAAATGTATTTATATGCAGTATCAGAAGACAATGGACCGCAGTGATCAAGATATACACAGCCAAATGGCTGATTAGAAATACATTGCTGTGTTTGTGGTGGGCGTGAGACCGTAGACAGTTTGATTTGTTGATAAATGTCACACAAAAGCACATAATTACGGGTTTGTTTATATAAACCTCGCCACCAATAATGTTGCTGTAACATAGAGACAGTCGCAGACACCCCGGTATGTGCGGAAGCCTTGCCCTTGTGTGTGGCTATGATCAGAGCAAGTCTGCGGTCCATGTTGGGAATCAGCCGATCCCCAACTGATGGAATTTTAGCATAAGGAACTTGTTCGGGAGATAAATGATAAGAATACTTCGAAGGGAAGCCCTGCGGATAAGCAGTTCCATCCTTTGTAGCAGCTACAGCTGATAGAATGTCTTTATCTATCTTAGTCATGGACCTTGTAACTGCTGCAACGGAACACGTGGCTACTGCAGATTTGGTTGCCTCGTCAGCCAAAGAATTACCAAGAGCATGTGCTCCCACACGCTGATGGCCAAGAGTATGTATAACCTGTGTGAGTGGCAGACGTTGTTTAAGGTCTGCCACTCAAACCGAAAGCGTTTTATGCTTTATTGCGCTGCCTTTAGAGTCTCGATAGTCATTTTGAGACCAAAAGAATAAGTTGTCATTGAAAGACTGAACACAGTAGTAACAATCGCATACAATAAGAGTATTCACATTAGGATCAGCAAACTCAAGAGCTAGAACAAGAGCACGCAGCTCCGCCAATTGTGCTGTACAGTCTCCAAGTGCCTGAGTATGCACTATAGAAGACTTAAATTCTCCATTTACTATTGAACCAGCCACAATAGCGCAAACTGCTGCATAAGCGTGTTTGGACCCAACGGCCGGTTGAGCCGAGCCACGGTGTAAATGATACATTCATACTCGTCCAAAGGAAGCAACGACAACGGAGGAGGATGAACATGTTCATACTGTAAAAACTCCTGTGTCTGAAGAGCAGGATCAAAGATAAACGTGACCTCAGCCGATGTCAAAGAAGTAGCCCATTGTATCCAACGGGGATGTAGTGCCTTAGAGTTGGGAACACTTGCCTTAGTCACTGCTTCTAAAGCAGGGAGAGGCGTGACCATAAGAATGCGTTTTCTCTGCACCAGCGAGCGTTCTTTCAGAATCGCCATTTGGACCACCGTCAAAACTTTTTCAACATTCGAAAATCGCATTTCAGCCGATGTGTGTAAATGTGATTTGTATGCAATTGCTACTGTGTCTCCCTCATTGAACGTTAGGTAAGTGAAACCTACCGTCCCCGGTACAATACGTATGACCAGGTTCGTGGTATTATCACGCATCAACAAGTAATTAGTCGCTAGTATATCTGACCGAAGAGCTGGCAGAAGAATATGTTGGTTGTATCAAAGCATAGAGCGGTTTGATATGCTGGGCATAATCAGGGATGTAAGTCCTCCCGAAATTTAAAAATCCCAGCAAAGACTGAAGTTTCTTCAGCGTAGACGGAGGTTGCAATTGTGCACATTTCTCCAGAAAGTGGGGGGCTAACCCCCTACCTTCATTATTGAGCTCATAGCCCAAAAAGAGCACCGCAAAATGAGCGATGTGTGATTTTGCAAAATTGAATTTGTATCCATAGTCGGCAAACAATAAAATGATGCGATCGACTCGGACAAGATGCGGCATTAGTTCGTCGTCCGTCAGAAAAATATCATCTACGTACGAGAACGCATCGGGATCTATGCTGTGCAATAAAGACACAACACTTGCAGCAAAAGCCCCGGGGCTGTTCTTATACCCCATAGGCAAGGGCGTAAACTTTTTCTGATTTTCGACGGCGGTGAATGCTGTCAAGTCACGGGTCTCAGGAGCCAACTTATGACTGTAGAAACCATTAGATATATCCAGTGTAGTTTTGTATTTTTTACGAACAAGGCTGTTCACCAGCACAGAGCTGTGTGTGTTCTGTACTGCAAATGTATGACAATGACTATTCAGATTTCGATAATCCAATACAATGCGATTTGAACCATCAGGTTTTGAGTCAGAATGTCACAAACGGGAGCCTTAGCCTCTCATCTGATTGGATACTGCGGTTGTGGTTGTGGCACAGACCGTAATGGTATCTCATGTGCCGGTGAATCACTATCCCAGCCCACCTGGTTACGGTACACCGCTAGGGCAAGGGCCAAAGCCCACTCAGATGTGTAAGCCTTTGCATGTTCTTCAGGGATGTAATGCAAAAAACTCACAAATATCACGTCCTCCCCTCTAGAAGCGGCAAGCACAAATGCTGGAGGCCAATCTGCCTCTGCCAACAAAATGTCATATGAGGAGGTGAGATTTTCCCAGAAAACCGCCATGATTGTACTCTGTATATCACCTACAATTTGGAAGACAATTTCATAGAGTCTATCCGGGGGGCAACTCGGGTATCTGTTGTTTCTACTGTAATAAATGTATCAGTTGCTCTCGCCTCCAGACAGGGACACAGTGCCTCCCGCACTATGGTAACCTCCGCTGCGCTGTTGAGTAGAGTCACCGCCCATGTCCAATCTAGAAGCCGCGTTCTCATCGTCTGAGGCAAACTTTGCTGTTAAAGCGGGACCTTTTTCTTCTGATACGGGGGTCGAAAACAAGGCAGTTCCTCTTGTTTGCTTTTAACGTCAAACTGTCGAGGTTGATCCCATCCCTGTTGTGTGGTCGGACCTTTGCCACGATCCTAGAGTTCCCCTCCACCAACTTGAGAGTCCGATGTGTCCTGTAAAGAATGAGGAGAGCGCTGATCAGGGATGTGAAATCGATCAGGAGTCTTAATTTTCATGGGGTCGCGCAAATCATAAGTACGCTCAGGTGTCGGTGAACCAGCACGCAAACCTTGCTTCTGTTGTTGCTGCCCCTGTCTTTTATTTCTCTAGTTCTTTTTAGGAAAGAACGGGCGCCCATCCTTTTCAGTCTGGGCTTTTTGTTGAGTTTGAGATTGAGTTTGCAATTGAGTAAAAGGCTTAATTCCCAGACTATTGCGCCCTATGGTTTTATAAGCTTTAGCAATAATCTTTGGCAATTTGCACTGTTTGTCTGCATTCGCAACAGCCTCCAAGCGTTGCGCCACTTGCAAGCTTACAGCATCCCCCTTAACATTAACAAGGACCATATCGGAAACAATGTCGAACACCCCCACCAGTCTCAACCCCAACTCTAGAGCCGCCTCGGCCCATGTTCATCCTGAACACTTTTTATCACGGAAGGGAGTACGGTCATTAAAGGAGTGCCATAATCGAATAAACCGCTGCAAACACTCTACCCCAAGTGTTACAATCAGCCAATTCGGGAACTAGGCCTTTAGGTAAACTCATAGTCAGGATCATGTGTTTCTCCACAGGCGTGGTATTTGGAAAATCAGCTTTGAGTTGTCCAAATTTTTCAGCAAGCCAATAAGGAAATTTGTCTTTATTTTGCGGACGCTTGCCCATCACTGAATTAACCATGACAGGACTGATTGTGCAACCACCAGGTCCCGGTGGTTGCGCAGCAACGCCAGGTGGTCCCACCTGGAAGTTGTGCGACATGAACTGAATAACAGCTCTATGTACTCGTATTAACGAAGTATGCAATACGTGTAGCTCTGCAACTGTAGCAGTAAGATAATTTGGATGCAGGGTATACCCAGCCAAAATGGGCCATGTGGCCCCATCTATTGATAAGGGGCTTAAACGGACCGGTGTCATAGGGTGAGGAAGGGCGCCATTAAACCAAATTGAATGTTGCCAAGCTGTTAGCGGAACTTCAAGAGATCTATTCGGTCGATAATTCTGCGGAAGGGCAGTGGCAGTATATTCGTGAAACAAGTGAGCTGTCCCATCAACTGCCGGAAAGGTGACCCAAGAATAAAATACCTCAAAGCGGTGAGCTGCATCCGCCTCAACAACAAAAATAAGCGCAACACCATCAGTAGGGACCCCATATTGAGTCAAATACGCCATGACTGGTGCGCGGTTAGGATGTGCTATTGCAACCGCCATAATCAATAGCTGAGATTAACAATTTAGGTGTGGCAGCGCTATAACGGGTTAAAAAGAAAGAGAAAGACCTTTTAAAATTCAAGCTTGAAAAGCCTATGCAACTTTAATATAGGAGGCTACACCATCACAACTGTCTCCGTAAACAGATGTGAGGGGTTTGTGGACAAGCACAAGCACTACTCAGGAGTCTCGCAGATAAGTACCAGACCAAACGTTGGCGGCGCCATATTGCAGGGATTCTGCACATACACAGAACTATGCACAGGAAAACAGGACCTCGGTGTATAGGGTCTCAACCTTCCTACCACCTCAGTACCCAAAATCCCAAAACCGACTAGCTATAGTGTCTCATTCGTTCTCCTACATAATCATGAAGCTACAAATGATTAGACAACCCAGAACACAACACTCCCAACTCTCTCAGGAATTGCAATAACAAGACATACCCTTTTGCTCACTCACTCGTACTTGTCCACAAGAAGAAGGGTCAGAGTCACTGTTATAGTTCAAAATGTTTATTTTAACTATCGTGCTCTATTATGTAGTATACGAGCCACTGCCAGCAGCGAAATGCTTAAACCTAAAACAATTAGCATTGCTACAATGCCATAGAATATAAATGGGGATGTCATCATATACAGACAGTGGAAAAAGGACTATAAGGCCTAACCACCCTCCCCTTGGTAAGGTGAGGTTTATTATATAAAGGAAGATATCTGGGCTTTGTCAGCAGACCCCATACCTTAGTGCCTAGATGGAAGTTTTACATCATAGGAACAGCATAGCTCTTCTCCCTGGAAAGGTCCCTCTCCAAGTGTGTGTTAGAACAACATGCATCCCCGTAATGTCAAAGCATGAGTTTCCAGCAGCGCAGCTGTTAGCATGTTTTGTCTAGATGCTAGGGACTGACCAGAACAGGATAACAAGGGACATTGCTTGTCGACCTTGCACATCGTGTTCAGACTAAACTCCAGGAACAGGCAGAGAAAGCAGAAAGCAGACAGTTCTCATGTGAAAAGCACAAACAGAGTCTTGCAAAATAAAGTCATGTAGTAACGTGCGCAAAAGCAGCATATGGCAGCCGAGCTCATGCTAACTTAGCAATGTTGATAATGACCCTAACGGCCATATAACAGTAGGCCCAACTGTGTTAAAGTGACATCAGTAGTATGCATACTTGGGAAAGATCCTACTTTACCCCCCCAGCACCATTAAGCAGTGTAAAATGTTGTCAGAACTAGGTCCACCCTGGCAGTTATTACAATTCAATACCACACAGTCATAGGGTGTAAACACAGATAATCACAACAATTTTAAACCAATGTCAAACATTGTATTCTTTTGGCATGGAATCAACTTGTACAGAAACACCGCTGTGTAGTGCAATTAATAACAGGCAGTCCTCTTGCAGCCACTTACATAAACTCACTCAGCACCGATACGCAATGCCAGGAATATCAGGCAGGTCCATATGGAGCGCACTCGCACACACACTCACACAGCACCATAATGCAGTGCAACTGATTTCCAGCAGGTCATTTGAAAATACACATGCAAACCCCATGGCCCAAGCCCTCCTCTACCTTTCAGCAAACCCTGACTACCTTACCCCCATGGGTTGGAGATAAACAACCATCCCCCTGATACCAGGCTGATGGCAGACGGAGTCATACTTAGTCAGGGTCACGGGGAAGGAGGTGGGATAGTTAGCAGGGCTAATTAGGTGGCAGTTGTTACCATTCTGAAAGTTCACCCATGGTATGGGGAGCAGAAGCGACCTGAGGATCGATAGTCATTCATTCAAAAGGTTGCACAATTGCCTTCCGACACCAGTTTTGCAAAGCACAGGGGGAGTCATGTAGTCTCTTTACCCAATTTTGATCACTCTCGGAAGCGTTCTTTATCCCAGTCAATGAATCTCACCACCCAGGCCCGATCCGGACAATACTAGCTGGCAACACAAAGTCGTTGAGGCCGGGTGAGGAGAGGGCAGTTGATCCACTGAGGGTACAAAAGGAACAATCAATGAGTGGGGGGTGAAGCAGGGTAGAAAGAGGCATCCTGTCAAACACACATTGATCAAAGTAGCACCCAGGCAATCAGGGCACAACAGAACATGATTCTTCTCTTCCATACTTCCCTGGAAATGAGGCACAATGTCTGATGTGCATTGATACGAGCAGCATCAGACAGTTTAGTCAAACACAGTACCCTGGAAATGAGGCACAATGTCTGGTGGACGTTGATCTGAGTTGCACCAGACAGTTCCAGTCACACACAGTGAAGAGTTGCAAATTCTGTACCTCACTGGAAATGAGGCACAACATCTGGTGTGCGTTGATATGGGTCACACCAGACTATTCTGGTCACACACACACAGGAGCAAGTTTAGCAGTGCTGCAGGAGGTAGAATGAGGCACTCGTACTGGTATGCCCTTGCTTCAAGAGTCGCAACCTGTGAATTGGTCACCGCACGCAATCAGCAAGCAGGCGGTGTGTCGCACAATAGAGATGCGGCATGATTGACGAAGCGGGTCACGATGGATCCCACAGCCAGTGAATCTTCTCACCACCAATAAGTTGCTTATGGTTGTTGAGGCCCCCACGATGCAGGGGCCACACTCTTTAGATCTGGCCAGTATGTTGAGGGCTCTGCACAAGGAAATTTGGTCTCCAGGCATAATACTTAATTCCACCCTCACGTTGCACTACCGTTTGGATCCAGCAGACAATGTGAGCACTTAAGAGGGCACCGCTCTCCAGATGTCACACGTTGATGGTATGGATCCCTCGCAGGAGGTCTTTGATGTCCCTGAGACCTCCACATGAGAACAGGGGGCAAGCCAACAAGCCCTTTGAGAGCACATTTTAGGGTGCCACACAGCAGAAGGTAGTCAGCCCAGGCCAGCCACTGTTCAGGAAGGGTGCACGTCCCTTCCAATGGCAGTAATTATCCTTGTGCACAACAGATTCCTCTGGCAGTGTGCACCACACAAATCCAGGATGTCCGGTCCAGCGTCCTCACAAGTGTATCTCTGCCCTGCTGGAGTATGCACCAGTAGTTATACTGCAATGTGCCTTTGAAGTTGGGGGTGGCTCAGAGTGTTTTCCTTTGAACCACAGATGTTGTCCCTAAATTTCAGTCCTGTCTGCCATAAGGCTGTGGAATGCAGATCTTAGTCTTTAGTGGGGTCATGATCTGACTCCCCAGAGCCCAAGTGTCAAAACCTCTTCCTCCAATCTATCCAGCAAGGCCCTCAAATCGTAGAGGTCTGTCATTTCAGGTGAATGCCCAGTGTTTATAGCTGTCACTGGGGAATGCACAGATGTCATCCGCCAGCCTCCAGTGTGGACTGGAGTCAAACTAAAAGGCACACAACAAGTTTTAGAGCAGAGAAATGCCCTCTCTCTAGAAGTGGCATTTCTAAGCTATTAATGACAAATCCACCTTTACCACAGGATAGGGTTTGTCATTGTGAATCCAATGATAAGGAACATTATGAGGCTGCTCCACTGAAACCACTATAGCAGCCTGAAGTAATTTCAACCATTCCCCCATGTTAACCTATGGAAAGAGCAAACCTCATAGGTAGTGAAAACACACATGGGTATTCTTCACAACCTGGGCAGGGAACACACATGTGTACCTGTGCTGCCTTTCACCTGCCACTTTCTTCACCCCTTAAGACTTTCCCCCAGGGGGCTCTAATGGTAGTGAAAGGTTCCCTCATGATTTGCCAGTGGTTTGGAAAGGCCAACCTGGGCATAAGTGCAATTGCGATCACACAGGCCTGTAATGGCAGGCTTGACCCATGTTTAAAAACATCATAAGTGCAAGTGTGCATATACCAGCCTGCAATGGCAGTCTTGAGACATGTTTAAAAACATCAGGTAAGTACCAGTTCCTAACATGTGTAGGAAGGGTGCTCACACTTTCACACTGCATTTACAGTGAGAAAGTGCCCAGAGCCCTAAGGCCACTGACAGAGAATCAGCAAAACCCAGGAGGAAAAATCAAAAAGTTCAGGGAAACACTACCCGAAGAGTATCAGGTCTGACACCCACAAAATCTGTCATTCACTACAATGCATTTCAATGGGCATCTTGTCCCTAAGTCCTGTAGAAGCTGTCACAACATATTCTTCATGGTATGGCCAGCCAATAAGGACTGACTAGTCCCCTTTCAATTGGCCAATGAGAACATATGTGGACAACAATGCTGAAGACATGCCTGAATTTTTACCCCCTCTATGACCAACATGAGACCCTCTTTAAGTGCTAAGTTCTCAAACATTTGAATGGATTTACTCCAAATCACTTAAAGCATACTCTATGAATAAATTTCGAATATTTTTCCAAATCTGGTGTACTTCAGTCTAGTCAATTTTTTGTATCACAGAGCAAAGATTCTTAAGGGAATTCTCAACGGAAATCACACTTGTGGGACCCCAACACTTATTTCTTGGCCCCTGCTTGCAGAGCAGCACAGAACTTTCCATTGTTATATGCTTCCTACATATTTAGTAGAACCTTATTGGATTTGAACTGAGAGGAGCATGCTGGGATTGTCTGCAGTAGGGCATGCAGGAAGTGCTGCAACAGTGAGTAGGGTTGCACCTGGAAACCATTACCTCATTGGTTTGGGGTTAGGGAGGGGCCAGTAGTCACCCCCACCCACAGGCAGGTGGCAAGTACCAATGTGGCCCCCACAAGGCCTTTCACTTGTATTATTGCTCCATTTTGATGTTTAGGTCTATTTTTGTTGCTCCACAGTGGATGTCACACAACAAGGCCAAATGGAAATGGAACTACCACACATACTTCTGTGTCGTGTACGCATGATACAGTATTTTGTAGAGTAAATATTACTGGAACTGAATGAGAACTGGTCTCTTTCCTTCCGTCCCATATGGTTTCAGAGAGTTCAGACTGTGTTTCGCTGTTTATTGTGCTCATTCGAGTGTGAGCTTGACTTACGCCTCGCTATGCATTTGTTGCAGTGGCCAGATATAGATCTGCTTGCACGTCATTTGTGATTGCATATGCTGTGTTGTCAAGTGATGCTGCTTCCTTTGCTGCAAGAAGCCTATAATGAGCCAACTTCGCCAATGCTGTATCATTATTTAGATTCAGGTTTCCTGGCATTTGAGCACTCTTCTGATGCTGCACTCCTGGCACTGTTGCCTTCGGCATCTGCTGAATGGGCTTGTGATGACTATCTTGGATCACTTTGTGACTTGGATCTTGCTCTTCAGTCCTCTTTCGATGCAATGTCTGTGGATGCGGGCTCCCTCCGGGACCCTGAAATTCGGATATGGATGGTGTTGAATCTTGAAGATGCCATCCTCCTCTTTGGATGCTTCTTTGTCTCTCGGATTGGCATTTTTTTGTTAAATATTTCCTTTTTACATAGATTATGTGGTTTTTGATTGGCAGATTTTATTGGCTTTGATTCTGCTTGAGCTGTTGAAGTATTCTTATGAAACACAAGGCTTTATTTACTAACTTAGTGCTTCAAGTAATTTTCATGTAGTTGAATCCTCCAACCACAGGGAGGTGTTACAGGGATTATATTTAGTCTCCATTTTAGTTTCCCTTTTTTAATTTAGCATCTTTTTAAGATGGTGATTTAAACATGCTTTTTACAAACACAGGAAAATGACACACATGGATTTGAGTTTGATAGACACTGCTCTGTAGTCTGCACTGTTAGTTCCAGGGGCACACATACTAGAACAGGATGTCCTTGCTTTATTATGTGCTCATACGACATAACTCTCTCTCTCAAGGCTAAGTTTAGATGTTATTCTACATCTCTAGCAGAACTAGATAAGGCCGGTGGTTAATTATTTCAATTTGAATTTGGTGAGTGGCACTTCACATCAAATTTATCATAGAAGCTGCTGAGCGCTTCGACTCAGATGCAGCTCCACAGGCCCTGACATTCATCCTATGGAGGAAGATAGGTGTGCAAGACAAGATGTGAGCAGGCTTTCACAAAGAGATGGAGTGCATTCGTTAAAGCACTTAGGCCAGCTTCCTAAGGCATTATACCAAGGTATGGGGTTAGATCATTCCAACTGGGTCTGCCAGAAGGGTAATCACCTCATGCTCTTGCTAGAGTAGGGATTTAGTGATAGATAGGAGTCATATTAGGAACAATTAACATGGTTGATTTGTTTGTGTTTTTTACCATTCTAATAATGCTTATAAACAGTGATGTGTCTCATCTGTCTAATAATCACAGTTCATGTTTTACTTACAAGGATTACAAGGACTTCTGATTGACCGTGTCAGAGCCGCTGGCCTCTGAGGGACGGCCTTCAAGTGGGTCTCCACTTTCCTGAAGGACAGCATTCAGTTGGTTCGTCTATCCCCCTTCCGCTCATCCAAAGACCAACGTACCTATGGAGAGCCCCAGAGGTGCTCTCTTTCACCCACCTGTTCAATTTGTACATATGCCCTCTTGTATAATCCTTGAAAAAGATGAAGGTTAGAATATACAATTACGCTAATGATACGCAATTACTTTTTGCTATCAAAAATTCGCCTGAATCAAAATCTACTTTTCAAAGCATGATGCTGTTTATCCATTATTGGATTAATAGCAATCAAATCAAATTTAACTCTGATAAGACTTAGATTGCCATTACCAGTAGCAGACATGACCTGTGGAACCCCACATTCTGGTCAGCCACCATGGGCAAGTCCCCCCAACAGAAATTCTCAGTCAAGAGCCTTGGAGTCCTCATTGATAAGAACTTGTCTGTGAAATCTCAGGTAGGGGCTGTGATCTCATCCTGCTTCTAACAGCTTTGCAAATCAGAAAGATTGGCAAATTTCTTACTCTGGAAGCTCTTATCCAGGTTGCTCTTGCGTTAGTCATCTCGAGGGTCCACTATGCAAATTCTCTCTCCCTGGGTATACCTGAAGGACTCAATTGTAATTTGCAATTGGCTCACAACCAAGCAGCCAGGCTCATCTACCGTCAGCCTAGGAGCTGGAACTACACCCCCCTGATGAGGCAACTAATTGGCTGCCAGTGAAACAGCGAATGCTATTCAAGACTGGCTGCATTTTTTTAAAATCTCTTAATGGCAGCAGAGTAGCTTAAATCTCAGGTTGCATTCAAATGTACACTCCCTACGTAACCTGAGATCCGTTCACCTGAACCTTCTCACCATCTCCCAATTCAAGAAGAAAATATTGGATGGCTCTAGCTAATAAACCGTCTGGTCTTGATGCACTGTACAAGTACCGATTACATAACATAACAAGTATTAGATCTTTTCAATAAACATCTGAAAATGCATTGTTGTCTCTTCTCTTTGTAACACGGTGAGCATACAGAAGTGACAAACGAAAGGGTTAGAACGGTTACCATGAATACCTTGGGAATAAGAGTGCTCGTGTTTGAGGTTGCTGACTGCAACTATGACTCTGGAGGTTTAAGAGCTTAGGGGCCAGATGTACAACCATTGTAAATTGCACCTCACAATTATCCTCGATTGCGAGTCGCAAATTGCAAGGCGCAATTTACAATGTACTACAGTGTCAGAGACACTGATTGTGATTCCCAATGGGGTCGCAAAATGCGAGGCTCATGAATATTAATGAGTCACTCGCAATTTCCGACCCCATTGGGAATGGCTGGCCCTCCCAGGGATGTTGGCCTGCTGGGCTCAGCAGTCCTCCATGTCTGGGACTGCTTTTCAATAAAGCAGTTTTTTTTAAATGCAGAGTTTTGTTTCATTTTTTAAGGGCAGGTAGTGGTCCCTGGGACCACTGCCTGCCTAAAAATATTTAACCCTGCATTTGCAAGGGAAGGGGTCCCCTGGGGTCCCCTTCCCATTTGCAACTGCATTACCACCCTCTTGAAGAGGGTGGTAATTTGCGAGTGCTTGCGGCCGCAATTGCGGTTGCAAAACATTGCCACATGGCTTGTGATTCGCTAATAGGAAGGAACGCCCTTCCTAATAGTGAGTCGCAAAACACTATTTTGCGAGTCGCAAATTATTTGCAACTCGCAAAATAGTGTTTGTACATGGCCCTATCAGAATTAGCATGCCCAAACGGGTCGCAAACCCATTTGCGCATGCTAATTCTCGTCGTACATCTGGCCCCAGATGCGGTACAGTGAGCTAGCCAAAACAACATTTAATGATAATATAAGAAGACTCATTCTCAGTATTATGATTTTTTGTCGGGCTGGGCAATCCCGTTCATCATTCCACCTCCAGGCAGGTTTAAAACACAAGAAACTGCTAAATTACCCGTGGAATCAACTTCACCTATTAACTCCCTAGAAGATAGTGCAGGATTAGGCAGGCTCCATTTTTCACTATTCAAGATGGCGGCCTCCAGTAGTTTTTCCTAGTTTTAGAGTGAGGGGGTCTAGTGTTTCAGGAGGAGAGAGAAGTGTTCATGTGTTCGCGTGGCGCGTCTGGCGCGCTGCGCATTTCAACTCTCTTTCTGTGGAGAAAGCAGCGTTTCTGGTCTGCGCATTCTTCAGGCTGGAGTTTCGTATGGGGAGTACCGGTTTTAGTGCGTATCTCCGCCTGACATTTCCTGTGGTAATTGGTGAAGTATTACAGAGTAGTTCTGGAGTTCTCTCCCGGGAGACATTCACTTTCAGCAAGAGGAAAAGTCCTTGGCCACGCCTCAGGTTTCCACTGACTCAAATAGTTGTCGGAGTATTTTCACGAAGAAGTCAGTAAGTCAGTTTTTCCCCGTTTCTATGACTAATTTTCCCAGCGCGCTTATGGGGTTTTGCTAGCAAAGATTCGTATTAGAACAAACATCGTATTTTTAGCAAAATTCCAGCACAGGCTCAGCTTAACCTGTGAAGTACTGAAGGCTATAGATCTTCTAGTGACGAGTACCAGTGCATTCACAGAGTTGCTAGAGGGTTTTTGAGGCAACCAGATTATTATTGAGATATTGAACCTGCGCCTTGCTTTGATTTCAATTGAAGAATACAAAGACATTAACCGAGACTTAAATTTGAGATAAGCTGCTGAATCAATAAGGAAATAGCACAATTGAAAGGCAGCCAGAGCAGCTTCAGTCAGACTATTTTCATTACCTATTCAACTTACAAAGTATGTAGAAATATATATATATTATACTTACCTACAATTTTGCCTGCTGCAGCTGTAAATGGAAGAGACAAAAAGAGAGAATTAATGGCTGTATAAATTTCGACAAATACAAATAAACAAGTAAAAGAAAAGAAAGAGAGAGAGAAGCTAAACCACTGTGGAAAGCAGGTAAAGGAGATATGCTAGGGGAAGCGCAGAAGTAGTAACTAAGCCTAGGTTGAGGGAGGGACTTATGTAAAGAATTAATGATTTGTATTTGTGTTTGCAGATGCCAAGTAGTCCCTCGCTAGGATTCCTGTGAGGAGGAGGCACAGCAGTGGAGTCTCTCTTGTTATTCCCATCCCCTTTTCCCCCTCTTTACTGGGAGTGGATTTAAGCATTCACTTGCAGTGGAGTTTGGGATTTGGGGAAAAGTCCTTCTGCTCCTGTGGAAGCCCCAGTTATTCAGGTGCGTGGTACTGACACACAGAGCTTTTGTGTCCACCCCAGAAATGGGGCTTGGGAAATGAGCAACCCCTCCCCTATGGTTACTCCAAACCAGTTCTGGGGGCAGTTTCTCTTCCATTGAGCCTGGTGCCTGACTGGCTAGGGTGACAAAGAAAGGGAGGATTCCCAGGTATTAACTACGTCTGCCTGTTACAGGGTAGGCTACTTTGAAGTTAACTAAGTTCCTGGACACAGCCCAGATGGTCAGCCTGCCAAAGGAACAGATCATGTACCCACAGCCACGCCTTTTTCTTAGCTCTGAGATCAAGTTCACACCTTGCCAAGGGAACTGCTTCTAACTGGCAGTTGCAGCTCATGGAAACGGGCCTCTAGATGCTTTAGATGCTCAAGGAAGGGAAAGAATACATTTTCAAAAACTATCCTTTTCAAACTATTTATTAGAAATCTGACTTCATCAGTGAATCGATGTTGTAATAAATATTCCAAAACCCAAACATGAACTTTGTAGCTTTTTCCTATCCATAGATAACTATACTAAATTTACTATTGTATCCCAATGCTTTCCTGTGGAAGAGCCAACCCTGCAACAGTCAAACAGATTTTTGGTTTTTTCCACTGTAAGGAAGTTTCACATAAGGCTTCTATGTGTCCTACTTTTAAAGGCAATTTACCTTCCTGTTGGGCAGTAAGGCTTACTTGTGGGTGACAATATTTAAAAGGAAGGTTTAGGTCTGTCAAAACGGGGAAATTTTGACAGGTTGAACTTGCAGTTAAAACCATCACAACAAGGCTACACATGACAGGCCTGCATTCAGGTTTGCACCATCACTGCAATGGGTGGCATAATTAACACTGCAGCCCACTGGGGATTTTGTATACACATACTAAGGGCTTATAAATAAGTTAAATATGCCAATTAGGGGTATGTCTATTTCATCATGTTGGAAGGAGGAGCATAGACACCTTACCATTGGTTAGCTGGTGTAATGTGCACATAGTTCTACAGACAGGAAAGCAAAAACAGTCAAAGCAAAAATATGTGCTTACAGCATGCAAGAGATGCCTACCCTTCTTGTGATACAATAGCTACTCTACATGTGTGGGTGGGTTTATTGCACAGGACAGGAATTGCCAAATCTGACCATGTGAAGACAATATAGCATTAATGTGGTCTTCACAGGGTAACATTTATGGTCTATTCCTAAATCTGCTATAGAGTCTCAATAAATTGGACTAAATAAATCAAGTAATTCAAAAACTACTACTACAACAAATTGTCAAGGCTCTTTGACTGTGTTCAATTTCTGCAGGGCAATAATGACACATTGTTAGTATGGGCTGCTGCCATCAAGAAAAAAAATCGGAGTCTAAAGGTAGTTCCTGTGTCAACAGTTTGTCAGTGCCCCCAACAAGCCAAAACTAATAAAGCCCACTGATGATCCTACTAAAGTGGTTAAGCCCCCATAAAACCTTTGCTTAGGCTCTTTTCCACCTCCTCTGTTTCTAGAGCTACAGCATGCACCTCCTATTGCTACCATGGGCATATAGTGATAGTTTGGGATCAAACATGATCAGGATGGCTCCTGTACTCTGCGACGTGTTGCCCTCTCCTCTCCAAAATGTACTAAGTCTCAATCTGCCAATGCATGAATCCAAGGTCACAAAATCAATAAGTGACATGGTCCGCTACGCAAGGGCAATGTGGTGGGGTTAGATACTTGAAAGTGCTCTGAAATGGCGTGATAGAGAGTCCTGACAACTTCAGTATTTTTATGGAACAAAAAATGTTCTATCATTACTTTCCCTACATTTCTCCTGATAAGTACAGAAACTCAGTTGTGTCGGTAAGACTATTGCCCTGGACAGGAAAGACCAAAGTGATGCACTGGAAAGATCAATAATTTTGCTTTGAATTTATATCAGTTTTTGGGTTGTGGGTAACTGCTTGGGCCTGTGGTTTGCCAGCTCTGAGGAACCTTACTAACCCCATCCCAGAGGACTTCAATAAATGCCAAAAGGGTTAACTGCTATGCTAATGTCCACGTACATTACTGTCTGAATTAAATAGTTGAATCCTGAAAATTCATAGCAAGACTATTCCTCACATCCTTCCTTTTATAAATACTATTGTATTATAGTTAAATACATATTATGCACAGATAATATACCAAATACATTTGATTTATCAAAAATACTTACCATAAGAAAATATCCATAAAAATCATGGGCATGATGGAAAATCTAAGGCGAGTTCCTCAGTGCATCACTTATTGGATACTGAAACAATAATAAATGCTGTCCCACAAAATGAATTAATTTACATGCTGAACTTACTAATATATAGAAATATTGCACTAGTATGTCAGAAGTAACACTTCGTGGTTTGGATTTCATGATACAGTCATAACTACCAAAGACCGAAATGCCAGGAACTAGCAAAATGCTTCCTAAATCTGACTTTAAATGAAAAGTTTTGAAGTACTTTACAAGGTCATCTATATTCAACTGCTATTGCTTAAGAAAAATAACAATTGCAAACCACCCAGCTGAAACTATAATTTGAAAGTAACAGATTAGAACCACCCTATGATTAAAGGATCATGTGTCATCAATAAACTAAGGGGTATATTCACAAGAACGTGTGATAACTACAGCAAGAGTAGCGTAACACAACTTTCAATATCGCAGCCTAGCGCGGGAAAATAACCCCGTGTCAACGTGGAATTCACAACAAGGCGGTAGCATGCGATAGTCACCAGATAACGCGTCAAATGTCAGCGTGAATATCAACGCCACGCCGAAAAAATGCGAAAATCGAACGCGAGAAATCATGCGATGAAGCCAATCGCGGTACAAAAAGTATCGAAAAGCAGCCTCAGGCCTGCAAATCCCATGCGTCTGGCAGGAAATTGCACCATAAAAACCACAGAAACAACACACCAGAAACAAGCCAAAGCATGTAGCAACATGGATGCACCCTGACCCAGCGCAGAGGTCAACGCGAACCCCACAACCCCCACAGACCACCAGCAAGGAACAACTGGGTCGGGGAAGGCCAAGGAGAAAAGGGAGAGGAAGAGGGGGTGCAGACCGCAGGAAAACAAGACCAGCGTCACGGAGGTGACAGAACACTACCAGCAACTGACCCACAAGCAGACCACCTGGAATGCAGTCGGAGTGCCCAGGAGGCCAATCCAGGAGGCCAAGAGGCGCCGCCAGGACGCGACAACCTAAACCAGGTACAAACCCGCTGCCAACAGGAAGGCAGCAACGGCGACAGGAGGTGGCAGTCCAGCGCCACAGTAGGAGCTGGAGGAAACCCAGGCCACAGTTATCAGTGTGGAGACAGTGCAAGGAGTAGGGAGTACGGACACAGCTCGAGAGGACCTGACACAACATCAACAGGGTGAGGATCCAACAGGGACTGGGGGGACGGGGGGTGATGGGCACAATGGCACACATGCACAACGAGGTGTAGCACACTGCACACCCACTATTACCCAGGGACATGTCCCCCATCCCTGTGGCACACTGCAGCACACACACATAGCAATCACAGCACATACCATGACAATGTGGCACAAAGTGCAACACCCACACTGCAGAACAGGGGACACAACTGGGTCCGCCCAGGCGCAGAAACAGAACAATCACATTGGACAGAGCAGGGAACTGTGAGACGCATATCTACCCCTACAACCCCACATCAGCCATGTATGCCAAATGTACATTGTCCCAACTCAAATAGCCACCACCGCCCAAACAGTCACAATGTACATTGTCACACAGTCTGCATGTCGACAAGAACAAGGCGCCAACACAATGCCAACATGCACCTCCCCTTCACAATGCAGAGGGATAAACAACACCTCCAGCAGGTCAGTACAGGCAACCCATCAGTGATGCCGGAGACGAACACCACACCTTCGACACCGACGCCCTACAACAGGCCATGGACATCCCACACAACCCACCACCAGGACCAGGGCAGACAAGCTACTCAGAGGAGAACCCAGCCCCTGCAACAGACCACACAGCATGAAGCACCCGCAATCACGGCTGGTTCACAACACTTCACCGACCCACACATGGCACCCCAATACCAGGTTTCAGAACGCCATAAAGGAGGTGGCCCAACAGGTGCGGGTGTTGCCGAACCCATGGAATGCGAACTAGAACACATACGTGGGTGTCCATTACCCCTCAGGGACCAACTACACCCCACAAAAAAGACCCACACTGCCATAGAGACACATGCAGATGCACATACCCAGTACAGAACCACGCCCAGGGGCACGCACATATCAGTCACACACCCACGTTGGCTCTGCGTACGACGGCACAATCCACTCCCCTTATGAATTGAGTGGGTGATGACAAAGCCTAATGTCCAGGTTCTTGCCTGCTGCCTGCGGTGACATGTCTGCGTCCGCTGTACACAGCACAATATAATGTTGTAGGGCCCAGGTCCCCCATGCATACAACAAGACCACAGGGACACATGCACATATCATGTTGAACTGGCTACAGGCACGTGCGCCCGGCCCCTTTATTGGCAGGGCCACATGTACAGTGATGCCTGTGCTGGATGTGTGTGGGGTGAGTATAAGCCAGCCCGCACGGAGTGCTTGGTGCTGGCAACAACCTGAACAGTGGACACCAGTGTAATGGAAACAGAAAACACCAGCATAACAGAGTCAACTGCAGAGCAACATGGAGGGATCCGGAGTAAGAACAGAGGTCACCCAATATTCAGTCAGGAGGTTCCGTGAGTTGCAGTGCACTGAGATAAGGGCACTAGAGGAGAGCGCGCTCATGTGATGAAATTGCTAGGATTGTGTCCCTTCGGTTTAGTCCTGATGCAGATGCAGTGGGGTGTGGTACACCTGCATCAACTTCCTCATCAACGTCCCAGGTCTCCCACACTGCCTGAGGTGACAGTTGCATCCGCAGTCCCCAGCGCAATACCCAGTATTAGATCTGGGTGTGTAGCTTGACTACCACCACCAGTCTGCATTCCTGCCTTGGGGCTGTTGCCTCCTGCCCTCCCATTGTCTGTGCCTTCTTCCGTCCGCACACTTGACACATCTTCCTCATCATAGTCCCAGGACTTCCCCACTGCATGAGGTGACATTGCTGCGCAACCTCACAACATCACAAAACTCAATCAGTAACGGACAATGGCTTGTGGTGCACTGAGTCACTGGTACCTGGAGTGCTGAGCAGGGTATCAGGCTGATGATGGCATCCACGACAGGTCTGAGCAACTCCGTAGGTCTGTCAGGACCACCCTTTCGACTCAGGCAGACGGCGGTTGGAGGTGGTCCTTGCGGTGGTGGCGTGTGCCTCCTACGGTGATGCGACGTCCGGGCCGGTCAAGTCTCGAAGCTATGTGTGGGCCCTGGTGGCCCGCAGTTGAGGCCGGAGGATGCGGACAGCGCAGGACCACAGACATATGGCGTTGATGACCCCAAGACCATCGCTACAGAGGCCATTCAGTGTCTCAGAAGAAGGGGTCCCAGGCCTGAGCAGCATAGAGTTAGTGGCCCCGGATGCACTGCGGCCGGCACAGGCACCCAGCCACGGGACGGTGACTTGCGGTGCAGTCAGATGGGCCATGCGACCTCAGCGGGTCCCCATCAATGTCCGAGGTGTATGTTGCGGAGGGTTGCGGGGGACAGTGGAAGGTGTCCTCCAGGGCATGATGCGGAAGGTCTGATGTTATCTGGAAGCAGCAAATGGAGGAGTGGGAAGCGCAACCCTCGTTTTCACCAACAATTCGGTATCAGCTACATGAGGATGTGAACTAGCCCCTATTCCATAGACCCAAACGCCACCAATGTACGACCAGTGAGTGTCCATGAATGTCGGGGAACACACTTAGTGGCACAGGTGCTGAGAGGGGATGCAGTATGCGATGATGCCGGTACACAGATGTGAACTCCAACATTGCCAAATCAAGACTCTGTGACCTACTGGACCACAGTGTAGGCCGGAGGCAGCGGTCAGCAGAGGCCCACAGCCACTTGTTGTGTGCTTGTGATGCATTTGTTTGCTTCACTGATTGCAGGGAGTTTAGTGATATCACCCCTGCAGTAGGCATCTGGTCACTGCCATGGTGTAATCAAGACTCAGTTCCAAATGTGTGACCTACCTGACCATGGTGTAGGCCTGAGGCAGCGGTCAGCACGGCCCATTCACCTAGTGTCGTTGGCATAGGTTGGATGGCCCCACCGGCCTGCGTTGTTCAGGTTCAGTGGCACCACGTGTAGCCGGCTGGCGTTGAACAGGGTTAGTGGCACCACGTGTCGCAAGATGCCCATATGGAACTATGCCTCACTGATCGGGGGGAGGGTCTGATGCTGTGGCCGCTGGCCCGGATTTGGGGTCACTGCCATTCATGACTCAGGACACAGTTTCACATATGGGACCTACTGGTCCGAAGAGTAGGCCGACGGCGGCAGTGTAGTACATCAACGAGAAAGGAATAAAGCGGGGGTCTGTCGTGGAGGACGTGATGGTCTGAGGTGGCTGCCAAGGCTGCGGGCCTTGGGCTTGGAGCTTGCGCGGACACGTGGTGGGCCCTCCTTGACACACGCCAGTGTCTGCAGGTGATCAGTGTGGCCTGGCTGCGCAGGGGCGGGCCTGATGGGTTCGTGGTCCAGCGTGCCGGGGTCCGGCTGGCGCACAGCATCGCGGGCAACTCCGCTCACGAGGACGGCGTCGGCATCGTGGTGGGGTGGGAGGCGCCGCCCTGGCAGAGACGTGGGTCTTTCTGGAAGAGGACCACGCCCAGGCCTACGTGCTTTTTATTCACACCCCTATGCTCACGTGGCGTACGCCGGGCCATCCCACTCAGGTGACACTTGGGGGGGGCGTAACAGGCAACATTTCCGCGAGGTCCCCCACTGGCTGTGGTGACATGGTGGCATCCACTGTCTCCTACACTCCATACACCAGCGGTGTATGTCGCCATGGACAGGCGTGTGTTCTGCATGCTGGGGTGTGTCCAGCATATCTCCGCCACCCTTGGCATTGTGTACTTTCCCAATCATGTTTCTACTGCATCATTCACACATGCCTGGTTGCCACCTCTCCCCACATTCGGCTATTATGTGGCTGAGGTGCCATGCCGTTGCTGGCTCATGTTCAGGGCTTGTTCATGTGAACATTGTAAGTTGTTTTGTCATGTTTGGTGGGTGGGCATGTTGTTGTGCCTGTTGTATGTGATTTTGTGACGTGTGCATTGCCAGAGTTGTGAGTTGCATGGTTGTGGAGTTGAGGTGTGTGGGCTGTTCATTTGGATATTGCCAAGGGGCTGTGCATTTCCCTTGTTGCCATCCCGGGAACGCTGGTTGATGATGGGCTGTCGGAGGATGAAGGTATCATGCACACTGGCTGTGTATATGAAGGCGACATCGTTGGGGGTTCCACGGTGTTCTGTTGTTACCTGCACATTGATGTGAGACGTGTGCTTCCTGTTGCGGTGATTGTGTGCTGTGTCACCAGGGGGCACAGGTAGTACATGTGTGCTGTGTATTGCCCCCAACACGTGCGTGCATCCTGCTTGGGCATATGGTCCTTGCTTGGTCTCCAGCGGATCCTGCACATTGTGTTGTACATATGGGGACTGGGGTACCAGGGTGATGGTGATGTCCAGGACAGGTGTGGGGGACTTGGATGTGGCTGGCTGTGGGACTCCTCCGACTCTGGTGGGTGTTGGTTGGGGGGTCCCAGGGGCCAACAGGTGGAGCCATGCCATCAGCTCTGTGTGGGGTGGGATGTTGGTTGTCTGCTGTGTTGGTGCCGTAGGCCTGTTAGGCGATGATGGTCAGGATGCGTAGGACGTTTGTCACTTTCACCCTGTAGTGAACTGTGACATTGTCAGATGTTGGATCTGTGAGGCTGGTAAGCTTCCTAGGGGTCCGCTGTCTTTGTCTGTGCTGCGTCTGTGGTGGTCCATGGGGGGAGGGGTGTTCCGGGTGTCGGTTGGGGTCCTGGGGTGGTGGCGGTGGGTGTTGTGGCCCTCTTGGGTGTCCGGGCTGCATGATGAGTGGCTCCATGGCATCTGTTGCCCTTGGGTTGTGGCCCTGGGCTGTGCTCCCTTTTGTGGTGCTGGCTGCCGTCCGACTTTACACCAGGTCAGAGCAGGTGTAGATTTCCTAGTGCTAACGCGCCATATCGCCTGTTTTCTGTTTTTATCGCCGATGTGGCTGATTGTTGTGAATGTTGAGGTGTGATGTTGTCGCACCTTTTGGCACGGGAACGCCCACTCTGCATCTCATTAGCGATAGTTGCGCGGGTCCTCTGTGGTGATGTTTTTTGCGGCTGCTATCGCGGGTTAACTGGTGCTGTGGGCTGTTAACACCAGCTTGTGAATGGGGGGGGGTAAATTTATCACGACTTTGGCTGCGATAAAGTGCCGTTAATTCGGCTATAGCTCCTTGTGAATATTCCCCTAAGGATTTAAAAATAGTATCTTGTTTTAGTACATTCCCTACTATGAGAGTCAACAATAAAAAAGGTAAATACCTGCTGAACCTGCAAATGTAAATTGTATACATTAACAATGATTTCCTCAAGGTCTGAAATAACAATGCAGCAGGTACCAATGATCACCATTGAAAGGGCCTACAACAGACCATATAAAATCATGTGCTAACAGTATCCAAAAATATGTTTTTAACACTAATAAGATATGCATGAGATGTGTAACATGATTCATGTAGCACAAACCTATCTACGACACAACAGATAACTGCCAACAAGGGGCCCATACGTCTGTTTTAAACATATATAAAAGGCAAGGGATAGGTAAAGTCTACTGTGAGGACAATTTATCAGTCTTCAGTTTCTTCCTAAATTGCAGAAGGGTCGGAGCAGTTCTTAGGTTGGTGACAATGTTGTTCCAGATCATAAGCGCCTGCCTTCTGTTTTTTTCCTTGTTTCATTTGTTGATTTGGTCTGACACTTTTCTGGCTTCTAGTGAGGAGCTGTCTGCTTGAGATGGTTATTTCCTTAGAAAGCTCTGAGTTTGCACCAAAAAAAAAAAAAAAGCTTTTCTAAAATGAAAGTCAGCCCTACACTTTCGAAATGAATGTCTTATAAATTAAACGACTTACGTTCAACAGCAAAAATGGTGGCAAGTACTATAATTTTTTCCTATCCCTAAACATGTATGTATGGTGCACACCCTATCAATATCCACCACTCCTGGATGCCTCCGCCATGGAGACCACAAAATATAATTTAGTGTAGCGGTGCACCCAAGAAAGAAACAGTTATAGATTAAAAAAAAGTCCAATTCAACTGTCCAATTTTCTTTGTTTCTTTTTAATTTTGTATTCCAAAAAGCTTTTATATTTTCATCTTTCATAATCTGATTGCTACAGCCTCAGCCAATGCATTTCATTCTCGACAGCGTGTCAATTTTACTGGCAATTATCCATTGAACATTTGAAAAAACACACCACACTTTAGTCTCTTTGTCTTTCTAGTCCTAAATGTGGGTTCTTCAACTGAATATTTCAAATTGCATGTTTTATGCCTCAATCCTCATATTCAGGAGTAGACCAGTCCCATCTGGGACACCTGAATCCATGTCCTTGGTCCAACAGGCACTCCACACATGAAAGTCTTTGCTTTGTGCCATTTCTGCTATTCAAGGAGAGGGAATGGAAGGGTTCAGACAGGACCTTAGTCCCAATATTTATAGGTGGACTATACCCATTGGGAAAGGGGGTAAGGGAGATTCCTCAGACTTTAGTGATATATCCGTTCTTGGACAATCTAGGGTGTCAGCTTCCCCGTTAACAGAGGACACTTTACTTTCTGATCCAGTAGACAAGAAGGCAGAAGGGGCACTTAAGAGAGCTTATAAGGCAACTCAACTTGCCTATGATTTCAGAAAGGTATGTAGTGCAGGCTTTGTAATCTCTAGTAAAATGTTTTAAACCAACAACTACATGTATTCAGGAGGGAGAAGACTGTTCACAACTCCTGCAGCATATGAAGGTTCAAGCAAAGTTTAACTCTGATGTGGCCTATAACAACCTCAAGGCATCCGCTTTGGCTTCAGGAGGAGTAGTTGCTGCTTGGCATCATCTTCATCTGAGAGATTGGAAAGCAGAGTCAGCTCAAATGACTGTCTATTAGGAATGCCTTTTGATGGCAATAAACTGGAGAAGTCCTGAATAAGTCCAGAAGCATGCACAACTCTTCTATCATATTCTTTTGGTAGAAGTAAGTAGTGATTTGGAGGAAGCAGATGAGAGAGACAAGACTTTTCTTTTAATAGATCTTGCTTCCAGACTAAATTTCCTAAATCTGTGCAGAATAATGATTCTTCTCAGCAGGTCTCTCAAGGTAAAGGGAACCAGAAGCAGTACTCCTGAGTATACCAGGATAGAAGCAAACTCAGGACTGGTGGGAGGTCCTTTTCATTTTTTTCTTTATCATTGAATTTACTTCATATGTGACAAATGAGTGATAGAGGTGATTTCCCGAAGACACACGATGAGCTTCCAAATACCGACACTAGATTCTTATTTTATCTAGACACCTTTACCCAGGAACCATATGAAGATAGTGGGAAGTCCCACAGGACAGTGATCTCTAATTAATCAGAATTATGACATCAGGCCAGTCACTCAAGACAGTACTGGGTAATCATAGAACTCGCGCTTCTCAATGGTTACATTTCTACGGTTCATTTCAAAATAAACTCAATGCAGCAAGTAATTCCTCTGAAATTAAAAGGGGATTCTTTTCAATGAAAATGGTTCTTCATGATGTGTAGTTGTATATACCAATTAGAAGGTCCCACCAGAACTTCCCTAGGTTCTCAGGGAAATTGCATTGACAACTCCAACTCCTGCTCTTGGACCTGAAGGTTGTCCTGAAGTTGTTCACAAAGGTTTTGTTTGTGGTAATCTCCCTTCTTCACATTCAGGGCACTGAAATTCATCCACACTTGGACAGTCTTCCAATTCATTCCTGTGAGAAATTGGGTTGTTTGTTGAGTGGGTTGTAGACCCTGATCAAGCAACAACCTCAATCCTAGACAGGCTGAACCACAAAATTCACTAAATGAACCTGTGCTTAACCCTCTGGTAGGTTTATCTTAGAGGTATTATGTAAAGTATTTATGCAGCACACAAACAGTAATAAATCGAAAACACAACACAAGAAAAATCCCATACCAATTCAGAAAAACAGAGTAAAGTTTAGTAAATTATTACACCGTAGGACAAGAATCCAATCACTAGAACAAGAGTTATCAATTTTTAAAGTTTAAGGTAAAAACTAGTCCCTAAAAGATCAAACCGGGTCTAAGTTGAAAAATATGACCTACCGCGATGGAGGGAGAGTTGGTTACAAGAAGTGGATTAGGCCCAGTTGGCCCCTACTTTCGGACTTAGAAGAAATACCAGTAAAAGTCTCTGAGAAGTTAAAAGTTCAGTGGTGCAAGGCTACAGGGGGTGTCAAAGAGGAGGCGTCGTTGGGGAGTCACTGGACAAAGCGGCAGTGACGTATTGCACATTCTGACTTAGGACTTAATTATAAGTGTGGTGGTCCAATGGTCAACCAAGCCTACGGTGGCAGTATTGCTATCGCCACACTGGTGGTCCAACCGCTGCATTATAACTTTGGTGGTCAGACCGCCAAAAAACCGCTGCGACCGCCGGGGATCCCTGATCCTCCAGTGGTGGCACAGCGGTTTGAGGCCGCAATATGCTGGTGGTGCAGCTGTGGCACTACCAAGATTATTGCCAGTGAGCCCACTATGAAAAGTGTGGCAGTGAGGAAACTAAGGGGCCCCTACAGGGCCCCCTGTTGCCTCAGGGCCTGGGGATGCATGCAGAAGGGCACATGGTGTGCCCCTCCATCTTTATTCACCCCCTGTTTGTACACGGCATGGACTTCATAGTCCATACCATGCAGGAACGCGCTTTGGCAGTACCATTGCGGTGTGTTTCTAAGGCTCTCATATGAGCCTTTGAAAGGCATTGCCATGGGTCCACCAAAGCAGGACCGCCTGCCAAGATTGCAACTCGTAATCCGGCGGGCAGACTGACAATGGCTTTGGCATAGTGACAGCCGGGCACTGGCGTGGCAGGCCATTGCCACATCACCAAACTAGTAATTGGAAGTTGAAAAGCACTGGTGGGATGAAACTGGAGGCTGCAGCTGATGAGAGTTCAATGAGGCTGGCATCCCCTTTAGTGAAGGACCGCTGAACATGATTTGCTGCTGTAGAGAACAAGGTCAAAAATAACACTTGATGGACAAAATGCAGAACAATGTCATGCATTCACCCCAGTACAGAGATCTCAGACTAAATCCATCGTTTTTTTGCTCCCCATGCCATTCCAGTTTGAACCCAGCTATAAGCAAAAGAGTCTTGACCCTGCGCCCAATGGGAACAGTCCAGCCTGAACTGCCAGGCCAGGTCCTCCCTTGGCTGGAAACAAGCATCCTATGACCAGTTTCGGGGTGTCACCCCTCATCAGCCAGGATAGCTTGATTCCAGTGGTATGGATAGAACGGGACCCACGTCTGGGCATAACCGTCCCACTCGGGGTGACAAATGCAAAAAGAACAATTGATGAACAGAATGCAGAACAATGTCATACATTCACCCCAGTACAGAGATCTGGGCCTAAATCCATTGTTTTATTGCTCCCCATGCCATTCCGGTTTGAACCCAGCCATATGCAAAACAGTCTTGACACTGCACCCAATGGGAACAGTCCAGCCCAAACTGCCAGGCCAGGTCCTCCCTGGACTGGAAACAAGTATCATTGGACCGGTTTTGGGGTTTCACCCCTCATCAGCCAGGATAGCTTGACTCCAGTGGCATGCAGAGCACGGGACCCACGACTGGGCATACCCGTCCCACTCGGGGTGACAAATGCAAAAAGAACAATTGATGGACAGAATGCAGAACAATGTCATACATTCACGCAGTACAGAGATCTCGGCCTAAATCCATTGTTTTATTGCTTCCCATGCCATTCCAATATGAATCCAGCCATATGCAAATCAGTCTTGAGCCTGCGCCCAATGGGAACAGTCCAGCCCGAACTGCCAGGCCAGGTCCTCCCTGTACTGGAAACAAGCATCCTAGGACCGGTTTCAGAATTTCACCCCTCATCAGCCAGGATAGCATGACTCCAGTGGCATGGAGAGCACGGGAACAATGTCTGGGCATACCCGTCCCACTTGGGGTGACAAATGCAAAAAGAACAATTGATGGACAGAATGCAGAACAATGTCATACATTCACCCCAGTACAGAGATCTGGGCCTAAATCCATACTTTTTTGCTCCATCGTTTTGTTGCTCCCCATGCCATTCCAGTTTGAACCCAGACATATGCAAATCAGTCTTGACCCTCGACCCAATGGGAACAGTCCAGCCCGAACTGCCAGGCCAGGTCCTCCCAGGACTGGAAACAACATCCTAGGACCGGTTTTGGGGTTTCACCCCTCATCAGCCAGGATAGCTTGACTCCAGTGGCATGGAGAGCACTGGACCCACGTCTGGGCATACCCGTCCCACTCGGGGTGACATATGCAAAAAGAACAATTGATGGGCAGAATGCAGAGCAATGTCATACATTCACCCAAGTACAGAGATCTGGGCCTAAATCCATAGTTTTTTTGCTCCCCATGCCATTTCAGTTTAAACACAGCCATATGCAAATCAGGCTTGACCCTGCACCCAATAGGAACAGTCCAGCCCGAACTGCCAGCCATGTCCTCCCTGGACTGGAAACAAGCATCCTAGGACCAGTTTCGGGGTTTCACCCCTCATCAGCCAGGATAGCTTGACTCCAGTGGCATGGAGAGCACGGGACCCACGTCTGGGCATACCCGTCCTACTCGGGGTGACAAATGCAAAAAGAACAATTTATGGGCAGAATGCAGAAGAATGTCATACATTCACCCCAGTACAGAGATCTGGGCCTAAATCCATAGTTTTTTTTTGCTCCCATGCCATTTCAGTATGAACACCACCATATGCAAATCAGTCTTGACTCTGCACCCAATGGGAACAGTCCAGCCCGAACTGCCAGCCATGTCCTCCCTGGGCTGGAAACAAGCATCCTAGGACCAGTTTCGGGGTTTCATCCCTCATCAGCCAGGATAGCTTGACTCCAGTGGCATGGAGAGCACGGGCCCACGGGTTAGGACTCACTCAGGCTGGGTCCAGGTATGGGTTCAAGATGGTTGGAGCCTTTTCTGTCCCTGAGGTTCTGACCAGGCGGCCAGCCAATTTGTACTTGGAGTAGGCCTGTGCTTGGCATTTGCTACGTTTGCTACATTTGCAGAGTTTTTTGCAATCCACACGGAGCTCGCAGAGTTTTTTCTCCACTCGCACTCGCCAGCGGTAAATTGGCGAACATGAGCGAGGAAAATCCAATGCTAGACTGCTCCCCAGCGAGATTTCTCAACGCGTGCAGTCGCGGACGGTCGGTACCGCTTGTGTTGAGAAACCTTCCGTTCGCGTTGAGGAAGAGGCAGCTCAAGTAGAACTTCTACTCAAGCAGCAGAAAGAAGCTCTCTTGCGCTGTGCATGATGCAGTTTGCGTTGATTTTACAGAGCAGGACAAACACCTGGCGCTAAAAATCAGTGCAAACGGCATGTGGTAATGCACACCACCGCTTACGGAACTCCGAGTAGCTTGGCAGAGTTTTTTTGTCACTTCGCAGAGTTCCGCTTAGCAGAACTCAGCGAACTCCATGCAGGCCTACCTTGGAGTCACACCGGTAGTTCTGGGTTCAATAAGTGGATCAGGGCTCAAACGGCAAGGCAGGCCTTTGAGGGTTCAAGGCAGACTTCAGACAGCAAAGCAGTCCTTCCGGGTGCAGCAAAGCAAAGCTATATTCTGACGTACACAGGGCGCCATAGCAACAGTCAGTCCTCTGAGATTCCTTCCACAGGTCCAGAAAGTGAATTTAAGAGTGGGTGTGATGGTCCTATATTTATACCTGGTGCCTTCTTTGAAGTCGGAGAAGTTTCTAGAAGTTTTCCTTTGAAGGGCTTGGAATTTCCTTACTCCCCTGCCCTGGCTCCAGGGTGGCTGCATGAACAATGCAGAGATGATAATTCCATTGTGTAAAGGCAGAGAACCACCTATTGAGTTGCAAGTGTGGCTGTGACCAGCTCCACCCTCCCATCCTGTCGGTTGATGGCCCATCCAGGCACACTTAATCCCTCTAGTGTGTGGCTGACTGGAAGGGATAAACAAAGTCCAACTGCCAACTGCACTTAGTCATGTGACCCTGTTGCAGGCTGACGGCATCAGATAGTTAGGTCTGGAAAAAGTTGATTTCAAAAAGTGCCATTTTCAAAATTGTAACTTAAAATCGGACTTTAACATTTAAAAAGGATTTTAAATGATAAATTCTCAGACACCTAGGGGCCGATTCCGATTCGCAAATTCAACTGACCTGCCAGCACAGAACACCATCAGACAGCAACCACAGACACACTCACAGCTCATCCATCACACAAGCCACACACCATTAGCACCTCAACAAATAGCACCCTCACATACACCCAGCAAAACCTACACTCACACACCCTCACTTGCACACACACACACATCAATCACCACCACCACCCATCACCATGCCCCCAAAGAAGAATCCAAAGGGCCTGATTCACAGAACTAACTTACGTCAAAAACGTAAAGTTAGTACTTTTTGGTATTCACAGAATACACTTACTCATTTTGGTATTCACAGAATGAACTTAATCATTTAGGTATTCACAGAAGTTAGTAGTCCTAACTTTAGGACTCCTAAATGCCTTCTGTGAATACCGAGAAGTCTTAAAGTTAGGATTTTTCTCAGTTTAGGAGTAGTAAAGTTAGGACTCCTAACTTTAGGACTCCTAAATGCCTTCTGTGAATACCGAAAGTCTTAAAGTTAGGATTTTCTCAGTTTACTATTCCTAAACTGAAAAAATCCTAACTTTAAGACTTTCGGTATTCACAGAAGGCATTTAGGAGTCCTAAAGTTAGGAGTCCTAACTTACTACTCCTAAACTGAGAAAAATCTTAACTTAAGACTTTCGGTATTCACAAAAGGCATTTAGGAGTCCTAAAGTTAGGACTACTAACTTCTGTGAATACCGAAATGAGTAAGTTCATTCTGTGAATACCAAAATGAGTAAGTATATTCTGTGAATACCAAAAGTACTAACTTTACGTTTTTGACGTAAGTTAGTTCTGTGAATCTGGCCCAGAGTTCCTCGACAGTGAATTGGAAGTCCTGGTTGATGAGATCCTCAGGGTAGAGCCACAGTTGTTTGGTACATTGGTCCAACAGACCCCCATGTTGCAGAAAACCAAGATGTGGGAGAGGATCATCGACAGGGTGTACGCACAATCACCATGTTTGCGCACAAAGGAAGACATCCAGAACAGGTGGTATGATGTGCGTAGGAGGGTCAGGGACCTACTAAAGAAGGATTACATCGTGAGTCAGCGCACCGGCAGTGGCCCTCCTGCCAAACCACTATACCTCAGGCCCTGGGAGGAGAAGGTGTGGGCCATCCTACCACCAGTGAGCATAAATGGACTATCAAACATCCCAGAGCCTGGTGAGTACACAACTAATATACCCAATATTGTGTGACAATACACACACATCACTGTCAAGGGGATAGTCAAACCATGCACCCTTAGCAAATCCACAGCAACCAAAAGATAATAACCCCAAGATTTGTCTGTCAGTCAGATAAACACAATACATGCCATCTCATAGTGATATGTAACTGTGTCATGATATGTACAAACCTAACTACAAATACAGCAAGGCAGTGGCACAAATATAACCAACAAACACAGTTAGATATTTTGCCACCACTAGAACACCACCTCACAGGAAGCTCACTGAAAGGAAGGAATTCTGTGTATGCTGGTGAAGTCAGTGTAGCCAATAGCATGATGGGAGTTGTAGTCACAGATATTGGTCACCCTCACAATTGGCCCATCAACACCACCCTGAACCATGCTCACATCACAGGGAGTGGAAAAGAAATGACAAGATGGCTGACACTGGGTACTGCTGTGGGGAGCACAAGGCCCTGCTGGGAACTGTGCACCAACAAACAGCAGGACACCACTGTCAGCCATCTTGCCATTGCTGTCACACTCACACACAGTGAAGTCCACTCAAAAGGAAGGAAGTATGGTCATGCTGGGAAGGGGGTGTAGGCAATAGCATGATGGGAGTTGTAGTCACAGATATTGGTCACCCTCACAATTGGCCCATCAACACCACTCTGAACCATGCTCACATCACAGGGAGTGGAAAAGAACTGACAAGATGGCTGAAACTGGGTACTGCTGCGGGGAGCACAAGGCCCTGCTGGGAACTGTGCAACAACTAACAGCAGGACACCACTGACTGACATCTTGAAAGACAACTTGCACTCCCTGCAATGGAAGTACGTTCCATGGTGGGATATCTGGCTGGGTGGGAAGGAGGACTGACAACTCTGACCATAGTCACCACCAGCTTTTCTCACACACCCCCTTAACACAAACTCCACACAACTCACCTGGGAGAATGCAATGCCTCACACTCTAATTAAATATTCCACAAAGAACAACCACACTGGGTTATGCCGTGTGAAGCACAGGGACACTTTTGGGACTTGTAGCCAAACAAACGCCAGGACAACACTCTCAGCCATCCTGTCAGCACAGGCACACTACCCTACAGGGAAGCAGAGTCAAAAGGAAGGAAGTATGGGCATGCTGGGAAGGGGGGTGTAGGCAATAGCATGATGGGAGTGGTAGTCACAGCTCAACATCCCCCACCCGCATGGCCCAGCAAGCTCACACTGAAGCATGCCCACCTCACAGGGAGTGAAAAGCCAATTCAAAGATGTCTGACACTGGCCTCAGCTGTGGGGAGCACGAGGCCCTGCGGGGAACTGTGCACCAACAAACAGCAGGACACCACTGTCAGCCATCTTGCCATTGCTGTCACACTCACACACAGTGAAGTCCACTCAAAAGGAAGGAAGTATGGGCATGCTGGGAAGGGGGGTGTAGGCAATAGCATGATGGGAGTTGTAGTCACAGATATTGGTCACCCTCACAATTGGCCCATCAACACCACTCTGAACCATGCTCACATCACAGGGAGTGGAAAAGAACTGACAAGATGGCTGAAACTGGGTACTGCTGTGGGGAGCACAAGGCCCTGCTGGGACCTGTGCAACAACCAACAGCAGGACACCACTGACTGACATCTTGAAATACAACTTGCACTCCCTGCAATGGAAGCACGTTCCATGTTGGGATATCTGGCTGGGTGGGAAGGAGGACTGACAGCTCTGACCATAGTCACCACCAGCTTTTCTCACACACCCCCTTAACACAAACTCCACACAACTCACCTGGGAGAATGCAATGCCTCACACTCTAATTAAATATTCCACAAAGAACAACCACACTGGGTTATGCCGTGTGAAGCACAGGGACACTTTTGGGACTTGTAGCCAAACAAATGCCAGGACAACACTCTCAGCCATCCTGTCAGCACAGGCATACTACCCTACAGGGAAGCAGAGTCAAAGGAAGGAAGTATGGGCATACTGAGAAGGGGGTGTAGGCAATAGCATGATGGGAGTTGTAGTCACAGATATTGGTCACCCTCACAATTGGCCCATCAACACCACTCTGAACCATGCTCACATCACAGGGAGTGGAAAAGAACTGACAAGATGGCTGAAACTGGGTACTGCTGTGGGGAGCACAAGGCCCTGCTGGGAACTGTGCAACAACCAACAGCAGGACACCACTGACTGACATCTTGAAAGACAACGTGCACTCCCTGCAATGGAAGCACGTTCCATGGTGGGATATCTGGCTGGGTGGGAAGGAGGACTGACAGCTCTGACCATAGTCACCACCAGCTTTTCTCACACACCCCTTAACACAAACTCCACACAACTCACCTGGGAGAATGCAATGCCTCACACTCTAATTAAATATCCCACAAAGAACAACCACACTGGGTTATGCCGTGTGAAGCACAGGGACACTTTTGGGACTTGTAGCCAAACAAACGCCAGGACAACACTCTCAGCCATCCTGTCAGCACAGGCACACTACCCTACAGGGAAGCAGAGTCAAAAGGAAGGAAGTATGGGCATGCTGGGAAGGGGGTGTAGGCAATAGCATGATGGGAGTTGTAGTCACAGATATTGGTCACCCTCACAATTGGCCCATCAACACCACTCTGAACCATGCACACCTCACAGGGAGTGAAAAGCCACTTCAAAGATATCTGACACTGGCCTCAGCTGTGGGGAGCACAAGGCCCTGTGGGGAACTGGGCAGCAACCAACAGCAGGACACCACTGACTGGCATCCTGAGAGTCAACCTGCACCCACTGCAAGTGTGGCATGCTACATGGTGGGACAACTGGGCTGGGGGGAGAAGGAGGTCTGGATGTCAACCAAATACCACCAATGCTGGTCATGCACACACCTCAACATCCACATAGAAATGCATCAGGTTGGCAGGACAATGAGCCACACCAATATCAACCTCTGACTGTGACAACTTAGGACAATGCAATGTACAGGCCCGCATCCAGAGGTACAGTCACAACTGTCATGTGTTTGAACCAGTGATGCCTGCAGAAACATAACATACATTGTGTGTCTCTTCCAAAAACAGGTGATGATGGGGACACAGCAGCAGATGTGGAGGAGTCCCTGTCCCAGGCTCTGGGGGACCCTGATCTCTCTGGTGTGGAACAGCCTCTGCCCTCATCGGATGGTGAAGACCAACCTGGCACCTCCGGTGGGAGTCATCATGCAGCACCAGCAGGACCACCATCTGCACCCCCTGCACCCATTCCTCCAACATCTGCCAACACACAGACCACCCCCCCAACACAGACAGACCAAGGACACTCAATGACAACAGCACAGGGACCACAGCCCACCGTGAAGCAATGGACAACAACCCCAGTACCAACCCCCAAGGGGGCCGAGGGTCACCTGTGCGTGCCACGGCAGCTCCCGCATGTGTGTCCAGGGGTGGTGGTAGGGGTGGTAGGCAGAGGTTGCTGTTTGCAGAGGGGTCTGGACTGCATGATGACCCACAACTGGCACGCATTGCTGAGGCGTACCAGAATAGCACCGGAGAGGTCAGCCAGGTAGTGGGGATCCTCAAGGACATTCAACAGCAGCAGGCTGCCCATCATGCCCGCTTGGACTCCCACATGTCCCGTGTGGAGACACGCATGTCCCGTGTGGAGACACACATGTCTGGCATGGAGTCCAAGTGGGACACATTGGAAGAACTGACAGCGGTGCAGAGGGACATATTGACATGCCTCCGCCAGATTAGCACCAACATGTCCACACCTCCCTGTGTGCCCACAACATCTGGTGCCCCAACAACTGCAACTGCCACAGGGAGGGAGGATGACTCTGGTGGAGAGTCCTCTGCACCGCAGCGGCCTGCACGTGAGGGTCCCCCCAGAAAGAAGAGGGGTCGTCCGAGGAAGGACAACTGAGAGGCCGATGGCCAGGTACATCCCCCAGGAACCCAACACCTGTTCTGGAAATTCTCCTTTGTGTGCAAACTGTTCACCCTGTCGAATGCAACACAACTCTCCCACATGAACATGGGGAGTTTAAGTGGGACTAATGTATCAGATGAAAGTGGACTTTACTCTGGACATTTCTGCTACCAAGACTTCCAACTCATCTGGGAACTTTGGATTACAATACCAATGTACAGCACCCACCATCCTGTGCACTATCCTCACACATGTATGTAATAAACTCACTAATACACCATACTTGCCTCTGTTGTGATTCCAACGTTGTTTTTGTCATGGAGATGATGATCTGCTAAATGACACCATGCATGCTAACTGCCACAGCAAGTACAACACCGTCATGTGAGTCATGGCGACGTGACACATATGAGGGAGACACACCACTAGGGCTACACAACACATAGACACCAGGGCCATCGGACTCATCGCCTACACTGATGTTGCCAGGAAATACAGTGGAATGCACAGACACCACACCTATTCAGAGTCTGTGTTAACTAGCCCACAGGTGCAGTAAGCAAATGTCAGTCAGATGTGTGACCACAGACAACGCACATCCCAAAGTGAAGCACAGGTTTATTACACATTTGTAACATGTTGTTTCCATTACAAATGCAAGGTAATCCCACGTGGCAGTGGCCACACAGTCAAAAAGTGCAGAAGATAAAAAGTCCATGGGTGTGTGGCACATCACCTGTAGGGAAACGACTGCTGCCACCCTGAAAGCTGAATCATGGTGTCGGGGGATCCAAGTTGACCAAACAACTCTGTAAGCACCCTGTGAAGGACAGACATGACACACAGTCAAAAGCACTGAAAAACAGGACAGAACTGCAATACTCATGCCCAATACATGTCACAAGATACCTACACAAAACCAAGTTAGCATGTCAACACTGTTGGGGAGTACAGACTACCTGTAAGGACACATCGCTGCACGCATCCAGTCAAGGAGCACATGGCCACACTCAAACAGCACCAGAGCACCACCCACACATATCATGCAAACTCACATCATTGACATGACAACTCTCTGGATACTCACATTCAGCTGAAGAAGTTGGTGATGAGCTGTGTGCGGACATCACCATCACTGGCATCGTGGCCCAGGCCAGGATCCTCCACAGGTGGCGGATGTTGGTCATCGTCATCCAGGATGAGAGGCAACTCCTTCCGCACTGCCAGGTTGTGTAGCATGCAGCAGACGGTGACAATCTTGCACACCTTTGCTGGGGCATATGGGAGGGCCCCTCATGTCTTGTCCAGGCAGCGGAAGCGGCTCTTCAGGAGACCAAATGTCCGCTCGATCACTCTTTTGGTCCGACCATGTGCCTCATTGTAGCGCATCTGGGCTGGTGTCACAGGGTTCCTGAGGGGTGTCAGCAACCACGGCATGTTGGGGTATCCGGAGTCACCTACAGACAGACAATTGCACATTAGCTGAGTTGGAAAAGAGGGCGGAATACAACATAGCAGAACACACACAATGGTACAAAGTCAGTACACACCGACAAGCCAGGCACGCTGGTTCTGCATCTGTGACATCATCCTCGGGATGCGACTACTCCTCATCACGTAGGCATCGTGTGCCGAACCAGGGAAACGGGCACACACATGTGAGATGCTCATATCTGCAAGACATACCACCAGAGCATTGATCGAATGATAATGTTTCCTGTTCCTGTATGCCTGCTCATGTGCCTGTGGTGGTACCAAAGCCACATGTGTCCCATCAATGGAGCCAATGACATGTGGCATCCTCCCCAGGGCATAGAAGACACTCTTGACGTCAGTGAGTTGTTGACGTTTAGGGAAATAGATGTACTGGTTCAGGCATCTCAACATTGCCTCCAAAAATCGCGTAGCACACGGCTGAACATAGTCTGTGACATCCCACCAGTAGACGCCACAGTGTGTTGAAAGGTACCGGTGGCAAAGAAGTGTAGGGCTGCCATCACCTTCACCTTGGGGGTCAGCGCTGTAGGGTACGGACGGCCAGGTTGCAAATGTGGGGCCAAGCGCACTGCCAAATCCTCAATCAGCTGCCTGGTGAAGCGGTACCATCGGATGCAGTCACGTTCCACCATCGTTGCAAGGTCAGGGAATGGTCTACGGACAGCTGGTGCCCTGCAGTGCATAGGTTAAGAAAGAAAGATTGTCAGTCACCCCACATATGTGGCATTGACCATACTCAATATCACATGATACATCATTACGAGACACAAGTACCTGATGTGTGTGCCGTTCTGTATGGACAGATATGGCATCTACATGGCCAACATCTAACATCACAGTTCAACATGTGTTGACAACAAGTTCCAGGTTGTGCAATGGGAAATCATTAGGCTGTGTCACAGTACCCATTTACTGCTGTCACATTCCAAACACACACCACAGTGACATGTCTGGACAGATGCGCCACAGGCATCACAGCCCATTGACAGGTAGATTCCCAGGGACCCTGTATTGCCACATTGACACTGGCATGACATGGCGTATCATGTACACGTCAGAAAAACAAACATGACTCCCACAGGTAGTGGCCCCTGTTGCCTCCGCAGGACAGACATTGACATCTGTGACACACACAAGCACAACATCAAAGTCCATGCACAAACAACGTGGATGTGGAGACTGTCTCCCATTGTGCACATGGAATCAGAGACATCGGAAACACAACATGCACACAGACTGTGGAGGGCCATCACTATTGTGGCAATGGGTCACCCTGTGACGTACATACCTTCCCACATGGGACTCTGGGGGTATGTGACATGACATACACATACACAACCTGGAAATGTGACCATGCCACATGCTCTGAAATGAACAGTTGCACATCACAGTGGTCATGTGCACAACACACAAAGATCCTGTCCCCATGAACACGTGCACAGCCTGGGAGTGGCTGCCCCCAAGTGCCACCCCAAAAACCATATGTTGACACCCATACACAGAAAAGGTAATGCAGCCTTACATGCCTTAGGATACCGTGTGGACAGGCTGTGGTGTTGTAGGTGTGCCCCTGAGTCCCTGGCAAGTATATGTGGCTGGCATACATTCACCAGTGACAAGCATGGTGACATATGCGAGTGACCTGTACAGGGACGCGTTGTACAGCAATGGACCGATCAGTGCACACGTATTGGCCATTGCATATGATGTGAGCGGGTACGCGTTGTTTCCCGGAATACGCGTTGTACAGCAATGGACCGATCGGTGCGCACGCATTGGCCATTGCATATGATGTGAGCGGGTACGCGTTGTTTCCCGGAATACGCGTTTTAAAGCAATGGACCGATCGGTGCGCACACATTGGCCATTGCATATGATGTGAGCGGGTACGCATTGTTTCCCGGAATACGCGTTGTACAGCAATGGACCGATCGGTGCGCACGCATTGGCCATTGCATATGATGTGAGCGGGTACGCGTTGTTTCCCGGAATACGCGTTGTACAGCAATGGACCGATCAGTGCGCACGCATTGGCCATTGCATATGATGTGAGCGGGTACGCGTTGTTTCCCTGAATACGCGTTGTACAGCAATGGACCGATCGGTGCGCACGCATTGGCCATTGCATTTGATGTGAGCGGGTACACGTTGTACAGCAATGGACCGATCGGTGCGCACGCATTGGCCATTGCATATGATTTGAGCGGGTACGCGTTGTTTCCCGGAATATGCATTGTACAGCAATGGACCGATCAGTGCGCACGCATTGGCCATTGCATTTGATGTGAGCGGGTACGCGTTGTACAGCAATGGACCGATCGGTGCGCACGCATTGGCCATTGCATATGATGTGAGCGGGTACGCGTTGTTTCCCGGAATACGCGTTGTACAGCAATGGACCGATTGGTGCGCACGCATTGGCCTTTGCATATGATGTGAGCGGGTACGCGTTGTTTCCCGGAATACGCGTTGTACAGCAATGGACCGATCAGTGCGCACGCATTGGCCATTGCATATGATGTGAGCGGGTACGCGTTGTTTCCCGGAATACGCGTTGTACAGCAATGGACCGATCGGTGCGCACGCATTGGCCATTGCACTTGATGTGAGCGGGTACGCGTTGTACAGCAATGGACCGATCGGTGCGCACGCATTGGCCATTGCATATGATGTGAGCGGGTACGCGTTGTTTCCCGGAATACGCGTTGTACAGCAATGGACCGATCGGTGCGCACGCATTCGCCATTGCATTTGATGTGAGCGGGTACGCGTTGTACAGCAATGGACCGATCGGTGCACACGCATTGGCCATTGCATATGATGTGTGCGGGTACGCGTTGTTTCCCGGAATTCGCGTTGTACAGCAATGGACCGATCGGTGCGCACGCATTGGCTAGGGCCTGGCATGGCAACGGACGCGTTTTCGAAGCTTCAATGAGTCTGATGCAGTGGATTCAGTTGGCCAGCCACAACAATGTTGCAAATTCATGGGTGTCATGAAGTTGAACTTTTGAAGGATGCTGTGGGCGTGTATTAGTGCTGCAGTTCCATGGATTGGCCAGATTCAGAAGATGCAAACGACTTTGACCTATCACTTTGGACACATGGGACAGTATCTGCCTCTGCAGCACACATATAATGCTGGCTGTTCCCCTGAGAGCTCACTTGCCTGCACCACATGCTCCAGGACGACATCTGCCACCAACACTGCAGCTGTCTCTGAATCCTCTGGCTTCTGCAATGGCACGTACTGTGGAGAGAGCCCTAGCATTCAGCACTGAGGAAAACCAGGCCCTGCTGGACAGCCTCCTTCCACAGTACAGAAAGCTGTATGGGAAACCAGGGGAGCAGGTGAGTGTGCTGTCCACTGCCTTACTAAATGTGCATGTTGTCTGACTAGCAAGACTTACAGTGTGCACACCACTGGCTAGCATGCTCACTGAGTAGTTCTCACCCCCCAAAGTGTGTAGTTATATGCACTGAACAGGTACAGTGCAGTAACAGTGCATTCCAACAAGGTTTACTTCCCAGGCAATGATACCATGTAGTAACTGCTGGCAAACTGTTCATAGCCATCGTTGCACTGCCTGTGTACATCATATGCCCCTGTGAGTGAGACATGTATATCCAACTGTGTGATGCACGTATATGTTGCATGTGTAGTAATGGCCTTTTCACTTTGTCATCCTCACAGGTTGATGCCCACCAGAAGCAGGAAATCTGGCTGACCATCGCCCGGGCAGTAAGATCCGTGGGGGTCTACAAGCGACGGATCCGCAACTGCCAGAAGAGCTGGCAGGACCTTCGGGGCTGGACCCGGAGGATTGCAAGGGTCCAGCTGAAGCTGTCGCCTCCTCGCAGGAGGGGCGGACACCGGACCCTGACCCCCCACATGCTCCGGATCCTGGCGGTGGTCTTCCCTGACCTGGATGGGCAGCTGAAGGCCAGACAGCAGCAAGGATGGGGTGAGTCCATGACTGCACTGTGAACTTTGTCTGACATGCTATGTGCCCTCCTCTGGCCTGGTTAAACTTCCACAGTACATCAGTCTTGTGGTCCAGGACCCATGTCCCTCAATTGTGACATGCCCACTCCTCATCTGATACCCAGGTGTGGCCCTTACAGTCAGGAAATTGTGTCACTTGGGTACTGTGTCCTTGCATTTTGCTTCACTCAAGGTGGGGGACAGCATTTGTTCCCGTGACTTTGTGGTGGGCTTCATGGGTGGGTCAATTGCTTACACAATGCCTAGGTTCTGACATGTAATCTGCATGTAACTTTGATATGTGTTCCACTTGCTGATCTGAATCACCACATGTGCATGGGGTATTTGGCCCACCCCCATGCTGCGGGTGGGAACAATGTTTGGGCCTCAGGAGTATGCAGGCACGGTCGGTGGTAGGAGTGCCGGTTGGGCAGTGACGTGGGGCGGGGGAGGGCAGGGTGGCGGGTAGTAAACTACGGATTAAGGCCCAATACAGGTAAGTAAACATTTAAATAAATAAGACGAATTTCGTTGTGAGCGCTGCATCGCCAAATGCGATGCAGTGCGCGCAACGAAATTCGCTTTATTTATTTAAATGTTTACTTACCTGTATTGGGCCTTAATCCGTAGTTTACTACCCCCACCCTGCCCCTTCCCCGCCCCACGTCACCGCCCGACCGGCACTCCTACCACCGACCGCGCCTGGGAGTATGTATATCAAGTGTGTCACACATGCTTAACCACCTGCCTACTGTCAAGGGCTCATCCCTCTTTCAGGTGGAGCAGGACAGTCATGCCTACTCCAGGGCATACAATACACTCTGTACTCCCACTCCCGTGTATCAGCTGACATGTTGTGCTCAGTGAAATGTTCCCTCAGGTGTCTGCCTCTGTGTCATTGTGCTGTGGCTTCGTTGTCAGGACTACTGGGGTGTTTATCGGTTAGGGCGCAGCATGCCATCTGAGATGTGACCATGAGAGACGATACTTCTGTGACTTATAGGTGTTTGATCACTTGACTGTGCAGACAGGTGTATGCGACTGTGAATTTCAGGCAGCTGTTTTTCATTCACAGCAGACTGTGAGGTGCTCAGGTTCAGAGAGTTGTGTTTCATGTCTCCCATATGTCCAATTGGTAGGACGTGGACAAATAAGAGTTCAGATGATGTGGTTTGTGGGGGATGGACATGTCCACTTGTCAGCTACAGAACTTGCATTCCCCATGACCTAGGATTGTGACACAGTGCAGACTGTTGTTGGCTGGCTGCCATCCCCATGTGACTGGAGACAGTGATGTATGACTTTGCAGGCATGCCTGTGGCATGGCATTAAACTTCCTAAGAGTGATCCTGCAGGGGAGTGACATGTGCAACATGCACCCCATCGTGGCATTGTCTATCCGGACATGGGTGCATCATGGTGTCTGGTGCTGGTATGCATCACATGCATTTCTAATTAGACTCTGGCCATCCCTTTATCCGGACACCTGTACTGACTCAGTGGCAAGAGGTGTGATGTGTGCATGTTCACATACTTCACCGTGTTCTCTGCAATGTCCAACAACTGTGTAGGTGGTGCATGTGTCCACACTGGGGTATTACCATCTGACAGGCACCAGACAGATGGGTGCAAGGGCAGGAGGGGTGTGAGTGCCATGGTTGACCATCAGACTGACAATTGGCTTCTCCTAATCTGTGTGAGCACTTTTGGCAATGTTCAACTAAGGATTCCAGGGCTTGCTCTGTAATGTGCTGTACTTACTGTGGTGTGTGCGGTCAGTGCAGGTGACTGATGCTTGTCTGTTTCCCTAATTGTTTGCAGATACATCCACGGCCACAGGAGGGGACAGCTCCACGGACCAGGATGAGCTGCAGAGCCAGACTGGGTCAGCAGCCGATGAGTGGTCGGAGGGACCCAGTGGCACGGAGGGCGAGGGGAGCCACACCGAGGAGTCCTCAGCACCATCCACCTCAGCTGAGGACCACAGCAGCTCGGATGATGACTCCCTTGTGGAGGCGGGTGTCAGCAGCCACCACACCCCAGCTAGTATGGCTGGCCCCGCCACCACCACCACCACCGCCCGCCCATTGGCTCCCATTCCAGAGGTCCATGGAGGCTCCCGTGTTCGGGAGCGTGTCTCCTTTGTGCCAGGCACCGCACCCCCTGCCCCTGTGTCCCCTGCTGCCCTGAGTGAGGAGTCTGTGTACCTACTTCGCAAGCTCCATGTAGGGCAGACAGCAATGCTGAGTGTCCTCCATGCACACACCACTCTGTTGACATAGCTGGTGTCATTCATGGAGGGCATCTCGACGGGCATGTCTGCCCTACAGAGGAGCAATAAGTCCATGGACTCCTCCCTGACGGCAGCAGTGTCCCTCCTCCAACAGTCCCTCACCCCTCCTACCTCTGCCCCATCCACACTTCCTGGCACCCTACCTGTCCCAAGCACATGCAGACCTGCACAAACACCCAAACACACAGACACGAGCAGCACAGAAACACCCAAAACAAAGGCAAAACGTGCACACAAGCATCCTCAGGGGACTGATACCACACCCACAGGGGATGGGGAACAGACACACACACAGGCATCCACAGTCACTCCGCAGTCCTCCAAATCCTCTCCCTCCAAGACCCCTTCCCTTGCCTCACCTGCAACCCCACCTAATAAGCAGCTCTTCCTCTGTGACCTCGGCCTCTTCCCCTCCGATCCCGCTGATCCAGCATACAGGGGGAAGAGGAAGTCCACCCACACAGAGGGGAGTGCCCCTCACCACCGGACACCCTCCCCCAGGCGCAGACAAACTGAGACCCCCACCCGCAAGTCCCCCCGGGCCCGGAAGAGCAAGACCCCGCCACCGCCCTGCAGGTCAACCACACAGTCTCCTTCCTCCATCCCTCAGGCCCCCACAACACAGGTTCCCCTACCACACCCTGCCCCAGGTTCCCCCACCCACAGATACACCATCCCCAAAATGATGCGGCCTTCTCCACCTACCACTTGCTCTTCCAGCCCCACAACCCCCACTGCACATGTTTGTGCCACTGGTGTGGAGACCGTGTCCTCCCCTCTGTCCTGCCCACCTTACCTGAACCCCATTCTACTCCCCTGGAGATGGGCACTGCAGTGGAGTCCACTACCACCCCGTCTTACTTGGGCACTGCAGTGGGGAACCTGTCCACTCCATCTGGCCAGCCCACTGGAGTTGTGCCGGCACCCACACCATCTGACTCATGCTCCCCAGTTGTGCCAGCACACACCATGTCAGACACCTCCACTGCAGTTGTCAGTGACTCTCCAGCACCAGCCACCCCTTCCCTGCCTCCTTCTGGTGAGCCCTGATCCTGTCCCTGCGGTGCCTGGCCTGCCCCCCGTATGCCCCTCCGAGGGGAATGTCGCTGGTCCGTAGCAGTGCAGGCAAGCAAAGGGTGACATCTGCCACTGTCACCCTGTTTGGACTTTAGTGATGGACTGGCCATTGGCCTTTGTGTTTTGTCAGGACTTTCTATTTTCGACTCACATATGCTGAATAAAGCTACTTTCAGTTCTCTAGTGGTTTTGCTTCAGATGTACATGATGTTGATGATGCTAACCATGCCTTTGCTGCAGTGATGGTGATTTTTGATATCAGGTAAATGAAGTGTTACTGTGCAGGACCCCATGTGGTCCAGGGGGAATGTGTCCTATCCTGGTGTGTAGCCATGTCATCCTTTGCAGCAATATGAGGGTGTCATGTTTTCAATATTTGCCAATGGGATTCCCTACATGTTTTTGCAATATCACATCTGTGGCTTACACCCCTGCACATCAGATGTGCTTGCCATTGTTCAATTTGTCTATTTCCCTGACCGTGTGACCATCTCCACTGGACATGCAAGTTTGGGCATCAATGGGGAAGAACTCATCTGTGGTATCAGTGCAACCTGCTATACATGTGTATTTGATCTGTGCAGATGATTTCGGTGACACTGCCATGACCAGGCTGATGTGACGAGGGCCTTCATTTTGTGCTAATTGTTGACTGAGTGACCAAGTGTTCTGCTGACATGATAGAGCCCTGCAGAGACAACGTATGGCACAGCTTTCCTTACACAGGAGTGGAGTCCCCTCATGGCAGTGTGTAATTCCGTGACATTGCCTGAGCCCAAGGTGTGTGTTGTGTGAGCATGTCTGTGTGTGTTCACTTCCATTTTGCTACGCAGGCTGGGGTCCCTAGTGATGTTCCTGTTTGTGATGCTTGCTGAGTTGAGCAATGTTCCCCCAAATCTTCGCCCTGGGTTCTCTGTGATGTGGGTGCATGGCACATTACTGGTCATCAGGGTGTCACCCATAGGTGTGTTTGCTGTCAGGGCAGAGTTTGTGGGCAAACGCAGATGAGACACAGTCAGGATTCCCCTTGGCACTTGTTGGTTACACAAGTCATGTAATTTACAGTTTGTGTTAGCTTTCAGTGATTGTGACATGTTGTGTGTGTGACTGCTGCCACTCCTCAGGGTCAGAGCGGCAATGTTGGAAGTTGTCTATCTGTGTTCTTTGTGGGTGACCTTGGCTTCTTCATTGGTGTGTGACTGTGGCCGGGATCCCATTGGTTGGTGTGGATTTGACGTCATGCCCATGTACAGCGTACTGTGCAGTGTGTCAGACATTCACAAGTCTTGTTGACTGGCCATGTGTGATGGGTATCTCCACCTTAGTTCCCCCACCACCCCTGGGATTGTCATGGGTGCATGTGCAATGTCACCAGTCCATGTGAGCTTCACTGCTGCACATTGGTGGAGATCAAGGTGTGTGGTGTTGAGTGTGTGCAAATGAGAGTTGTTGCACGGCTAGACCCCTACCTCCATGTTGGCCTTGGCTGACAGGCCGTGCTGATTGATTTGTGCTTGTGTAGGTATGATGGTAGTTTGTTGCTCAGGACACATGACTGTGGTTCACAGTGTGAACGACATCTACCTTTGTCATCACAGTGGGATTATCATGCAGGCCAGTGTCACCACAATGTGGGGTCCCTGGGGGTAGTGCTGTGGTGGGTCTGTCTCTTGCTGTGTTAGTTGCTGTTCCTACAAGCTTGTGTGACATGTGTAATTTGGGCTCCCTCTCATCTAACAATGCCTGATTGCCCACATAGGGGAATCCGATCTATGAGTTACTTTTGTGTGGCACTGTATTGACATCTGTGTAATAGGGATTCAGGCCTCCTCATGTGTTGTGTGGTTGCCTGGGGACACTGGCACATCCCCCCATCACCTGTTGTGTTTGATATGCAGTGTGAGTCTGCCTGTTTGTGTTTGTGCATTTGCACCACTGCATTGGCATTTCTTTAGTGTGCCATTGGCTGTATGTTGTTTGGTGGCTTTTCCCTGCTGTCCCTGGGACTCCTAGGTCATCAGTCAGCACAATGATCATGGTTTGTATGTCCCATTGCTGCCATGGTATGGTATTTGTTCACCTCACATCTACAGTCTCCACAGGATATCTACATTTGTGTGTCCATTGGTGCAGATATGTGTGTCTGCATTATGATGGTCACTTCTGTCATTGTCTTATTCGTGAATGTTGACAATGTGAGCCCCCATGGGTGATGTTTGTCTGTACATGGCCAAAGCTATGTTTGATTGGCACTGCACTGTTTGCCTAACCCAATCTATGTTGCTATGGGACACAAGCACTACTATGCCACTGATGTGTTTGTTGTTGTGTGACCAGGAATCATCCATGCTGTTTGGCAGTTGCAGCTTTTCCCATGACAACACTTACCTTTTGGTCACTGTGGTGATGGGGCTTTAGACCCCATTGCCACAATGTTCAAAATGTGCTTCAGCTATGGACCCCACACTTACATTTTGGTCACTGTGGTGATGGGGCTTTAGACCCCATTGCCACAATGTTCAAAATGTGCTTCAGCTATGGACCCCACACTTACATTTTGGTCACTGTGGGGATGGGGCTTTAGACCCCATTGTCACAATGTTCAAAATGTTCTTCAGGTATGGACCCCACACTTACCTTTTGGTCACTGTGATGATGGGGTGTTAGACCCCATTGCCACAGTGGTCATGGTCTGCTTGCATTGTGGAGGCCACACACATTTATGTGTGACACATGTGATAGGGGGTCACATTGTATTTTCAATGTCATGTTCAGTGTTGTAGGCATTTGACACAGACTACACATGCTTGTCATAGTGTTGGGGGATGTATTTTTCAGACATTCCTTATGTTGGAGTATGCTGGTTGTGTCATGCATTACCCGTCCTATGAGTAGGGGTTGTGTGGGTGGTAGGCATCCATCACCCTATGAGTAGGGGTGGTGGTAGTGGTAGGCATCCATCCCCCTATGAGTGGGGATGGTAGTAGTGGCAGGCATCCAGCCCCCTATGAGTGGAGATGGTAGTAGTGGCAGGCATCCATCCCCCTATGAGTGGGGATGGTAGTAGTGACAGGCATCCAGGCCCCCATGAGTAGGGGTGGTGGTAGTGGTAGGCATCCATCCCCCTATGAGTGGGGATAGTAGTGATGACAGGCATCCAGGCCCCCATAAGTAGGGGTGGTGGTAGTGGTAGGCATCAATCCCCCTATGCGTGGGGATGGTAGCGGTGGCAGGCATCCATCCCCCTATGAGTGGGGATGGTAGTAGTGACAGGCATCCAGGCCCCCATGAGTAGGGGTGGTGGTAGTGGTAGGCATCCATCACCCTATGAGTGGGGATGGTAGTAGTGGCAGGCATCCATCCCCCTATGAGTAGGGATGGTAGTAGTGGCAGGCATCCATCCCCCTATGAGTGGGGATGGTAGTAGTGACAGGCATCCAGGCCCCATGAGTAGGGGTGGTGGTAGTGGTAGGTATTCATCCCCCTATGAGTGGGGATGGTAGTAGTGACAGGCATCCAGGCCCCCATGAGTAGGGGTGGTGGTAGTGGTAGGCATCCATCCCCCTATGAGTAGGGATGGTAGTAGTGGCAGGCATCCATCCCCCTATGAGTGGGGATGGTAGTAGTGGCAGGCATCCATCCCCCTATGAGTGGGGATGGTAGTAGTGACAGGCATCCAGGCCCCCATGAGTAGGGGTGGTGGTAGTGGCAGGCATCCATCCCCCTATGAGTGGGGATGGTAGTAGTGGCAGGCATCCATCCCCCTATGAGTGGGGATGGTAGTAGTGACAGGCATCCAGGCCCCCATGAGTAGGGGTGGTGGTAGTGGTCGGCATCCATCCCCTATGAGTGGGGATGGTAGTAGTGACAGGCATCCAGGCCCCCATGAGTAGGGGTGGTGGTAGTGGTAGGCATCCATCCCCCTATGAGTGGGGATGGTAGTGGTGGCAGGCATCCATCCCCCTATGAGTGGGGATGGTAGTAGTGACAGGCATCCAGGCCCCCATGAGTAGGGGTGGTGGTAGTGGTAGGCATCCATCACCCTATGAGTGGGGATGGTAGTAGTGGCAGGCATCCATCCCCCTATGAGTGGGGATGGTAGTAGTGACAGGCATCCAGGCCCCATGAGTAGGGGTGGTGGTAGTGGTAGGCATCCATCCCCCTATGAGTGGGGGTGGTAGTAGTGACAGGCATCCAGGCCCCCATGAGTAGGGGTGGTGGTAGTGATAGGCATCCATCCCCCTATGAGTGGGGATGGTAGTAGTGGCAGGCATCCATCCCCCTATGAGTGGGGATGGTAGTAGTGGCAGGCATCCAGGCCCCCATGAGTAGGGGTGGTGGTAGTGGTAGGTATCCATCCCCCTATGAGTGGGGATGGTAGTGGTGACAGGCATCCAGGCCCCCATGAGTAGGGGTGGTGGTAGTGGTAGGCATCCATCCCCCCATGAGTAGGGGTGGTGGTAGTGGTAGGCATCCATCCCCCTATGAGTGGGGATGGTAGTGGTGACAGGCATCCAGGCCCCCATGAGTAGGGGTGGTGGTAGTGGCAGGCATCCAGCCCCCCATGAGTAGGGGTGGTGTTAGTGGTAGGCATCCATCCCCCTATGAGTGGGGATGGTACTAGTGACAGGCATCCAGGCCCCCATGAGTAGGGGTGGTGTTAGTGGTAGGCATCCATCCCCCTATGGGTGTGTATGGCATTGGTGATAGCCATCCCGCCCCTATGGTTCTGCTGTTCCTAGTGTACATCATTTCTGCATCCCTATGTGTGTGTGACATATTTCGGGTAGGTGTCGTTTGTTTGTGTTGTGGGAGTTTGACTTACCGTCTGCGTCGTACGCATCCGTACCGGTCCCGGTAATAGATGTAGAGTATTGGTAGGACCTGCGCGATGGGATTCATGGTTGGTTCGTCTCGTTCGGGTTTCTCGTGGCTTCAACTCGTACTCGTCACTGGCTTGTTCGTCTCGTCGCCGTGGATCGTCTTGTGGCGCGAATCGGAGCTTATGTACAGCTCTCCCGGATGCTCAAACGTGCCGGACGTAGCGACGGGTTCGGCGCGTACGGAAGGCGCATCGTACTCGTCCGGCCGGAAGGTGCTGTGTATTTGCTTCCGTGCGACTCGATTCGGCGTTTACGGATCCGTCTCAGGCGGGGAACAGGAGCTGGAATTGGTGAGTACGGCTCGCTCGGAATCTGGGCTGTTATGTGCATCGTACTTGTTCGTTCGGACGACTGTTCGAATCGGTCGGGAAACACGCGTTCGGCTTGGTTTTTTTCCGGACGAATACTGTTAGGTGCGCTTCCGGCCGAGATCGGAATCGACCCCCAAATATTTACCTGTTTCCAATCAAACATTAGCACTAATAAGGCCATAAATTGTTATCCAGGGTGAACTGTAATTAAAAGGTCGGACATGTACTTTTAGGTTTTACATGTCCTAGGATTGAAAAACTCCAAAATTTGTTTACTCTGAAAGGCAGGCCTCTAGTAAAAAAAATGCTGGAGTTTTTCACAAACAGGACATGTAAAACTTAAAAGTACATGTCCAGACTTTTAATTACACTGCACCCTGGCCAATGGGCTTCCGTGGGCCTACCTTAGGTGTGACCTATATATATTAAAAAGAGGAGTTTAAGGCTTGGCAAGCAGCCTATTTGACCAAATTCAATTGACAGTTTAAAACTGTAGTAGGGCTGCAATGGCAAAACTGGGACATGTTTTTAAGGTCAACTTAAATGAGTGGCACAATGTGTGCTGCAAGCTGACTAGTAGCATTTAATGCACAAGCCCTGGGTATATGCTATACTACTTTCCTGGGACTTATGAGTAAATTAAAAATGCAGTTAGATGTAAGCCAATTTTACCATATTTTAGGGAGTAGGCATGAGTAATGTAGCACTGGTTATCAGTGGTAAAGTGCACAGAGTCTTAAGGCCAGCTATATGGAATTCAGCATAGTAGGAGGGTAAAGGCAAACCGTTTGGGAGAAGACAACCCTAAGCTGACAAGTCTAACAATTCCTCTTCTTATATTCCAATGGGGAGAGATAGAGGGGCGGTGATTTGGACTCTTCAAGATTTTGATTCTTGGTGAACGGGAAAAGGTCTCATTTATGTCTCACATAAAGTTTCAAGTACATAGGGGCTTAGTTCAGGATCGATCTAGGGAAGGACTTTCCTCCTTCACTCTAGCAAAACTGAGAGATTCTTGACTTTGCTGTTGGGTCACAACGGTTTACCAATGTTAAAATCTGTGACTACGATGTCATTACACACCATGATGTGTCTAGTCCCAACCACAGCAATACCAATAAATACAATGTTGATGCATGCAATAAAATGTGCTTGCAGAACAATATTGATACCAATAAAAACAATTTCAATGAATGTCATAATCTATGCACACATAACAATGTCGATTCAAGTAGAAACAATGTCAATGTATGCTATTATCTATGCACACATAACAATATTAATATCAGTAAAGACAATATAAATGTACGCTATGATAACTGTATGCACATTACTGAGGATTTAGGTGAAAATTATGTCAAATGCCGCCATGTTAATTGTACACAAGTTAGTGAACTCATATCATTGCTGTCGGATTCACCCAAGGTGACCTCCCCATCAACCCTGAGTCAGAGATACGTGGTCAAAACAGGCCCTGCAACCCAAACCCGAGCCTACTGATTGACAAGTCACAGGTGGGCTTGCACATAGCCCAAAGACAAACGTGCACCCAGGGAAAACCCTGATTGATCCCACAGATAGGCCGTTACACCACAAACAGGTTGGAGGAAATTGGTGACAATAAAACACGTTTGGCCAAAGGCACACATTCCCAAAATGCCAAAAGATGGATGCCACATACAGTTAGAAACACTCAGCCAATCAGGACACAGCTTGCACACTTCACATAGTGATCACACGCTCCCCATGCCAGACATCTGGACACATACATACTAGCCCACTCTAGCTCACCCAAGGTCAAGAGCAACCTGTGTCCCCCTTATCAGATGGTTGTACTTGTTGTTTATGACTAGTCCAAGAATGCCAGATCGATTTATTGTACCTCAAAAATGGTATAAATGGTCGGCCAAAACTTCTGTACAATGAGAGACTTTGCTCAGACGCTACTCTGACGATACTCTCCGGGCTGTTGTGTTTAATTAAACCAACTTGTTAATGTGTTGCCAAAGATTCCTTTATTTTCATTTTTTAAGGTAAATTCATATCTGAGCAACATTTTGGTGAGCCAGATAGGAGAGATTGGCTTATCGAGCCCGACTGTTGCCAAAGGACAAGGATCCCTAACTGAACTGATTCACATCTGTGCAATAAAAATCGGTGAGCAGATGCCATAATTGATTAGAAGTTCTGCTGAATCCACGGGGCAGAGGTCTGTCCGGAGACCTCCGTCACAGGGTAGGAGACTACATCTGATCCTCAGTCCCAACATGTGGAGTGTGGCAAACTAGGACAAGTGCGTAGATCATATTTCTCTAGTCAGCACACTAGGGAGAGTGAAGGTAGCTACAGTTTTTTCACTTTTGAGCATTACGCAACTGATACACCCGGGCCCTTGGTGTGTTATATAGGGCCACTTATTTATTTCACTTGTGCCACTGAGAAATACACAGGTCTTATTTATTTTGCTTGAACCATTGAGTGTGACACAACTGGTACATTTAGGCCCTTGGTGTGTTATATAGGGCCACCTCCTTGATCTTACATTTAATTTTAGGATTTTTCTTAGGGGTTGTCGTTTCTTAACACTGACGGTGTGTTAAAGGAGTGAAGAGGTGGATTTTTTCACTTGGGCCGCTGGGCATCAGGCAGGTGTTACGCACGACTCTTGGGTGTGATATAGGGTGTAATTTGGACGTTAGGGAAAAATTTGGACCTTGGTGAATAAGGTGTAGCTTGTGTCTGGCTACAGCAGGCTGATAATTGTCAGGTTATTCCTTTTTTTCTCCACACAAATCATTGCAATTTTTGCCCACCGAGCCAATATTGACAGACTATTGTGCTCACTTAGGTCCGTGTATTAAACAGAGCATCGCCTCTCCTTGGGCTGTGGGCGCTAGGAGGGGGCGAAGGTATTTTAGAAAAAATTATCTTTTTCTCTGTCAACCTTTTCTCTTCTAGTTTCTTTTAGAATTTCCATTTATGCATTATTGATGTTTTGGTGCTATCAAAATGTTGCAATTGTGCTTCATGTCTAAATGTTATGTCATGTTAGTGAGTTTATGCGTTTATGAAATAAAAACTATTACTCCACAAATCAGAATTTGATATTTGCTCTTTCACTGCTAAAAATCAACTTGTACTGTTCTGAACTAACCATTGCACTTTGTTACATTGTGTTCTTATTTCATTGCATTTGTCTTTGTCAAATTGTTAAACGTTTTTGATGCATCGATTCTCATAGAGCTCATAACCAGTAGATTGTTTACGGTACAATTCCGTGCACTTTGGTTACCCACAATCAGAGTAGGATTTGTAATTATTTAAAAATCTCGAGACAATCAAAAGTTTGTAAAATCCTTTAACAAGTTCCCTAATCCATCATGGAGACTCTACTAGACCGCATGCAAGCTAGGGTACCCACACAGGCTCGGAAACTAGAGAAGCACTGCGGTGAGTGACATGGAGTACACATTACCCTGACCTGAGGGGGGAACATTTGATACCAACATCATAGAACACACAACAACTTACATTCAGACCAGACATATGGGCCAAGAGAGGGGCGTGAGAATGGCTCTGTTAAGACTAAGGGTCAACTGCAGGGTGGACCCAACATGCAACATACACAACTACAAAGCTAGCAACGTTGGGGGAGAAAGCTCCAGCTCATCAGAATCCAACAGTGAGGAGAAAGCATAGGGCGGGGCCCGCCAACCCAGGGGGAAGACAGGGAGCGCAGGCCAGAGACCACCAAGTTACTTAAAAACATGCTCACCCTATTGACAGCCTCGGGAAATCCCTGAGAAGGGCCCAGTGGTCACGATGTTAATAGGTGAGACTCCATATCACTTTTTGGTGGATACAGGGGGAGCAAGGTCATGCTTGCAGGAAGGAGCAATCCCCATATCAAAAACCACTGCCAAAATACAGGGAATCTCAGGTTCCGTGGCTGAGGTCCCTCTCACAGAACCCCTTGAGCTGGAAATAGGGGAAAATAGGATAAGGGAACAATTATTGTACTATACTTCCTCCTCGACCAATATACTAGGACGGGACCTACTGTCCAAGCTAAGAATGTCCATCTAGTTCACCAAGAATGGGGCTACAGCCTGCTCCTCCCCTGAAGTCTGCCCCATAGAGTACAAACCAGCAAACCTCTCCCACACGACATGGACACCAGCCAGGGTGATCCTGGTCCTTTGAGCCCCCTTCAAGAGGGTAGTTATGGACTAGACAGGAAGCCTCTTAGAGTTGGATGGACTAGCCCAGCAGTGGACAGGCTTTGCACACCACCTCTTGATAGAGACGGCCAAAAAGATAGCATGTAGGGTGTTCAGAGAGCTGGAGACCCAGGATCAAAATACGCCCACGCCCACTGCATCCCCCGAGGCTAAGTGGGGAGTCAGCTCAATGTGTATAGGGACAATGGCGGTAGCAATGAGACCATGCACGCCCCCGTTTCAGGCTCTGTCACCACCCTGGCACCTCCCTGAGTGGGGAAGCAGCACAAACAAGGCGGCCTAGTGTTGAGTGGTGCATCCCTCAAACTAAGGGCCCCCTACCCATTACCAAATGCGGTACCTGGATGAGTGACCTCTCTATAGAATTCTGCATGCCTGACCGGAGGAGCAACACCCCAATGAGAAGTCCCGGCCTGCCACATGGGAAAAATCTCTGGGCCTGGAGTGGGCAAGCTACCGACCACATCCCCCATGCAGGCACCCCCTTGGAATGACCAAGTAGCAGGCAAGAGCATCCACAAAGGGGCCGCAGTGACCACCAGTGTGCAAGTGACACCTGGCTGGAAGAAGACTTATCCACAGAATCCCAGAGGGATCCAACAGAGTCCCCACACCAGAGGGCAGAAAAGCTGGCAACCTCCAAATTCTAGAGAGTGCCCCTAATGTTACTGAGGAAGCCACAGGATTGACAATTGCCACCTAAAAAAATATCACGAGCAGAAAAGCCCCCACAGAATACCCATCCACCAAACCAAGCCCAGATCAGCCCCCGTGCCCAGGACATTCAGCCACGAGGAAATCAGTCCTCAAACACACTACCACGGCAAGGACCAGTTGGGTGGCCAACCACATGGCAACTGCAGAAGCCACGGAACTCAGCCCAACAAGCATTAGGGCTATGGCAGGGAGGGGTAACTGCCTAGGGAGGTAATACCTTTATGCAAATCGCCCAATCCAAACACGGAGTAAATCCGAATCCCCAGTAAGACACCCACTTCATACCTACAACCATAAACACTAGTCACACAGCAGTAGGGAAAATCTCTGGTGAAGATCTGTCTGAGTTATCTCAAGATCAGCAACAGAAGAAAACAACTCTGTTGCATCAAACTCGAAGACGAACAGCTAATTATTTTGGCTGGACTCAGTACAAGGACATTCTGAAGAATTTAGACTGTTTTCGAGACTCAAGTAATGTAGGAGGGTCCATACCCTTGTTCACCATGCAAATGAAGGTGAATGCCGCTGGTTACCAATAACCAGGTGGGAGATGTTTAAAATGATTAATGACACTCAGCTCAGCTTAATGCTATCAAGGAAGAACTGAGAACCATCCACTTCATGGTAACGCAACATCGGTACGTGTTGGACTTGATGACTGCAATGGAGGGTGGGGTATGTGCCAAAATTGGTGCTTCCTGTTGAACTTTTATCTCTGGAAACCATCTCGAGAATGGAACTCTCACTCTTGCCATCCAAGCACTGCATTGTCTACAAGCTGACATAGAGAATGAGGGTGGTGCCCCTGAGCAGGACTGGTTTAGTAGTATTTTTTCTTGGATCCCCTTATTGGTGTCCAAACTATTCACGCCACTACTTCCAGTTTTTATTGGCATACTACTGTTGTATGGTTGCCTACAAATGGGGGTTTCCTGCTGTAAAAATGCAGTCCTCAATTTAAGTAGTATGCAAATTAGTAGGGAAAGGATAAACAGACATTCCAGCCACACACACAGGGGTCGATTCCGATCTCGGCCGGAAGCGCACCTAACAGTATTCGTCTGGAACAAATACCAGCCGAACGCGTGTTTCCCGACCGATTCGAACACTCGTCCGAACGAACAAGTACGATGCGCATAACAGCCCAGATTCCGAGCGAGCCGTACTTACCCAATCCAGCTCCTGTTCCCCGCCTGAGCCGGATCCGTAAACGCTGAATCGAGTCGTTCGGAAGCAAATACACAGCACCTTCCGGCCGGACGAGTACGATGCGCACTCCGTACGCGCCGAACCCGTCGCTACGTCCGGGACATTTGAGCATCCGGGCGAGCCGTACATAAACTCCGTTTCGCGCCACAAGACGATCCACGGCTACGAGACAAACAAGCCTGCTACGAGTACGAGTTGAAGACACGAGAAACCCGAACGAGACGATCCAAGCATGAATCCCATTGCGCAGGTCCTACCTATACTCTACATCTATTACCGGGACCGGCACGGACGCGTACGGCGCAGACGGTAAGTCAAACACCAACAACACAAACAAACGACACGTACCCAAAATATGTCACACACACATAGGGATGCACAAATGACGTACACTAGCAACAGCAGAACCATAGGGGTGGGATGGCCATCACTAATGCCATACACACCCATAGGGGGATGGATGCCTACCACCAACACCACCCTACCACCACCCCTACTCAGGGGGGGCTGGATGCGTACCACTACCACCACCCCTATTCAGGGGGGGCTGGATGCCTGCTACTACCACCACCCCTACTCATGGGGGCCTGGATGCCTGTCACTACTACCATCCCCACCCTTAGGGGGATGGATGCCTACCACTACCAGTACCCCCTACTCATAGGGGGCTGGAAGCCCATCACTACCAGTACCCCTACTCATAGGGGGCCGGATAACCATCACTACCAGTACCCCTACTCATAGGGGGCTGGATGCCCATCACTACTAACATCCCCACTCATAGGGGGCTGGATGCCCATCACTACTACCATCCCCACTCATAGGGGGCTGGATGCCTGTCACTACTACCATCCCCACCCTTAGGGGATGGATGCCTACCACTACCACCACCCCTACTCAGGGGGCTGGATGCCTGCCACTACCACCACCCCTACTCAGGGGGCCTGGATGCCTGTCACTACTACCATCCCCACCCTTAGGGGGATGGATGCCTACCACTACCACCACCCCTACTCAGGGGGCTGGATGCCTGCCACTACCACCACCCCTACTCAGGGGGCTGGATGCCTGCCACTACCACCACCCTACTCATGGGGTCTGGATGCCTGTCACTACTACCATCCCCACCCTTAGGGGATGGATGCCTACCACTACCACCACCCCTACTCAGGGGGCTGGATGCCTGCCACTACCACCACCCCTACTCAGGGGGCCTGGATGCCTGTCACTACTACCATCCCCACCCTTAGGGGGATGGATGCCTGCCACTACCTCCACCCCTACTCAGGGGGCTGGATGCCTGCCACTACCACCACCCCACTCAGGGGGCTGGATGCCTGTCACTACTACCATCCCCACCCTTAGGGGGATGGATGCCTACCACTACCACCACCCCTACTCAGGGGGCCTGGATGCCTACCACTACCACCACCCCTACTCATGGGGGCCTGGATGTCTGTCACTACTACCATCCCCACCCTTAGGGGGATGGATGCCTACCACTACCAGTACCCCTACGCATAGGGGGCTGGATGCCCATCACTACTACCATCCCCACTCATAGGGGCTGGATGCCCATCACTACTACCATCCCCACTCATAGGGGCTGGATGCCTGTCACTACTACCATCCCCACCCTTAGGGGGATGGATGCCTACCACTACCACCACCCCTACTCAGGGGGCTGGATGCCTGCCACTACCACCACCCCTACTCAGGGGGCCTGGATGCCTGTCACTACTACCATCCCCACCCTTAGGGGGATGGATGCCTGCCACTACCTCCACCCCTACTCAGGGGGCTGGATGCCTGCCACTACCACCACCCCACTCAGGGGGCTGGATGCCTGTCACTACTACATCCCCACCCTTAGGGGATGGATGCCTACCACTACCACCACCCCTACTCAGGGGGCCTGGATGCCTACCACTACCACCACCCCTACTCATGGGGGCCTGGATGCCTGTCACTACTACCATCCCCACCCTTAGGGGGATGGATGCCTACCACTACCACCACCCCTACTCAGGGGCTGGATGCCTGCCACTACCACCACCCTTACTCAGGGGGCTGGATGCCTGCCACTACCACCACCCCTACTCAGGGGGCCTGGATGCCTGTCACTACTACCATCCCCACCCTTAGGGGATGGATGCCTGCCACTACCTCCACCCCTACTCATAGGATGGGTAATGCATGACACAACCAGCATACTCCCACATAAGGAATGTCTGAGAATTACATCCCCCAACACCATGACAAGCGTGTGTAGTCTGTGTCAAATGCCTACAACACTGAACATGACATTGAACATACAATGTGACCCCCTAGCACATGTGTCACACATAAATGTGTGTGGCCTCCTACAATGCAAGCCGACCATGGCCACTGTGGCAATGGGGTTGAACACCCCATCATCACAGCGACCAAAAGGTAAGTGTGGGGTCCATAGCTGATGCACCTCTTTGAACAGTGTGGCAATGGGGCCCAAAGCCCCATCACCACAGTGACCAAAAGGTAGGTGTGGGGTCCATAGCTGATGCACCTTTTGAACAGTGTGGCAATGGGGCCCAAAGCCCCATCACCACAGTGACCAAAAGGTAGGTGTGGGGTCCATAGCTGATGCACCTTTTGAACAGTGTGGCAATGGGGCCCAAAGCCCCATCACCACAGTGACCAAAAGGTAGGTGTGGGGTCCATAGCTGATGCACCTTTTGAACAGTGTGGCAATGGGGCCCAAAGCCCCATCACCACAGAGACCAAAAGGGAAGTGTAGTCAGGGTAAAAGCTGCCAAAGCCAAACTGCATGGATGATTCCTGGTCACACAACAATTAACACATCAGTGGCATAGTAGTGCTTGTGTCCCATAGCAACATAGATTGGGTGAGGCAAACAGTGCAGTGGCAATAAAACATCGTTTTGGCCATGTGCATACAAACATCACCCATGGGGGCTCACATTGTCAACATTCACAAATAACACAATGACAGAAGTGACCATCATAATGCAGACCCACATTTCTGCACCAATGGACACACAAATGTAGATACAATTCTAGAGGAAGGGTTTTGGTAATCAGGGAAAAATCTTAGGCGCTCTGCCCTATATACGCACAAATTTCAAACTAAAAATATAATCCACATGGTGCAACTAGGAGAGGGGATGAACCCTGTAACCCCCCAATTATGTGTGGGTAAAAAAACCCTCACTATACAAGCAAAACAGAAACCTAGGCACACATGAATGTTAAGTTACTACAGTATGTAAAGTAAATACTACAATAAAATATACATAAAAACGGAAAGGAGATCTCTTCAAGGATGTCGATTAATGTTCAGCCTTTTGATTTTTTCTTTTGTATTTAAAGCGATTGGAAGAAAAACCAGCCTGTCGATGAATGTTCAGCCTTTTAATTATTTCTTTTAATTACAGCAACAGGAAGAAAAACCAGCCGACACGTGTTTCGTCGCGTGTGGAAATTACTTCCGCGACTTCCTCAGGGCTGGGAAGGGATACAAGGGATATAGGTGATATATGCATCATGATACTCCATTGTAAAAAATGTTCTCTTTAAAAAGGCAATTTCTAGATAAAAACTTATGTGTAAAATACCAGTGGAAACCCACAACACCCAACGGTGAGATAATATTGTCCTTAAATTGGTGCTAAATAGCATTCTAAAACTTCAACGATAAAGACAGCCAGTATTGAGATGGTGAACGTGCATATCTAGAATATGAAAAAATGGTCCTGACTAAATATAACATTTGTCCATCCTAACAGGTGAGTATTATATTAGTGGAGGTGCATTCCAAAATTGTGGAAAGAGTCCTAACTATGAATATGAGACTATTCCCACAAAATGACGAAATTATAAAAAGAAAAAAACCATAAAATCATAATAAATATATTAATTAAGTAAGACACGATGTATTTGATACCTGAATATAGATGAAAAATATTCGGAATGTCTGTGAAAAGAGAAATTGGAAAATAAAAGAGGAAGTGAGTGGAAACTCAACATGTGAAGGTGTGAGCTTGAATATAACAAGAAAAAGAAGGGTTATATAGGGGAAGAAAGCGTACAAAAAATTATGCACTAAGTAAAGAGCTGAGTAAAACGAGGTTAAAGAAACAGAGATAAGATTAAAAGAGGAGATGAAGAAGAGATTATATCAAGAAAAACCGGGACCTCTCCAAGCTTACCGCTCAGCCGGTGATAATTCCAACCCGGCTGGGCTAAAACAAACAACCAGTCAGGGATAAGTCAATTCGTTCAAGACGTATCAAGACGTATCTGGCAGCGTAAAGAAAAAGAAAGGAAGTGCCTATGAAAACAATTGTATGTAAGTCACCTTAACATACACTAAGATAATTGGGTAATTATAACCCAGACACTGGTACTAGTCGACACGAAAGAAAGGAGTAAATGCTCACCAAAAATGGCGGTAATGTCAAAATTCCCGCATAAAATGGGTGATTTGTGACAATCTCTCTTAGAGATAGGCGATCGTCACCTCAGGTCACGGTAGACCAACTTCATATCGGGATGCCGTGAGGGGGTTGAGAAACTGGAACAGGTAATTCCAGCGTTGTGATAGATCTAAAAACAGATCAATCGGGTATTATTTAAAAGGTCGCAATCTAAGATATCCGTTTCAATAACAACAGATAGGGCAAACCCCAATGCTATACCATCTTACCTCAAGGCGGGTACGCCCAAGGAGCCCCTCTGGCGGATCACTGTGTTCCGAGTTGTGGACACGTGATCGGGACACCGGAAGTAGTTTTATAATGTCGGAGGTTAAAAAAACTCTTAAGAAATGGAAGCTAAAACGTCAACCCTCCATTGTTCAACGCAAAGTAATGGAGTATATTAGAAGAAAGACTAGGGGAATAATTATTGTTAAACTGCAAATCCCAGTATAGTGTCAAGCCGAGGTTCAGAATTAATAAAAATAAAAATGGTGATCAATCTTTTTAATACAATGCGCAAAGGTAGGATATAAACCTGAGTGACTACATATTATTATTTATGAAGGATAAGAGGCATACGTCCTGGACCAATATGAGGAGGGAGCTATAAAATCACTAATGATGTAAAAAACCCTTAAAAGATATATCCCAAACAAATTATGCAAAAATAACAGAGGAGATAGGACCGTTGAAAATAAAGTGTGTACCACCAATTGGTTCGTGTTTTGATACATGCTCATGTGCGTTCAGTGCCGAAAAATGTATCCCAGGTGAATATAGCTAACCTCATTTCAATCTGTATGCAACATTGAAAGTTTACATTAATCAATATATATCCAAGATCTGAACATACAACAAAACTCTAAGCAAAAATCAAAAATCAGGTTAGTGTATTCTGTATGAAAAAGGTTAGCTCTATTTAAACAATGTCTTATAACTTCGATGACCATAATATACATATGCATAGATTAAATGCAAACACATATCATAATTAGTATATTCTTACAAAGAAGACAGAGAGTAAATTATGGTTCTGAGCTACATGAAATAATAATTGTTAGCACAAGTAAGACGAAAAAAAACAATATAGTTATCGCATTACATATGAAGCACATGAAGCATGTGTTACGACCAATTGTATAAAGTCTGATGAGACATATGCATTTTGATATTCCAATTAATTGTGTCTAGTCTGAGTACACATCACGTTATAAACCCCTTGTCTTATTTATCCTTAATATACATGTACCCGGTCATATTTCATTGTTTATCAGAACAGAGAAAATATTTGTTAGTCACCTAAAAAATATTGCATTTCGTGATCATAATTGAGGCCATGTTCTACTGTACGCAAACGCATAATCCACATAGCTTCCATCCGTCTAAGTCTGAGTTCTCTGTTGCCCCCACGAACGTTGGGCTGTGTCACATCTATACCAAAAAAGGACACATTCTTCTCTATTCCCTGTGAGGGACATGTGGCTGTATGTAATGCTACCGGGTATTTGGGATCCTGTTTGTGTATAGCTCGAATGTGTTCTGTGATTCTCTCTTTCAATGGTCTAATAGTACTTCCAACATAGATTTTTTTACACTTACACTCTATAACGTATACTACAAATCTGGTGGTACATGTAATATTACATCTGATGTCATACTTTCTTCCATCAAAGTCTGTAAACTGTTTAATACCATGTTTCGCCCACCTACATAGCCCACAAAAACCGCACTTATAGAAACCCAGAGTATGTGGTCTCAACCAGGTCACCCCCGTTGTTCCATGTGGGATGGTGGGGCTGAGTCTATTTTTAGAGTTTTGCCCCTCCTGAATGTAATCTGTGGATAGTTAGCAATGTATTCTTCTATGGATTTATCTGATTGTAAGATGCCCCAATGTCTTGTGAAGCTTTTCCTTACATGGTGATGTAGAACATTGAAATCGGTTACCATTCTCACTGGTTGCTTCTGATGCTGTGTGTGAATCTGGGTTCGTAGTGTGTCCTCTCTTCGTACTTTGGCTATTCTGTCTTCAGCTTTCCTTAGTACTTTAGTTGAGTAGCCCCTTCTTAAAAATCTCTTTTTCATGTTGGTGTGGCACAATTGGAATTCTGTGTCTTCGCTGCAATTCCTCTTGGTCCTTAAAAATTCACCATACGGTATTGCTAGAATCTGATGTGGAGGGTGCGAACTTTCTGCATGCAGAACTGCATTGCATGCAGTTTGCTTTCTGAACAACTTACTGTGAAGTTGGTCATTTTGACATATATTTCTAAGTCCAAAAATTCTATTCTTGTGGTGCTTGATTCCATGGTAAATTGCATTTCCCATGTGTTGTTATTGAGATGTGTGAAAATTCATTCAACCGGTCCTGGGTACCTGACCATAAGAGAAGACAATCATCAATGTATCGACCCCAAAAAATAATGGAGTCTATCCATTGAGCCCCCTTCTTACTCCAAATTAAATCTGACTCCAAAGTGCCCATGAAAAGATTCGCAAAGGATGGCGAAAATTTTGATCCCATGGCAACTCCCCTTTTTTGCCTGTACCAATGTTTATCAAACATGAAAAAGTTATTCTCTAAGATTAACTCCATCATGGTGATCAACATGTTCGTATGTTGATACTGGGTGGCAGGTCTGTTTTGTAGTAGTTTAGTGATAGCATGCATTCCTAGGTCTAATCTGATGCTGGTGTATAGAGACACAACGTCAAAGGTAGCCAAGATGGTATTCGGCTGCCACTGAAGATCAGCCAATAAGCTGAGAATATGTTTTGTATCCTGTATATAGGAGGGTAGGTTACGGACCAAAGGACCCAGAAATAGATCAATGTATTCGGCAAGCCTCTCCGTAGGACCCCCCATTCCTGACACTATAGGTCTCCCAGGCGGAAATGGGAGGTGTTTGTGGACTTTGGGAAGAGTGGATAGCCAAGGGTAAGTAGGTCTGAAAACCGTTAGGTAAAGAAATTCTTCCTCATTGAGTAGTCCAGCCTTATGCCAAATGTCAAGTTTTTTGTTAATATTGATTGTCAGTGGGCCCATTGGATTAAAAGAAAGACGCTCATAACATGTATTGTCCCCCAACTGGCTCAGAATTTCGTTGTTACAGTCATTCTGGTACAAATGTAGATATCCTGTGGAGACTGTAGATGTCAGGTGAACAAATACCATACCATGGCAGCAATGGGACATACAAACCATGATTATTGTGCTGACTGATGACCTAGGAGTCCCAGGGACAGCAGGGGAAAGCCACCAAACAACATACAGCCAATGGCACACTCAAGATATGCCAATGCAGTGGTGCAAATGCACAAACACAAACAGGCAGACTCACACTGCATATCAAACACATCAGGTGATGGGGGGGGTGTGCCAGTGTTCCCAGGCTACCACACAACACATGAGGAGGCCTGAATTCCAATTACACAGATGTGTATACAGTGCCATACAAAAGTAACTCATGGATCGGATTCCCCTATGTGGGCAAAGAGGCATTGTTAGATGAGAGGGAGCCCAAATTACACATGTCACCCAAGCTTGTAGGAACAGCAACTAACACAACAAGAGACAGACCCACCACAGCACTACCCCCAGGTGACACTAGCCTGCATGATAATCCCACTGTGATGACAAAGGTAGATGTCATTCACACTGTGAACCACAGCCGTGTGTCCTGAGCAACAAACTACCATCACACCTACACAAGCAAAAATCAATCAGCACGGCCTGCCAGCCATGGCCAATATGGAGGTAGGGGTCTAGCCGTGCAACAACTCACATTTGCACACACTCAACACCACACACCTTGATCTCCACCAATGTGCAGCAGTGAAGCTCACATGGACTGGTGACATTGCACATGCACCCATGACAATCCCAGGGGTGGTGGTGGGAACTAAGGTGCAGAAACCCATCACACATGGCCAGGCAACAAGACTTGTGAATGTCTGACACACTGCACACTACGCGGTACATGGGCATGACGTGAAATCCACCACAATCAATGGGATCCCGGCCATAGTCACACACCAATGAAGAAGACAAGGTGACACACAAAGAACACACGTACACAACTTCCAACATTGCAGCTCTGACCCTGAGGAGTGGCAGCAGTCACACACACAACGTGTCACAATCACTGAAAGCTACCACAGACTGTAAATTACATGACATGTGTAACCAACAAGTGCCAAGGGGAATCCTGAATGTGTCCCATCTGCGTTTGCCCACATCCCCAGCCCTGACAACAAAGACAACCTGGGATGACAACCTGATGAACCTTAGTTTGCCATGCACCCACATCCCGGAGTAACCAGGTCCAAGATGCTGGATGAACACAGAACAACTCAGCAAGCATCAGAAACAGGAACATCCGTAGGGACACAGCCTGTGTAGGAAAAGGGAAGGGTACACGCACAGACATGCTTACACAACACAAATCACGGGCCCAGGCAATGTCACGGGATTACACACTTTCTGTGTCACTTTTCTTTTAGTTTTCTTTTAGTTTTCATTGTGTTTGTAGTAATATTCACAAAGGGAGACAAGCAGAGGGTGGGTTATGAAAAAACGTGGGCACAATTTTTATTATTACTTACAGGTTTAAAATGCACAGTATCGTTCTTTATGCAGTTCTTTTTGGTTTGTTTCAGTACCCCTGATGAAGAACTTAAACAGTTCGAAATGCATTGGGTTGTTTTACAAGTGCCGGCTCGAAGGAATGTTGAAAACACGTGTCTATGTTTAAGCTTGAACGGCAGCATTAGACATTTGAAAATGTGAAATAAAACATTCTAGTTCTACATCGCTGTCTCTGGAGTGATTCTATGAGGATGGAATATATGGATTACTCGACATTTATCAAGTCATTGGATTACTATTGATTACCATGGAGTACTTTGGTCAAAAATTTTGTTCAAATTCAAGAGGAGAGTTTCCTCACTTAAGCAGTGCAGCAGCTGGGGGCGAAATGGTCGCCCTCTTTGTTAGTAACGGGATTACACACTGCCATGAGGGCACTCCACTGCTGTGGAAGGTCCGCTGTGCCAAACCTTGTCTGTGCACGACTCAAACATGTCGGCAGAACACTCGGTCAGTGAGTCAACAACTACAACACACTGAAGGCTCTGCTCACATCAGCCTGGGTACGGGAGTGTCACGTCAGTCATCTGCATACACCCAAAACACGTGTCAAGCAAGGTGCACTGTATACACTGATGAGTCCTTCAACATTGGTGTGCTAAACTGCATGTCCAGTGGAGATGGGCACACAGTCAGGGAAATAGAAACATTGAACAGTGGTAAGCCCACCAGATGTGCATCACTGTAAGACAAAGATGTTAATTTACAAATGCAAAACGTACATCTCTGTGTCATATGCTGAACATCACACCCTCAGACTGCAGCAGAGGATGCCATAGATCAAGACTACAACAGGACACATATCCCATGGACCACATGGAGTCCATCACTGCAACCCTTCATTTTCCTGATCTGAACACTATTACAACTGCAAATGCATGATGATACTCATCTACATCATGTACATCAAAAGAAAAACCACAAGTAAACAAAAATAGGCTTTATTCAGCAAATGTCAATAAAAAATCAGAACTCCAAATTAAACTAAGGCCAATGGCCAGTCCAAATACACAGTCCCAACAGGGTGATATGTGACACCATGTCACCCATTGCTTGCCTGCACTGGTAGGGACAGGGGACATCCCCCTTGGAGGGGCATACAAGGGGCAGGCCAGGCACCGCAGGGACAGGATCAGGGGATGCCAGAGTGAGGCAGTGAAGGGGTGGTGGGTGCAGGAGTGTCACCGGCAACTGCAGTGGAGGTGTCTGACTCAGGGGGCCGGCACCACTGTAGGGCACAAGTCAGATGGTGTTAGTGCTGCAACCACTGCAGTGGGCTGGTCTGATGGAGTGGACTGGGTCCTCACTGCAGTGCCCAAGTCAGACGGGGTGGTTGTGGACTCCACTGCAGTGCATGCCTCCAAGGGAGTGGAAGGGGGGCAGATGAGGTGGGCAGGACAGAGGGGGGGACCCGGTCTCCACACCAGTGGCACAAACAGGCTGAGCGTCTGGGTTGGGGGTGGAAGAGCAAGTGGCATGGGGGGAGGGCCTAAGCAGTTTGTGGATGTGGTATCGGTGTGTGGGGGAACCTGGGGCAGGGTGTGGCGGTGGAACCTGTGGAGTGGTGGCCTGGGGGATGGAGGAGAGAGACTGGGTGGTGGAGCAGCGTGGTGGTGGTGGTGGGGTCTTGCCTTTCCTGGTCCGGGGTGACTTCCGAATGGAGTCCTCAGTCTGCCTGCGCCTGGGGGAGGGTGTCTGGGGGCGAGGGGCACTCCCCTCTGTGTGGGTGGACTTCCTCTTCCCCCGGTATGCCGGATCTGCAGGATCGGAGGGGAAGAGGCCGAGGTCACAGAGGAAGACCTGCTGTGTAGGTGGGGTTGCAGGTGAGGCAAGGGAAGGGGTCTTGGAGGGAGAGGATTTGGAGGACTGCGGAGTGACTGTGGTTGCCTGTGTGTGTGTCTGTTCCCCATCCCCTGTGGGTGTGGTATCTGTCCCCTGAGGATGCTTGTGTGCACGTCTTGCCTTTCTTTTGGGTGTGTCTGTGCTGCTCGTGTCTGTGTGTTTGGGTGATTGTGCAGGTGTGCATGTGCTTTGGACAGGTAGGGTGCCAGGAAGTGTGGATGGGGCAGAGGTAGGAGGTGGGAGGGACTGTTGGATGAGGGACACTGCTGCCATCAGGGAGGAGTCCATGGACTTATTGCTCCTCTGTAGGGCAGACATACCCGTCGAGATGCCCTCCATGAACGACACCAGCTGTGTCAACAGAGTGGTGTGTGCATGGAGGACACTCAGCATTGCTGTCTGCCCTACATGGAGCTGCCAAAGTAGGTACACAGACTCCTCACTCAGGGCAGCAGGGGTCACAGGGGCAGGGGGTGCGGTACCTGGCACGAAGGAGACATGCTCCCGAACACGGGAGCCTCCACGGACCTCTGGAATTGGAGCCAATGGGAGGGCGGTGCTGGTGGTGGTGGTGGCGGGGCCATACAGACTAGCGGGGTGTGGTGGCTGCTGACACCCGCCTCCACAAGGGAGTCATCCTCCGAGGTGCTGTGGTCCTCAGCTGAGGTGGATGGTGCTGAGGACTCCTCGGTGTGGCTCCCCTCGCCCTCCGTGCCACTGGGTCCCTCTGACCACTCGTCGGATGCTGACCCAGTCTGGCTCTGCTGCTCCTCCTGGTCCGTGGAGCTGTCCCCTCCTGTGGCCGTGGATGTATCTGCAAACAATTAGGGAAACAGACAAACATCAGTCACCTGCACTGACCGCACACACCACAGTAAGTACAGCACTTACAGAGCCAGCCCTGGCATCCTTAGTTGAACATTGCCAAAACTCCTCACACAGATTTGGAGAAGCCAATTGTCAGTCTGATGGACAACCATGGGACTCACACCCCTCCTGCCCTTTCACCCATCTGTCTGGTGCCTGTCTGATGGTAAGACCCCAGTGTGGACACATGCACCACCTACACAGTTGTTGGACATTGCAGGGAACACGGTGAAGTATGTGAACATGCACACATCACATCTCTTGCCACTGAGTCAGTGCAGGTGTCCGGAGAAAGGGATGGCCAGACTCTAAATAGAAATGCATGTGATGCATACCAGCACCAGACACCTTGATGCACCCATGTCCGGATAGTCCATGCCACAATGGGGTGCATGTTGCACATGTCACTCCCCTGCAGGATCACTCTTAGGAAGTTTAATGCCATGACACAGGCATGCATGCAAAGTCATACATCACTGTCTCCAGTCACATGGCCATGGCAGCCAGCCAACAACAGTCTGCACTGTGTCACAATCCTAGGACATGGTGAATGCAAGTTATGTAACTGACAAGTGCACATGTCCATCCCCCACACACCACATCATCTGAACTAGTATTTGTCCACGTCATGCCAATTGGACATATGGGGGACATGAAACACAACTCTCAGAACCTGAGCACCTCACAGTGTGCTGTGAATGAATAACAGCTGCCTGAAAGTCACAGTTGCATACACCTGTGTGCACAGTCAAGTGATCAAACATCTATAAGTCACAGAAGTATCGTCTCTCATGGTCACATCTCAGATGGCATGCTGAGCCCTAACCGACGAACATACCAGTAGTCCTGACAACGAAGCCACAGCACAATGACACAGAGGCAGACACCTGAGGGAACATGTCACTGATCACAACATGTCAGATGATCCACGGGAGTGGGAGTACAGAGTCTATTGTATGCCCTGGAGTAGGCATGACTGTCCAGCTCCACCTGTAAGAGGGATGAGTCCTGGACAGTAGGCAGGTGTCTAAGCATGTGTGACACACTTGATATACATACTCCTGAGGCCCAAACATTCTTCCCACCCGCAGCATGGGGGTGTGCCAAATACCCCAGGGACATGTGGTGAATCAGATCAGCAAGTGGACCACATATCAAAGTTACACCCAGATTACATGTCAGAACTTGGGCATTGTGTAAGCAATTGACCCACCCATGAATCCCACAACATAGTCACCGGAACAAATGCTGTCCCCCACCTTAAGCAAAGCAAAATGCAATGACACAGTCCCCAAGTGACACAATTTCCTGACTGTAAGGGCCACACATATGCGTATCAGATGAGGAGTGGGCATGTCACAATAGAGGGACATGGGTCCTGGACCACAAGACTGATGTACTGTGGAAGTTTAACCAGGCCAGAGGAGGGCACATAGCATGTCAGACAAAGTGCACAGTGCTGTCATGGACTCACCCCTCCTTGCTGCTGTATGGCCTTCAGCTGCCCATCCAGGTCAGGGAAGACCACCACCAGGATCCTGAGCATGTGGGGGGTCAGGGTCCGGTGTCCGCCCCTCCTGCGAGGAGGCAACAGCTTCAGCTGGACCCTTGCGATCCTCCGGGTCCAGCCTCGAAGGTCCTGCAACCTCTTCTGGCAGATGCGGATCCGGTGCTTGTAGTCCCCCACGGATCTTACTGCCCGGGCGATGGTCAGCCAGATTTCCTGCTTCTGGTGGGCATCAACCTGTGAGGATGACAAAGTGAAAATGCCATTACTACATATGCAACATATACGTGCATCACACAGTTGGATATACATGTCTCAATCACTAGGGCACATGATGTACACAGGCAGTGCAACGATGACTATGAACAGTTTGCCAGCAGTTACTACATGGTATCATTGCATGGGAAGTAAACCTTGTTGGAATGCACTGTTACTGCACTCTACCTGTTCAGTGCATGCAACTACACACTTTGGGGGATCAGAACTACTCAGTGAGCATGCTAGCCAGTGGTGTGCACACTGTAAGTCCTGCTAGTCAGACAACATGCAAAATTAGTAAGGCAGTGGACAGCACACTCACCTGCTCCCCTGGTTTCCCATACAGCTTGCTGTACTGTGGAAGGAGGCTGTCCAGCAGGGCCTGGTTCTCCTCAAGGCTGAAGGCTGGGGCTCTCTCCACAGTACGTGCCATTGCAGTAGCCAGAGAATGAAGAGACAGCAGCAGTGTTGGTGGCAGATGTCGTCCTGGAGCATGTAGTGCAGGCAAGTGAGCTCTCAGGGGAACAGCCAGCATTATATGTGTGCTGCAGAGGCAGATACTGTCCCATGTGTCCAAAGTGATAGGTCCAAGTCGTTTGCATCTTCTGAATCTGACCAATCCATGGAATAGCAGCACTAATACACGCCCACAGCATCCTTCAAAAATTCAAGTTCATGACACCCATGATTTTGCAACATTGTTGTGGCTGGCCAACTGAATTCACTGCATCAGACTCGTTGAAGCTTCGAATACGCGTCCGTTGCCATGCCAGGCCCCAGCCAACGCATGTGCACCGTTCGGTCCATTGCTGTACAACGCGTATGTCGGGATACAACGCGTACCCGCTCCCAACAGATGCAATGGGCCGGCCGGGCACACTGATCGGTCCATTGCTGTACAACGCGTACCCGCTCACAACAGATGCAATGGGCCGGCCGGGCACACCGATCGGTCCATTGCTGTACAACGCGTACCCGTTCACAACAGATGCAATGGGCCGGCCGGGCACACCGATCGGTCCATTGCTGTACAACGCGTACCCGCTCCCAACAGATGCAATGGGCCGGCCGGGCACACCGATCTGTCCATTGCTGTACAACGCGTACCCACTCCCAACAGATGCGATGGGCCGGCTGGGCACACCGATCGGTCCATTGCTGTACAACGCGTACCCGCTCCCAACAGATGCGATGGGCCGGCCGGGCACACCGATCGGTCCATTGCTGTACAACGCGTACCCGCTCCCAACAGATGCGATGGGCCGGCCGGGCACACCGAACGGTCCATTGCTGTACAACGAGTACCCGCTCCCAACAGATGCAATGGGCCGGCCGGGCACACCGATCGGTCCATTGCTGTACAACGCGTACCCGCTCCCAACAGATGCAATGGGCCGGCCGGGCACACCGATCGGTCCATTGCTATACAACACGTACCTGTACAGGTCTGTCGCATATGTCACCATGCTTGTCACTGGTGAACGTATGCCAGCCACATATACCTGCCAGAGACTCAGGGGCACACCTACAACACCACACCCAGTCCACACTGTTTCCTAAGGCATGTAAGGCTGCATTACCTTTTCTGTGTATGGGGGTTAACATGAGGTTTCTGTGGTGGCACTTGTGGGCAGCCACACCCAGGCTGTGCATGTGTTCATGGGGACAGGGTCCTTTGTGTGTTGTGCACATGACCACTATGATGTGCAACAGTTCATTTCGGAGCATGTGGCATGGTCACATTTCCAGGTTGTGTATGTGTAGGACATGTCACATACCCCCAGGGTCCCATGGGGGAAGGCATGTACGTCACAGGGTGACCCATTGCCACAATAGTGATGTCCCTCCACAGTCTGTGTGCATGTTGTGTTTCCGATGTCTCTGATTCCATGTGCACGATGGGAGACAGTCTCCACATCAACGTTGTTTGTGCATGGACTTTGATGTTGTGCGTCACTGGCGTCCATGTCTGTCCTGCGGAGGCGACAGGGGCCACTACCTGTGGGAGTCATGTTTGTTTTTCTGACGTGTACATGATACGCCATGTCATGCCAGTGTCCATGTGGCAAGACAGGGTCACTGGGAATCTACCTGTCAATGAGCTGTGATGCCAGTGGCGCATCTGTCCAGACATGTCACTGTGGTGTGTGTGTGGAACGTGACAGCAGTAAATGGGTACTGTGACACAGCCTAATGGTTTCCCATAGCACAACCTGGAACCTGTTGTCCACACATGTTGTACTGAGAAGTTAGATGATGGCCATGTAGGTGCGAGTTATGTCCGAACAGAACGGCACACCCATCAAGTACTTGTGTCTCGTAACGATGTATCATGTGAAATTGAGTATGGTGAATGGCACATATGTGGGGTGACTGGCAATCTTTTTTCTCCAACCTATGCACTGCAGGGCTCCAGCTGTCCATAGACCATTCCCTGGCCTGGCAACGATGGTGGAACGTGACAGCATCCGACGGTACCGCTTCACCAGGCAGCTGATTGAGGATTTGGCAGTGCCCTTGGCACCACATTTGCAACCTGGCCGGCCATACCCTACGGCGCTGACCCCCAAGGTGAAGGTAATGGCAGCCCTACACTTATTTGCCACCGGTACCTTTCAACACACTGTGGCGACTGCCAGTGGGATGTCACAGACTATGTTCAGCTGTGTGCTACGCGATGTTTTGGAGGCAATGTTGAGATGCCTGAACCAGTACATCTATTTCCCTACACGTCAACAACTCACTGACGTCAAGAGTGACTTCTATGCCCTGGGGAGGTTGCCACATGTCATTGGCTCCATTGATGGGACACATGTGGCTTTGGTACCACCACAGGCACATGAGCAGGCATACCGGAACCGGAAACATTACCATTCGATCAATGCTCTGGTGGTATGTCTTGCAGATATGAGCATCACACATGTGTGTGCCCGTTTCCCTGGTTCAGCACACGATGCCTACGTGATGAGGAGTAGTCGCATCCTGAGGATGATGGCACAGATGCAGAACCAGCGTGCCTGGCTTGTCGGTGTGTACTGACTTTGTACCATTGTGTGTGTTCTGCTCTGTAGTATTCCGCCCACTTTTCCAACTCAGCTAATGTGCACTTGTCTATCCGTAGGTGACTCCGGATACCCCAACATGCCGTGGGTAACACCCCTCAGGAACCCTGTGACACCAGCCCAGATGCGCTACAATGAGGCACATGGTCGGACCAGGAGAGTGATCGAGAGGACATTTGGTCTCCTGAAGAGCCGCTTCCGCTGCCTGGACAAGACAGGAGGGGCCCTCCCATATGCCCCAGCAAAGGTGTGCAAGATTGTCATCGTCTGCTGCATGCTACACAACATGGCAGTGCGGAAGGAGTTGCCTCTCATCCTGGATGACGATGACCAACGTCCGCCACCTGTGGAGGATCCTGGCCTGGACCACGATGCCAGTGATGATGATGATGATGATGGTGATGTCCGCACACAGCTCATCACCAACTTCTTCAGCTGAATGTGAGTATCCAGGGAGATGTAATGTGAATGATGTGAGTTTGCATGATATGTGTGGGTGGTGCTCTGGTGCTGTTTGAGTGTGGCCATGTGCTACTTGACTGGATGCGTGCAGCAATGTGTCCTTACAGGTAGTCTGTACTCCCCAACAGTTTTGACATGCTAACTTGGTTTTGTGTAGTTGTCTTGTGACATGTATTGGGCATGAGTATTGCAGTTCTGTCCTGTTCTTCAGTGGTTTTAACTGTGTGTCATGTCTGTCCTTCACAGGGTGCTTACTGAGTACTTTGGTCAACTTGGATCCCCCGACACCATGATTCAGCTTTCAGGGTGGCAGCAGTAGTTTCCCTACAGGTGATGTGCCACACACCCCTGGACTTCATATCTTCTGCACTTGTTGACTGTGTGGCCGCTGCCACGTGGGATTACCTTGCATTTGTAGTGGAAACAACATGTTGCAAATGTGTAATAAACCTGTGCTTCACTTTGGGATGTGTGTTGTCTGTGGTCACACATCTGACTGACATTTGCTTACTGCACCTGTGGGCTAGTTGACACAGACTCTGAATAGGTGTGGTGTCTGTGCATTCCACAGTATTTCCTGGCAACATCACTGTAGGCGATGAGTCCGATGGCCCTGGTGTCTCTGTGTTGTGTAGCCCTAGTGGTGTGTCTCCCTCATATGTGTCACGTCACCATGACTCACATGACGGTGTTGTACTTCCTGTAGCAGTTAGCATACACAGTGTAATTTAGCAGATCATCATCACCATAACAGTATCCACATTTGAATAACAACAGAGGCAAGTATGGTGTACTAGTGATTTTATTTACAGAAATGTGTGTGTGTATAGTGCACAGGATGGTGGGTGCTGTACATTGGGATTGTGATCCAAAGTTCCCAGATGAGTTGCAAGTCTTGGTAGCAGAAATGTCCTGAGTGAAGTCCACAGTCATATGATACATTAGTCCAACTTGGACTCCCCATGTCATGTGGGAGAGTTGTGTTGCATTCGACAGGGTGAAAAGTTTGCACACAAAGGAGAATTTCCGGAACAGGTGTTGGCTTCCTGGGGGATGTACGTGGCCATCAAGCTCTCAGTTTTCCTTCCTCGGACGACCCCTCTTCTTTGGGGGCGGACCCTTACGTCAGGCTGCTGCAGTGCAGGGGACTCTCCGCCAGAGTCCTCCTCCCTCCCTGTGGCAGTTGTTGCAGCACCAGATGTTGTGGGCACACAGGGAGGTGTGGCCATGTTGGTGCTAATCTGGCGGAGGCATGTCAATATGTCCCTATGCACCGCTGTGAGTTCTTGCAATGTGTCCCACTTGGACTCCATGCGAGACATGTGTGTCTCCACACGGGACATGTGGGAGTCCAAGCGGGCATGATGGGCAGCCTGCTGCTGTTGTATGTCCTTGAGGATCCCCACTACCTGTCTGACCTCTCCGGTGCTATTCTGGTACGCATCAGCGATGCGTGCCAGTTGTGGGTCATCATGCAGTCCAGACCCCTCTGCAAGCAGCGACCTATGTCTACCACCCCTCCCACCACCCCTGGCGACACGTGCAGGACCTGCGGTGGCACGCACAGGTGACCCGAGGCCCCCTTGGGGGTTGTTAGTGTTGTTGTTGTCTGTTGCTCCACGGTGGGCCTGGGGCCCTCTGCTGTTGTCATCGGTGGTCCTTGGTCTGTCCGTGTCAGCGGGGGTGGTCTGTGTGTTGGCAGTTGTTGGAGGGGTGGGTGCAGGGGGTGCAGATGTTGGTCCTGCTGGTGCTGCATGATGACTCACACCGGAGGTGCCAGGTAGGTCTTCGCCATCCGAGGAGGGCAGAGGCTGTTCCACACCAGTGAGCTCAGTGTCCCCCGGAGCCTGGGACAGGGACTCCTCCTCGCCTGCTGCTGTGTCCCCATCATCATCACCTGTATTTGGAAGAGACACACATTGTATGTTATGTTTCTACAGGCATCAATGGTTCACACACCTGACAGTTGTGACTGTACCTCTGGATGCGGGCATGTACATTGCATTGTCCTAAGTTGTCACAGTAAGAGGTTGATATTGGTGTAGCACATTGTCCTGCATACCTGGGGTATTTCAATGTGAATGTTGAGGCGTGTGCATGGCCAGCATTGGTTGTATTTGGTGGACATCCGGACATCCTTCTCCACCTAGCCCAGTTATCCCACCATGAAGCATGGCACCCTTGCAGTGGGTTCAGGTTGACTCTCAGGATGTCATTCAGTGGTGTCTTGCTGTTCGTTGTTGCACAGTTCCCAGCAGGGACTTGTGCTCCCCACAAAAGTACCAGGTGTCAGCCATCTTGTTAGTCCTTATCCACTCCCTGTGATGTGAGCATGGTTCAGAGTGGTGTTGATGGGCCAATTGTGAGGGTGAGCAATATCTGTGACTACAACTCCGATCATGCTATTGCCTACACCCCCCTTCCCAGCATGCCCGTACTTCCTTCCTTTTGACTCTGCTTCCCTGTGGGGTAGTGTGCCTGTGCTGACAGGATGGCTGACAGTGTTGTCCTGGAATTTGTTTGGCTACAAGTCCCAAGAGTGTCCCTGTGCTTCACACAGCATTACCCAGGGTGGTGGTTCTTTGTGGGATCTTCATTTGGAGTGTGAGGCATTGCATTCTCCCAGGTGGGTTATGTGGAGTTTGTGTTGAGGGGGTGTGTGAGGAGAGCTGCTTGTAACTATGGTCAGTGCTGTCAGTCCTCCTTCCCACCCAGCCAGATATCCCACCATGCAACGTGCTTGCATTGCAGGGAGTGCAAGTTGGCTTTCAGGATGTCAGGCAGTGGTGTTCTGCTGTTTGTTGGTGCCCAGTTCCCAGCAGGGCCTTGTGCTCCCCACAGCAGTACCCAGTGTCAGCCATCTTGTCAGTCCTTATCCACTCCCTGTGATGTGAGCATGGTTCAGAGTGGTGTTGATGGGCCAATTGTGAGGGTGAGCAATATCTGTGACTACAACTCCCATCATGCTATTGCCTACACCCCCCTTCCCAGCATGCCCATACTTCCTTCCTTTTGACTCTGCTTCCCTGTGGGGTAGTGTGCCTGTGCTGACAGGAAGGCTGACAGTGTTGTCCTGGCGTTTGTTTGGCTACAAGTCCCAAGAGTGTCCCTGTGCTTCACACAGCATTACCCAGGGTGGTGGTTCTTTGTGGGATCTTCATTTGGAGTGTGAGGCATTGCATTCTCCCAGGTGGGTTATGTGGAGTTTGTGTTGAGGGGGTGTGTGAGGAGAGCTGCTTGTAACTATGGTCAGTGCTGTCAGTCCTCCTTCCCACCCAGCCAGATATCCCACCATGCAACGTGCTTGCATTGCAGGGAGTGCAAGTTGGCTTTCAGGATGTCAGGCAGTGGTGTTCTGCTGTTTGTTGGTGCACAGTTCCCAGCAGGGCCTTGTGCTCCCCACAGCAGTACCCAGTGTCAGCCATCTTGTCAGTCCTTTTCCACTCCCTGTGTTGTGAGCATGGTTCAGAGTGGTGTTGATGGTCCAAATGTGAGGCTGCCCATTATCTGTTACTACGAGTCCCATCATGCTCTTGGCTACACTGACTTCACCAGCATACACAGGATTCCTTCCTTTAAGTGAGCTTCCCTGTGAGGTGGTGTTCTAGTGGTAACTAAATATCTGACAGTGTTTGTTGGTTAGATTTGTGCCACTGCCTAGCTCTATTTGTTATTGGGTTTGTACATGTCATGACACAGTTACATATCACTATGACATGGCATGTATTGTGTTTATCTGACTAACATACATATCTTGGGATGATTATCTTTTGGTTGCTGTGGATTTGCTAGGGGTGCATGGTTTGACTATCCCCTTGACAGTGATGTGTGTGTATTGTCACACAATATGGTGTATATTAGTTGTGTACTCACCAGGCTCTGGGATGTTTGATAGTCCATATACGCTCACTGATGGTAGGATGGCCCACACCTTCTCCTCCCAGGGCCTGAGGTATACTGGTTTGGCAGGAGGGCCACTGCCGGTGTGCTGGCTCAGGAGGTAATCCTTCTTTAGTAGGTCCCTGACCCTCCTGCGCACATCATACCACCTGTTCTGGATGTCTTCCTTTGTGCGCAAACATGGTGATTGTGCGTTGACCCTGTCGACGATCCTCGCCCACATCTTGGTTTTCTGCGCCATGGGGGTCTGTTGGACCAATGTGCCAAACAACTGTGGCTCTACCCTCAGGATCTCGTCTACCATGACTTCCAATTCACTATCTAGGAACTTTGGATTCTTCTTTAGGGGCATGGTGATGGGTGGTGGTGGTGATTGATGTGTGTGTGTGTGCAAGTGAGGGTGTGTGAGTGTAGGTTTTGCTGTGTGTGTGTGAGGGTGCTATTTGTTGAGGTGCTAATGGTGTGTGGCTTTTGTGTTGGATGAGCTGTGTGTGTGTGTGTTTGCTGTCTGATGGTGTTCTGTGCTGGCAGGCCAGTGGAATTTGCAAAGGATCATGGTAGGGATTTGTGGCCTTTATGTAGGTGGAGTTGGGGGTGTGTCCTTGTTCCATTTTTTTCCCCCCCTGTATGTATTGGCTTTGTCATTGCTTGTTTGGCCCTCTTTTTTTGTATTTTTTCATTTGTAATTGTTGTGCATGTAGGAGACGTTCTTCTGACCGAGTAGGACGTTGCAGTTGTCTCGTGCGCGCCTCTCAGAGTCGTTCCCGCTGTGTTTCAGCTAAGTTTCATATGCGGCGTACGCGTCGGTCGTGGAGTATTGTGTTTGTTCGGCTGGATTTTATATGCGTGTCGGTCGTACGACTTGGGCTCCATGCGAATCGGTCTGATTTTGCACCCATTGCATCGTACTGCGCGGGTCGGAGTTAGCGGGTACGTTTCGTTCGGGTTGAATCCTGGTGCGTGTCGGTCGGTTCTATTCGCGTGATTTCCCGGCCGGATAGCTTGTTTCCGTCCGGGTCGGTCGTTCGGCTTGAGTTCCGTACGAGTCGGTCGTGATTCACATGCATTTCATCGTACTTCCCAGGTCGGGCAATGCCGGTACGTGTCAGTCGGACTATATTCCCGTACCGAGTCGGTCGGGTGGTTTTCCGGCCCGAATCGGATTCGGCCCCACAGTCTTGAACAATGTAACTGTCATGACATATGAGGGGGATGAAGGAGTTGAAAAATTCAACAAGAGGGGGAAATATTAATATCTGTGAATACAGTGTCATTACACTAGGGGTGGGCGGAATTTGCGTAGTCGCGCTATGCAAAGCTCCGCGAAACGGTAAAAAATCTCCGCGAGCACGCAAAAGTTCCCCGAACACGCGGAATTGCTTGTTCTGCCCGTTCGCGATGCTTTTTTCCTGTTCGCGAATGCTGTTTGCATGCTCGGGGAGAAATATCTTGCGAACACGCATTTTGAAAGCGCGAACAAGCAAAAAACTCTGCAAAGCCGCGGATCGCGGAATTTTTGGCAATTTTGCGTTCTCCGCGGAACGCGAAATTACACAAATTCCGCAAATTCCGCGAGCGGAACGGAATTTACTGCCCAGGCCTACATTACACACCATGATATATGCAGACACAACCATGGAAATACCAATAAATGCAATATCGATGCATGGCATAAAATGTGCTTGTATAACAATGTTGATACCAGTAGAAACAATGTCAATGTATATGCTCGCATAGCAATATCGATACCAGTAAAAACAATATCAATGTATGCCATAATCTATACATGCATACTAATGTTAATATCAGTAGAGACAATATGAATGTACGCTATGACAACTGTACGCACAATACTGAGGATGTCAGTAAAAATGATATCAATGACTGCTATGTTAATTGTACTCAATTTAGTGAACTCATATCATTGCTGTCGGATTCACCCAATATGATCCCCCCATCAACCCGAGTCAGAGATACATGGTCAGACAGGCTCTTAGACTCAAAAAGAAGCCTACCAATTGACAGGTCACAGGTGGGGTTATACTTAGCCCAAAGACAGACGTGCACCCAGGGAAAACTCTGATTGATCCCACAGATAGGCAGCTACACCACAAACAGGTCAGAGTAAATTGGACCCAATAAAACACTTTTGGCCAAAGGCGGGCACTCCCAAAATACCACAAAGTTAGATGCCACATACAGTTAGGAACTTTCAGCCAATCAGGACACAGCATGCACATTGCACGTAGTGATCAGGCGCTCCCCACGCCAGACATCTGGACACATTCACACTGTCCCACGGTGTACAGACAGAATATCGAGTTGTTTATTTCGAACTACAACAATATCGAGTTTGAAATATCAAGGTACAAGAATATCGACAGCAAGTATATCGTAGCACAGAATATCGACAGTAAGGTAAGAAATATCATTTTTTTTAATATCGAAGACAGTAATATCGTTTGTAAAAATATCGTTGTTAATAATATCAATATTTATATTAGTGTTCTGTATTTTAGTATGTGTGTTAAAAGTATGTGATGTAATTTTTTGGTATAAGTGTAGTTCTTTTTTTAATGTATGTGTTAAATTTTTTGCAGTAATTACTTTTATGAAAATATATTTTTGTTCTGTAGCGGATTGATGGGTTTATAGGGGAATAGGGTAATTTAATTATAATAAAGTAATTATTATTATTATTTAACAATAATGTTTTATTAATTAATTATTAACTGGTTATTAATTAATATTAATTAATTAATAGATAATTATATTAATTGTGTTATATTTTTAGGAGTGGGTTGTGGGTTTATAGGGAAATAGGTTGGGAAGTAATTTAATTATAAAAAATAATTATTTATTTTTATTTATTATTATTTATAATTAATGTATTATTAAATAATTATTAATTGGTTATTAATTAATATTAATTAATTAATAGATAATTATATTAATTGTGTTATTTTTTTAGGAGCGAGTTGTGGGTTTATAGGGGAATAGGGTGGGAAGTAATTTAAATATAAAAAAGGTCAATATTAATTTTTACTTATATAATTAATTTATTATTAATTAATTAATAATGGGTTATTAATTTTTATTAATTAATTAATTGATAATTATATTAATTGTGTTTTTTAGGGGAATAGGGTGGGAAGTAATTTAATTATAATAAAGTAATTATTAATATTTATTTATTGGTATTTATAATTAATTTAATATTAATTGGTTATTTAATTATAATAATTATTTAATTGATAAGTATGTTAATTTTAACCCTCTGCTATCCAACACTTTCCCTACTGTTGCATTCACTGGAGTGGGAATAGTCATTTTTACTCCTCCGAAATCCAACACTTTCCCTACTGTTGCACTCACTGGAGTGGGAATAGTAATTTTTACCCCTCAGCTATCCAACACTTTTCCTACTGTTGCACTCTCTGGAGTGGAAATAGTGATTTGTACCCCTACGCTATCCAACTCTTTCCCTACTCTTGCACTCTGTGGAGTGGGAATAGTAATTTGTACATCTCCGCTATCCAATACTTTCCCTACTGTTGCACTCACTGGAGTGGGAATAGTAATTTATACCCCTCCGCTATCCAACACTTTCCCTACTGTTGCACTCACTGGAGTGGGAATAGTAATTTTTTCCCCTCTGCAATCCAACACTTTCCCTACTGTTGCACTCACTGGAGTGAGTGGGAATAGTAATTTGTACATCTCCACTATCCAATACTTTCCCTACTGTTGCACTCACTGGAGTGGGAATAGTAATTTTTTCCCCTCTGCTATCCAAAACTTTCCCTACTGTTGCACTCACTGGAGTGGGGATAGTAATTTTTACCCCTATGCTATCCAACACTTTCCCTAGTGTTGCAGTCTCTGGAGTGGGAATAGTAATTTTTACCCTTACACTATCAAACACTTTCCCTACTGTTGCATTCACTGGAGTGGGACTAGCAATTTTTACCCCTCCGCAATCCAACACTTTCCCTACTGTTGCACTCACTGGAGTGGGAATAGTAATTTTTACCCCTCAGCTGTCCAACACTTTTCCTACTGTTGCACTCTCTGGAGTGGGAATAGTAATTTTTACCCCTACGCTATCCAACTCTTTCCCTACTCTTGCACTCTGTGGAGTGGGAATAGTAATTTGTACATCTCCGCTATCTAATACGTTCCCTACTGTTGCACTCACTGGAGTGGGAATAGTAATTTTTTCCCCTCCGCTATCCAAAACTTTCCCCTCTGTTGCACTCACTGGAGTGGGAATAGTAATTTATACCCCTCCGCTATCCAACACTTTCCCTACTGTTGCACTCACTGGAGTGGGAATAGTACTTTTTCCCCTCTGCAATCCAACACTTTCCCTACTGTTGCACTCACTGGAGTGGGAATATTAATTTTTACCCCTACGCTATCCAACTCTTTCCCTACTCTTGCACTCTGTGGAGCGGGAATAGTAATTTGTACATCTCCGCTATCCAATACTTTCCCTACTGTTGCACTCACTGGAGTGGGAATAGTAATTTTTTCCCCTCCGCTATCCAAAACTTTCCCTTCTGTTGCACTCACTGGAGTGGTAATAGTAATTTATACCCCTCCGCTATCCAACACTTTCCCTACTGTTGCACTCACTAGAGTGGGAATAGTAATTTGTACATCTCCGCTATCCAATACTTTCCCTATTGTTGCACTCACTGGAGTGGGAATAGTAATGTTTTCCCCTCCGCTATCCAAAACTTTTCCTACTGTTGCACTCACTGGAGTGGGGATAGTAATTTTTACCCCTACCCTATCCAACACTTTCCCTACTGTTGCAGTCTCTGGAGTGGGAATAGTAATTTTTACCCTTACACTATCCAATATTTTCTCTACTGTTTTAGTTAATGTACTGTAAAATGTATTTTAAAAAGATTTTTAAAAATTAATATTTTAATTTGTTCTATATGTTTTTTGTTTTTAATTTATATTATTGGTGAATGTGTATATATATATTTATAATTTTTAATATGTTTTTAACAATGTATAAGTTATTAAAATAATTATTTATAAATATTATTAAGTAAGTATATATATATTATACTTTAGATATATATATGTTTAATTTATTTTTGCATTATATGTATTACTTATAATTTTAAACATTTTCTAATAATTTTAACTTTTTTTAATTATATGTATTGTTTACTTTATTTTACTTTTTTTTTTTACATTAAAAAACCCCGATATTTTTAACAACGATATTTTTAACAAATATATATTTTTTTCGATATTTGTGTACTTACCATTATGTAGATAGAACTTTGATATTCTGGACATCGATATTTTTGCGACAATATTTTTGTACCTCGATATTCTGACTGTCAATATTCTGTCAGTGATCCCTGTCCCACACTAGCTCTCCCCAAGGTCAAGAGCCACCTGTGTCCCTCTTATCAGATGGTTGTACTTGTTGTTTATGACTAGGCCAAGAATGCTAGATCGATTAATGCACCTCATGAATAGTATAAATGGTCTGCTAATACTTCTATACAATGATGGACTTTCTTCAGGTGCTACTCTGTCACTACTCTACCGGCTGCTGTGTTTAATCAAACCAACTTGTTCCTGTTTTGCCAAATGCCTCTTGTCATTTCATATTTTAAGGTAAATTCATATCAAAGCAACACCAGTGAGAGAATGGCTTTGTAGCTTGGGAGATATGACAATCAAGGTGGTATCCTATGCCATTGTTTCGATCTAGGAGTTGACGATTCTATGTTTCTTTGTGCTTCTTTGTAGGTAGCCTCTCTTTATCATCCATTGGGTGAGGATTCACTTGGGCAAGGTGATTTCTCAAGGCTTTCTTTAATGGATCCTGTGTGCAGAGATTAGGAGACTCCCTTCCAGTAACTTAGGCCAGGCAGGAGCAGTTGACATGGTAGTCAATGTCTGCACTTCTGGAACAAGGGACTTGGTTTACTCTCCTAGATCCATTCATTCTGACTACAGATGCCAGCAGCTTGGAATGTGGAGCGGTTCTTTGTGAACACTCATCCAGGGTTTGTGGTCTCAGCAGAAGAAACTACAGTCTTTCAACTGGAAGGATAATGCCAGTGTGGAAGGCTTTTCAGGTGGTTCAAGCTCCGATTCAGGCAAGGGTGCTAGTTTTTTTTTACAGACAGGATGGTGACAAAATCCTATTTAAACCAAGTTTTTGCCATGTCCCCAGGAGTTTAAATCAGTTAACCCAAATGATTTGCTCATGGGCAGAAGAACATTCACTGTCTCTCACGGCAGTACACATAGAGGCCATCCTCAGTTCTCTAGCAGACCACGAGAGTCGGTTGTTCGCTTGTTCTCATGGTTTTGTTCTCAATTCTCTAGTGTTTCAGACAATTTGTTTCATATGGGGTGCTCCGTAGATCTCTTTGCAGTCAGATGCAACTCACATCTAAGTCTGTTTTACTTGAGGTTTGAGGATCTTCAAGCAATGAAGTTAGATGCTGTTTGAGTCTCTGGCTGAAGAGTCTGTTATATCATTTCCCCTGATTCCTCTTATTACTAAGATTCTTTCTCACTGACCGAGTAGGACTTGGTTTCCTATTCTCTGGCAGTGGAGAAAAAATGTATTCTTTCTTTGTTTTCTCTGCCACTGAGTCATCCTTTGCTTCCATTAACAACCTACTTGTGGTTAAAACCATAGTCTGGAGGTTGAACAGTTGAGGCTCATGAGGAAGGGTCTTTCTTTTTCAGTTTCCCTACCTATTCAAGCCACAAGAAGAGTCTGTATGGGAAAAGCATACAACCATCATTAGGCCTGATTTGAAAAATGGTGGGCAGAGAGGAATCTATATTATATTTATAGTACCTCAGAAAATAGTCTACAATTCCTCTAGGATGGGTTTGACAAGAGTATTTCAGTGACTTTCAAGAGCCCTCAATTAGTGCCTTCAGTTCTACTTGAAGGATTTTGCCTTTTTATGCACCTTAATGTCTTGACTATATAAGGGTTTTGACTTATTAAGACCAAGAAAGAGGGTACTTTTCACTTCTTCAGGCTTGCAATTGGTTCTTTCCTTTTCACAAAGCTCTTCTTTTGAGCCTCTTGAAGAGATCTCAGTGAAATGACTGATTTATAAAAAAAAATCTTATTAGCAATCACTACAACAAGAATAATGTGAGAAGTAGGGTATTTGCTCTGTTGCAACCCATTCACAGAAATATTTGAGGATTGGATGATATTAATATTGCATCCTTATTTCCTTCCAAAGGTAATTCAGCCTTGCATAGAGAATAGAAGATAGTTCTTATGTGTTCTTTCTTTGAGTGCTAGCTCCTCTGCAGGTTTTAACTTTTTGCTCCATCTTCTGGATTTTGTAAATTCTTTGAGAATTTATCCACAGAGGCCGGTTAATTACACACAATCATATCATTTATTAATTTAACTTTGGTACAACAAAGAGAGGGTGTAAATCTTGAAAGTCTATTTTTTGCAGGTGACTCTATACAGTCATCTTTTTAGCTTATTAAAACTCTGACGGGGAGCTCCCAGGGTCAATCCAGTTGAGTTCTATCGGGGTATCACTACCTCTTGGACAGGGGTTTCCATTGTTGACATTTGCAAAGCTGCTACATGGGATACTCCCTAGATTTGTATGTCTCATTACAGGATGGATGTAACCCATGGTTCTGAGTTATGTTTTGGTAGACAAAGACCAAGGTCTTTGGGTCACCTGCATCAAACTTCTATTTTGCATTTAACAAATAGCGATTTTTAAGGAATTGCTATTTGGTAATCATAAATGCCTATGCATTAAAAAATTTGCCTAATTTTATCAGTATAAATCGCAATTGCAATTAGCAAATGCCAAAATTGCAAATCGCAAAATAGCGATTCTGCAATCAGAGAATCGCTAATAGCAATTCCTGGATTTTGATGCAGCCTGATGCCATCACAACCAGGACATGAGGCATCCCATGCTGTTACCTGTGTACTGAGAGAGAGGAGGGGAGGCAGACTGCAGGAGCACAGCACAAGGAAGCCTTTTGGGACAGCTGGACCTGTGCAACGACATCAGCATGGCTACAGGAAACAGTGAGAAGGAGGCAGCACAGCGCAAGAGGAAGCTGAAGTTCAGCGAAAAGGATTTGGAAGTCCTCATTGAGGAAGTGGTCAATAGCCATGAAAAACTGTTCGGGAAACAGTCACTCCAGGTCCCTGAGTTGGAGAAATGAAAAATATGGCTGGGAATCCAAGCTAAAATATGCACAATGGGGGTCACACAGCGCACCTTTGTGGATCTGCGCAAGCATTGGTATGACCTGTGGAGCCATGCAAAGGAGACGGTTGCTGACAGGCTTGCTGATGCAAAGAAGACTGGAGGAGGACCATCGACTCAAACAGCCAAGATACCCCTAGAGGACCTGGTGGAGTCAACCCTTCAGCCTGAAGCTGCCGTTGGAGTGATACAGATTGACACCTCTGCACAGAGTTACTTCACAAGGTGAGATGCATGCAAATGACCAATCAATGCTACATTTTAAAAAATACCCCTTAAGTTAGATCAGGCTTAGTGTCGCAAATACTACTCCAGTCCACATTTTACTTGCTACACACAAATGCATTATGGGATTAGCAGTCAGCAACTCCAATAGAAAAGGCAAGGATGGATCCAAACAGCATAGGTGCATTCAAGTACAACAAGCAAGTGAAATATCTAGACACTGTGGGGCCGATTCCGATTCGGGCCGGAAATCACTCCGACCGAGCCGGACCCGGAGAGATTTCCGACCGAATCGGACCCTGGCAGTCCGACCGATCGAGTACTGTTGGAAAGTGGATTATTGGTAGGGGCAAATGTAGGTCTGCCACTGGCAATAAGGCCACTAACACATGATAGGACTCAGCATAGGTCTCAGAAAATTATTCCTATGCTCAACCCCTGGTAACGTGGCTGCGAGCAGACAGGCTTAACTTCAAAGACAGGTATGTAAAGCATTTAAAAACACCAATTCAGTAAATAATTAAGACACAACACATAATAAAAATCCAACACCAATTTATAAAAATAGGAAATATTTTTATCTTTAAATTGACACCAAAACGACAAAAATCCAATGTAGGGAACCGGAGATATGAATTTTCAAAGTTTAAATAAAATATAGCACTTAGAAGCATATAGCACCATATTGGGACATAGGCTCGCGATAGACCGGGGTTTCCATTGTTGACATTTGCAAAGCTGCTACATGGGATACTCCCTAGATTTGTATGTCTCATTACAGGATGGATGTAACCCATGGTTCTGAGTTATGTTTTGGTAGACAAAGACCAAGGTCTTTGGGTCACATGCATCAAACTTCTATTTTGCGATTAACAAATAGCGATTTTTAAGGAATCGCTATTTGGTAATCATAAATGCCTATGCATTAAAAAATGTGCCTAATTTTATCAGTATAAATCGCAATTGCAATTAGCAAATGCCAAAATTGCAAATCGCAAAATAGCGATTCTGCAATCAGAGAATCGCTATTAGCAATTCCTGGATTTTGATGCAGCCTGATGCCATCACAACCAGGACATGAGGCATCCCATGCTGTTACCTGTGTACTGAGAGAGAGGAGGGGAGGCAGACTGCAGGAGCACAGCACAAGGAAGCCTTTTGGGACAGCTGGACCTGTGCAACGACATCAGCATGGCTACAGGAAACAGTGAGAAGGAGGCAGCACAGCGCAAGAGGAAGCTGAAGTTGAGCGAAAAGGATTTGGAAGTCCTCATTGAGGAAGTGGTCAAGAGCCATGAAAAACTGTTCGGGAAACAGTCACTCCAGGTCCCTGAGTTGGAGAAATGAAAAATATGGCTGGGAATCCAAGCTAAAATATGCACAATGGGGGTCACACAGCGCACCTTTGTGGATCTGCGCAAGCATTGGTATGACCTGTGGAGCCATGCAAAGGAAACGGTTGCTGACAGGCTTGCTGATGCAAAGAAGACTGGAGGAGGACCATCGACTCAAACAGCCAAGATACCCCTAGAGGACCTGGTGGAGTCAACCCTTCAGCCTGAAGCTGCCGTTGGAGTGACACAGATTGACACCTCGAAACAGAGTTACTTCACAAGGTGAGATGCATGCAAATGACCAATCAATGCTACATTTAAAAAAATACCCCTTAAGTTAGATCAGGCTTAGTGTCGCAAATACTACTCCAGTCCACATTTTACTTGCTACACACAAATGCATTATGGGATTAGCAGTCAGCAACTCCAATAGAAAAGGCAAGGATGGATCCAAACAGCATAGGTGCATTCAAGTACAACAAGCAAGTGAAATATCTAGACACTGTGGGGCCAATTCCGATTAGGGCCGGAAATCACTCCGACCGAGCCGGACCCGGAGAGATTTCCGACCGAATCGGACCCTGGCAGTCCGACCGATCGAGTACTGTTGGAAAGTGGATTATTGGTAGGGGCAAATGTAGGTCTGCCACTGGCAATAAGGCCACTAACACATGATAGGACTCAGCATAGGTCTCAGAAAATTATTCCTATGCTCAACCCCTGGTAACGTGGCTGCGAGCAGACAGGCTTAACTTCAAAGACAGGTATGTAAAGCATTTAAAAACACCAATTCAGTAAATAATTAAGACACAACACATAATAAAAATCCAACACCAATTTATAAAAATAGGTAATATTTTTATCTTTAAATTGACACCAAAACGACAATAATCCAATGTAGGGAACCGGAGATATGAATTTTCAAAGTTTAAATAAAATATAGCACTTAGAAGCATATAGCACCATATTGGGACATAGGCTCGCGATAGACCGGGCCAAAGTCAAAGTTTAAGGCCGACCGCGATGGAGCCCTGAGCGTATACCCCACGCGGAAGGTCCCGGTCAATGTTTTTACCTTTGCACTTAGAAACTTTTCTGGAGCTTTTCTCCTCGAGGCCCCTCGACGCTCTCCGTCAGTCCGGATCCGGTGCGGCTCCGCCGGATAGCCTTTCGACGATCTCCCGGTGAACTTCCCTGGAGCGGACTTAGAAACTTTTCAAGATCGCTTCAGCGGGGCAATCCAACAATCCAGGCCGACACGCGATGGAAGGCAGGCGGATTGGCGCTCGCGGTTGTTCCCGGTCGACTTTCTTACGAGCGGACTTAGAAGCTTTTCTGGAGCTTTTTCTCGTGGGGTCCCTCGATGCTCCTCATGTAGCCGGATCCGGTGAGGGTTCGCCGGCTTCAGATTTTCGCTAGGCCCGGTCAATCTCTGGAAGTCGATGCGATGGAGCTTTTAGCGGGACGAACCTGGTGGGCTTGGCCGGCTCGCGGTTGAAGGCAGGCGGCTTGGCTGACCAGGATGAGTCGGTCCCCCTAAGGAGCTTTTTTCAAAGTTCCTCCAAAGTTCCCCAAACTTCCTGAACTTCTTCCTGAAGTTCCTCAAAGAGTCCCAAAGTGTCTCAAACTTACTCCAAGGGTCTGGAAGCTCCAAGATGGTCCTTGAAAGTTGAGGACTTCAATTCCCACAATGCACTGGACGTCACCCTTACAAATCCACTGGTAGCTCCCCAGGTTGGTGATTCTTGGTGGTGAGGGTCCAGATGAGCTCTGTTAACGTGTAGCTTGCAGGGAGTCCACTCTTGACTTCTTTTACTCAGCACAGTTAGTCCACAAAGCTGTAGTTTCAGGTGGTGCAGTCTCCAGAGGTCAGGCCTTAGAAGTCTTTGCACAGCAGAAGTTTTCAGCAGGGCCAGTCTTGCTTTTTTCAGTTTCAAGCAGCAGATCTGAGGGGCTGGGCTTCTCTCAGATACTTATTCCACAGTCTGTGGGTCATCCAGGAGGTCAAGCTTCACCAATAGGAGTAGGGTAACCTCCCACTTGAGTGACTCCTTCCTGCAGAGTGTGGCATTATTCTATCCCAGAGTGCAACAAAGCTTCCAAATCCATAATGGCTGATTTTCCAGCAAGGAGGTAAGAGCTGGCTAAACACTCCCACTGAGTTGGCTAATTAACCTAGCCTCTCCTCCCTACATCTGCACATATCTTCCTTAATCCTGCCATCTGGCTGAGGTGGGGTTCAAAGCTGTTAATGATACTGCTCTGGGCTCTGCCCCTTTGAAGCTCATTGTTTACGACCCCTCCCCCTGGCCTGGCATTCCTGCAGAACAGCTCACTGCCCTCCCAGTCCATCTGGCTGGCCCCAGGGGATCTTTATCACCTCTTCAGGCAGGCTGGCTAATCCCCTTAACTCTGACCAATTAGGGCAGAGCACTGAAAGGCTGGATTTGGAACTAAAACCCAGAAAGTGTTATAACTTCTTGTCTGTTCACTTTGGGAAAAATTAAATAACATCATATTGTAGGATTTATCAATACCATTCTAGTGAGTCTTTGAATGGAATCGTTATCCCTCTCCTATCAGAAGTTATTGTTTAATAACTTTCCCCCATGTTAACCTATGGGGCAGGGGGTTTGCAATGGGAAAAATGACATGGGCCATTTTTCCAGCACCAGGACCTACAAAAACATATTTTATAAGTACTTGACTTATTTTCACAGGACCCCCACCCCATAGGTCACCTAGGGGAGACCCTAGGGGTGCTGAATCTGTAAAAATATTGCAGATCCTCCATGCCCAGTGCCCCAGCATCAAAGTCGAATTTGGGCAGCACTTTACACAATGGGGAGAGTGAAATGTGAATTTCACTTAACCCAGGGCATATATAAACTCATTTTATAAGGGTCTACCTTATAGATACCTGACCCCCACCCCTGGGATACCTAGGGGACACGCTGGGGTCATTATTATGCCAAAACATTTTAGGTTGACCAGTTTTAAGTGCCCCAAACCCCAAAGTCGAGTTTGGCCACAATTTACATGTTTAAGAGCAATCCTGGCGCCCAGGGCTGCTTTTAAACTGACCACAGGCTTCAGCAGGGCACACATGCAAGTGCAAAAGGCTGCTGGCCTCTAAACTGCCATGCCCCAGGATACTGGGGACTTCTAGGTAGTTTCAATACCCTGCCCTATTATATACTAGGGGCTTATGGGGTAGGTCATGCCAATTACAGGGGTACCCCAACCCAAAGTGTACCCTAGTGTATGTAGGTGCTTTACTGTTATCTAGGTGTTTCAGCATGGCACTGGCCCTGGGCCTGGTTAAACAGAGCCCAGGGTCAGTCAGAGTCAGTTACCACCAGTTCCAGCCAGCAAAATGTTGGGGGGTGCCCAGGGCACAGGATGACTTTACAACATAGCCCCCCCAAACGAAAGGTGAGGGGTTACTAACCTACACCCTGGTAGTCCTCCTCAGCTAAGTGGAAAAACCTGGAAATCCCATCTGCATTGGCATGGGCAACCCCAGGTCTGTGTTCCACTGTAAAGTCCATTCCCTGTAGGGAAATGGACCACCTTAACAGCTTGGGATTCTCCCCTCTCATCTGCATGAGCCATCTGAGAGTCCTGTGGTCAGTTTGAACACGAAAGTGAGTCCCAAACAAATATGGTCTCAACTTTTTCAGTGACCACACCACAGCAAAAGCCTCTCTCTCAATGGCACTCCATCTCTGCTCTCTGGGAAGAAGCCTCCTGCTAATAAAGGCAACTGGCTGATCAAGGCCCCCTTCATTTAGCTGTGACAACACTGCCCCAATCCCTTGCTCTGAAGCATCTGTCTGAACTACAAATAATTTTGTGTAGTCAGGGGCCATTAACACTGGTGCTGAACACATAGCAGCTTTCAGAGTGTCAAAAGCCTTCTGACACTCTGGGGTCCAAGTCACCTTCTTGGGCCTCTTTTTAGAAGTCAGTTCTGTTAGGGACCCCACAATGGTCCCATAATTTTGAACAATCCTTCTATAGTACCCTGTCAGTCCAAGGAATGCCCTGACCTGAGTCTGGGTAACAGGTGCTGTCCAATCCAAAATAGTTTGGATTTTAGCTTGGAGAGGCTGTACATGGCCCCCACCTACCAGGTGGCCCAGGTACACCACAGAACTCTGCCCTATTTGGCACTTGCTTGCCTTAATAGTCAGGCCTGCCTGCTGCATGGTCTGAAGCACTTCCCTTAGGTGGCTTAAGTGATCTCCCCAGGTAGAACTATACACAGCTATGTCATCCAGGTAAGCTGCACTGAACTGTTCCAACCCAGACAAGACCCTGTTCACCAACCTTTGGAAGGTGGCAGGTGCATTCTTTAACCCAAAGGGCATTACCTTGAACTGATAATGTCCCTCTGGGGTGGAGAATGCTGACCTCTCCTTTGCTCCATCAGTGAGGGCAATCTGCCAGTAACCTGAAGTCAAATCAAAAGTACGCAGGTACTTAGCAGCCCCTAACCTATCAATGAGCTCATCAGCTCTAGGTATAGGGTGAGCGTCAGTCTTTGTGACTGCATTCAATCCTCTGTAGTCCACACAGAACCTTAACTCCTTGGGTCCCCCTGAGGATTAGGTTTGGGTACCAGCACCACTGGACTGGCCCATGGACTCTCAGACGGTTCAATTACCCCCAAGTCCAGCATCTTAGCAACCTCAGCTTTAATGCTGGCTCTGACATGGTCAGATGTCCTGTACAGTTTATTCTTGACAGGTAGGCTGTCACCAGTGTCAATGTGATGCACACACCACTCAGTGATGCCTGGGGTCAAAGAGAACAGGCCAGCAAACTGCTCCAGCACTTGCTTACAGTCTCTGTGCTGCTGGTCTGTCAACTTGGGAGAGAGTATCACCCCCTCCACTGACCCATCTTGCACATTAGTGGAGAGGAGGTTGGGCACAGGCTCAGTTTCCTCCTCCACACCCTCATCAGTGACCAGTAACATGGTCATGTCTGCCCTGTCATGGTGGGGTTTCAATCTATTCACATGCAGGACCCTATGAGGGTTCCTGGGGGTGCCAAGGTCAACCAAATAGGTAACCTCACCCTTCTTTTCCAAGATTGGATAGGGCCCACTCCACTTGTCATGGAGGGCCCTGGGAGCCACAGGCTCCAACACCCACACCAATTGTCCTGGAGTATACTTCTGATCATACCAGTGCTTCATGAGCTCCTGGCTGGCCTCCAGTTTCCTGTTTGCCTTGTACATGTACTCTGCCATTCTAGATCTCAGGCCTAGCACATAATCAAGCACATTGTCCTTAGCTTCTTTAAGAGGCTTCTCTAGAGACTCTCTTAGCAGGCTCAATGGCCCCCTCACAGGGTGTCCAAACACCAACTCAAAGGGACTGAAACCAACCCCTTTCTGTGGCACCTCCCTGTAGGCAAACAGTAAGCATTGGAGGAGAACATCCCATCTCCTCCTGAGTTTCTCTGACAACCCATTTATCATGCCCTTCAGGGTTTTGTTGAATCTCTCAACAAGACCATTTGCTTGTGGGTGATAGGGGGTGGTGAACTTGTAGTTGACACCACACTCATCCCACATAGCAGTCAGATAGCTGGACAGGAAGTTTGTGCCCCTATCTGACACCACCTCTTTTGGAAAACCCACTCTGGTGAACACACCAAGTAGTGCTCTAGCCACTGCAGGAGCATCAATGGTTCTAAGAGGTATGGCTTCAGGGTATCTAGTGGCATGGTCAACTACCACTAAGATAAACCTATTCCCTGATGCAGTAGGTGGGTCCAGGGGACCAACAATGTCCATCCCCACCCTTTCAAAAGGAACCCCAACCACTGGCAGTGGTACTAGGGGAGCCTTTGTCTTGCCCCCTGCCTTGCCACTGGCCTGACAGGTGACACAGGAGCTGCAAAACTCCTTTACCTTTTCAGACATATGGGGCCAGTAGAAATGGTTCACCAACCGGTTCCATGTCTTTGTCTGTCCCAAATGTCCTGCCAAGGGGATGTCATGACCCAAAGTCAGGATGAACTCTCTGTACCTCTGGGGCACCACCAACCTCCTGGTGGCCCCCTCCTTGAGGTTTCTGGCCTCAGTATAAAGCAGTCTATCTTCCCAGTAGATTCTATGAAACCCACTGTCATCCCTTCCTCTTGCTTAGAAGCAATCCGCCTCAAGCTCTCAAGGGTGGGACAGTCACGCTGTCCCTGACTGAACTCCTCTCTGGAGGGTCCACCTGCTCCTGTGAGTTCTGCCAAATCTGACAGCTCTGGCAGGGATGGAGTCCCTCCCCCCGAGGCCAGATCCTCCCCAGCAGGGTTGGATTCTGCCTGCACCTCTGGAGTTCCCTGGGCTGGCTCACCAGGCCCAGTACCCTTGTCCATGGATGCTTGGCCCTTTGTTCCAGGGTCCAAGTGTCCAGCCCCTCCTTCCTGGCTAGTCTGTGACCTAGTCACAGCACATACCCACTCAGGGAGCTCCAATATTTTCATATGGAGTCCTCTCTCCACCTCTGACCATGCAGAGGCTTCAAGGTCATTGCCCAGTAAACACTGGACTGGGAGCACCTTTGACACAGCTACCTTCATAGGGCCTGTCACAACTCCCCATTCCAAATCCACCACAGACATGGGATGGATTTTGGTAGTGCTGTCTGCATAAGTCACCTGGTGAAACTCACCAGGTATCACCCTCTCTGGAGGCACCAGCTCAGCCAGGACCATAGTTACACTAGCCCCAGTGTCTCTGATTGCCTCAACCTCAGTCCCATTCACTTTAGGTCTCTGCCTGTACTTCTCCATGTTTGGAGGTAAGGCATCCAGGGTTGCAATATTCACCCCACCCAGGGACACTAAGGTTGCTGCCCCTACTGGAATACCCCCTTCTGGTGTACCACTCTCCACCCGTACACTCACACAGGCAATCCCTGTAGATGGCCCCTTAGGTGGGAGCTTCTTAGTGCAGACAGCATCTCCCTGCTTGTGCCCTGGCTGATTACAGTCAAAGCACTTACCCACTTTTGAGGGATCAAAGAACCTACCATTCTTTCCTTGAATCCACCTCCCTTTGGATTTGGGTTGGCTCTGGGTCCCCCCCTCCTTGTGCAGGTTTTTGTGGGTCTTTGGAGGACTCCTTAGGTTTTTGACCTTCATTTCCCTGGGCTTTCCCTTGGGGAGGGACCTGTCCTCCTTTCTTCTGGTCACCCCCTGGTGCTGAATGGAAACCCGGGTTCTCACCCACTCATCAGCTGACTCCCCCAACTCTCTGGGGTCTGTCAGCTTAGAGTCCACTAGATACTGGCGTAACTTCTCTTCTGCACAATGAGTCAAAATGTGTTCTTTCAAAAACAAATTATACAATCCCTCATAAGTGCTCACTTTGTTACCACAAATCCAGCCTTCCAGTGCCTTCACTGAAACATCCACAAAGTCTATCCAAGACTTGGAATTCAATTTCTGGGTGTTCCTAAACTTCACCCTGTACTGCTCTGGAGTCAGACCAAACCACTTGACTAAGCAGGCTTTCATCTGCTGGTATGATTCTGCATCCTCTCCCTTCAGGGTCAGGAGCCTATCCCTCCCAGCTACTGGAATCAACTCCCACAGGAGTGCACCCCAATACCTAGAGTGGACCCTACTCATCTTAAGGGCCCTCTCAAAAGCTGCAAGCCATTTGTCAATGTCATCCCCCTCAGTGTACTTGGGCACAATACCCTTTGGAAGTTTAGGTTCAAATCTGCCACCCCTGGACATCTCAGCATCTTCTTCGCTTTCGCTGCCACCATTTCTCTTCTCCTCCTTCTCCCACCTCTTCTCAGCCAAATCCAGTTTCCTTTGCTCTAAAGCTATCAAAGCTAATTGAGCCTGAAGCTGTCTCTCTGCAAGGGACCGTAGTGGTTCCTGAGTAAGGGACCCTTCCCCACTCCCACCATCAGGATTCTGTTGGCTTACACTAGTTATAATGGAAGAGGCATCATCCTCAACCTCCTCCCTCTCTTGGGGGAGGTAGGGAGGACACCCTCTATCCCCCTTGATTCCCCTCAGCTGCCTGGTCATGGGCTTGTATAAACTGAAACAACCCTGCCTTCCTATACCTCTTGGAATCAGGCAGCCCCCTAAGCCTACACTGTTCCCTAAGCTCAGCCAACTTACACTGGGACAGTTTAGCCAGGTCCAACTCCATGGTTCCCTAGTTTTGGGTCACAACACTAGGCACAATAGACTTAGAACAATTTGGAAAAATCAAAACAATGGATTAAAAACAGTTTAGTCCAAAATCCAAAAATCAAACTCAAAAGTTTTGTTCTAAGGCAATTTAGAGGATTTTTATAATTTTAATTCATTCACTGAAAGGTGTATTTTTTAAACACAAGTCCTCATCCACACCGCTGAGCACCAAATGTTGGAAAGTGGATTATTGGTAGGGGCAAATGTAGGTCTGCCACTGGCAATAAGGCCACTAACACATGATAGGACTCAGCATAGGTCTCAGAAAATTATTCCTATGCTCAACCCCTGGTAACGTGGCTGCGAGCAGACAGGCTTAACTTCAAAGACAGGTATGTAAAGCATTTAAAAACACCAATTCAGTAAATAATTAAGACACAACACATAATAAAAATCCAACACCAATTTATAAAAATAGGAAATATTTTTATCTTTAAATTGACACCAAAACGACAAAACTCCAATGTAGGGAACCGGAGATATGAATTTTCAAAGTATAAATAAAATATAGCACTTAGAAGCATATAGCACCATATTGGGACATAGGCTCGCAATAGACCGGGCCAAAGTCAAAGTTTAAGGCCGACCGCGATGGAGCCCTGAGCGGATACCCCACGCGGAAGGTCCCGGTCAATGTTTTTACCTTCGCACTTAGAAACTTTTCTGGAGCTTTTCTCCTCGAGGCCCCTCGACGCTCTCCGTCAGTCCAGATCCGGTGCGGCTCCGCCGGATAGCCTTTCGACGATCTCCCGGTGAACTTCCCTGGAGTGGACTTAGAAACTTTTTCAAGATCGCTTCAGCGGGGCAATCCAACAATCCAGGCCGACACGCGATGGAAGGCAGGCGGATTGGCGCTCTCGGTTGTTCCCGGTCGACTTTCTTACGAGCGGACTTAGAAGCTTTTCTGGAGCTTTTTCTCGTGGGGTCCCTCGATGCTCCTCATGTAGCCGGATCCGGTGAGGGTTCGCCGGCTTCAGATTTTCGCTAGTCCCGGTCAATCTCTGGAAGTCGATGCGATGGTGCTTTTAGCGGGACGAACCTGGTGGGCTTGGCCGGCTCGCGGTTGGCTGACCAGGATGAGTCGGTCCCCCTATGGAGCTTTTTTTTCAAAGTTCCCCAAACTTCCTGAACTTCTTCCTGAAGTTCCTCAAAGGGCCCCAAAGTGTCTCAAACTTACTCCAAGGGTCTGTAAGCTCCAAGATGGTCCTTGAAAGTTGAGGACTTCAATTCCCACAATGCACTGGACATCACCCTTACAAATCCACTGGTAGCTCCCCAGGTTGGTGATTCTTGGTGGTGAGGGTCCAGATGAGCTCTGTTAACCTGTAGCTTGCAGGGAGTCCACTCTTGACTTCTTTTACTCAGCACAGTTAGTCCACAAAGCTGTAGTTTCAGGTGGTGCAGTCTCCAGAGGTCAGGCCTTAGAAGTCTTTGCACAGCAGAAGTTTTCAGCAGGGCCAGTCTTGCATTCTTCAGTTTCAAGCAGCAGATCTGAGGGGCTGGGCCTCTCTCAGATACTTATTCCACAGTCTGTGGGTCATCCAGGAGGTCAAGCTTCACCAATAGGAGTAGGGTAACCTCCCACTTGAGTGACTCCTTCCTGCAGAGTGTGGCATTATTCTATCCCAGAGTGCAACAAAGCTTCCAAATCCATAATGGCTGATTTTCCAGCAAGGAGGTAAGAGCTGGCTAAACACTCCCACTGAGTTGGCTAATTAACCTAGCCTCTCCTCCCTACATCTGCACATATCTTCCTTAATCCTGCCATCTGGCTGAGGTGGGGGTTCAAAGCTGTTAATGACACTGCTCTGGGCTCTGTCCCTTTGAAGCTCATTGTTTACGACCCCTCCCCTGGCCTGGCATTCCTGCAGAACAGCTCACTGCCCTCCCAGTCCATCTGGCTGGCCCCAGGGGATCTTTATCACCTCTTCAGGCAGGCTGGCTAATCCCCTTAACTCTGACCAATCAGGGCAGAGCACTGGAAGGCTGGATTTGGAACTAAAACCCAGAAAGTGTTATAACTTCTTGTCTGTTCACTTTGGGAAAAAACATCATATTGTAGGATTTATCAATACCATTCTAGTGAGTCTTTGAATGGAATCGTTATCCCTCTCCTATCAGAAGTTATTGTTTAATAACTTTCCCCCATGTTAACCTATGGGGCAGGGGGTTTGCAATGGGAAAAATGACATGGGCCATTTTTCCAGCACCAGGACCTACAAAAACATATTTTATAAGTACTTGGCTTATTTTCACAGGACCCCCACCCCATAGGTCACCTAGGGGAGACCCTAGGGGTGCTGAATCTGTAAAAATATTGCAGATCCTCCATGCCCAGTGCCCCCAGCATCAAAGTCGAATTTGGGCAGCACTTTACACAATGGGGAGAGTGAAATGTGAATTTCACTTAACCCAGGGCATATATAAACTCATTTTATAAGGGTCTACCTTATAGATACCTGACCCCCACCCCTGGGATACCTAGGGGAGACGCTGGGGGTCATTATTATGCCAAAACATTTTAGGTTGACCAGTTTTAAGTGCCCCAAACCCCAAAGTCGAGTTTGGCCACAATTTACATGTTTAAGAGCAATCCTGGCGCCCAGGGCTGCTTTTAAACTGACCACAGGCTTCAGCAGGGCACACATGCAAGTGCAAAAAGGCTGCTGGCCTCTAAACTGCCATGCCCCAGGATACTGGGGACTTCTAGGTAGTTTCAATACCCTGCCCTATTATATACTAGGGGCTTATGGGGTAGGTCATGCCAATTACAGGGGTACCCCAACCCAAAGTGTACCCTAGTGTATGTAGGTGCTTTACTGTTATCTAGGTGTTTCAGCATGGCACTGGCCCTGGGCCTGGTTAAACAGAGCCCAGGGTCAGTCAGAGTCAGTTACCACCAGTTCCAGTCAGCAAAAAGTTGGGGGGTGCCCAGGGCACAGGATGACTTTACAACAAGTACGATGCGCATGCATGCAATCGGACTCGAGTCGGTCGGACTCCCATTGAAGTCAATGGGAGCCGGACGTACAAGGCGTACGCGGGCTCCCATTGACTCAATGGGTGCGAGGCGAACAAGGGTGCCCCCTACAGCGGGTACGCCTCGAAGCGACTCGCGGCATACATGCACAGTTAGGCGGGACCCATGGGTCCCCCCCTGTGTGCGGCTCGCGCGGCTAGGCGTACAGGGGGGTCCGACACGGACCCTCAAAGTCCGGCTCCGACTGCTCTTTTGAGCCGGACGGCGCGAGTCGGTCGGACTGCTCGCGGCGCGAATCATACTTACCCGGCTGGGGAACGTCTCCATCGCGCGGTGCGAGTCGTGTCCGTGCGAGTCGGTCGGAGCGCGTTCGACCCGCGAACAAGTCGGTCGGCGATTTCGCGTGCGCTCGCATCGTACTCGCTCGGCCGGACGCACGTACGAATCGGTCGGGGGTCGGGAAAGAGGGCTCCGAATCGGATCCGGTTAAGCCGAATCCGATTCGGTGCCCTACCGGCCGAGATCGGAATCGGCCCCTGTGTGTTGCTAAATAACTTTATTTTAAAAAAATGCGCTATGTGAAATGAAATACATGTACATACATAAAAACTGAAATTGCACTGTTCAACATCACAGATGCAGCTGTGCAGGAGTCTGATGAAGGTGATGACCATGACACTCTGGAGACTCAGGCCCAGCCAGGAGATGAGAACAGAGTGGCCCCATCACCCCCAATACCTGCACCCACAATACGCAGGACCACTGTGGCACCAGTACCTGCATTTGATATAGAAGAGGAGAGCCAACCTGACCCTCAGACAACACAGGCTAGGCATACCCCCACACCAAGACCCCAAATCCAAATGCAGTGCAGAACTCTCCTCATCAGGAGGCGCAGGGCAAGGGTTCAAATGGGAGCTGAAGAAGGCGATGGTTCAACTGGCTTTGGTGGGCTGGAGAACCAAATGTTGAAGGTGCAGCACCTGCAATGCAAACAAATTCGTTTAATGCCGGCACAACTTGATACATTTGCAACAAACATGGCAGAGATGAGGGACAGCATGAAGGAGCTCACAACAGCAGTGGTGGAAGGACGGAGGGGAACAAATGAAAACTTTAGGAATGTGACCCAAGCCCTCCAGGACTTATGTAGGGTGATGCAGGAAGACAATGTGTCTCACAGCAAAAGGCACCATCAGCTATGTGGGCGCTTATTTGGCTTAGATGGCTACACTATGGCCATCAACCACCTAAGCACCACAACAGCTCTGCTGTCCCGTTGTGCTGTGGGCATGCAGGTCAAAATTACCCATTGCTATGGTGACATGGCCAGGGGACCCATACAGGTCACCAATGATGTGGAGCAATTGCAAAATGCTTCAGTTGGGGGCAGCAATGTACTGGGTGGAGAGAATAGTGAGGAGGCCTCTGGCCTCCAGCCTAAGTAGTATCTTAGCACCAGTGACCACATGCAGGAGGCGCAGCACAAGGAATACTTCTGCATCAGAAGGCTCCAGAAGGGATGTGACAGATCCCACAGGACGGCCCACAGGTGTGGGTGGCCACAGAAAATAGTGTGGCATTGGAAAAAGGAACGTAATTTGGTGAGGTAACCAGTATTATCCATTTGTCAGGGCTGACGTTCAAGTTCCATGGCAATGTTATACTTTTGTATTCTGACTGTCACACTGCAAGTTTTCACCTGGTATGTGTGCATTAACACTACCTGAGTTTTTTGGGGAATAAATAACATAAGCAATGAAACCATGTAGTGTCTCGTGTCATCATTACTCACCTTAAAAATAATTCAGTGTTATTTCTGCATGTCTCTGACTCCCCTCTGCTGCACTCGGCCTACATGCTGCTTGTGGTAGTTGTCTTGACTGATTGTCTTCCTCAGGCTCACTGTCTGATAGTTCCAGGGGGATGCCTGTTGAAGTTGCAATGTTGTGCAACATGGCAGAAGTGGCCACAATTCTGCAGCAGGTATCTGGCCTGTACTGCACTGCACCACCAATTTTGTGTGGGCGGAACCTACTTTTCAGTGAGCCAAAGGTCCTCTCTATCACATTGCGGGTAGAAATGTGCACTGCATTGTATCGCTGCTCACTTGGTGAACTTGGATTTAGGTATGGCGTCAGTATGAAGGAGCGCACAGCAAATGCGCTGCCACCGACAGGGTAGAAGGCAACAGATAACTCACTGCTATGTTTCACAATGACCAGAGAGTCAGCAAGACAGTGTTACATATATTTACCGAGCAGGTATTCTTCGCCAAATTCACCCCCAAGGAGACGAGTATGTATGCCACTGTGTCGAAAGATGTAGGAATCATGCGTACTACCTGGGAATCTTTCCACTAGGTCTGTGATGATATTTTCGGAATGTATATTCAGTGACTGGCATGATTTTCTGTTCCTGTAAATGTACTCATTCACTGAGGGGGGACATATAGCTACATGCTTCCCATCAATGCAACCAATTACATGGGAAATTGGGCTATTTGATAGAAGTCAAATTTGGTTTGCTGCAATCCCTGTGGTGTTGTAGGAAACCTTATGTGGTGGTGTATCCTCTGCAACATGGCATCCAGGAATGAGTTAAAAAAGCGCGATAGGGCACTTTGTGAAACCCCTCCAGCTGCAGCTATTACACCCTGGAAGCTACCTGATGCTAGGAGGTGCAGTGAACATAGGAGCTGCACATGAGTGGGGATGGCATGTGTCCTGCGAGTCTGACGCTGCAGTAGGGGATCTAATTCAGCTATCAGATCATAGATCATGTCTGCATATTTGTAATACATCTCTTCCTCTGTCTGCCCCAACAATGTAATGCGCACTCTAAAAATGCATTACTGTATCCTCCTTCTCCGTGCTGCTGCTCGTAGCCTCATCCTCCTCACCTGCCCCAACAATGTAATGCGCACTCTAAAAATGCATTACTGTATCCTCCTTCTCCGTGCTGCTGCTCGTAGCCTCATCCTCCTCACCTGCCCCAACAATGTAATGCGCACTCTAAAATTGCATTACTGTATCCTCCTTCTCCGTGCTGCTGTTCGTAGCCTCATCCTCCTCACCATGACGTACAGCGCTGCCATTGTGAAACATTCTGATGCATTCTGGGCCTGTTTAAATAGTTTGCCAATGGTTCCTACCTGATTGTATGGTTTTCACCTGGTTGCCACCTGATTTGAATTGGTGCTATTTTGCGAGTGCAAAATTGCAAATCCTGGTTCAATGTTACATGCATAGGCTTGCGATTACCAAATGGGAATTTGCTAATACAGATTTGCTAATTAAAAATTGCAAAATAGGTAATCTCAAATTTAGCGATTACCAGAGATATTCTGCGAATTTACATGATGCATTGCTCAGGGCTATTTTGCTATTGCAAATGGCCAATTTTTGCGATTCACAATATTTGCGATCGCAAAATAGCTTGATGTATTTGCCCCTTTGTTCTTTGATCTTGAGTGTATCACTAGGGATGGGGTATTTTATTTATTTATATATTCAGTGTTTTCTATAGCATGAACATGACCCGTTGGGTATTAGAGATCGTTACATTTACATGTTATCAACAGTTGCGAAAAACAGGGGAAGCAGGCATCAAAATGAATCAGTAATGAAGGTGAAGTCGTTTTTTCTGCTCCTAGTGTTGCTTTATTTATCTTGGATTTATTTGATGGGTTTGGTGTTTATTAGACCATGATGAAGGCAGGGCATTCTGCTTGGGCATGCACACAAGGTAGTAAGGAATGGGAGCAGGATGGAGAAGAGGAGGTAATGCCTGTACTACTTACTAGTAATATTCAATTAGCCAATTCTTGCTTGCTCATTCAGGGCCCCATTTACTAAATTTTGACACACTGCAACGCAGCAGGCCTACCTGCTGTTCAGCCATGCATCAAAATAAAAGGGCAGGAATGCGGCATATCTACAAAATCTGGCACATTCCTGCCCTTCTCCCATGCACCCACAAACAGCAGACGTGCGCCAATGCAGGCCCCCTTGCATCATGTTGCAAGGGTGTCTACATTACGAGGATTATTGTTTTTGTGTAGGAAGTGACACCTTACTGCACAAAAACAATAATTGATGACATTTACCTCTTTCTATGCATGCTGCAGAATGCCACACACATAGAAAGAGGAAAAAAGGAGGAGAAAAAAAGTATTTCTCCTCATTGCGCCACTCCTACGCCTCCTCAGGGGAGGCGTAGGATTCTAAGGCATTCCCAGCTTTAAAAAACATTGTAAATCCTGGAATGTGTCAGGTTCCATGAATGTTGCATGGGAACACCCGCAGCAACAGCCATGGAAGGCCACGAAAAGTCATGCAGTGTGACTTTAGGTGGCCTTGTAAATATGAGCAAGCCCATTGCGCTGCCGGTGCGTCAAAAAAAGTGAGGCACTGGCGGCTGCAATGGGTTTGTAAATGAGGCCCTCAGAAGTTAAGTCCCCTTCCTTCCTATGAGCCTTCATCAGCGTTCTGAAACCTGGGCTTGGTATTACAGAAGTGGTAATGCAGGCAGTCGAATTTATAGGAGGGGCACGAGTGTTGTGCTACATAGAAAGTGAAGAAAGGTAGTAGGTACTGGGACAAGAAAGGGAGAATCGGGGTACTTAAGGTTACCAGAAAGTAATACAGACATTAGGTTTGATGTACAAATCATACAGGGCCTACCAAAGGTCCCAGCCACCTCCAGAAATCTGATGCAATCAACCTCCTCACCGTTGATCAAACAACGATCCTTCAACAGGCAAAAACATGGCAGAAGCTGATTAGGAGTTTAGGGCTGAAACTAAAAAATGCAGTCATCTATCAGTTTTTAGAAGACTGCACATACCTAAATTTCTGAAATCTCATAAACTCACATTTTTCATGCAGCATTCAGATAGATTCTATCCCCCCTGGGATAAAGAATGCCAGATTGTGTGAATTCCTCTTTATGTTGAGTGACTCTAATACCCTTAGATAGTAGGCTGTTCATTTTCTCTCTTCTGTCTTCTTATAGCACTCAGGCGATGTACTGTTCACTTTTCTGAATTATTAGATTATTAATGCTCCTGTGGGCACATTGTTACTTTGCAAAAGAGGTCAGGTGGAAGCCCTTCTTCCATTTTTCCCAACTGCATTCGCAATATTTTCAGACTGTTACATAAAACAGTTCTAGTGAGGCTGTAAAAATAAACAAGCATTTGCAATAGGTCTCGCTTTTGTTGGAGTTGGAGCTATTGGCTTTGTAAATGGCAATGTTTTTTATTCATGTTTTTTTTGTTTGCAGTAAAGTCATTATTTAAAGAAAAAAAGTGCACGGTATACCACATTATAAACTTTTCTAGCAACTGTACAGTGAAGCTATGGCCATGTTAACGTTAAGTAACTGGGCAAAGTACACGCATCGATGGCAAACGCTACTTAGAGCCCACTTATGGAAAACAGAGGTCAATCGCAGGCATGCACTGTATGCAGACAGCCATGACAGATGTATATATTTGACGCAGCTGCAACAGAGGCGCAAACGCAAGTATGCTCTGTTTAAAGACAGCTAGGACTGCAATGTCGCTGACTAGAAAACATGTTTAGATGTGTAGAGTTCTGCTAAAAAAAAATTGTGTACAGTGGAGTTATTATTTAAAGAACAAAAGTGCACACTATACTATTCAGAATACAACATGTCTTGAAGAGACAGCGCAAGTGCTACTTAGCCGAGACCTAATAAAAACTGTTTTTGCAAGTAGGCATAAATGGCAAAGGGGTGCACTAAAACACCAAATGACTCACTGGGACTGGAAACAACAAATGCATCTTCAAAAAGAGCACCTACTAAGGGGCATATTATCAAGAACGGCGTTAAAAATTATCGCCGGTTTAGCGGCAGAAAACTGCTGCTAAAGCGGCGATAATGGGCTTGATAATATGCCCTATAGAAATCCAATAGAAGTCCACGTTCTGGTGTGAACATGAGTTTTCTGCCGCTAAACCGGCGATAATTTTAACGCCGTTCTTGATAATATGCCCCTAAGTGACTGCAAACCAGAGAAACAGAAACTAACAGACCTCAAATGCAAACAAAACTCGAGAAGGTGTGCCTGAGATAGTCAAGTGGCCAATGTGGAGTTTAGGGAGAATATTAAAGATAATTAATTTTCTTTTGTCAGCACAGCATAACAAGACTTTAAATATATCCTTCCAAAATTAATTCAGCCCAAAACTCTATATGGAATAGTGTGCTTTTTGATCACCAAAGTATTTTTAAGAAACAAAGCGTTCATCAATTATTGAAGTACATATAAAGAGTGCACCACAATGTTTGTACTGGGCAGCGAGTAATGCCAGGTAAAGCGATGGAGATTTCCCCTCTAAGAAGAAAGTTACTTTTCCTGGCAGTGCTCACACACTCCTGGTATTAATGGTACTTGAAATGCTGTATTCCATTAAATATTGAAGACTACAGAAATATACAGCAAGACTATTTGAATGCATAACTTTTAACAGGCAGAGAGCGTTTGAACTATTTGTACACCAGAAAGCAAGAGAAAACCTGTGAAAATTGTATTTAAGATGTTTCCATTCACTTTTTACACATGCAGTTCTGATGCACCGTCACAAATTCCAAAGCACAAGTAAAATTATTTAGGCTGCATCCATCTTCAGTTTGTATGTCAGTTGGTTTTGTTTGCTTGCTGAGAAAAAGTCACCCTCTACTTAGACACCCCACCAATTTTTTTTTTGCAGATTGATATAGCGCGAACACGACCCAAAGGTATCAGAGCGCTTTACATGAGCACCAGTTACGTTTCACAAGGACACATTCATACACACCAATTGGAAAAGTCACCAACCTGCACCGCCTTTAAACGTTTTAGCAGGTTTTGTTTTTAAGGAGGTGGATAGGAGAACAGACATGTTTTGTTATTTGGTCTCCCGGGGGCTTGGCATAAAAAGAAGACTGCTGATCAGGTGGGTATTTCTCAAATACGCATCACAGACATTTCAACCCAGTGTGAGCAGAGTCTAAGGCTTAAAGACCGAGTGAAAGCCTATGCCACAGCTCCAGCGGGTCATTTCCTCTTCACTCCCTCCGACCCCCCCCTCCAAAAAAAACCTACCACCTCTGAAGTCGTGGCCAATTTTTTAGTTACATGTAAATATGACTTGACAGTTGCAGTCTCGCATTTGTAACTCGGTTCATTTTTCCGCTTGGTTAAAAAAAATCTGCATGCCCCTGTCACAAGGAACGAGAACAAAGAAACGCACCCTCTTCTCATTCCATCATGGACGTAAAAGAGCTCCATATTCAAGGGACGTGATATCTGTTTTAATTGTGTTTGGTCAATCACATTTAGGGGCATATTACCAAAGAATAGCGATAAACATCGCTGAGCGCATTTAGCGCGTTTCTGTATATCGCCGGATTACATCGCCGTGTTAGCGGCGTATTATCAACGCTTAGCTAACAGGCGATGTAATTCCAGTGATAGAGGACAAAGATGAGAAATAGCATGTGAAATCCAGCGAAGATTTCACAGCGCTATGGGGCTGCTTGCTGATAGGGGAGTGTGGACCTAAACATACAATCCACCTCCCATTATTAGTATAGCTAAGTCAAATAAAAAGCAGACGTTAAATTCCAGCGATAAACGCGGTTAGCGCGTTTTTTTTTATCGCTTCGCGGGTCTGCTGCAGGGTTGTTAATAGCGCGAAGCCGTGTCAGCGTGAATTGACATGGAGTTAGGGACGGGAACGCCTACTTTGCATGTCATTAGCGATATTGATCGCTGACATGCAAAGTAGCAAGGAAACACGCGCTAACGCTTTTTAGCGTGTCCTTGTTGATAGAGTGATAAAAAAATCGCCGCTTTTTCGGCGCTATGTGCCGAAAAAGCGGCGATTATACCCTTGATAATATGCCCCTTAGTTTTAAATCGATATCACGTTTACTTTTAAACCTATATTATCAACGGTGCAATATATTAATATGCAATTTACAAAGTGGTGCAATAAAAAGATGAAATTTGTTCATAATATTTTTGTTGAAGAATGTGAAGGTTTACATCTGATTGGGCCACTGACCATAAAGAATTATTATAGCATAACATATTGTAGTTATATATTTATTTATGCATGTATTTGTTGGTTCTGTGCGGTGTTTACTCAGCCTTTTAATTGCATCAGACCACTAGGGGCATTATCCCTGCTCCTCTACTAACTGGGGGGAGGTGGGGCACAGGGAGAGGGGACGAGGGTAAACAATTGGAGATTGTAAAGGGATGGGGTGTGAGATCTAGACAGGACTAAGAGGTGGCAAACAGAGGAAATAGGGGGTAGGAGGGACATCCACAGGAGTGTGGGAATCAGGAAGCTGCTGGTGTTAACGTGCATAGTTAGTGAAATGTGGAGCGCTGGTGAGAGGATTCCGGGGTGGACAGCTGGGAAGATGAGGAATGGGCTGTATGGGGCTTCGTGATGTACTGGAGGCAATTTTACAAGGTAATTGAGTTAATAAATATCTTACTTGCACCGAACATCATCTTTTTGATTGCCGATGACCGGGAGCCACTGGAAAGGGACTGCAGACAGGTTTGGCAGCTGTGCAAGAGTTGGGAAGGGGTGAGGGGGTCTGAGGTCTTGACGAGACACAAAGGAACAGAACAGGAGAGCAGTTTGGGGGACTGGGGAAGAAATGTGGGTACCGAGGGAGAAAGAGCGGGTGAGGCTTTATTAGAAGACAGAGGTACGTGCGGATGAACTGAGGGAAATGGGGTGTGGGGACATTGGCAGTGACAGACATGGGGTGCGCAAAGGGAAAGAGAGCTCGTACTGAAACATGGAGACTCACCCGTGTCTATAAAACGTTTGCGCTTTACAGGCCGTCACCCGCATGGCACGCTACGTGAAGCAGGTGCCATAGTAATCAATTTTTTTTAATGAAAACATCAAAGCAGGCGCCGCACTGAAACACGGAGCTGCGCACGTGTCTATAAAGCTTGAGCGAGTGACGGCCTGTAAAGTGCATGGCCCGCTGAATGTTGCAGGAAAGCATGCCATGCTGGCAGTAAGTGAAACACATTAAAAAAAATTAAATAAGACATACCCGTGTAACAACCGAAGTAAAGGGGCCAGTAGCCATGGGAGGTTACAAATAAAGACAACGCTGTACTAAGCATTTACGAAAGACAATGACACAAGCCAATGAAAAATATGGGCGGAGAGTGGGCGCAGCTTTTCTCCCATACTCTACTGCAGCAATCTAGCAGAGCAAGTAGCGTATGCACGTTGCTGCTAGGTTCGACCTAAAAACCTTTTAAAATAGAGTCCGTTGCCTGACGCATACTCAGTACAGAGAACCCAAAGAGGGCCCTAGGGAAGGAAATGTGGCTGAACTTGTTTTGCGCTCATGGTGAGCAGCCATCTGCCAACTGAACCCCCCACATTACAGGTGTGATGAGGCCTCTGTATTTCTCCCATTGACTTCTATTGTAGATGCAGCAATTTCAGGAGGGAGTTAGCCAAAAAAAAGACATTTCGACTTCAAACGCAGAGAGTCTACTGTCTAAATCGGGAGTCTCCCCTCTGAATCGGGCCTATTGGCATGTATGTGTCGGGGACATGCACATCTGAGACACTGAGGTTCAGGGCCCAGGAATATGCTGCACCTACTTCAATGCTGCACCTACTTCAACTTCCAACCCAAAATGAGGTAAGGCAGTGCGTGGGCCCGACGGCTGCCTGTCCTGTCACGTCTTATCAACTCGTGAACACAGCTGGAGTGCGAGCCAAAGTCCGACTCCGCCACCAGACCACCCCATCCCCCTCTCGGGGCACGCCCCTCCTGCCACTCGAGCTACAGTAGAGAAAACAGTGGTCCTGTCTCAACATGCCAGTCGCAAGAACACACTGCACGAATAATCATACAACACTTGCAAAATGTGCAAAACCCAAGAGTATCTAAGAATGGGCAGGTGCGAAGTACCCAAATGCAGCCATTTTGTTGACGGACCCAACTATGCCCTCTAGTGGCCTGGCATTTATACAGCATCTAGAAAGCCTCAGAGCGTTGCCTATGTACCACAGTCCTGACCCTTGGCTCACCTGTTGTCGCAGTGCCAGATTCACAAAGAGATGAATGAATGCACCTCTATTCTGACCTACAGGATGAACACTGTTCCATTTGACAAGTGAACTGCTGAGGCTGAAGCAAGCTCTATCGGCAAACGTTATCACTGACACCTACAACCCCAAGGTATTCTAGTACTGCTCTCTCATGTCACCTCAAACCGATCTTGCAGGCCCTGCTATTTCTGCATTATAAATAGGGCTCCCGATTTTATGGTCTGTATTTTTTGAACATTTGTCTGTATTTATACATATGTATTTTTTGGACATCTGATTGGTATTTAGCCATATTAATTTTGTGTTTTCTGAATACATTAGGTTGGAATGTTTATATGTCCACATATATTTTAACAAATAATACGCACAGCAACTTGCAACACCTGGAGCATAACCAGCTACTCGAAGCCTCCCAATCTGATTTCCGCAGCAATCACAGCACCGAGACTACCCTAATCATAGCCACTGACGACATCCAAACCCTCCTCGACCAAGGAGAAACAGCAGCTCTGAACCTCCTAGACCTCTCAACAGTCTTAAACAAAGCAGCCCACAACAAACTGATCGAAAGACTCCAACACATCAGCATCTAAGGGAGTGTGCTCAGATGGATCACCTCCTCCCTCACCGGAAAAACACAGAGGAAGTACACAGAGGGTCCACCTACAATCTTTTACCTCCGGACTCAAGGATATCGTCTGCAGAGTCCCCCAGGGCTTATCCCTCAATCCTAATCTCTTCAATGCATAAATGACCCCACTGGCCTGCATCATCAGAGCACACAGTCTCAACATAATATCCTACGCAGATGACACCCAACTCATCCTCTCCCTCACCAATGACCTTACCACCACAAGGACCAGCTTCCTGTAGATGCATAACAAGCGCCACCAACTGGATGAAGAACAACTGCCTGAAGCTGAACACAGACAATACAGAAGTACTGATCTTCGGCAACAGCAGCAACCCCTGGAGCGACTCCTGGTGGCCCCGAGACCGGAGACCCGCACCCATGCCCGCCGACCACCCCTGAAACCTCAGAATCGTCCCTGATAACAAGCTCACCATGAAATCACAGATAAACACCTTCTCCTTTGCCTGCTTCCTCACTCTGCACATGCTACAAAAGATCTTCAAGTGGCTACCCCTGCACACAAGACGCACCATGACACAGGCCGACTGGATTATGGTAACGCTCAACGTAGGAATCGCTACACACCTCCTACAGAGACCTCAAACCAAACAGAATGCCACAGCCATACTCATCCTTGACCGCCCCACTGCAACCAACATCACACCCCACCTTAGGAAACTCAACTAGCTCCCTGTACAGAAGAGATGCCAATTCAAGCTGCTGACCCACGCACACAAGGCTGTACACAACCAAGGACTCGCAAACATACACTTCCTGAACTTCCACCAACAGTCGAGAATACTACGCTCCACCTTCTCATCTTTTGCTCACATGCCCCGCATCCACCAAAGGAAAAGGGGATGATGCTCCTTCTCCTGCATCACAGCAAAGACCTGGAACAGCTCCCCTTCCCCCACCCCCGTGCAGCTCCGGATCACCACCTCACTTCCGGAGTACTGAAGGGCCCTCTAGACCTGGCTGTTCGAATGAGTCATCTGGGACCTGCACACACCTGGATACCCCACCGGGTGATTAACAGCGCTATAAAAATCCTGACTGATATACTCTGACGCCTGTCTGTTTTCCCTTTAAATAGCCAGGTTTCACATTAAATAATCAAATATAATAAAACACACCTATATGAAAATACTAGCATTATACAACACATATATGGCAAGATATGCATTGATTTAAGGAAATTTAACCAGTTTTTTGTTTTAACTCCTCACTCAGATGCTGGCCTGGAATTCATGAATGACAGCACCGAGAGTTGATCAAAAGAAGCCTTTTTATCTCGGTTTTTTCTGCTTTTAAAAATGAATACAGAAAAGAGAAACATATTGTTTCCTATCTGTAATTATCTGGAAAAATTGAAAACTAGTAAAGCTGTGTGTCTGGTTTATGATTAAGGCTCCCAGTGTATCCCAATCCTGATCTGTGGTACCTTAGTCATAGCAAATGAAAATTTAGTAACAGTGGAAAACCAAATTATGCGTCAAGGTTGAATAAATTACACACTAAATCAAGAAGGTACTGAAGGAGAAGGAAAGGAAGGAGGCTAGGTTGGAGAATCCCCGGGGATCCTATGGATGGTTTCTTAGTGCCTTCACACATCTAAATGGTGTATGATGAATTAAAACGGTCTAAGGGATACCAAACTGTTTTAATGTGAAGGTTCCCTTGGCAGAGTTAAAAACAATAAGAAGGGGCTTTCATAAAGGCTCAATGGACCAAAATAGACTTGAAGTGTATGTGTGGTCAGGTCGACATTTTTCACCCCCCTATCAGTCCAACCTGATCCTTGGCGTTTCTTCAGGACCTAGAAGATCCCTACCCCACATCTAGGATGTGACGTGTAGTGCCAGGTACTCCCCTAAAGGAAAAAACCTTGTTGCCCAACCCTTTAGGATCAATCTGTAAGCAGTAGGTAGTGCAATGCTGCTAAAAAAGTTGTCCTGCACGAAGAGTGCCAGAGACCTAGCCCACCTCTGCTCGCCTGGCTCTCTTCTAGGTCCTGAAGAAACACCAAGGGAACCATCACATTAAAAGAGTTTGGTTTCCTTTAGAGAGTTATAAATCATCCTACACCTCATTTTGCACCCACTCCATCCCACACATTTCACGTACTCACACAAACCTGCAACATTATGACTAAAAAGATCTCTTGCAGGGCCCATAGGGCATTGCAGACAGTGCCAGCCCGACGAGGAGCACACCCTATGATGAAGCATGCAATCCATTTGGAGTGTGAGGGCACTAAGAAATAATAACTAGGAATCACTGACTAAATATCGAAGGTCACAAAATCGACCTACAAAAATATCGCCGCAAAAATATCGAAGACAAGAATATCAACATCCTATCTACATTAAGGTAAGTACAAAAATATCGAGAAAAAAAATATCGATGTCAAAAATATCGTTGTTAAAAATATCGTTTTTAATGTAAGTTAAAAAAATATTGTAAAATAAAGTAAATAATACATATAAGTAAAAGAAACATAGATAAAAATATTTTAAAATGCTTAACAATTATAAGTAAAATATATAATTTAAAAATACATTAAACATATACATATAATATATAATATATATATACTTACTTATTAATATGTTTTAATATTTATTTTAATAACTTATAAATTGTTTAATTTATTTTTTATAAATTATAAATACATCTATACACATAAAACAATAATATAAATAAAAATTTAATAAATATATGTAACAAATTAAAAAAATAAAAATTATTTTCAATCTTTTTAAAAATAATTATACAGTACATTAGCTAAACAAATACAAAATATTGGATAGCGGAGAAAATCAAATTACTATTCCCACTCCAGTGAGTGCAACAGTAGGGAAAGTGTTGGATAGCGTAGGGGTAAAAATTACTATTCCCACTCCAGTGAGTGCAATAGTAGGGAAAGTGTTGGATAGCATAGGGGTTAAAATTACTATTCCCACTCCAGTGAGTGCAACAGTAGGGAAAGTGTTGGATAGCGTAGGGGTAAAAATTACTATTCCCATTCCAGTGAGTGCAACAGTAGGGAAAGTGCTGGATAGCGTAGGGGTAAAAATTACTATTCCCACTCCAGTGAGTGCAACAGAAGGGAAAGTGTTGGATAGCATCGGGTAAAAATTACTATTCCCACTCCAGCGAGTGCAACAGTAGGGAAAGTGTTGGATAGCGTAGGGGTAAAAATTACTATTCCCACTCCAGCGAGTGCAACAGTAGGGAAAGTGTTGGATAGCGGGGGGTAAAAATTACTATTCCCACTCCAGCGAGTACAACAGTAGGGAAAGTGTTGGATAGCGTAGGGTTAAAAATTACTATTCCCACTCCAGCGAGTGCAACAGTAGGGAAAGTGTTGGATAGCGTGGGGGTAAAAATTACTATTCCCACTCCAGTGAGTGCAACAGTAGGGAAAGTGTTGGATAGCGGAGGGGTAAAAATTACTATTCCCACTACAGTGAGTGCAACAGTAGGGAAAGTGTTGGATAGCGTAGGGGTAAAAATTACTATTCCCACTCCAGTGAATGCAACAGTAGGGAAAGTGTTGGATAGCGGAGGGGTAAAAATTACTATTCCCACTACAGTGAGCGCAACAGTAGGGAAAGTGTTGGATAGCGTAGGGGTAAAAATTACTATTCCCACTCCAGTGAGTGCAACAGTAGGGAAAGTGTTGGATAGCGGAGGGGTTAAATTAACATACTTATAAAAAAATTTTTTTAAATTAAATAAATTATTATTAATTATTTAATAAATACCTATTAAATTAAATTAATATTTACTTAAATAACATTAAATTACTTCCCACCCTATTCCCCTATAAACACACAACGCGCTACACATAAAAAAAAACACAATTAATTTAATTATCAATTAATCAATTAATAATAATTAATTACAAAGTATTAATTAATTAACAATAAATTAATAATCAATAACAATAAATATACACATATTAACTAATTATATTTAAATTACTTCCCACCCTATTCCCCTATAAACCCACAACCTGCTACACATTAAAAAATAACATAATTAATTTAATTACCAATTAATCAATTAATTAAAATTAATTACCAATTAATAATTAATTAACAATAAATTAATAATCAATAACAATAAATATACACATATTAACTAATTAATTATATTTAAATTACTTCCCACCCTATTCCCCTATAAACCCACAACCCGCTACACATTAAAAAATAACATAATTAATTTCATTACCAATTAATCAATTAATTAAAATAAATTACCAATTAATAATTAATTTACAATAAATTAATTAACAATAACAAAAAATAAAAATTAATAATAAATTAATTATAATTAATATAATTATAAATGACCAATTAATATAAATTAATTACCAATTAATAATTAATTAACAATAAATTAACAATGAATAACAATAAATAAAAACATATTAATTAATTAATTATAATTAGGGCTCCCGGTTTTCCGTTTAAACGGATTTTTACATATAAATACAGACGGAAAACAAGTTTTCCTTTATCTGTATTTATATATAAAAACCGGAAAATACTAGTACATTTTGTCATTGACATCAATAGAATCACACCCCCAACCATCTGGTGTCTCCCCTCCTTAGAGGGTTAAGAGGTGTCAGCCCGGGCTGAGACAGCTTCCCGGGCACACACAGCCGCACCGAGTACTTCACAGGTCTTTGAAAGACCATTTACTTGTTAATGAGGCTTTGTTGTTCTTTCACCCCTTAGCCCCTGCCTCTTCACTCTGCCGATTGCACCAGCACCCGTCTTTTCCTTGCAGACTGGGTTTTACAAGGGCAGCTTGCGATGCGCGCACATACAGGTGGTAGGTTAAAAGGGCTGATGCAGTATATTAAACCAGCCAGTTTACAGTCCACACCCACGCTGCGAACTGCTTCAGTTACAGCCAGAGCAACAGCAGTAAGCAAATCACACCGGCACTCAGGGAGACGGGTCTCAGGGGCTGCCTGTGTGCTGGAGGCGAAGCCGTGAATAAACAAACGCTCAGTGTAGTCCAACCAGGAATGCGGGGGATTAAGAGAAGTTTTCGAGATAAGATTTTTTTTTAAATGAGAAACAAACAAAGAGCTTTATTGTGCGTGGGCTGAGAAAGGAGACAAGAGGCGAGTCGATTTAAGCATCACAATTAAATGGATCCAAAAAAAGAAGAAACACTTTCGCTGCAAATTTCTTTGTCTGACATTTTTCTACTCCAAAATGCAGCCTCAGGAGGAGAGAAAAAAAAGTTTTACAATACAAACAATAAATACATAACTAAATAAAGCAAGTTAGAGTAGTCACAAAGTGGCCAGATTGGTTTTATTTACACTGAAACACATTAGCGCCACCTTACAGATTTTGCCAGTGAAGCGCTACTTTTCTTTTCGTTCGCTTTTCAAGCAAAAACACTCCTTGATTTCTGAATAATGAGTGTAAAAGCTTTAATGTATTCCCTATGAGTGTTTGCTTTTTTCCAGTATGTTGTTACTTTTTTCAGGCAGCATATTACTGTAGTCTAGTGCATAATTTGAATTGAATTGCTTCCAGGTGTTTAGAGCAGGGCACAATTGGGTTGCAGCTGAAGGCAGTGTGAGTTTCTCTTAGTGGGGCAGTATGGTGTTCAGTGGGGGAGAGGATGTGGCACTCTGCCGATGACAGAAACTGGGAGGCTCTGAGACAAATGGCTTGTGATTGCCATTTGCAGAATGTCCCAAATATGCTTAAAAGTGCTAAGTTTTCAGATGAATGTATAGTGTTGACCAATAACAACTGAGCGCATGTGTGCATTGTCAATTTAAATAAATGTGGAAAAATACTAGCTGTAGCGTCATCTTTTGCATGTGGCAAAAATAAATGTGGATAAATACAGAAAAAATGCCCAAAAAATAAATATGGATAAATACAGACGGAAATGGCAAAAAAATAAATACCATAAAACCGGGAGCCCTAATTATAATTAAATTACTTCCCACCCTATTCCCCTATAAACCCACAACCCGCTCCGATACTAAAACGCAAAATTTCCTTTAGAAAAAATTACTATTTTCTAAACATTTAATACATATATTTAAAAATAATTTAAAAACTTTAAAAAAAAATTAAACATACATATAAAATACATAACACAAAAAAAATCGATATTATTTACAACTATATTTTTGCTAACGATATTAATGACTTCGATATTACTTACTTCGATATTAAAAAAATCGATATTACTTACCTTGAAGTCGATATTCTGGTCAACGATATTCTTGACTTCGATATTCTGTCCCTACGATATTAAAAACTCGATATTAGTGTAGGTCGATACTTAAAATTCGATATTTTGACTGCCCACCGTTTTGGGAGCTTAGCTACTGGACCTTCATTATCTCCCTGTCCCCCCACCCTTTGTGTATATGAATAAATTATGTGGCAAGAAACAGCAGATTATGCGGCATAATGCAGTACGTTTTTTTTAACGTATTTTGTTCTTTTGTCATTTGTACACGTTAACACTGTCTGGACAATGAATTCAACTAATTAGTACCAGTTTAACACCCAAGTAGAGCAATAAGTAACTGAAAGGTGACTAGTCATCTTTTGCAAAGAGCCTTCCACTCACTCCGTGGCAACATGTGTCTGAGCGTTAGTGGCAGATGATTTGAGCTAGCAACATTTTTGTTGTTAAAATCTACTAATTATACCGCAAATGACAAGTTGTGTGGAAAATGAATTATTATGCGGAAAACACTGCAGTATCTTATAATTCCACCATCCTTGCTCTTAGTATTCCACTAGTAAGACCCATGCACTGCTATGCCAAGGAACCTCAGTCGTGAATCGAGCATCCAGTGTTGTTCTTGTACTGAGTCACCTGCTCTACCCTTTAGAAGTGTCTCAATCCTCACCTACTTGTTCCATTCTTTTCAAAATCTTTTCAACAGGACCCCCAGCCTACCACTATAGTATAAACTCGAATCAGCAGAGGAGCCAGGGTGCCACATGCACTAATGCAACCCATACATATGGGCCCAATACCCGTTTGGAAGTGGAAAATAAAACAGCTATAGTTGAAGTGCAGAGAGCCCCTGGCCCCCCAGCGTCACTGCGCCTGATGTGCCATTGACAGCCAAGCCCCTGGTGGTAAGTTCTTCTTCCAGGAAATCCTTCGCAGACCCTTACAGTAGGGTGTACTTTCACCATGGGTGAAGCTATGTCATCCCTTTCAGCGCTTCAATTGGTTCCCATCTAGGCTAACGGAGGACCAATGGGGGGAAATTAACCCCCCATATCACTCCAGCTGGGAATTTTCACGGAAAAGGCAAGTAGAGCCACTTCCTATGGGGTTCCTTCCGCGCTATAGTCGTGGACTGGACTATTTTTGTGGCGGGGTAATGGAAGTGTCTACCACAAGTCTCTAAGGCCAATGGAATTATGGCAGACGGCCATATGTACACTCATCTAGCTCGGAAAAGTTGGTAGTACTGAGGAACAATCAATAGGACTGAGACAGGCCTGCTTCTTAAAAAGAGTCTGGTAGGACTAGAGAAGTCAGTCACATGTCAGAGGGACTGACATGCGACTGACTCATTCAAGTCACAGCAGCATATTCAGGCGCAGAGGGCTGTCAGGAAATGTCTCCGTGTGGGGCGGACTGGAGCCATCCACGCTCTGCTACAAGAGTTGGGGCCTCCCAGGGCCGACCTACCCCAAAGCTATAGGTGACTCAGCCACTCAGCCACTGATGGAATGCTCTCCACATGCGGTTTTTGTTCTCTTGCATGTCTATCTCTCGTGGAATCCGACGGTGGGAAACAGGCCAGGGCATGCCACGTGGAACGCTGCGCAAGTCCAGAATGTTCCACCTGCATTAGGTGGGGGTGCCCTCTGCTTCAGAGGTAGAGGCGGGTGTTTGCTTCTTTCTCTCATTCAAGTGCTTAATACCGGGCAAATCTCCACATCATAGCTGCACATGGGGTGATAAAACAGCTCCATTGGTTTGATTTGTTTCTCGTCACCCTCTGCTTTTCTAGCGCCAAGCGACCCTTTTAATGTGTGTGCTGCACTTAAAATGCCCTTTAAAATACACTGCCTAATTAAAGGCCATCAACACATGACAAATCAGATGCAAATTCATAAGGCAAAAATAAGTCACAAACGCGAAGCAAAAACTTACAGGTACACACACCACGCAAATAACCTGAATAACGCGGTCCTTTGAAAGACTCATTGTGCCTAGTAAGCAGCGTGAGGCAGCGCCGGACTAAACCTATTATGCATTGTTTAGATCTAACTAGTAGGCGTGAATCTGGGAGCCCCTCCCCTCGCTCACCTGTCATAACAAAAGTGATACTAACTGAAGATTTCTTTATTTATAACAAGCATTTGCAACGCAATAGGACTCCCATTTACGCAAGACCTATTGCATTGCATCACGGACAACGGGAGGGGGTAGCACGGACAACGGGAGTGCGGGTGGGGGAGGGGGAGGGGGGAGAAGGGGGCGAGAAGGCACAGACAACGGGAGTGCGGGCGGGGGTGAGAAGGCACGGAAAAAAATAGTGCTCACAGTCTAAATAGCATGTACCGTACCATGTAACACTCGAAGTAAAGGGGCCAGTAACCATGGGAGGGTACAAATGACGACATGGCCATAATAAGGAGGGACTAACAAGCCTCATAATCAATCAGAAGACAGCATTTACGAAGGACAAAGACACAAGCCAATGAAAAAATAGGAGGGGCTGTGGGCGGGGCTTCCTTCACGTAGTGAACTACCACAGATCTTCCCTAGAGCAGCGCTTTTGCGCTGACTCTAGGCTCGACCTAAAAAGACAAAGGGAGCAGACCTTAAACAGTCACCGGCCACCAACGTGACTGCGTCTCGTGCTGCCCACGTCATCCTCCTCCGAATCTGTGTCTTTGCGTCCTTTGCTATTATGGTAAAGGAGGGTTTCCGAGAGTATTTTCTTTTGTTCTGCCTCTCTTCAGGTTTAATTGAAACAATTATTAAAGCAGAAAAGATTAATGTCCCCCATAGATCTCTGACATGAAAGTAAAACACAACGTCAACCCAGGTGACATTAGCCTTGACAATTACCATAAGGAATTATATCTAAGACTGGTAATTAAGCGCCAAGCTACTGCCAAATGGAGACATTTGAAGAATTCTGTGATAATTAGAGTATTGCTTGCTAGCCCATTAATCCAAGATATTGTCCGTCATTGATTTATCTTTCTTTTAATTAAAATAGTACACATCTCATTGAAATATAGACATCTCTAACTGAAATACTGTGTATCTGTAATTAAATGCTTCACAATTCCCAGCTCATGCTTAATTCAAACACGACGTTCTAAGATTAATGGAAAATGGTATACTCAGTGTTACACACAAATGCCTTGTGCTCTGCAGCAACACTGAAGACCTAGTAAAGATTTTTCAATTATGAACACTGTCGTACAGTAAAATGGTATTTTCTTTGTTCTTATATTTTAGAAAATTAAAGTTTCCAAATAGCAACTAATAGGGGCTAGTCAGCGCAAATATTTCAAAGACAACTACTTTTCTAATAAGTTTTGTTTGCATTTGGAATCGCATCATTTTGTAAATGATAGAACTATCGTTGTTTTTAACTCTGACCTAAAGTATATACAGCTACAGTTATATGCCAGATCTCATGCAATTAATAAAATTAAATATAGCGGGCCGAAGTACGTAAAATATTACTTCAGAAGTACTACTTACAACAAAATGCATGTCACAAACCTACGAGGGTCACTCTCCACCTTCACCTCTCATTCATGTCTTTTCTTTGGGGCAAATAGTGGGGAAAGGAGGAATACCTACTACAACGAGGCTTGGGGTAATTAAAATACCCACCCTTAAAAAAAGAAAGACCACTGCTATTTACACACTACACAACACTTCTGATGCTCATAAAGCCCAAAAGGCTACAAAATATTCATGAATGTAGTCCAGCCCAAATCTTAAAGTGCGTCCTTAACCACACATGGCAGCTCATTGGTACTGCAACACACTATCATAGAGAATAATGGCGTCAGGGACCAAAATGACACCCTATAGGAAATAATGTTAAGAAAATTATATTATTTCAACTCTTAATTTAAATACATCTAAATTGCATTTATTGTACACTTGTTTTAGTCTTTAAAGTTCTATTAAGATAAATAGTAAATATTTTATCATTTAAAAAAATAAATTCAATTAAAAAAAAATGTTTAAATTTTTAACAAATATTTAAAATAATTTAAATTAATTAAACCCAACTTTTAAATAGAATTGCTAAATACTAACAAAATATTAAAATGCTAGTGAGGGTGGAATTTCTTTTAAAATATTGTTTAACAATAATATTCCCAAATTAAACTAATAAATTGTAATTACTAAGGACCTGATTATGACTTTGGGTTCTTCCTGCCGAACAGTCATGGCGGCGGTCCCAAGTTGACTGCCAAGGCAGCAGTCTTCCGCTGCCCATATTATAATGAATTGAGTGTGAGCGGCAGACCCCCACGTTGAAGTTCCTGCCGCCAACATGTCAGAGGTCCTCAATGCATGTGAATAGTATGCCGACGCCGTTCCAAACCATAATCCTTTGCCACGCAAAAGCTCCACAGCATGGTCAGCGGCAACATTGAGTCAGAGAAGCCTGGTTAAAATTATTTTTATTTTAGCTCACTTGTCATTCACCACAAAGTGTCCTTGCTCCATCACTATTTTCTCCTGGGTGTCTGTTAATTTCTTATTGTAATGTTACTCCCTTCACACTTTCATAATGCCCCAAACCAAAATCCCAGGTTTTCAGAGCAAGAGCTGTCTGTCCTGGTGGGTGAAATCCTTAGAGTAGAGCCACAATTGTTTGAGGCACAAGTCCAACATAATTCTCTCATCAGGAAAGGGGAAATGTGGGACAGAATCATCCTCAAAGTCAATGCGGTAGGCACAATCTCACGCACACAGGGAATACTAGGAAGTGATGGAACAACCTCAGGTCCAGGGTGCATAACCTGGCCTCTATGCAGCACCTGGAGGCCCTGAAGAGGGGTGGTGGCCCTCCCAGTGCACCAGTACAGTTTCTACCCTAGGAGGAGAAAGTTTTGGGCATCCTCCGCACTGAAGGCATGCATGGAATGCATGGGGGAGCAGATTCTGCCAAGTGACATATCACAAACTCACAAGAAACTTCATTTCCTTGTTTGTTCACATACCTGCTCCCAAAAATGTGTGTTACAAATATATCCCTAACTAGTAATCAGCAAAGTATCAGTATCAGAGAGGTAAATCAAAATGTGTGACTGTTTTGTGTGACACAAAACAGTCACACATTTTGATTTACCTCTCTGATACTGATACTTTGCTGATTACTGTGACATATAGGGTATGTTGCAACAATCTCCACACATTGCCATGATGCCTGTAAGTGTATTACAAAGGAAATTAACCCCTGAAACATCTTATCTGCAACAATGTAAAGCTATGGCCCATACCAACAGAACAATGTCTACAGGTATGTCACACTAACCAGCAAGATAGTGTAGGTTAATTGGATTTTGACATGATTACAACTACAATGATGCACTTTTCCAGTCATCCAAAACAAGATTAAGCTGTGATTTTGCACAATGTCACATGTAACACAAATTACAACTGAGCCTTCCAGTCCCATGTAGCGACCAATTCACATCCATTGCCCTTCTCAAAGACATATCACCATACTGTCCTGCATGTAGTCCTGGTCACATCGTCTGAAATATATCATGCCATGATGGACCACACAACAAGTGTGTTTGTCCAACAGCAGAAGACATGAACCCAAATCAAAATATGTGAAGTGGCAGGTGACCCTTTGACTATGCACTACCACATGATCAGCACTGGCAAAGATGCAAACAAGTTGTGTCTTCTACTGTCTTGTACTTTGCTGGGCCTTGGAATGTTCCATTTCACATTACACATCTCAACTGTGTTGGATATAATGTATTGTAGATGTGATGTATATGACATAACTAAACAGACCATAACTCAGGACATGCTATGAGCTGCGTATCAGTAGTACATGTGTAAGGAATAACACATTTTCTGTTCAACATGTGCTTTAACACTGAAATTTATCAACGCATAGACCTCTACCTATTATTTTGCCTTCTAGGTCTTACTAACTGTGTGATTTGGAGGCAGATATCACACTTCTAACAATAACAATGGTCTTTTTCCAGCAGGTCAGTCGCTCATAACAGGTGGACACACCTCTGAAACTGAGGAGACCCCCCACTGCACCGCAGTAGCATGTCAACAGTGAAGAGGACAGTGCTGGACATCTTGACGTGGATGATGCTGCTGGTCCATTAGGTCAGACTGGGCAGACCCCAACTGTGAGACTCACTGGGCCAACACAACTACCCGCCTGCAAGTACCCAGCAACCAAATCCCACCATACACTGTGCCCCTGGCACAGAGTCTCACAACTTGTGCACTACAGTCCTGGCTCAGGAGGTGCCAGTAACCACCCATGCAACCAAAGAGCCAGGAGCCAGTGGGGCATCCAAAACTGTGCCAAGGGTACAGGTACATCTGGGTCAGGGTAGTAGGCGGGTATATGAGAGCCAGCAGAGTGAGACCACTGAAGACACTATCGCACAGTCCGACATTGACCACATCTTGGGAGCACACCATCATTCCCAAGACAAGATGGACCAGATACTGACTGAGATCAGGGAGATGAAGCAGGTGCCAAGGGACCAACACATTCCAACGTGGGCATGCTCATTGAGGTGTTGGTGGACATCAACATCACTCTGACCAGGGTTTTTCCACCCAAATCCACCTCTTCTTGTGATGCAACACCATCAAGGCTGTCTACATCATCAGCAGCCAGAGGAAGGGAGGCCCTGCCAGAGGGACAAACACCAGCCAATACCCCAGTTACTGCACCTGCAGTTCCTCCCCACCCTGGCTGGGGTGGCCACGCAAATACCCAGCCCCTGCAGATAATCAGGTCAATACCAGCACCAATAAGAAAACCTGTCCCTAATTTTCCTCTGTGTCTGCTAACCATTCCCTTTGTAGACTATTCCTAGACCCATTTCCCTTCCTGATGCCCGGAGTATGTGGGACATTGGACTCCAAGCAATGTGCCATCAACAACAAGGATTCATCCACCATGACTGACTCATTCACTGTTCTTTGTACGGATCATTGTTTCACCTATTGTATCATTTTCATTGCTCACTAACAATAAATGCACTTTTCACAAATCTCATGGATGGATGTACTTAATTTCATATCTAGCAAACCTTCAATGCACTCCCATCTGAACCTTACAAGTCTACCAACATTTGCTTGTGTTGGTATGTACCTTTAGCATGTACCCACTGTTTGCCATAGGTGCACAACCATGTGTCACCAAAACATCCATACCAATGTGTTGTGAAATACCTCCTTCCTCCCATCATAACCTCAATGGGCTATCATCATGTCACTGAAAGACAAATGAAGAAAAAATGCACAAAATATGTGTTAGTAATCAAAATATTAATTCACAGATGTAATATGCATGGAAGAAAGGGATAGGTTAGAAAATGTTCAGATGATTAGGCTATTCAGCAATTATCAATGTCAACACCTGCTCCCTGCACTCCTGCCTCACAAACCCAAATCAAACATGTGTCACACCAATAGCTAAACAGATGGCAGCACTGCATATCATTTGTTTTCCACTGTATAATTCCAGTACACTGGGCATATATCTGGGGTCATATTACAAACAATGTTCAGTTGAGTGCTAGGATTACGTTTTGCTTCCTTGAAGTGATAGAGCAACAGCTACATCCAGTTCCCCAGACGTCATGAGTAACCCAATGTCTTTTAAACACATTGCACACTGTCCTCTGAGTTGTTCTGGGCTTACATTAGGGGTGACTGATGTGTATAAAATGGGAAGGTTTGGGCCTGGCAAAAGGTTAATTTTGCCAGATTGACATGGCAGTGTAAAACTCCACATACAGGCTCTGCAGTGGCAGGCCTGAGACATGGCTAAAACGCTACTTCAGTGGGTGGCACAATCAGTGCTGCCAGCCCACTAGTAGCATTTAATTTAAAAGGTCCTGGAGGTACCAATTTACTACGGACATATCAGTAAATTAAATATGCCAATTGGGGATTAACTAATTTTACCATGTTTAGGGGAGAGAGCACAAGCACTTTAGTATTGGTTAGTGGTGGTAAAGTGCATAGAGTCCTAAATAGGCCTGGGCGTAAATCTCCGCTCCGCTCATGGAGTGTGCAGAATTCAGCAACTCTGTGTTCTGCAGAGAATGTGGAGTAACTGATAAACTCTGCACTCCACAAACACTCGAAACGTCATTTTGCATGCACGGGGGCAACTTGCTGGCCATTCGCGAGCACACACAAGATTTTCGAGCCGCTTGCGAACACCCTCAAGATTTTCTAGCTGGCCGCGAGCTCCAGCAAGATTTTATTGCCACTAGTGCGGCTTTAGGCCGCACCAGTGACTTCTCGAGCTTCTTCTGTGACATGTGCGAGTGAGCGTGATCGACAACAGCGGCAACCTGGGGAAGATTATATCCTCGAGAAGCAGCTGATTCTCCTCAAAAAGACAATTTGGAATTAAAAACCTTATCAAAAGAAATGTTTGTCTTGTTTTTTTGTGAGAAATCCTTTTTGTTACTTATGTTTTCCAACAGGAAGGAGGTGCCCCAGAGTCCAGCAGGCTTCTCCCTGTGCTTTGTCCATCTCCTGGTCACTTTTCATTTGGATTTGGAGCTGAAAGGATCACTCTGTGTCTGATGCATATATACCATTGGATTTATGGACTTTGTATTTGAGATTTCACAAGTAAGTTAAAAAACTGTTGTATAAGGGTGTTGTTTGTTTGATAGAGGGCATGCACCAGTATTTATTTGTATTTTTATTCCATTTTTTAAATTTATTGTGATGGTGAAGACCTGCAGTTTCATTGGGGGCCTAGTTATTTTTTTGCATGTAATATTTCTTCTTTTTCAACGGAAAAATGTTGCACAGTTTAGTACATTTTCTCCATGTTTTTTAAATACATTTCCAATATTTATTTAATTGACTATGTGGTTTCGTCTGCCAATGGGCCTCCCAGCCAGTAGGCCCAGTACTAGTCATGGATGCATGGAGCAACTGTTTCTGTGGTGTCTGTTTAATTGAAACATCATTTAGGCTGTGGATGTCGTTGGACTAAAATACAAAATGTGTTTTTTGTGGTATTTTGCATTTTATTTTCTGCAAGCAGTGCATAGGTGGGGTACTGCCTATGGAGGATGTGTGTTGTTGTAAAATATTTTAGCCCAGTTAATTTTGGTTTTTTCCATTGCTGAATTACTGCTGTGTTCTTTGTGTTACCATGCCTCCTTTCTCTGGCCAGTGTGTGAGTGCTTACTTAACTCTTTATTGCGTGATTAATTAAATCATTGCAATCAAAACATCTTTACATTATGCAGTATCCAGAAACTGTACCACAAAAATTATTTTAAAGTTACCAATTCAGCCGTAGTTATGTCACAAATCCAGCTCAATTCACCATACATTGAGCATATAAAGTAAGATATAAAATCAGTCAAGCATGGGGTTTGTCATGCATAGCTAAATACAGTAGTAGCACATATAAAAAATACATCAAACATTACTATAACAGGATATTGCACATATTGGAGTTTAAAATGTCAACATTCAATAATTAATAATTACAACATGTAAAGAAAAAGAATAAGAAATGCGATAAAAATACATAAATAGTTTCTATAACAAGTTATTGCACACATTGCATTTTAAAGTGCCAACGTGCAATATTTAAGGATTCCATTGTATAAAAACAATAATTAAGTTCATCAATAATTACTGTAACAGGGCTTATATTATCTCAATCCTAAATATTACCCTGGCAACCAACAAAATAGCAAAATATATATATGTAAGGGGGGCATGGCCTAGTGATCCATCATGGTGGACGCGTGCTAGGCGAACTCCGCTCAGCCTTTAGCAATCATCCTGCTTCTCCATTTGAAATCGGGCATTGAAGCTCGCCTTGTGCATGGCGTGGGAGGGGTCTACCTTTTGAGCCCCATATCGTGATTAGAGAGCCGATTTGGAGGCTGAGGTGGCGGTGGCTCATGTCGTGGCTTGCATCGCGGCAGAGCTGAGGCGGGGCCTCGTGGATGCTGGCTGAAGCCGAGAGGACTGCGTGCGGCGGCTCCAAGGCTTCCAGGAGTGGGAGAAGATGCGCGTGGAGTGCCTGGCCGGGATGTTTGGCCATGCTGGGGGCTCCAGGCGGTGGAGGCTGTCCGGGGACGTTTTCTGACACCTGGTGAGTGGTGTTGCTGTTCTGCCCTCCCTCCCCCTGCCTGCAGTTTTGCCTCCGGCGGCCACATCGGGCCGAGCGGGCTGCGGGGAGTGGGCTGGGATAGTGGACTTGTGGGGGCCTTCCAGGACCCGGACCGGTGCGGTGATTGGCGGCCTTACCTGGGATTATTACCTGGCACCCGGGAGCGAAAGTGCAGTTCCGCCCCTCCTCCTCACTGCGGTCTTGCATCGGCGGCCATTTCGGGTTGCGCGAATCGCAGGGGGCATCTGCCTGCAGATGTGTGGGGGCATTTCTGGACCCAGGCCGGTGTGGTGCTTGACGGCCTCCCCCAAGATTGTTATCTGGCGCCCGGTGAGCGGCATTGCAGTTCCGCCCCTCCCCCTTGTTGAGGTCTCGCATCGGTGGCCATTTCGGGTCACGCGGGCTGCCAGGAGGGGGCATCTGCCTGCAGGCTTGTGGGGGCACTTCTGGACCCGGACGGAGGTGGTGACCAGAAGCTGTCTGCCGGGGTCCCCTGGAAGAAAAGCACAGTTGGTGGGAGCCCCCCCCCGGCCTTACAGTGAGGGGCTGTGTGAGCAGTGGCACAGTTGGGCAGGGCGGAATCTTGGGTGACCTATCTACGGACATTGGCAGAGTGCTGTGCCACAACAGTGGCGAGGGATTGTCCGCAGGCCCGCGGCGAGTGGCTCTTGGTTCTGTGCCCCTCCCCTTTGGTTGGTGGCCTCGCGTGCGGCGGCCGGATTGGGCCGCGAGGGCCGCGAGGGCCGCGCGGGCCGCAGGGGGCGAAGTGCGCTCTTCAGTAGCCTGGCCTGACGGCTTAAGGGCCCGGGCCTGCGCGGTGAATGCGGCTTGGTGGCGGGGGCTCCGTGAGTTGTGGTGTCTGGGGTGCGCTCCCTGCCCTTTCCCCTTGCTGCACCGTGCACAGCAGAGGGGCCGCCCTAGCTCGTAGGGTCCTGGAGGGTCGGAGCCTCAGGTCTTAGCCCCCTTGGACACGGATGCCTGCCCACACAGGGCGCTGGTGATACCAACTGGTGGAGAGACGCTGTGGCTGGACTGGGAGCATCTGGAGCACTGTGTGCGTGGAGACCCTGACTGTGTCTGCTTGCTGAGGTGGCCATTGAAAGAAACTGTGACCCCCCCGTCGTGTTGGGTCTGGGTACCATCCTATAGAAACCGCACTACAAGCTGGATTGGGGCTGTCCCGGAAGTTGCGCAGCTCAGAGGTCGTCATGACGAAGGATAAAACTGGGGGTGGCTCTGCCAAACAAAGCACATTAGACAAGTTCACTGGCCCGGGAGCTACTGTAACTGAGCCTGGAGGAGCACAGGGGGGCATGCCGGATAATGCTGCGCTCATGGCGGCCATTATGCAATCCAGGGACGCCCTAGATGCTAAAATCGGGGCCGTGGGCTCAGACGTGATGCTGCTTGGGCAAGATCTGCGAACGCTGTGGGGCGTATTATGGAGGCCGAGACCAGGATTTCTGGAGTGGAGGATGTGGTCACCACTCGCCCAAAAAAGGTTGCTTCTTTGGAGACCACCCAGCGGGGTCTGGTGACGCGAGTGGAGGATGCTGAAGGCAGGGCCAGACGCTTTGTTGGCTTTCCCAAGGGCTGTGAGGGGGGACATGGAGCGGTTTCTTACCCAATGGTTGGAGGGTTGGCTCCCCTCGGAGTCCCTGTCTCGATGTTTTGTGGTGGAGCGAGCCCATAGAGCCCTGATGCAGAAGCCTCCGCCGGGGGCTCGGCCAAGGCCGGTCATAGCCAAGCTATTGAATTATCACGACCGGGATGTCATCCTGAAACAGGCCAGAGCCAAGGATCCGCTGATGTCTGACAATGCCCGTATTCTGGTGTTTCCTGATTATACGAGGCTGGTTCAAAAGAAGAGGCAATCATTTCTGGCAGCTAAAGCCCGCCTTCGGGACCTCAAGCTTCCTTATGCCTTGCTGTACCCGGCCAGACTGCGGTTTATCTATCAGTCCCGTACTCACTTTTTTGACTCGCCGGAAGAGGTCTTTCATTGGACGGACGAGACAGTGAGGACACGTCCACATACAACGCCCAGAAGGGAATCAGATTCCTCGTCCAGCGAGGTGGTGCAGAAGCCGCCTAAACCAAAGCCCAAGGGGAGCAGGCGCTCCAGGTCCAGACGTCGATCTCAATCCTGCAGTGACCCCTCCCGCGCTGGGTCGATGCATCATAGGCATCACTGGAATTCCAGTCCTGAGAGACCTGGACATTATCTGCTCAGACCGGAGAAGCACGGATGAGGGCCAGTACCTCTGCCAGACTTTGTCTGACAGAGAGAACGCTTGCTGACAATGAGCTGTAAGTTTGGGATCCATTAGCGGGGTGGGCCGGGTACTCCCGTTGGGGTCCACAGGCCGCCTCCGCCGCAACAGATACTTTAGCAGTTTTGAGGTATTGGGTGGGGGGTGGGGGGGCTGTTGGGTTGTTTTTGTTTCCTGATCACACTATGTCCTACCTGCACAATGCCATCACATACACGCCAGAGGGCTATCCTTTCACCTATGGTCGATGCTAGGGCCTCAAATGGTTGTCCCATTGGATAGACAGCGGGTTCACCCCAGTACTCTCCGAATAATGAGCTGGAATGTTAGGGGGTCACTAAATAAAATCAAGAGAGGGGCTATACTCCAACAGGCTAAACGTGCTCAGGCTGATATCCTTATGTTACAAGAGACGCACCTAATGGGGACGAAAGCGCTTTGTTTCCAACGCTATGGTTATACCCAGGTATTCTATTCTGGGTTTATAAGGGGTTCCCGGGGGGTGGCAGTCCTGATTCATCGCAGGGTTCCTTACCAGCATGCTAAAACGTGGACGGACACACAGGGGAGATATCTCTTTCTCCTGGGCACTGTATATGATGAGCGGGTGGTGCTGGGTTGTGTATATGCCCCTCCGCCGCTTTCCTGGGGTCTGGTCGACCGACTCCTGACTTTATGGGCCGCTATGCCGTCTGGCCTGTCTATTGTGGGGGGTGACTGGAACGATGTGATGGATATGGCCAGAGACAGATGGAGGCCCGGGGGATGCCCTGATATTCCCCAGTCCACTAAATTGCGTTCCCTAGTGACAGGGCTCAATTGGGTAGACCCTTGGCGTCGGTTACATGGAGATGAGCAGGGTTACACATACCTATCGGCAGTGCATGACTCCTACTCCCGGTTAGACTATATATTTGTGCCCCTGGCAGCGGCGGGCAGAGTGGTGGAGGCCGCCATCCTTCCGCGGGGTCTGTCGGATCACTCGCCGGTGACTCTCACTATACAGATGGGTCCAGTGCGGCCGCCTTTCAGATGGCACCTCTCGCTCTGGAATCTACAGAATGAGGATTATAGGGTGCACATTGAGCAAGCCATCGACCGCTACCTGGAGCTCAATGTGGGATCGGTGGAGGGGGCTGAACCCCTGTGGGAGGCAATGAAGCCCACCATATGGGGTGTTGATATTTCCTTTTGCTAGGCAGCCCGCAGAGAACATAGGGAGTCCCTTTTAAAGTCAGAGGCCAACATTATAGAGCTGGAAAGTCGTAGTAGGGGGGACGGGGTGGCCAGGTTCGTCGTCAGCTATTGTTAGTGCAGCATACGCATGCAGATCTCTTGCTGGATGAGGCCCGTCAGGCATGGCTGGCGACTCGGAGCAGGGTGTGTCAGTGGGGGGATAAGTCTAGTAAATTGCTCCACAGGTTGTGTCAGGGAACATTGTGTCCTCAGGCTCTCCCTGGTATAGTCGGTCCAGATGGGAAACCCCTTGGAGATCCCTCCGAGATTGCTTAAAGCTTTGCAGCATACTATACCGAGCTGTATGCTCCCAGGGAGTGCCTTCATGAGGACGTGATCTGTCATTTTCTTGATGATTTTCCGCCCAAGGCCCTATCTACTGTGGCATGCGAGTAGCTTGACCTCCCCCTTACAGAGGAGGAGCTTGGGGCCGCCTTGGGGGATATGAACTCTGGGAAGGCTCCAGGTCCTAATGGCTTCCCGTGCAAATTTTTCAAGAAATACTTTCCGCGGCTGGGGTCCCACTTTCTGAGGGTGGTCGAGGAAGCCAGAGAGCGAGGTTGTCTGCCTCGGGACTGGAGACACGCAGAGGTGGTGTTATTCCACAAGCCAGGCCGACCCCCTGACCAACATGCCTCGAATCGCCCTATTTCATTGCTGAATGTGGAGGCAAAGATCTTGGCTAAAGCCTTGGCCAATCGCCTTCGGTCCCATATTACTACTCTGATGCATCCCGACCAGGCGGGTTTCATGCCTCAAAGAGCGACATGCCACAATATTCGCCGTGCGCATGTAGCTATAGCAGCTGTTCAGGGAGCGGGAGTACAGGCGGCATTGTTATTGGCGGATATGGATAGGGCGTTTGATTCCCTCAGCTGGGTTTACCTATTCGCGCTTCTGCGCCGCCTGAATATCGGCCCACGTTTCCTGTCTTATCTGAATTTGCTGTACACTGACTTGATCGCTTTGGTGCGCATCGCTGGCTCTACTTCCTCCACATTTTCCATCAGACGTGGCACCAGGCAGGGCTGTCCTCTGTCACCATACCTGTTTGCATTGGCTATGGAACCCTTGGCTGCCTGGGTGCGGATGGATGCACAAGCGGCAGGATTTGAATGGGCACGTGGACTTTCGGACCATATTGCGCTATACGCAGATGATGTGTTATTCTCTCTTACAAATGTCAATATTTTTTGGGGAGTCGTCTGGGTTATTTATGAACCCCCGCAAGTCCACCTTGTGGGTACTGGGTACAGCGGCGGGCCTAGAATCTTGGGCTTCGGCAGTGCAGGTCACTACGGAGGGGGTGAAATATTTGGGAGTATACCTGTCGGACTCGCCTGGCGTGTCTTGGGAAAGAAATCTTGCCCCGGTTTGGGCACGCGTGTGGGAGGATCTTAAGACCTGGTCCCATATGCCCTTGTCCATATATGGCCGATCGGCTATCTTTAAGATGGTCTCGCTCCCATGCTTATTGTATCAATTGCAAAATCATCCATATCCGATTCCTCCCAAATGGTTCCGACAGGTTAATGCGGCCTTGGGGCAGTTTCTGTGGGCAGGAGGTGTGGCTAGAGTGCCTTTGCGGACGTGTTTTCTGTCTACGTATTGCGGGGGGCTGGCTACCTCTGATATTCAATCATATTATATGGCCTTGCACCTGCTCGTATTAAACGAACAGTGGTACGGGGACAGGGCGGACCCTGCCTACGCTGTTGAGCGGAGGTGTATGGGGGATTCTACCTTACATGCTATATTATATTTGACACCGCTGCGCAACTCTTTGCTGCCAGCCACAAGGGTTGTGTTTCTGGTTTGGAAGCAGGCACTTCGTAGGATGGGGTGGTGGGGTAGATTAACGAGAGAGACCCCCCTCTGGAAAAATGGGCGACTGCCACAGCTGGCTACTCTGTCTGGGTTTCGTGGTTGGGATAATATCGGGATTTCGACCCTGGGGGACGTAATGCAGGGACTGGTCCTGAGGTCCTTCCAGGATCTCCAGCAGGATTTCCAGATGCCGAGGACCCAATTTTATAGATACCTTCAGTTCCGGCATGCCATCTCCTCTAGCTTGGAGGGGTTGGAGTCCCTTCCCGAGTTTAGCCCGGTCGAGGCGAAGGTATTTATGGGAGATCTCCAAGACCACAAGATCTCTAAAATTTATCAATCCCTAGTCACGCATAGCTCCTCTACACTGCAGAGGCTCAGAGAGCCCTGGGAGAGTGATGTAGGTTCATTGGAAGAAGAGGACTGGACGGAGGCGCTGGCCTCCCCGCGGAGGGCTGCAATAGCGGCACGCCTGCGCTTTATCCAGTTCAAGTACCTTCACCGGGTGTATTTTACGAGAGTTAGATTGTGGCGGGCGGGATTCGTGGTCTCCCCTGTGTGTCTTAGGTGCGAGCAGGGGGAGGAGGGAATTCTGATGCATACAGTCTGGCACTGCTCTGCTCTGGCCAGATTTTGGAGAAATGTCATGGCCTGCCTATCGGAAGTATTGGGTTGGGACCTTCCCTGCTCACCAAAGTTGGTACTCCTGCATATCATGGACGGGGTGGGGGGCAACATATATAAACGCCATCTTATGTTATTGGGTTTTACCTTGGCCAAAAGAGACATTGCAAAGTTGTGGAAAGCATCTGTAGCGCCTTCCCTGTGTGCGTGGAAGAATGGCCTGGATTTCTGCATGGGGTTGGAGATCCCGAGTTTCAAATCGCGGGGTTGCCCACAAAAACATTTCAAAATTTGGAAGCGCTGGGCGGACTATCGAGGTCTGCTGTTGGAGCCCAGTCTCTACGGAAGGTGTACCAAACTTCGTTTAAATTCCCAGTACTTGTATAACAAAAATAACGGTGTAATAATATGCTTTACATGTTGGTGTGGGGGCTTTGCCCATGGCGTACTATTCTGGGGAGGATTGCGTGTGACGGGAGGGGGGTGGTTGGGTTTATTTATTTTTTTATTCCTTCTATTTGCATTTCCTTCCATTTCTTCTGGACTACTCTCTCTTTAAATGTCAAAGTCATGATGCTGTAAGTTTATTGTGCAGAAGTTTCTGGGTTACAGAGCTCTGCATCTTATTTGTTATTTGACAAATAAAATCTGTTTTAAAAAAAAATATATATATATATAAAAAACATAAGCTCATAGGTTCCAGGGAAATAAATAGGATACATCTCAAATTTGCAATGTTAAACATTTTTCGGCTGCATTTAAAAATGTTATTAGCTGGCATAGCAACAGGATTGATTCACCAGATAGTGACCTAATTAGTGCCTGGCGAGCTGATCTGCTCCCCATCCTCATGAATCATGGCTTCAAAAGAGAACGTCGGATGTTAATCAATTTAGGACACACGCACACTATATGTACCAATGACTCTTGTGGCCAACCGCATAGTCTACAATTAGATTCTGGCCACTGCTGAATCCATGACTGCGTGCCCTCTTTTGTGGGATTTATTCCCAATCGTAATTTTAAAAAGGTATTTTTTATTTTTGCTGAAAAATAAGCAGTCAAATATGGCTGGGTATGTAAAAATTGGTATGAGTTCATCACATACCATGCATGATTTTTCCCCGCTAATGCATTTTTGTCCAGTTTTAGGAATTTAGCTTTGATCAATTTTTAAAAAATTAGGTTATAGTTGGGCATTATCAAGTCTTGCAGTGCTACTTGCAGACCAATGTCCTTTAAGGACGTTAAAATATGAGATCTCCATTTTACAGCATAATCAGACTTATCTATTTCTAACCAGCAGATGTTCCCTAGGGATGCAGGAGCTGATAAAAACATAGAATACATACATTTCAAAAATGCTCCTTCTGATACCAAGCACTGTCTCTGGAGCCCAAACTCTAATCTTAGTCCTGCTTGGCAGACTGATATGGGAATCCCAAAGGTTGCTTTGAAGGCCTTAACTACCAATAGATCCAGGAGATTCGCATCTTTCCCTCTGGTAATGGGTGAGCCATATTGGAGGGTTTGCTGTAACTTGGCTTTCATGACTTTAAAAATATAGTCATATGATTGACAATTCAACTATTTTTTTAAACATTTAAAAGCATGGATTGAAATCACAGTTTTAGCCCTTAGATCTTTAAAATGGTATCTAAAGGAAACTCTATCATCAAACACCACCCCTAAATATCTATACGTTTTAACAACATCAAATGGGCCTGCTCTGGCCCTCCATGGATTGAACTTCTGCTTTACAGATCCAATTTTCATAATTTTAGTTTTTTTAACATTCAGTTCAAGGCCATTTTTTTGTATGTAATCTTCAAAGGCAATTATAAGTCTTTGGAGGCCAATTGGAGTGTGGCTCAGGAGGATAGTATCATCAGCATATTGAAGGTAGCTGATTTGCACTCTTCCCAATCTTGGGGCATGAGCATTAATAGAATCAAGATGCTGAGAAAGATCTGATAAAAATAAATTAAAAGGGCAAGGGGCAAGAACACAGCCTTGCTTTAGGACATTATATGTTCTGATTTTCCTTGATAAGGAGCTACCATCAGTGTGTGAGTGTGTTTGCCGTAGGTCACCATGTGCCTTTGTTCCCCATGCCATGTGGGCAGAGGTCATTTTGTATAGTCAGTGCACATAGGCTTGCATGTGTTATTTTTTTCTGTGCCTCTTGCTTTTTGTTGTAACCATGTGGCTGGCGGACATTTTGTTCAGGCAGCCAGTGTGCTTTTGCCATAGGCCTGCATGTGTTCTTTGTTTGTGGCCATGCCTCCTTGCTTGCTGTTTGACCATGTGGCTACCGGCCATTTTGTGTAGGCAGCCAGTGTGCTTTTGCCATAGGCCTGCATGTGTTCTTGTGTGTCCATGCCTCCTGCTTGTTGTTTGCTTGACCATGTGGCTGGCGGTCATTTTTTGTGTTATGCTTGAGGCCCCACACTTAGGGGCTAATTACGATGTGAGGCGGACTTAAGTCCACACGTAACAATCTTGGTCTTGGGACCGACCGACCTCTGTTCGGTCGCATTCCTGCATTTCCCAATGGGAGCATGCATTACGGCCATAAACTGACTATAATACATGCTCCCATAGGGAAATGGGAGTTGCTGTTTATCACTGCACCCCGTGGCAGGCACCTCAAGGTGCTTGCCAAGGGGTGCAGGGATCAGCAGGGGGGCACCATAGGTGCCCCCTCGACCCCCAACCGGAGGCCGCACACCCAAGGGGGCAATGGTGTGCACCCTCAAACACACTTTCTGACATGGTTTACACGTTGGACAGGCCGGCATGGAAACCATGCCGGAAACCGTGCATGAGAATCCCAAGGGTGGAAAGGCCCGCCCTTTGGAATTACAAGCTGGTTCCGACTGACCGACGGGCTCTGTCGAAAGCCAGCCCGAATGACTGGCTTTTTTTTTTATAGTTCTTTTTATTAACCAGTAATGTGTTCGACATTATAAAGTACATACAGGAGAGTAGTGCGAAGACAAAGATCTGACAACAGCATGTTGCAGAGTACCTTTCAATGAGACATAGTAACTCACAGTATTCACGATGTTAGTGATTCGTCAGAGGAGGGGAGAACAGGTGGAACACAAATATTTCCCCGATAGGCATTCCATTTGTCCCATATAGCAGTCGATTTTTTGGGGCAGCCACGTGCAACGTATAGTGTTTTTTCTCTGATCATACACCAGTCCATATCCGCCTTCCAGGCCTCGAGTTTTGGCGACACCTCTGCCCCCCACAACTGTGCAATATTTCTTTTAGCCACCATTAGACCCAGAGTGACCCATAGTTTGTCTTTGCTGGTTAGGTCAGTGGGTTCCCACACATTTAACAGGCATCGTTTCGCTTCGGGCCTGATCACAGTTTCTAACACCTCTCCCATACAGTCATGAATCTTTTTCCAATAATTCTGCACACACCCACATTCCCATATTATGTGGATAAAAGTGCGCACCTGGCCACAATGTCTCCTGCACATTCAGTCAGTCACCCTCCCCATTCGCACTAGTCTGGGCCCAGAGACGTATACTCTATGTAATATTTTTATTTGGACTAGGTGCAATCTGGAAGAGATCGCCACTTCCCTTGGGGAGGCCACCGCCTCCTGCCACTCCTCGTCATCTAGCTCCAGCCCGTCTCCCTCCCAGTGCTCTCGTAGCGGCCCAAGGGGACCAGCAGTGTTGTTTATTAACTTTTTGTAGGTCAGGGATATTGCTTTTTCTGGTAGATAGCCATAAAGTAGCCTATCCTCCAGTGGAGAAGATTCCGGGGGGAGGTGCTCCGGACTTGAGTGCATGCCGGACCTGCAGGTACCTGAAATATTCAGTGTCAGCTAATTCGTGTTCACGCTGGAGCGAGGCAAACAACACCACCTCGCCCTTTTCCCATAGGTCCCCGACCTTTGAGATCCCAATTAGGTCCCATCTGTCAAACCCTCTTGAGGTCCCCAGGGTGCCCAACTGTTCCGAATCCCATAAGGGAGTGGCTAGCGTGAGTTTCTGTTCCCACCCCAGGCTTCGGTTCGCTGCATGCCAGACCTGAACTGAGTGCTTAGTTGGTCCTGTTAAGAGATACCGTCGGGGTCTAGAGTAAATCGCCCTGTTGTGATTTCCGCCAGGGAGGAGCCATTTGTCCATTCTGTACCCAGGGTCGTCCCCACCGCGATACGTGCAGTGATTTATGGCAGCCAGGTGGGCAGCCCAATAGTACTTTTTGATGTCTGGAAGCCCAATCCCCCCGTCATACCAACTGAGAACAAGTTTGTGCAAGGGTATTCGGGGTCTGCCGTCCCACAGCAGTTCTCTCTGCAGGCCCTCTATCTCCTTGAAATATCTCGCCGGGACCAGATCTGGGGAGTTCTGCAAGGCATAGAGGAAGCGCAGTAGCGACATCATTTTAAAAAGCGCTGCTCTTCTCAGCAATGAAAGCGGCAGTGCCTTCCAACTTGCGACATCACGCTTCAATCTCTGCAATGGGGGAAGTAGGTTGCGCTCGTATCGGAGTTTGGGGTCTGAGGTGACAAAGACTCCCAGATACTGGAAGCCCACCTTTGTTACTTGAATAGGACAGCCCCGGGGTGGGGAGGGAGGGTCCCCATGGAGAACATATAGTAGGGACTTGCTCCAATTAATCGTGTACCCTGAGTTTTTGCCAAAGTTTGTGAAGATATTAAGCACTACATGGAGCGACGTTTTCGGGGAGGCAAGGTACAAAAGGATGTCGTCCGCATACAATGAGATGTGGTCTTCCCATCCCTCCATCCATCTGAGCCCCCTTATCCTTGGATCCCTATGGATCCATGCCGCTAATGGCTCCAGGGAGAGGGCGAAGAGTAAGGGCGAAAGCGGACAGCCCTGGCGGGTCCCACGGCCCAGCTCAAATATTTCTGATTTCTTATTATTGACCACTACTTGCGCCAGAGGGGCACAGTAGAGAACTCTCACCCACCCGATGAAGCTGGGTCCGAAGCCCATCTTGGCCAAGACTGCGAAGAGGTATGGCCATTCGATGGTGTCAAACGCCATTGTGGCGTCCAGCGCGACCACCATAGCGTCTTCCTGAGTCGTGTCTAGTCTTCCCAGCACGCCATGCAGCCTTTGCAAGTTTAGTGCGGTGTTGCGATGGGGCATGAAACCCGACTGGTCAGGGTGTACCAGCTTGCTTATAACTTGAGCCAGGCAGCTCGCCAGCAATTTTGCCAGTATTTTGGGTTCTGCATTTAGTAAGGAGATGGGCCTGTAAGATGAGCATTTACTCCTCGGCTTTCCCTCTTTATGTACAGTGACCAATGTTGCAACCCTCTGGTCCTGTGGGAGTTGACCCAGTTACTGCTCTCCTCAAACATGGCCCGTAATCGGGGGGGCTATTTTATCTGGTTTTAATTTATATAGCTCGATGGGAAGGCCGTTAGGGCCCATTGCTTTGCCAGGTTAAAAGTTCCTTATCGCCTGTGCTATTTCATCGTTAGTAAGGGCACTATCTAGCCTGCACCGTTCCTCGTCAGACAGAGCGGACAGGCTGATACCCGACAGGAGGGCTCGTAAATCTTCTTCTGGTAGATCTGAACTTCTTTGGTATATCACCTTGTAGTGGTCTGCAAATTCATTGACTATAGCTTGTGGATCTGTTATTTTCCCACCTGAGTCACTTATCAGTTCAGGCACCAGCCTACTCGCCCTTTCCTTCCTGTCCAGCCAGGCGATCAATTTCCCGGCCTTGTCTCCCTGGTCATATAATCTGCCATCTTTATCCCTCCCTAGAGCTTTGGCCATATCAGTAGCAATAGCTCTATATTTGTCTCTTTTGAGTTGTAGGATATGGAGTTTCCCCTGTGTGTCCTCTTCCCCCGTCTCTTCCTCCAGGCGGAGGAGTTCATTTTCTAGGCGGACCAGGTCTTTTGATTTCTCTTTACACGCTCCAGCAATTAACGACAGCACCTGTCCCCTCATCACCGTTTTAAACGCTTCCCAAAGAGTTTGGGGTGACCCGACCGACCCCTCATTTTTCTGGAAGTAATGATCTAGGGCCTGCAGGAGTACTTTTTTCACTGTGGGGTTTCGTAGATACCACGGGTTAATGGGTGCGATGCTTCCCACTTTTTTTCCCCGAGGACCAGTTGAGTCCACACCGGGGAGTGGTCTGAAATCCCTGTAGCCATGTGTCTAATTTCGCGAATATTTGCTATTTGGGATGCGGGCACCAGTAGGTAATCTATTCGGGAAAGACTGTTGTGTGCTCCAGAGTGAAAGGTGTATTGTTTACTATCTGGGTGATATGCCCTCCACACATCCTTGAGGCATAGGGCTTCTAAAAAGTTTGGGAGCCATCTACTTGCGGAGCCAATGTCACGGGGTGGACAGTGATCCAGGGGACCCGATACTACCGAGTTGAAGTCTCCTCCTATTATTATGTGGCCCTCTGGGAATGAGAGCATGATAGTACCTAAGTCTTTGAAGGTACGGCCCTGGAGGCCCGGCGGAACATATACAGCCATCACTGTGAGCGTCTGTCCCTCCCACTGCCCCGAGATCGCAGAGTAATGACCCAGCTCGTCAGTCCAGGTGCGTTGTATGGAGAGGGGGAAGGAGTACTTAAGTAAGATACCAACCCCTCTAGAGCCCGTGGTGAAGCCAGAGTGAGCCACTAGTTTGTAGCCCCATCTATTCAGTGCTTTAAAGGTGTTACCTGCCTGGTGGGACTCCTGAAGCAGCACCACGTCTGGGGAGTGTCGCTTGATGTATTGTAGGACTATGCAATGTTTTACCTTGTCCCCTAGTCCATTGACGTTCCAACTCAGGAGCTTAAAGCTCCTGTCCCAATGTGTACTCATTGTAGCTAGTGTGGTCTGTGTCTGTGTCTAGTCGTCTGCGGGTAAACCATGCAGATTGAACTCGTGAGTGTCGAAACCACCCATCTCCCACCCAACTACCCCCCTCCCTGCTCCCCTGCACTCTGGGCTTGAAACTGCCCATTGAACAACTATGCAGAGTGCCTGTCGCCCAAACTGGAACTAAAAGTAGACTTGTGTGGGGTGAGCTACTCCGTCACTCCACTCCCCCCCTAGTGGAACCTGATAACTAGTCCCCCTGGGTGTGGACTAGTCTTCAACCCTGGGAAACAGTAAGATACACAAAGCTTTTGACAGGGCAGCACTCAATTATGAAGAACAAACAAAAATACCACCATTTACAGGTTTTGGCCTGCCGATAATGTCACTGCACATTAGGAGCACCTTACTTTCTCCGCGCAGTCACGACCTTATGTTGGAATAGGGTTGACCTTCAATGTGCATTGTGTTCTTTTGCACCTCTCCACCCCTCCAACCAGTCCGCAGCCTCTTCGGGATGGTCGAAAAACCAGGCTTTACCTTCGGCCTCCACCCGGAGACGGGCCGGAAACAGCATTGCGTATTTGATTCCTTTGTCTCTCAATTTTTTCTTTACTGCAAGAAATGAACGCCTTTGCCTCTGTACATTACGGGTAAAGTCCGGGAAAAAGGTGATTGGTGCGTTGTCGTACCGTAGAGGTGGGACCACTCTGGCATGTTGCAGTATGGCGTTGCGGTCCCGAAAATTCAAAAGCTTTGCCAGGATAGGATGCAAAGGTGCGCCCGGTTTAGGACGCCCCCCAGTAACTCTGTGAGCCCTCTCGACCACAAAGAATTGTGACAGGCCCTTAGGTTGTAGGTGTTTAAGTATGAGGTCCTCAATGAACAGATCGGTCGCCTGCCCCTCCGCCCTCTCGGGCACACCGATAATTTGCATGTTATTGCGTCTAGTGCGGCCCTCATAGTCGTCCAGCTTCTCTTCTGCAAATTTTCGAAAGGCCTGCAGCTCTTTGATGTCTTGTTGCATTTGTGAAGCATCGTCGAGAAGGCTTGGGGTAGTGATTTCCATCTGTTTGACTTTCTCACCAATTTTGGTCAGGTCTGCCCTGATGAGTGTCACCTCTGACGTTATTGCGTCCATACTCTGTTCCAAGGACGAACAAACCCCCGAGATTGCTTCCATGACGTCCTTTAAATTGAGCTCCTGTAGATCACCCTCCGTTGCGGCCGCCATTTTGTCCTTGGGTGGTTGTTCTGGCGTCACCGACTTAGGTTGGGTATACCTGTCTAGTTTGTTCTGCTGAGTCACCTTGGGGCCCCTTGGACCCGACATTGTCCCAGGTCGTACTGTGCCCGCCTTTTCCTCCTGGAAGGGCTGTGAACTCGACTTTGTGGGTGTTTAGACCCCTCACCCGCCCCTGCAGGTGGTCAATGCTGCGTGGGCCCCAGGACACAGGTTGAACGTCAAGATGAGGGGGGGGGCAGCGACCCACCCCCGGCACGCCCTGGTGCAATGCTTGTCCTTCAGGCATGCAATGGCGGGCAGAACAAATTTTCTCTCCCACTTCGCTTTGTCACACAGCCCTGTCGATGGTAATTCAGGTGATGCAGCCCCAATTGATGTTCAGGTGCCACCCTTTCGCAGCGACGCCAGTGGGAGAAGCGGAGTCTTCCCTTGCTGTGGAGTGTCTATTGTGGGCCCCAAACCACCAACCGGATGAAATCAGGTGCAGGGGCACCCCGGTATCTTCAGGGTAGCTTCAGCTCGCTACGAGGATCCCGCACAGTTCGGTGCCCTCCGCTGTCTATGGCCCTCCGCCCGTAGATCTGGGCCACCCGGGGATACACCACCCCCTGGGAGTCTGGGACGGTGTCGCACTATGATTTCCAGGCAGCCGGCGGTGGGCCTGCGATGCCCCCGATGTTGCGTTGCGGCCGTGACAACCAGGATCTAGGAAGCCCTCAACTCCGCAGGCACACTCTACTCCACCTGGCACGGGCCGGGGGGGGGGAATACGTGCCTCCAATGTGGTCCCGCTCACCCGTGGGCTTCGTTGGCTGCTAACACAGGTCAAACCGTCTTCTGTTGGGGCCGCCGCTCCGAGAACTCCTCCCCCGTTCCAGTCGAGGACCTGGGTCGCGGTCTTTTGCAGGCGCAGGCAGTCTTCCAACACGGCCTCGGTTTCTCACTCGAGGTCCCGGCTCCGAGGTCGGAGTAGGCCGCAACTTCCGGCGCCCACAGCACCGTTATTTTGGGTCTGTCAGCCACGATTTTTGGATCGTTAGTGCCCTCAGTAGTCCACCCGCACTTGGGGAGTCGGATTACAATGCTGGATGTTAGGGAGGGAGCCGGTGTTACAGGAGCCGCTCTAACTCACGGCCATTACGCTCCGCGGCATAGCCACGCCCCCATGACTGGCTTTTTTAGTTTCCGACCGCTAGCATTGTAATGCAGCCTAGCGGTCGGAAAGTAAACCGAGCGGCCAGATCGTAATCAGCCCCTAAATGTGCTGTATGGACAGTGTTTTATATATTATTACATACGTTTTTGTGCTTTTCATCTCTACTACTCCTTTACTCCCAAATCCCAGTGGGTTTCAAATTCAATCTCATGGCAGGAATAGTCCCTTTCCCCTAGTACATAGGCAACTATGTTTTTCAAATTTTTATTTTTTGGGTAATTTTTCCCAAACTTTTTTATTTAATTGGATTTTTTTATTTCTTCTTGTTAATTTTTGCAATTGTTTTTCAATGTTTTTTCAATTTGTTTTCCTTTCTTTCAAATTAATTAAAAAATATATATATTGTACAATTATTTTGTATTTTTTTAATTTTATTTTTGTTCTACTAATTTTCACTTTCTCATTTTCTTAACATCCAGCATCAACCCCATGTGCTATTCGCGGTGCACAGCATTAACTTTCTAAAGATTATTCCATTTCTTTTGTCACCTGCAACTCCCTGAGTGACACATTCCAACTTGATGCACAAAAAGCAAACAGTCACATTTGTGTGTTGTTGTTGCTCTTTCTTAACCTTGGTGAGTGTACATGAAAGTTTATGTTGGTGTGGTTTTACAAATGGTATAGATACACTGTATTGTTAATTATTTATAACCTAAGTAACCACACTAAATTATACTACTAATTCAACTGCAACAATGTCATGTTTCACTGATGTTCTTCTTACTTGTTTGCTTTTAGGTGCACAAGAGAACATTACCCACAGTACTGTCAGACAGCAGGCCTGTGCACGACATGATGCATGCCCACACAACATGGACATCTCTTCTGCTTGTGAAGCTAAGGGCCAATGCCAACTGACAGCTTCAAGTTGGCCCCAAAGAAAGCTGCCGCAAATAAAGTGGTCAGTGGGGAGGAGAAGAAGCTCACTTCCACCACTGAGTGCCGGCAAAAACAATTTTCAGCAAACTTGTGCCAGTCTCTGGGGAGCAAGCACCCCCACATTAACGGACCCAACCTAGTCCCAAGCCCATGTCTGGCACAGAGGCAGCCACTCTAATCACAGCAACACTGACGAGCAGTGACATTAAAATGGACTTATCTCTATTGCAAAGTAGTATCCAAAAACTGCAGGAAATTCAGATAAGTGGACAGCAACAGCCGCAGCCAGCAGTATTAGTTCCGCCCGAAGTAGGAGCATTTCAGGAGATTGAGTTTCATGCTGAGGAAGTAGAAGCCCTTGTTGTGGAAGAATAATTGTCTTCCAGACCTCTAGCAAGAAAAAGCAGAGGTACGCCACCATCTTCTTCTTTAAAACTCTTTCTGATGATCAAGACTCCACTTGGATACTGCCTCAGTCTGAGACACACCAGGAGAGGATAGGGAAAAGGAAGGTTGCTGAAAGACTTAAAGTTATGGATGAACAAGGGGAGGATGATGACGAACTAGTCATCATGGATGGTAGCCAAGTGGCACCATTGTCAGAAAGTGCACCTCCCCAGTTTGGGACTTCTTTACAGTTAGTGAGAAGGAGCTGAACATTGCCATATGCTCCATTTGCTGCACAAGTGTTAGTCGGGGAAAGCTTGGTACAAAATATGGTACCGGAGGCCAAACAAACTATTTGAGAAAAAGAACACACAATCCGCTGGGAGGTGCACCTAAGCAAAAAAACTGCAGTTGGTGTTGGTGAATGTGGTGAGAGCAGGGAATCTGAATCTGCTCCGTTCACAGTGGAAGGTGAATGTGAAGAAGAGGGTGACATTTTCAGAAGAGGGTGACATTTTCATTATGCAAATCAGCCCTGTCCCCAACAGTGCAGCAGCATCACCCACATCAGCATCAGCAATATCACAACGGCACCAGAGTCATGTCAAGACACCAAGGCAAGAGCATATAGTGACTGCTCTGCTGAGACTCAGATTGAGCTTACCACCTTCTGCTCTCAGTCTCAAGACGTCGCCTGCATCAGTGGCACCAGAAAAGAAAAAAATCCAGGCTACTGTTCTTGGCAGGTTTAGGCAGGAGAGGCAGTACGAGTGCAACCACCCAACAATGCAATGCAAAGCTAGCTAAAATGTTAGCGCTGGGCCTCCTCCCATTTTCTTTTGTGGAAGGAGTGGGTTTTCTAGAATTTGTGGCCACCATCTGCCCGAAATGGAAGGATCCCAGCCAGTTCTATTTTGCCAGAGTTGCTGTTCCAGCGCTACATCATGATGTGCTGGAACTGGTTGGACAAGCGTTGGCGTTGAGTGCTGTTCACTCTATCCACCTGTCGAAAGACATGTGGACCAGCTGCCAAGCCACTGATTACATGTGCATCACTGCACACTGGATCTCTTTTGTGGGGGTTAGAGAAATTACATCTGCAGCTGTTGACACTGCGGAAATTGTTAATGGTGTTTGGAAGCATGAAACAATAACCATGTTCGCCATGGAGAAATCCCATACTGCTGCAAACATCTTGGATGACTTTAACAACAACGTCTTTGAATGGCTGCGACCAAGAGGGCTTAACATTGGATTTGTTGCCAGAGACAATAGCAGTAATATTGTTAAGACCATGGCAGATGATGGCTATTTCAGGGTTCTGTGTTTGGCGCACTGCATCAACATCATTGTACAAGACTTTCTCAAAAAAAGAAGGCAGAGTCAGCAACTTACTGTCCATCTGCGGAAGAATCTGCACTCATTTAAGCCATTCTTTTAAAGCCCAGAAGCAGTTGAGGGTCATTCAGCATAATAGAATACCTGTTAAAGCACTCATACAAGAGGTGCCAACACCTTGGAACTCAACTTATTACATGTTGCAATGTCTGTTTTAGCAATACAGACCGATCAATGAACATGTCATGTAAAGAGGGGATGCAATTGTGAAGACATGATCATTGAGATGGACTAATGGGGCCTAGTCAAATGCCTGCCAGAGATGCTGCTACCTTTTGAGGATTTCACACAGGAAGTCAGCAAGGAGGATGGTACCATGGGCCAAGCTATCCTGTTGTGTCACATTCTACAGGAACAGCTAAAGGATGTGTCTGAAATGTATGCAGGTGTGGATAAAAAAAAGATGAGCTTGAGTTGGTGGAGAGCTTAGTCCTTTGCTTATCTGTTAATACGCAGGTGCAAAGAGACATTGTGTCATCCAAACATTATGGGGCATATTTACTAGAGAAGCGGCAGAGCATAGCGTTAGTCTCCTTGGCTTAACACCATGCTCCGCCACTTCTGAAACGCAGGGCTGCACCATATTTACAACAATATGATGCAGCCCTGCATTTCCCCCTGCACTGGCACTAAATTTTGCAGCCTAGCGCCAATACAGGCACCCTTGCACCATAGTGCAAGGGTGTCTGCGTTGAGGAGAAGATTGTTTATGTGCAGGAAGGTGTCTCTTCCTGCACATAAAGAATATTTAAATGGTGTTTTGAAACTTCTATGTGTGCTGCTTAATGGAGCACACATAGAAGTTTCAAAACCTAATTTTTTTATTGATTGTTTATGAGCAGGAAGGGTAACCTTCCTGTACATAACAATCAAAGGCCTATTGCTGTTTCTATGTGTGCTGCACAACGCAGCACACATGGAAACAGCAAAAACGAGGAGAAATTAAACATTTCTCCTTGTTGCGCCTGTTTAAGACCAGGTTTTTCCAGGTCTTGATTTTGGCACTGCCCATATTTACACTGCCCTTGTAAATATGGGGCAGCATCAAAATCAATGGGTGTTGCGGTGGAATGCCCACCGTAACACCCATTGCCACCCCTTTCACGCTAAGTATAGCGTGAAAGGGGCCCTTTTTTACAAGGCAGCGTTAAGCCACGTTAAGTGGCCTAACGCTGCCTTGTAAATAAGGTGAATCACATATCGTCAAAGGAACTTCACTTTTGAACGTCACTAAAAGTGGTGTAGCTGTGGCGATAGGGGCTTGTAAATATGTCCCTGTATGTGTGCCACAATTCTTGATCCACGGTACAAACAATTACTGGCCACTTTCATTCCTTTTTCAGACGGGGATGTTTCAAACTACAAGACTGCTGAGCAAGCAAGAGACCTAGAAAAAGAATGGCTGGGAATTTGAGGCCCACTCGTCCAGGACATAAGGTTTGTGGTGTAGTCTTCAACTTCAGAGCCTAAGGGCAGTGCTGTTGGCTCACAGCAGCCAAAACCAACAACAAGAACACCAGCAACAATAGGAACAGGAGCATCTTCCCAAAATCTGCATTCGATTGATTTCTAAAGGCAGGGCTTAAGTCCAGTGCAGAGGCAAAGACAAAAGAGGTCAAGCAAGGTGGAGCACCAATGACTATTGAGAGAATGGTCCAGGCCTATCTGGATGACCCAACAGAGGTCAATATTGCTCAAACTCCAGTGGTGTATTGGTATGGGAAAAGGTGCCAATGGCCAGTGCTCAGCAGACTGGCAATAAAGTATCTGGCTTGCCTAGTGACTAGTGTGTCCGCTGAGTGTGTGCTCAGTGCAGCTGGTGCAGTTGTCACAGTGAGAAGGGCCAGTCTCTTGCCCCAAAATTTGGAGAAATTAACCATGATCAAAATGAATCAGCACTTTATACCACTGAATTACACCATACCTGAAGTATGACAGGAGGAGGGTGATTGGTCAGACTCAGTTCATGTTAGTGTGTAAACTGACCAACTTCTGGGTGAACCACCTGAGTTTGAGGACAAACTCTACTTCCTTGACTTGTATTGAGGCCTGGGACACCATAGAACTTTCTATCACCGAACTGCATTGATAAAAAAAAAGATATAGCATTAGCTAAGAGAACATTATATTATTTTGTTTGTTTGTGACAGACTGACTAATGCAGCCCTACCATTTTAGACACATGTATGGCTGGATTGGAGTTGGGCCAGTGTTCAGTGAAGAAGACTCCCCCCTATTCCCCTCCAGTACATTGGAGAAATAATGTGCTTGCCTTCATCCCATGCCTATCTATCATTTCTTTATTCTCCTAGAAGGAATGCCCCACAATATTTAATTTACAAGACTGGCCAATGTGTGTTTCGTGGATCAAAGAGGATCAGCAGTGTACAACTGTGCTTGAATTAGAACAGGTAAATAGCATGCACCAAGGGTTTAAATATATTATGAGTGATTGTTTTGTTTGTGAGTGTGTTGAGATTATTCATGTGGTGGCAGACAATGAGAGTGGGCATTTAACTATAACTATTAAGCTTGATTGTGTTTGTGATGATTTACAATGTTGGTAGCCTAAAGACTCCGATGGCTGATCATTTCCTTTCCCTTTGACACTTAGCAAGATTTGTTGTCCGGGTCCACATTGCTTTGTTTTCTGGTTCACACAACTCAGACCCGACCAGTGCCTTTAGCTAACAAACACAAATGAGTGCAAAATGACTCAGTGTTTCTCTTGTTGTTCATCAGCAGCATTGCACTACAGGTTGATCTCTCTCACTTGAGTCCGGACCGGAGTCGGCACTGAGTTGGATATATTCGTTACTCAGAGTCAGAACTCAGGAGGATGATGGAAGGACTCAGGGTGTGAGTACTTCAACAACTGCCAGAGGAAGGAAATTATCAACTTCACTGAAACCAACATGGCCTAGAGGTGATGGCTCCAGGAGGCCTGCTCAACTCTGTGGACTGGTGAGAGATGCATTGATTGATTTAGGAAATGCAATGCTGCTGAGTGTGTGTGCTGGCTGGCTCAAATTTGAAACTATGAAGTTGGGTGGGTGGCTTAATGTTGTAGGCAACTGGAGACAGACGTGATGACGTCAGTCACATCATCACATTATGAACAAGCTAGGCTAAATGTTTTGATGATCATGACAGTTGCGAGTTTGATCAGCCCGATTCATACAGCCACTTGTCTGTGATTGTTGGTTGTTGTAAATTAATTGCTCTCACTTAATTGATCGCAAATCAGTAATAAAATGAATGAGTGCAAAGGACTATGCTCTTACTCTGGTGCACTTCTCATGAAGTTTACCTTCTGTCCTTCTCCTTGATTCTACAATATGATTTCTGTTTTATAATCCGCAGGCCTTCTCTTCTCCTGCACAAAAGGCAAAAGCACCATAAAACTCACACTTAGCCTTACCTGACCGCTTCAGCCAGGCTCCCAAGATTGACCAAAAATCCAAGAAGAATGCAGATGCACCGCCCAATTTGGCAACACAGGATCCTTTTTTTTTTTATAATCATTTTTTAGAACTGTGTGTGTTCGCTTCACTCCTACTTATTTCTATTTACTATTTTTCAAACCAATGTGACAGAACAATTTGAAATATAATAATATAATAGTACTTGGGTCTCTCTGTGGCTGACAGAATGTTTTGTTTGCAAAACTTGCAATGCATTTAAATTAACTTTATAATAGTCATTCCTTTGTTTTCTCCCCCAACAGACTGATGATGGTTGGATCATGGATGCTCATTGCCCAGATGAATATTGTCATTCTGTACGGTTTGTCTTTGTCACACCTTTCTCCAAATCCCCTTTTCCATCCATTCATCAAACCCCTAACCCTCCTCACCCGGACTGTGTGATTTATTGAGTTATGACTTAATAATTTACACCATTAATTGATCACACACTTGGTAGGGGGAGGTGGTGAAAGCAACACCAACTGAGTGCAAGATCATCAGTTCTTCTATTACCTTAACAATAGCTCACACTGGCCCCATTTTCCCACTCATGTATAGACAATGATCAATATTTTAGATATAGAAGAGCATCATTTTTCTGCATCTTCATTCGGGCATTGTGTTGCATAAACACTTAACCTTGTCCACTCCAGACTTTGAGTCCACTTCATGATTCAAATATTTACTACATTATTTTTAATTAAAATACTAGCTTTACATTGCTCTGAATAATTTAATACTGCATGTTATATTTTCACTATCAGGTATTCTTTGTTGTGTAGTAGTCTGTTCTCAATTGTTTATAAAGCTATGATATAATAATATATATAACCCACTAAGTTCAATTTAGTTGCCTGCAATGACTAATACTTCCAATTTTTCCTATAGTTGGAGTTCACCTAGGTGGGAGTCGGACCTTGCTTCTCCTTCACTGTTAGTGCTCTAGTCAGTACCACCACCAAGGCACCCTGGGAAACCATGCAGCCCTTGCTTCATATATTCATAAATTCATATATTCAGGTAAGACAACTATGGAGCATTGCTGTACTTGTGGGCAAAGGCATTGGAAAGTGGAACCGCCTCCTCCCACATCCCCTTAGTGGTCAATATAGTTGCAAAGTGCAGAGACTTGGAGAGTAGTTGTAGGACAAGGGTATCACATAACTATTTGTTATACACCATCAGCAGATTTTAAAAACATGCTACTGCTATGCTAAAAGGCAGCAGTGCAAAGTAAAATACCCCCAAAATGATTTGAAGCATAACGTAAAATAAATATTTATTATTCAATCAACAATAAAATGAACTAACTCCTTCAACCCTAAACTGGCCCACCCCTTTCCCCAAACAATTCTCCCCATCCTGAACTAATGTCCAAAGTTTCAGAAAAGTCCAAACTGTCCTAGTCCCAACGCCCATCATTCCCACCCTCCACTGACAATAAGTCCCACCCACCAAAACAAAGGTTCAAAAAGACTAATAACAGGCAAGGAGATGTTTAAGGTGCCACTCCATCTTGATCTGCCTGGCTTCCATTCGATCCAGCCTCTGCATGATGTGACGTAAGTTGCGGTCTGCAATTGAGGGGGAGCAGCAGTGATGGAATGCTGGTGCACAGCATTAACTTTCTAAAGATTATTCCATTTCTTTTGTCTCCTGCACCTCCCTGAGTGACACATTCCAACTTGATGCACAAAAAGCAAACAGTCACATTTGTGTGTTGTTGTTGCTCTTTCTTAACCTTCCTGAGTGTAGATGAAAGTTTATGTTGGTGTGGTTTTACAAATGGGATAGATACACTGTATTGTTAATTATTTATAACCTAAGTAACCATACTAAATTATACTACTAATTCAACTGCAACAATGTCATGTTTCACTGATGTTCTTCTTACTTGTTTGCTTTTAGGTGCACAAGAGAACATTACCCACAGTACTGTCAGACAGCAGGCCTGTGCACGACATGATGCATGCCCACACAACATGGACATCTCTTCTGCTTGTGAAGCTAAGGGCCAATGCCAACTGACAGCTTCAAAGTTGGCCCCAAAGAAAGCTGCTGCAAATAAAGTGGTCAGTGGGGAGGAGAAGAAGCTCACTTCCACCACTGAGTGCCGGCAAAAACAATTTTCAGCAAACTTGTGTCAGTCTCTGGGGAGCAAGCACCCCCACATTAACGAACCCAACCTAGGCCCAAGCCCATGTCTGGCACAGAGGCAGCCACTCTAATCACAGCAACAATGACGAGCAGTGACATTAAAATGGACTTATCTCTATTGCAAAGTAGTATCCAAAAACTGCAGGAAATTCAGATAAGTGGACAGCAACAGCCGCAGCCAGCAGTATTAGTTCCGCCCGAGTAGGAGCATTTCAGGAGATTGAGTTTCATGCTGAGGAAGTAGAAGCCCTTGTTGTGGAAGAATAATTGTCTTCCAGACCTCTAGCAAGAAAAAGCAGAGGTACGCCACCATCTTCTTCTTTAAAACTCTTTCTGATGATCAAGACTCCACTTGGATACTGCCTCAGTCTGAGACACACCAGGAGAGGATAGGGAAAAGGAAGGTTGCTGAAAGACTTAAAGTTATGGATGAACAAGGGGAGGATGATGACGAACTAGTCATCATGGATGGTAGCCAAGTGGCACCATTGTCGGAAAGTGCACCTCCCCAGTTTGGGACTTCTTTACAGTTAGTGAGAAGGAGCTGAACATTGCCATATGCTCCATTTGCTGCACAAGTGTTAGTCGGGGAAAGCTTGGTACAAAATATGGTACCGGAGGCCAAACAAACTATTTGAGAAAAAAAACACACAATCCGCTGGGAGGTGCACCTAAGCAAAAAAACTGCAGTTGGTGTTGGTGAATGTGGTGAGAGCAGGGAATCTGAATCTGCTCCGTTCACAGTGGAAGGTGAATGTGAAGAAGAGGGTGACATTTTCAGAAGAGGGTGACATTTTCATTATGCAAATCAGCCCTGTCCCCAGCAGTGCAGCAGCATCACCCACATCAGCATCAGCAATATCACAACGGCACCAGAGTCATGTCAAGACACCAAGGCAAGAGCATATAGTGACTGCCCTGCTGAGACTCAGATTGAGCTTACCACCTTCTGCTCTCAGTCTCAAGACGTCGCCTGCATCAGTGGCACCAGAAAAGAAAAAAATCCAGGCTACTGTTCTTGGCAGGTTTAGGCAGGAGAGGCAGTACGAGTGCAACCACCCAACAATGCAATGCAAAGCTAGCTAAAATGTTAGCGCTGGGCCTCCTCCCATTTTCTTTTGTGGAAGGAGTGGGTTTTCTAGAATTTGTGGCCACCATCTGCCTGAAATGGAAGGATTCCAGCCAGTTCTATTTTGCCAGAGTTGCTGTTCCAGCGCTACATCATGATGTGCTGGAACTGGTTGGACAAGCGTTGGCGTTGAGTGCTGTTCACTCTATCCACCTGTCGAAAGACATGTGGACCAGCTGCCAAGCCACTGATTACATGTGCATCACTGCACACTGGATCTCTTTTGTGGGGGTTAGAGAAATTACGTCTGCAGCTGTTGACACTGCGGAAATTGTTAATGGTGTTTGGAAGCATGAAACAATAACCATGTTCGCCATGGAGAAATCCCATACTGCTGCAAACATCTTGGATGACTTTAACAACAACGTCTTTGAATGGCTGCGACCAAGAGGGCTTAACATTGGGTTTGTTGCCAGAGACAATAGCAGTAATATTGTTAAGACCATGGCAGATGATGGCTATTTCAGGGTTCTGTGTTTGGCGCACTGCATCAACATCATTGTACAAGACTTTCTCAAAAAAAGAAGGAAGAGTCAGCAACTTACTGTCCATCTGCGGAAGAATCTGCACTCATTTAAGCCATTCTTTTAAAGCCCAGAAGCAGTTGAGGGTCATTCAGCATAATAGAATACCTGTTAAAGCACTCATACAAGAGGTGCCAACACATTGGAACTCAACTTATTACATGTTGCAATGTCTGTTTTAGCAATACAGACCGATCAATGAACATGTCATGTAAAGAGGGGATGCAATTGTGAAGACATGATCATTGAGATGGACTAATGGGGCCTAGTCAAATGCCTGCCAGAGATGCTGCTACCTTTTGAGGATTTCACACAGGAAGTCAGCAAGGAGGATGGTACCATGGGCCAAGCTATCCTGTTGTGTCACATTCTACAGGAACAGCTAAAGGATGTGTCTGAAATGTATGCAGGTGTGGATAAAAAAAAGATGAGCTTGAGTTGGTGGAGAGCTTAGTCCTTCGCTTATCTGTTAATACGCAGGTGCAAAGAGACATTGTGTCATCCAAACATTATGGGGCATATTTACTAGAGAAGCGGCGGAGCATAGCGTTAGTCTCCTTGGCTTAACACCATGCTCTGCCACTTCTGAAACGCAGGGCTGCACCATATTTACAACAATATGATGCAGCCCTGCATTTCCCCTGCACTGGCACTAAATTTTGCAGCCTAGCGCCAATACAGGCACCCTTGCACCATAGTGCAAGGGTGTCTGCGTTGAGGAGAAGATTGTTTATGTGCAGGAAGGTGTCTCTTCCTGCACATAAAGAATATTTAAATGGTGTTTTGAAACTTCTATGTGTGCTGCTTAATGGAGCACACATAGAAGTTTCAAAACCTAATTTTTTATTGATTGTTTATGAGCAGGAAGGGTAACCTTCCTGTACATAACAATCAAGGCCTATTGCTGTTTCTATGTGTGCTGCACAACGCAGCACACATGGAAACAGCAAAAACGAGGAGAAATTAAACATTTCTCCTTGTTGCGCCTGTTTAAGACCAGGTTTTTCCAGGTCTTGATTTTGGCACTGCCCATATTTACACTGCCCTTGTAAATATGGGGCAGCATCAAAATCAATGGGTGTTGCGGTGGAATGCCCACCGTAACACCCATTGCCACCCCTTTCACGCTAAGTATAGTGTGAAAGGGACCCTTTTTTACAAGGCAGCGTTAAGCCACGTTAAGTGGCCTAACGCTGCCTTGTAAATAAGGTGAATCACATATCGTCAAAGGAACTTCACTTTTGAATGTCACTAAAAGTGGTGTAGCTGTGGCGATAGGGGCTTGTAAATATGCCCCTGCATGTGTGCCACAATTCTTGATCCACGGTACAAACAATTACTGGCCACTTTCATTCCTTTTTCAGACGGGGATGTTTCAAACTACAAGACTGCTGAGCAAGCAAGAGACCTAGAAAAAGAATGGCTGGGAATTTGAGGCCCACTCGTCCAGGACATAAGGTTTGTGGTGTAGTCTTCAACTTCAGAGCCTAAGGGCAGTGCTGTTGGCTCACAGCAGCCAAAACCAACAACAAGAACACCAGCAACAATAGGAACAGGAGCATCTGCCCCAAAATCTGCATTCGATTGATTTCTAAAGGCAGGGCTTAAGTCCAGTGCAGAGGCAAAGACAAAAGAGGTCAAGCAAGGTGGAGCACCAATGACTATTGAGAGAATGGTCCAGGCCTATCTGGATGACCCAACAGAGGTCAATATTGCTCAAACTCCAGTGGTGTATTGGTATGGGAAAAGGTGCCAATGGCCAGTGCTCAGCAGACTGGCAATAAAGTATCTGGCTTGCCTAGTGACTAGTGTGTCCGCTGAGTGTGTGCTCAGTGCAGCTGGTGCAGTTGTCACAGTGAGAAGGGCCAGTCTCTTGCCCCAAAATTTGGAGAAATTAACCATGATCAAAATGAATCAGCACTTTATACCACTGAATTACACCATACCTGAAGTATGACAGGAGGAGGGTGATTGGCCAGACTCAGTTCATGTTAGTGTGTAAACTGACCAACTTCTGGGTGAACCACCTGAGTTTGAGGACAAACTCTACTTCCTTGACTTGTATTGAGGCCTGGGACACCATAGAACTATCTATCACCGAACTGCATTGATAAAAAAAAAGATATAGCATTAGCTAAGAGAACATTATATTATTTTGTTTGTTTGTGACAGACTGACTAATGCAGCCCTACCATTTTAGACACATGTATGGCTGGATTGGAGTTGGGCCAGTGTTCAGTGAAGAAGACTCCCCCCTATTCCCCTCCAGTACATTGGAGAAATAATGTGCTTGCCTTCATCCCATGCCTATCTATCATTTCTTTATTCTCCTAGAAGGACTGCCCCACAATATTTAATTTACAAGACTGGCCAATGTGTGTTTCGTGGATCAAAGAGGATCAGCAGTGTACAACTGTGCTTGAATTAGAACAGGTAAATAGCATGCACCAAAGGTTTAAATATATTATGAGTGATTGTTTTGTTTGTGAGTGTGTTGATATTATTCATGTGGTGGCAGACAATGAGAGTGGGCATTTAACTATAACTATTAAGCTTGATTGTGTTTGTGATGATTTACAATGTTGGTAGCCTAAAGACTCCGACGGCTGATCATTTCCTTTCCCTTTGACACTTAGCAAGATTTGTTGTCCGGGTCCACATTGCTTTGTTTTCTGGTTCACACAACTCAGACCCGACCAGTGCCTTTAGCTAACAAACCCAAATGAGTGCAAAATGACTCAGTGTTTCTCTTGTTGTTCATCAGCAGCATTGCACTACAGGTTGATCTCTCTCACTTGAGTCCGGACCGGAGTCGGCACTGAGTTGGATATATTCGTTACTCAGAGTCAGAACTCAGGAGGATGATGGAAGGACTCAGGGTGTGAGTACTTCAACAACTGCCAGAGGAAGGAAATTATCAACTTCACTGAAACCAACATGGCCTAGTGGTGATGGCTCCAGGAGGCCTACTCAACTCTGTGGACTGGTGAGAGATGCATTGATTGATTTAGGAAATGCAATGCTGCTGAGTGTGTGTGCTGGCTGGCTCAAATTTGAAACTATGAAGTTGGGTGGGTGGCTTAATGTTGTAGGCAACTGGAGACAGACGTGATGACGTCAGTCACATCATCACATTATGAACAAGCTAGGCTAAATGTTATGATGATCATGACAGTTGCGAGTTTGATCAGCCCGATTCATACAGCCACTTGTCTGTGATTGTTGGTTGTTGTAAATTAATTGCTCTCACTTAATTGATCGCACATCAGTAATAAAATGAATGAGTGCAAAGGACTATGCTCTTACTCTGGTGCACTTCTCATGAAGTTTACCTTCTGTCCTTCTCCTTGATTCTACAATATCATTTCTGTTTTATAATCCACAGGCCTTCTCTTCTCCTGCACAAAAGGCAAAAGCACCATAAAACTCACACTTAGCCTTACCTGACCGCTTCAGCCAGGCTCCCAAGATTGACCAAAAATCCAAGAAGAATGCAGATGCACCGCCCAATTTGGCAACACAGGATCCTTTTTTTTTTAATAATCATTTTTTATAACTGTGTGTGTTCGCTTCACTCCGACTTATTTCTATTTACTATTTTTCAAACCAATGTGACATAACAATTTGAAATATAATAATATAATATTACTTGGGTCTCTCTGTGGCTGACAGAATGTTTTGTTTGCAAAACTTGCAATGCATTTAAATTAACTTTATAATAGTCATTCCTTTGTTTTCTCCCCCAACAGACTGATGATGGTTGGATCATGGATGCTCATTGCCCAGATGAATATTGTCATTCTGTACTGTTTGTCTTTGTCACACCTTTCTGCAAATCCCCTTTTCCATCCATTCATCAAACCCCTAAACCTCCTCACCCGGACTGTGTGATTTATTGAGTTATGACTTAATAATTTACACCATTAATTGATCACACACTTGGTAGGGGGAGGTGGTGAAAGCAACACCAACTGAGTGCAAGCTCATCAGTTCTTCTATTACCTTAACAATAGCTCACACTGGCCCCATTTTCCCACTCATGTATAGAAAATGATCAATATTTTAGATATAGAAGAGCATCATTTTTCTGCATCTTCATTCGGGCATTGTGTTGCATAAACACTTAACCTTGTCCACTCCAGACTTTGAGTCCACTTCATGATTCAAATATTTACTACATTATTTGTAATTAAAATACTAGCTTTACATTGCTCTGAATAATTTAATACTCCATGTTATATTTTCACTATCAGGTATTCTTTGTTGTGTAGTAGTCTGTTCTCAATTGTTTATAAAGCTATGATATAATAATATATATAACCCACTAAGTTCAATTTAGTTGCCTGCAATGAATAATCCTTCCAATTTTTCCTATAGTTGGAGTTCACCTAGGTGGGAGTCGGACCTTGCTTCTCCTTCACTGTTAGTGCTCTAGTCAGTGCCACCACCAAGGCTCCCTGGGAAACCATGCAGCCCTTGCTTCATATATTCATATATTCAGGTAAGACAACTATGGAGCATTGCTGTACTTGTGGGCAAAGGCATTGGAAAGTGGAACCGCCTCCTCCCACATCCCCTTAGTGGTCAATATAGTTGCAAAGTGCAGAGACTTGGAGAGTAGTTGTAGGACAAGGGTACCACATAACTATTTGTTATACACCATCAGCAGATTTTAAAAACATGCTACTGCTATGCTAATAGGCAGCAGTGCAAAGTAAAATACCCCCAAAAAGATTTGAAGCATAACGTAAAATAAATATTTATTACTCAATCAACAATAAAATGAACTAACTCCTTCAACCCTAAACTGGCCCACCCCTTTCCCCAAACAATTCTCCCCATCCTGACCTAATGTCCAAAGTTTCAGAAAAGTCCAAACTGTCCCAGTCCCAACGCCCATCATTCCCACCCTCCACTGACAATAAGTCCCGCCCACCAAAACAAAGGTTCAAAAAGACTAATAACAGGCAAGGAGATTTGTAAGGTGCCACTCCATCTTGATCTGCCTGGCTTCCATTCGATCCAGCCTCTGCATGATGTGACGTAAGTTGCGGTCTGAAATTGAGTTGGCGCAGCAGTGATGGAATGCCGGTGGGCGGCTGCCAGCGGACTGCGGCGCCGATGTTTAGAGGCAGCTAGAGGTGCTGGGGGCTGGCAGGGGCCCTGGGCAGCAGGCTCCTCCTTTTCCTCCTCCTGGGCCACCAGCTGCTGGTACACCTCCCGTATAGCCTCTAGCTTTTGCTGCTGCTTCCGGGCTGCTACATCCTGTCGAGTTGGATGACCAGCAGGTATAGCTAGAAAGAAAAAAGAGAAATTATAAACAATGCTCTGCGCAAAACACTTGTTTAAAATCATGTTGTGGGTGGCACAGTAGTAGTACATTGCCAGTCCCCTGGGCCATTCGATGTGATGTGATTAGAGTCACAGCTGTTACCACACATGCCTCACATAAAACTAAAGCCAAATGGTAAATGCACTAACTGTTTGATAGGAATTAACGCACAATACAAGCACTGCACATAAGTTTTTTAAAAAACTGTTATTTTTTTTTCTTTTGAAGGATTTCCTAGTAAACACTAAACAGACACTTTGTGTGGGAAAAAAAATTCAATTACCTCTCATTAGTATGGCATTATGCACTATGAAGTACACATTTTCTTCCTCTTGTGCTAAATTAAGGGAGGCATGCTAGCTCAGCTGGCGCCCTAGCTGTACTCATTAGTCGTACTTTGCTACTTTCTGCAGTCTGCAGCTAGGGCAGCTATATTAGATGATTATCTTATTCCAATGGCCCTCATCTTCTCCAAAATGCGTTTCAAACTTACACTGACAACAAGGCAGATGAATATTGAATCACGTCACATATCAATAATGCGGACATCCTGTCTTCCGTAAGTAGACGGTGGGAAAAGCGATGCACTTCACTACAGGGAAAGGATTAAGGAACAGGATATTATAGATTGTGTTTGGCACATTCATCACAGACTATCCCATCCGCAAACGTCAAGGCACTTACTTAGTCCCACTTTGCTCCCTGACCTCACCCTGCACCACACTTTAAAAATGTATTTTTCCTACAAATAGATTTGCTTGGCAGGAAGGAAAGAAAACTTAACAGGGTAAGTTAGAGGGATTAGGCTGGGTAAATAAGTGGATGTTTTACTGATCATCATCATGTACCTAAGCTTTTGATATTGAGTCACTTTGATTGATAATGTTGAAAGGGAAGAATTTGAACAGGTGTAAATCCATTATGGAAGCTGTGATGAAATATATCACTTAGCTAGAAAAATGTGCCACATGCAAAGAATGGATTTTTCAAATGTTTGGGAAGGTTGGGACCGAACTTGGGAAAGAATAAAGGAGTGAAGTACTGGTACTGGTAGGAAGTGATTGAATGGGCACTAGGAGGGAAGAAAATCATGCCTTCTTTTCGCATTGCCATGCATTGAAAACTTTGTAAATACCACATTAACTCAAGAAGATACACATTGCACAGTCAACTCTGCAGTAACAACTTGAACCATGCAGTGGCTACTTTAGGTCATCATGGGAGGCACTGGGAAAATGCTATTGGTAGGGAGGGAGGTGATGATTGATGATGAGTGGGATTCATAATATCTGCCTTGCTTAAAAATACTATGAGTTAAAGGAGTATACAGAAATACCACCCCAACCCTTTGAATCAAAGCTTTGATAAAAAACATTCCAAGCAAGTGAAGTAGGTGAACATGCCCCTATCCAGAAGAGCTCCCTTGTTTCATCATCCTAGCAATCATCCATTCATCATTTCATTGTTCTAGTATTCCTCACCCTTGGCTTGGATGCACACCATTTAAGCTTTACATTCTCTCATCCAGTCTTTCACCATTGAAAACCATCCATTCATATATATCCACCCATTCAAACATTGCTCACAATGAACCTTTCAATAACATCCATTTGCCCACCAATGCATCCTTTCATCCATCCTGCTGTAACCCACCCAGGCAGGCATCCTTTCACTCATACCCTTTCACCCACAAAGGCAGGCATCCTTTCACCCTTATACCCTTTCATCCATCCATCCTTCACCCACCCATGCATCGTATCAACCACCTATATGCATCCTTTCATCTACATATTCATCCACGCATCCTTTCACTGATAAACATTTCACCCATCGTTTTTCCTTCCATCCTTGTTTCCCTTTTCCATTAACCCATTGTTGTTAAAGTTCATTATGAACCTTTGTCTGCTGAGTTGCAGATAGAAAAGACCATTAACTACTCAACTGCTGCTGTATCTGCTTAAGTGGGGTGTTCACGAGTCACCGCACTTGCAGTGAGTATTTTACTAATTGTCAATCAGCAAGCAATGTGACCTTCCACTACCCGTCTCTGCCGCCACTGGGATCCCCCCCTTCACTGCCACTGCTGCATCTGCTCTACTGTCTGCCCTCACTGCCAGCTGGTGGTCTGTGGGGCTAGAGGAAACATTGCACATTTTAGATGCCAGATACGCCTCCACTATTATTTTTTTTTTTTGCAAAATACAACAACAATACATCAATACAGTTCAGTTACAGTCTCTTCTATCAAAATATCTTGTTGGACATTTTGCTGGTTGCCATCATTTGAAAATTCCAGGTAGTCAAGCCAAACAAAAACGTTTTGTAATGGAGGGGCATAACTATGATGAATCTGAGTCAATGAATGAAGCTCAACGAAGGGGTGGAATAATTGATCAATGAAGGACATATCATATTGTCTTGGTTGGCAAATTAAATGGGGCCGTCCTCATACTTCCTGCCATGCTGCACTGCCATCAGCTGCTGGTACGCGCAAACTCAATAATAACTGCTTTCTTAGATACAGGACAGAGGATTTTCTGCATGACTTCTTATATAAACAGCCAAAGCTTGCAACGAGTATGACTAGGTAGCGCCCCTGAGCAACTTACCTGAGTGTGAGTAGCATGCCTGCTATTTAGGAAAAAAATATTAGCATAGATAGAACACAACAAATAAATAATTACTACTCACCTAGCCTGCAACTTCAATACCCAGCAGGCCATGCAGGTCCTGGTCCCTATCCAGGATGTTGGCCCACCAGTGCATAAGCTGTTGTTGGGTGCACCAGACCCGAGACCTGAGGTGCACAGCCAAACGCAGCTCTCCCAGCACTGCCTATGCTCCGGTGGCCATATTCACTGCGAGGCCTGCTGCCAGGGTGGAGGGAAGTTAGCAATGCACATAAAAACAAACACAGATACCTCCACCTCTGCAAAAACGGAGCAAGGCTGTACCCCATTGTGGCGCCACCGACCACAAGGTAGGCAGCTGGTGCTATGGGTAGCTCGAGGGCGCCTGGTGCTTCTGCTCCTCGGCTCTGGCATGGCGCTGGGTGGGAGGAAGAGATAATAAATATAGAAAGAGGAAAAGGAAAGAAAGAAAGAAGGAACAAATGAACGAACAAAATAAAATGAGAAAGTAAAGCCAAAAAGGAAAAAAGTACAAGAGTCATGAAAAAACACATTTAAAAAAACCTGTAAATTACACAAAGTCACACGGTAAGATAATACATAAAAATGAGGGATAGGTAAGTTAAAGAGGGGTAGGATTAAACAGATTAAGAAGCGATTCAAAAGTAGGCTCTAGCACCAATACAGAGCAAAAAACAAGATGGCCGTGCCCATGCAAACCACGTGGTGCCGTTCGCGCTTCATTTCCAGTACAAGAATGCACTTCGTGTTGCTTATGATGTGAAATATCATGTAAACGCGTGGCGAGCAACTCCGCCGGCTTGGGGAACTCCGCGTAGCACTGGTGAGTTTTTTTGACACCTTGATTACCTCAAGACTGGACTATGGAAATAGCCTGTCTGCAGGGTTTCCCAAATACCTGATAGACAGGCTGCAGTTAGTTCAGAATGCAGCAACACATACCATCTTTAGGCTCCTATGCCACTCACATGTCTCCGGTCTCCTTCATAGCCTACACTGGCTTCCAGTTAGGAAGAGGATCACTTTTGAAATATTGCTTTTAACCCAGAAAGCACTTTACAGGATAGGACCTGGGTATCTTCAAGATAAAATCAAGCATTACACTCCCCAGAGGAACCTTCACTCCGGAAATCTCTGTCTGACCATAGTCCCTCAGATTAAGAAGGCGAGGGCGGGGGGCAGATCCTTCTCATTTCTAGGCCCCTCTCTCTGGAATGAGCTGCCATTGACACTCAGGACCATAAAGGAAATACCGATCGTCCAGAAAAAAATTAAGACTTAGCTCTATTCCTCAGCTTAGGCTCTTCTCTTCTTCTGCATGCAGACAGCTCCATCGCTAGATGGCCGATCGGACGTAAGCCGTGCAAGCTCCTTCGGTAGCCCGCTGACATCCAGCTTTTCCAGAGGCTCAACGTTGCGGATGAGCACAGAAATGAGGTTGCACCAGTCCCAAGGACAGGAGGATTAGAGGAGGACCGCCGTCGGCCACGCGGTCCAGGGAAATGCGCCGGACAGTGAATCAACGCGGCGTGATCTAAGATGGCGCCGATCCGCCGAGTGCTTCGCGGCTTCCCAGGACCCGGGGGACCAGGACGTGTGGGAGCAGAGCAGAGGTCTTGTGGCGCCCTTTGTGTCCAAGTAGTGAAGATCCCAGCTGACCAACAAGTGGGAATCCGGAGAAGAACTATGGGAGCTGCGGGCTTCTGAGGCTCTGGCGGCTGAGAATAGAAGTGACCCTGAGGGGGTGAGTAGGCTCCTGGGGGCCCCCGGGACTTACCAGCGTTGGGCGTATTCTACCGGAGTGCGGGGGGTCCAAAAATTCGGCTGCAGTGAAGGAGGAATAGCACCCGTCTTGGCCCGCCTGATCCCAAAATGGCGGTCGTCACCCCCCACCCAGGCGGCAATGCAGGAGGGATCCTGAAGTCCCTAGGGGGTAAGGAGGGCTGTAGGGAGGCTCCCTGAAAGGTCGTGGGAAGATATGAAGATGGCACAGGATCAATCATACACGGGAGCACACAGTCATTGCCTGACTTTAAGATGGCCACCATGGGACATTTATACCGCAAGGAGACCCACCATTTCAGGCACAAAGAAGGTCCAAGGCGTACACCGATGACACCTCTTTTCTGGTGTGACTGCTCACAACACCACAAAGAGGGGACCGCTGGAGATCTGTGGGGCCCAAGATTCCCTGGGGGTGGGCAGAGACCGCATCTAACTGGCGGCGGAGACTTCCCCTGTCTGGATCAAATGAACTACGATAGTGTGCGTGGCCTTCCTGGGGACGAGCTGGAGGGTGAGGTGGGCGGCACTTCCCTGTAACACCGGGACTGGTGCTGCCGATGGAACAATGACGATGCCCCCCGGGCGGATAACTTGAATGTTGTACTTACCACGGAGCTCGAGCAACATGGCCGATGCCCGGTGGAGCTGTTTAGGCAGCTATAGAGGAGTCTGGCTCGGGTTCACCCCCAGGGCCGTCACCTACCCAGCCAGACATTGGACATTGTCTTTCCTCGTCTCCCCGTTGTGTTTTCCCTACCCCTTTTTACCATTCCCCCTCTACCTTCCATTACCCATTCAGACATGTGTCCTGGGTATGCTATGCGCTAATAACTCATGTCTTTGTGTAATCACTGTTTTTCTCCAATGTTTATACTTGGCTCCTGTAACTGATGTAATCTTGTAACCTGTAACTCGCTGATTCCTCATGTAATGCGCTCTGATACCTCTGGGTCTAGCCAGCAATATATAAAACTCTGCAAATTAAAAAAAAAAAATGTAATCGCTATAGCGCCAGAACACTCCTCGGAGTAACAAAAGCGCTTTACAAATCACCTACATACATACATATATACTTAGATGATTAAGAGCCCCATTTTGAGTTTGGTGGATATAGGAGATCTTCCAAAAAGCAGCTGACGACCCATCAATCAAACATGTGAATCCCCCACTTTATTTAAAGTTGGGGGATGAGCCATTTTTCAGTTTACTGAAGCCTTTGACCAACCCATCCTCCACTCATTCGTCAATCAACGCATGACAGAATGTCCTCTCTACTTAAAGTGGTTGTTCCATTGTACATTTTTCCTATTTGGCACTGCTAGGGAAAGTCTAAGGTGGCCTCAGATTGCCTCTTTGGCTTGGGAAACCCCTCCGGAGAGGAGAACAGGGTATAGGCCTACACCTATTTCTCCGTGCCTTGCCTGGGCTTTGCAGGGTCCACTGACTACAGCGTTTTGGTGTCTGCGGTTGTCTTGTGATGAAAAAGAATGTTCATTTTGCTGGGGATCCTTGTACCGGATAAGTCTAAAAAACTTGAAAACTGGGGATCTCCTAGATGGAATAATATTGTATACATTAGAGATCTCTCATATAGACAGTAAGTGGTACTCTCAACTGATATTACTGTGCACTGCTGTCGATCAATAGATCCCTTTAGACTCCACTTAGAGATAGCCAACCTGTCTGATTTTGGTGCTTGTTTGAAGTTTTAAGGTGGACCTAAAATAGTTCAAGGCAAACAAACAAACAATGCAGAGTCAGGTAAACCAAATACTTCAATATACAGCTGGATGCAGGGCCATGATGACAGAGAACCCTTTCTACACTGTAGTTGTGATCACCTCACCTGACATTATGGCAGTGATTACAGATTCTTTTTCAGCAATAAAGCATCAAATCAATACTGTTTCCATTTACAATTACTTTGATAAGAGCTGTTCTTAGCACACTTGTTATATGCCAATAAGTGAGGGAGGTACCCTGATACTACGAAAAGTGACAGATTTATGATGCACTTAACAAAGAAATCCCCTTCCAAAAGATTAGAAAATGAGTGGGGTGATAATATATGTAAATTCGGTACAACCTAAAATCGAGATCATGTACTATGCATCTTATATAGGCCAACTCCCAAAAAAATAGACCCAGTTGGAATTAAGTATAATGTGTTACAGTGAAAATCCCAAACTCACAAATTTTTTATAAAGGACTATAAATTGTTTTATTTAAAAATGCTTGTTATTTTAAAATCAAAACATATTATTACAATACAAATCAAGCAAATTAATACCAAGTCCACCCTGTCTAAAACAATAATTTCTTCAATACTTTCATATCATGATTTTATAACAGTTAGATATTGAAAGAGACAGGTAACAAATACAAATTTAATACACATTAAAAAGTACAGAAAAACTGTCGACGCAGCGTTTCGGTGAAAGTTTGCTATATCTTCACCTTCTGCAGGACAATTTTTTTTTCAGTTTATCTGAATGAAAATAAAAACATTTATCATATCAGTAATTCTTGAATACTTTTTTTCATTTGTAATACATTCTCTAGTACAACTGGTCTAGAACCACCCCCAACGGTGTATAAATTATTAATGATTAATAACTGGCTCAACAGTGACTAAATACCACCAGTATAAGAATTAGTGACTCTATAAATAGATATCACATGATCCGATTCATTCAGTGGTTACCATGCACATTACTATACCCTCAAATTCTGAAGAGACATACCTTGTTCAATTTTTAGGAGATTCTGAAGAGGTCGTCTTCTGCTTTCAATTGCGTAACATCAGATGATGATGAAAACTTGATAATTCACCCACAGAGTCTGTTCTGGGTTCTGTTGGAGGATTACAGATTATTAACATCCTCCTTTAGTTAGGAACATCGCCTATTTATTGATTATCAACAATCGAGTTAACTTCTCACCATTAGTGAGAGGAAAGCTTGTTTGTAGGGGAACTACCCACCTTCAAATAGCTGTAATCCTTTACAGAAGTGACTATGCCTATTGTGAATACAAAAGAGAAAAAATATATATATATATTGTCAGACCCAACTATGGCGAAAGACATGGAACAATATTGTTTCTAAGTAGATCCAAGAGTTCTTACCTAGCAATCCAATCGGTATTTCCAAAAATCCCCACTTTAGTATTGCGTATTGCTGTATTTAGAAATTTTGGAGAATAGAGTTCGGAAGTCGATGGACTCTTTAAAAATATAAGAATGAAAAAATATAATACAATAAATCAGTAATTACGTTACATGACCTATCTGTACTCTAAACATTTACACATTTTATATTCACTTATTAGGTCTTAGGCATTATCTTCTGTCTGTATATGTATTAACTTTGTATTTTAAACATGATCAGGGTGATCGCTTTATCAACTCTAGTTCCCTGCTTAGTTTAGTCCATATCGTGTCCTACATGTTTGTGGCACATTCTCCCTTTTGCCAAAACGGTAGTAAATGGAGAAAAGCTAAACGAGTTTCGAATAACCAAAAAAACGCGGAGTCAAAAATGACTTGTGTATTAACCTAATTTACTGCGGTACTTAATTGCAAAGAGTATTACTTTACCGCCACTACCCGCGGAACTATAAGTACTGGTATGCTCGGGCGGACACACTCACCTCGATGTGCTGGTGGCCGTGCGGTCAGTAAACCAGATGCGGGTGCGTGAAACAGGTCATGCTTAGATCTACTTCCTTTTGTATTAAATGACCGGAAGTTCTAATGGAGCTAACACTTTTTACAGAAATCTAGAAAAAAACATGGCGGCCATCTTTGAAGTATAAACTACCAGCGGACTACGTCGGCAATCTTGTAAATGCTATAGATTTCCACATTGCTGATCTCATTTAAAAAAATCCCCATACTGGAATATATAGAGGGTTTATCCAAATGTTGATATATATATAATCTAGAAATTGTTTTGTATATATTCTTTAAAGGTACTTATAGACAGTCTCCCCTTACTATCGTAGTTAAGTAGTATAGTCATTCCAAAACAATGGCGGCCATCTTTTGTTACTACATTCACCCCAAAGCAAATGGTAATCACATATTAGTTGATTACACTAATAGAGAAGATAAACAATAAAAAGAGAAAAAGAGAAGGAGAAAAACTCCAAATGTTCTCTATTTTTATGTAAATACTGGGCTATATAGACCTTTGACACCAATTTCAGTAATATTAGTAATAAAATTAAAAATTTGATCTATAGAAATTGGCATCTTCTCAACGGCAAGAATGTTATGACTTTGCAAAAACCTATTTTCTCGTATAGACGAAACGGTACCATCAGAAATTGCCTAGTACATACCTGCAGGGCAAATCCTGAGAGTAAACAACTTAGTATTACTGATGGCCTTGCACTTAAAGGAAATTTCCCATGCAGCTCATGCAATAACTGTACTTGCATATTAAAAGGTTCTGTCATAATACATAATGGAATAACACACCATTTAAAACATTTCTTTAATTGTCGCACTAAAAATTTTATTTATTTAATTACGTGTCCATGCAACAGGGGCTACATAGGAGAGACCTCTCGTGAGATGAGAATATGATTAAATGAGTATAAATCTGCTATTCGAACAAAAAAGAAAAATGCTCCACTTTTAGGACACTGGTTAGAGATGGGTCACACAATAGAAGAGTTAAAATGGTGTATTGTAGAAGCCATACAAATGAACATACAAGGTGGTGATTTGGCAATGAAAAGAAAAAGGAGCGAACAATTTTTCATGTCAAAATTCAACACATATAAAAATGGACTTAATAGTAAAGAAGAATGGGAGAGGCTAATATAGCTGTCCTATTTGTGTTCATTTGATATTGATCCTAATCAAAATGAATATCAGGTGGTTTATGATCATTGTTGGTCTACCTGATGAGGTCCTTTCCACATCCTAATATGAGTAGGTCCGCAATAATAAATATATTTTTGCTATAACGGCGTTGTGGGACATACCATATTGGTTGTCTTTTTAGATTGTTTTTAGATTGATGCTATAGGTATTATCTATATAGCCGAGTATTTACATAAACAATAGAGAACATTTGGAGTTTTTCTCCTTCTCATTTTATTGTTTATCTTCTCTATTAGTGTAATCAACTAATATGTGATTACCGTTTGCTTTGGGGAGAATGTAGTAACTAAAGATGGCCGCCATTGTTTCGGAATGACTTAACTACGATAGTAAGGGGAGACTGTCTATAAGTCCCTTTAAAGAATATATACAAAAAAAAATCTAGATTGTAAATATATCAACATTTTGATAAACCCTCTATATATTCCAGTATGGGGATTTTTTTTTAATGAAATCAGCAATGTGGAAATCTATGGCATTTACAAGACTGCCGACGTAGTCCGTTGGTAGTTTATACTTCAAAGATGGCCGCCATGTCCGGACGCAATATATATATATACATTTTTTCTAGTTTTCCGTAAAAAGTGTTAGCTCCATTAGAACTTCCGGTCATTTAATACAAAAGGAAGTAGATCTAAGCATGACCTGTTTCACGCAGTCGCATCTGGTTTACTGAGCCGCACGGCCGCCAGCACATCGAGGTGAGTGTGTCCGCCAGAGCATACCAGTACTTATAGTTCCGCGGGTAGTGGCGTTAAAGTAATACTCTTTGCAATTAAGTACCGCAGTAAATTAGGTTAATACACAAGTCATTTTTGACTCCGCGTTTTGGGTTATTCGAAATTCGTTTCGCTTTTCTCCATTTACTACCGTTTTGGCAAAAGGGAGAATGTGCCACAAACATCTAGGACACTATATGGACTAAACTAAGAAGGGAAATAGAGTTGATAAAGCAATCACCCTGATCATGTTTAAAATACAAAGTTAATACATATACAGACAGAAGAAAATGACTAAGACCTAATAGGTGAATATAAAATGTGTAAATGTTTAGAGTACAGATAGGTCATGTCACGTAATTACTGATTTATTGTATTATATTCTTTCATTCTTCTATTTTTAAAGAGTCCATCGACTTCCGAACTCTATTCTCCACAATTTCTAAATACGGCACTACACAATACTAAAGTGGGGATTGTTGGCAATACCAATTGGATTGCTCGGTAAGAACTCTTGGATCTACTTAGAAACAGTATTGTTCAATGTCTTTCGCCGTAGTTGGATCTGACAATATATATATATATATTTTTTCTCTTTTGTATTCACAATAGGCATAGTCACTTCTGAAAAGGATTACAGCTATTTGAAGGCGGGTAGTTCCGCTACAAACAAGCTTTCCTCTCACTAATGGTGAGAAGTTCACTCGATTGACATAGTGATAACAGGTTTAGTATATCTGAGAAATTATTCCTGACTGTTTTTTTCTTTTCTTTTTTAGATAGTTACAACTAAATGGATACAACATATATGATTTTATGATTTTAATTTGTTGTCCTTGAATCATTGGATGACTATCTAGGTAGGTTTTGCCTTAATTTCAATAAATAGGCGATGTTCCTAACTAAAGGAGGATGTTAATAATCTTTAATCCTCCAACAGAACCCCTCTATATTGACTCTGTGGGTGAATTATCAAGTTTTCATCATCATCTGATGTTACGCAATTAAAAGTAGGAGACGACCTCTTTAGAGTCTCCTAAAAATAGAACTAGGTATGTCTCTTCAGAATTTGAGGGTATAGTAATGTAAATGGTAACCATTGAATGAACCGGATCATGTAATATCTATCTATAGAGTCACTAATTCCTATACGGTGGTATTTAGTCACTGTTGAGACAGTTATTAATCATTAATAATTTATACGCCGTTCGGGGTGGTTCTGGACCAGTTGTACTAGAGAATGTGTTACAAATGAAAAAAGTATTTACGAATTACTGATATGATAAATGTTTTTATTTTCATTCAGATAAACTGAAAAAAAATGTTGTCCTGAAGAAGGTGAAGATATAGCAAACTTTCACCGAAACGCCGTGTCGGCAGTTTTTCTGTACTTTTTAATGTGTATTAAATTTGTATTTGTATTTGTTACCTGTCTCTTTCAATATCTAACTGTTATAAAATCATGATATGAAAGTATTGAAGAAATTATTGTTTTAGACAGGGTGGACTTGGTATCACTTTGCTTGATTTGTATTGTAATAATATGTTTTGATTTTAAAATAACAAGCATTTTTAAATAAAACAATTTATAGTCTTTTATAAAAATGTTGTGAGTTTGGGGTTTTCACTGTAACACATTATACTTAATTCCAACTGGGTCTATTTTTTTTTGAGTTGGCCTATATAAGATGCATAGTACATGATCTCGATTTTAGGTTGTACCGAATTTACATATATTTTCACCCCACTCATTTTCTAATCTTTTGGAAAGGGATTTCTTTGTTTAGTGCTTAGCACACTTGTTACCATCACCAGCAATACAACACAAATAAGGTCTGAAGTAAACTCAAGCTGCAGGAAACTACAAGGGTATTCTAACTAGATCTCCAAGGACAAATGATATGTCAAGGAACTTCATAGGCTTCCCACAGGATTCAGTAACCCAAAAGCCCCAAATTTTAAGAGTACTGCAATGTTTTTGAAGATCGCCACATTTCCAAAGCAAATATGCTGGAATACCACTTCAGGAACAATACAACTACCATCCAAACCACAACTGCTAACAGGCTTTGGACCCTGGCTTTCTTCAGTCAATGCTCGAATTGCCAATTCAAGGAAATGGTCAATGCATTTGTCCCACTGGCTAACTATCAGATCCCGGTCCCATTAAAATATTCAAGAACATCCAATTCTCAATCCCTGTTGCCACCCCTGCTAGGGCGCTCTTCAGCAATCCTATAAGCCAGGAAGAAATTAAGAAAACCACACAGTGAAAAAGACCCAGAGACAAATTGCGCGACCAAGAAAGAGAGGCCCAGAGATAGCAAGTGAAAGAAAGCCAGTAGTGTTTTAAAGCAAAAATTATGTTTTTATGATGTTATGTTACTTATTTGAATACCTCTTTGAGCCATCAAAAGGTACCCTCAAAGCATTAATGGAATGGTGGAGTAAGCAGGAGAGAAAATAAGAACCTAAGAAGTGGAAAAATGTCAGATAGAAGGATCGAAGAAGGAGTTTTTTTAATGGAGTGGCCTTACCAAAAAACTCAGTCTTATGTTTGTAAAGTTTTTATCGGACTCACGGTTGATGAAATACGATGCAAAAGCTAGCATCAATTTACTTACCATTCTGTAGAACTGAATACACAGAGCCATTCTGTGTTGCGTTGCGTGGTGTGAGAGCAAACATGAGCAAACATTAATTAATGTGGGCCTCAGTTCTCACCCGTCAGAGCAACAGCACTTTATGGGTAACTGTCCTGAGGCATCTGATCAACAAGCAGGAATGAAAGTAAAAGAAAATATAAAAGGACGCAAAAGCAGGATGAGCAATTTAGTGGAATTAGGGGATGACAAAGAATTGTAAATAAAGAGAATTGTTCAATGGATATTAGGGTATGACAGAGATTGATGCAGGAGACAGTGTGCCCACAGCTGAAGGGGAAGGGACATGCGGAATAGAGGGATGCACGGATATTTTGTAGAGGACAGAGGTTTAGAGACCACATCCTTAACCCTGGTTTAGGGGGGTGGGAAGAAGAGTTCTCAGTTAGTGTGCAGGAATCATAGTGCTTGAAATGTAAATACCATGTGGCGGTATTCACTGTCTTGGAGTACCTGCTTCCTGCTAAAAAGAGACAGTACACTGAAAATTAACTGATGTTGGGAATACCCCTCACAAGCCTAACCAGCTGCCCTGCCTGCTGAGCCTCAGTGGACTACAATGTCTAACTCTGACTTACCCTTTTTCACTCACTGATTACTCCCAGTTGTTCAAAACCTTTCTAAATTTCAATTCTATATATTCATAGTTCCTTGCCTCACCCAGGAATTTAATTAAAATATGTTCCACAGGCCCTCCGTAATAATTCAATACTTAAGTGTTAGCTGAATTTCTCTTCACACACTGTTGCCAGATATTTGCACAACGAGTATTACTATGTAACATTCTGCTGTTACTAATGCTCATGGGTAATGTAGCAACTTTGAGTATTGATTCAGTCTTGTGGAGGCATCTTGAATGATCATTTTTCTCAATTTCTATAAACAATGCGCTTTTCTACAGCCAACATCTTTCCAAATGTGGCCTGCATTTCAGGCAATTAGATTGCCCAAGAAGATGATTTCCAAAAATATTTGATGGAATTGAAACTGAGATTTATAAGTAAAACCAGGGAACACAGATGCACCATTGTAAGAGTTAGAGACCCTGGACATTAATTATCCCCGCCAAGCTGCAAGAAGGTTGTAGCCTATACAAACCTTCCATTTCCAACTAACATAATTGTTAATGTTAATGTTAAATGAACGTGTTAAGCGCACGAGTACTTGTAGGTGTCTTGGTGCTGGCTACTGTGGGCATCAAAAAGAAAACCTGCAGAGAATTAAATACCTACGAAGAATTAAATATCCATGTTTTGAGAGCTTTTCTGAAAATTAGAAGATTTGTGGACGATTTAATCTGGAAAGGAAGCTTGTTCCAGAAAGTGGAGGCACCCAGCACAAAGATGCGGCCTCCCAAAAACACGTTTGTATTTAGGCACAATCACACATTTGGCTGTGGAAGATCTTAGAGGCCTGTTGGGAATGTACCTGTTAAAGCTGTTCTTCAAGGAAGCGGGTTCTATATCATGTAGGGATTTATAAAGTAATACAAAGCTTGAAAATAATTCTGGGCCTGATCGGCAGCCAATGAAGTTTACTTAAATGTTTGGACACCGATTGGTATTTTGGAATGTTGAGGAAAAGGTGTGCCGCTATATTTTGCAGTGTTTGGTGCTTGTTAATCATGAGTTGATGAGCATTGAGGTAAAGTGCATTGCAATAGTCAAGTCTGGGAATGGCAAGAGAGGTGACTAACGCATTTTGCAAATGTGATGGAATGAAAGGAAGAAGGTTTTTATCATCTTCAAAGTATAGAAAACTTGTATTATGTCTTTATAAATGCAGTGTGAGCAAGGCATTACTAAAGAAAAGGGCCTCCTCAGCTAATGCATAAGTTTAGTTATGCTGCAAATATGGCCAAGTGTGTTTTAAAATGGACACTTCGCCACATCTTTTCTAGAAAACTGACATTCACTGGCATTGCTGCAGAACTGTAAATGGGCCCCAACAAGTAATTCTGACAAGACTCTAAACATTGCTCCACCCACACTCATTGAAGTGTTAGCACCAACCCGAAATTCTGTTCTAGCTCTGTCCCTATTGTATGTAGATAGGTATGTTGTGAGAAGTTGGCCTGGTATATGCTGTTCACTAATTAAAGTGGACACCTTGCACCAGTACAATTCGACTCTTATGGTAGATAGGTTTAAGACAACCTTTAAAGAAAGCTATCCTAGTGGTAGCTGTGGAGAGCAGCCTTCAGGCTAAGTCTTGAAGGAATGTAAAGCAGCTTGTTTTACCACACAATCTCTTGAATCACCAAATGAAAAGACACCACACAGGTATATATATCAAATATATATGTATTTATTAATAAACAACTCTCTACTAATCTCTTTATGAGATTAGAATTCAGGAACATATGTACAAATCAAATGTTATCAAAATAAGTTTAGCACAATTGAATATCACAATCTTAGTTTGGCTAGACCTAGGTCTAGGGCATCTAGAATCGAGGGACCCCCAAGAACCACCCCAGGTAGTTGTAGGAGACCCACAGGGGACGGACGCGGTGTCCTGGCACCGGTGCGAGTCCTGTACGAGTCTATGCAAACAGACGCGATTGAGATTTCAATGTTAAAGGTCCCTTGCGTGTTCGAGGCGAACACACCGATCGGTCCTTGTACGAGTCGAAGGACGCGGTTACAGATAGAGTTGCAAGGGAGTTGGACGCGGTGTGTCTAACACAGACGCGAACCATGTACGAGTCAGCGTGATAGTCGCACTTGGAAAGTAAGAGTTTTAGGGTACTTCTAGGGTAGCTACAAGCAAGTCACTTACAGGGTAAGTAGTTCTAGGGCCCACACCCACAGGAGCACCGTAGTGCTGAAGTTACCTCACCCAGGGGAGCCGGGTGCATAGGTGTTCTTTGGTGTCGGGTCGCGGCGTCGTTTTCAATGGGAGCCAGTGAAGACTTGCTGCTTCCGGCGACAGGAGAAGTGTCTGGAGGAATCCAAGCCTGGATTCAGAAGATGGAAGACCTGAAAGCAGAGGGGACAGTGTTCAAAGTCACTTGGCAGTGACTCGGGGCAAGGAAGATGGATGCCCACCGTCGTCGCAAGATTCAGGTCGTTCACGGGTGCCTTGACTCTTCAGCCACGAGGTCCAGGAGGCGTCGACGACAACCAGGAGCTGGATTCGGCGTGTCCCACGATGTCTGCAGCTTACTGCGGTATCGGCGACTCGATTGGAGCCAACAAGCCTTGGTAACAGCAAGTCTTGGGGAAAGTGTAAAAAGTCAATGGCGCAGACCAGCAAGGTCTGACGGACTCACCCAGTGAAGGTAAGTCAGGGCAGACCTGGAGCAAACAGGGGAGCCCTTTGGTTCTGTAGGAAAGCCTTCAAGGGATCCACAAGCTGGCTGGCACGGGATCGTGAAGACGCCTCGGGAGGATTTGCTCAACAGGGGCCCACGGTTACTCGGGACAGGGTAGGCCTCTGATCTTCGGAAGGATTCCTGCTGGAGGCTAGGATCACACGTGGTCCAAAGCACAAGTTCGTAGAACATTGTGAAGGGGTTGCACTCAACAATAGTGCACAGTACCCAGGGGTCGCGGTTCCTCGTCACTCTTGGGGTCCACTGGCCTCAGCTTCGCTGTGGACTCACGATGGCCTTTGAGAAGTCAGGAAATCCACTTCTTAGGCTGCAGGGACTTCGGACTCCAGCGGGAGCGGCGTAGTTTGCGACCGTCGTTTGTAGTTTTTGGTGCCTGCCAAGCAGGGGAGTCACTCCTTGACTCCAAGGGAGATTCTTCAGTCTTCCAAAGGTAGTGGAACGTCGAAGGTCTGGGATTCTTCTTCAGAGCATCGTCCAGGGGTATCTAGTTTGCAATGCACAGGTTCCCCCTCTTATACTAAAAGAAAGGGAGGGACTAGCTCTATGACCCCACCTATGGGAGGGTCAGGGGAGTGGGTGGCTACACCCACTTCCCTTTGTCCAGTTTCGCGCCAGAGCAGGGGCAGGTAGCCCCTGAGCTGGTTTGAACTGGCATATGCACAGAGGAGCCTTCTGCTCCCCCAGTGCAGGACTTCAAAGCACTCTAAGAGTGCACCCACCCAGCCCCAATACACTAAACCCTGTCTGGGAGGTGGTTACACCTCCCTGTGACAGGATGCCTATTGTTGGGCTTCCTCCACTGCGAGTTTCGGTCATCAGCAGGAGGGCAGCCCAGTGTCTGTGACTGGTGGCATCCATTTTGTGATGCCAGGGCTCTGCAGGATTCTACAGCGTTTCCACAGTAGGTACATGTCTATCCCTCTAGAAGGGTGGAATGCTACCCCCGCCGCCAGGACTGGCGGGGGGTAGTATTCCAAGATGTTTGACACCAAACACGACATGTTTTGATGCAGCCATTCCAAAGTTAGCATTTTACCGCGAGGATATAATGCACTTAAGAGTATATGGTTTAACAGCATCCACAAACAGCCCCAGAGAATGGACTCTGAGAGCTGCAGAGGGGCCCTGCTCAGGCAGAGGCACCCTCTTACATAGGAACCAAGCACCCTGCCCTCAGGATTGATAGGGCCTGCCTTAGGGGTGACTGATAGGTTTAAATGTGTGTGCAGGGGAGATATAGGAAACCTATATCTCAGTGAGGAGTGCTAGCACCACCTCACCCAGGCTGCAGTAGCAGGCCTGTGGTGTCAGATTTAGTCTGCTTCCCAGGGGTGGCATAATACATGCTTCAGCCCCTGGTAGGCCTGTGAAGTACCTATGCCCTTGGTACCTAAGGTACCATATACTAGGGACTCATAAGGTACCACAGTATCCAATCACTAGTGCACCTAGAGTGCACTCCAAGTCATTTAGAGAGAACAGAGAGGCTGGGGCCCAGATTGGCAGGGACCCAGCCAGACTATAGCCAGAAACCAGTGTAAACATCAGAAAAAAAGTGGGGGCAACATAAGAGGCAGATCCTACTCTCCTACACAACCCCCCCAAACGCAGGGACACTAAACTAACCTTGACCAGTTGAGTCTTCGTGTTCAAAGTGGAAATACCTTGAGAGTCCATCTGCATTGGCATGTTGGGTCCCAGGTCTATGTTCCACTGCATAGTCCATCCCCTGTAGGGAAATGGACCACCTCAAAAGTTTTGGGTTTTCTCCTTTCATTTGTTTAAGCCATAGGAGGGGCTTGTGGTCAGTCTGAACTATGAAGTGAGTGCCAAACAAGTATGGCCTCAGCTTCTTCAGGGCCCACACCACAGCAAAGGCCTCCCTCTCTATAGCTGACCAACGTTTCTCTCTAGGGGTCAGCCTTCTGCTAATAAAAGCTACTGGCTGGTCTTGACCTTCATCATTCAGTTGATACAGTACAGCTCCCACACCCAGCTCAGAAGCATCTGTTTGGACAATGAACTTTTTGGTGTAGTCTGGACTCTGTAAGATGGGGGCAGTGCACATGGCCTGCTTTAGGTCTTCAAATGCCTTCTGACAGCTAGCTGTCCACTGAACATTTTTTGGCATTTTCTTTGAGGTCAGATCATTCAAGGGGGTCACTATAGATCCATATCCCTTGACAAACCTCCTATAGTACCCAGTCAGGCCTAAGAAGGCTCTCACCTGTGTCTGGGTGGTTGGAGCAACCCATTCCATTATGGTTTGGATTTTGCTCTGTAAAGGCTGAACCTGGCCTCCACCTACAAGGTGGCCCAGGTACACAACCTGACTCTGCCCTATCTGGCACTTAGTGGCCTTGATAGTGAGGCCTGCTTTCTGCAGAGCCTCCAAAACATTTCTGAGGTGGACCAGGTGATCCTGCCAGGAGGAACTAAAGACAGCAATATCATCTAGATAAGCTGAGCAATAATTTTCCATCCCTGCCAGAACTTTATTCAGCAACCTCTGAAAAGTGGCAGGTGCATTTTTCAATCCAAAGGGCATCACCACAAAGTGGTAGTGCCCACTAGGGAGTCAAAAATGCTGTTTTGGCTTTTGCATCATCAGCTAATCTGATCTGCCAGTAGCCAGCTGTTAGGTCAAATGTACTTAGATACTTGGCTGAGGCCAAAGTATCAATCAGCTCATCTGCCCTTGGTATGGGATAGGCATCAGTCCTAGTGACTGCATTGAGGCCTCTGTAGTCTACACAAAACCTCATTTCTTTCTTACCACCCTGGGTATGAGGCTTGAGTACCAGGACTACTGGGCTAGCCCAAGGGCTATCTGAAGGCTCAATTACACCTAGCTCCAACATTTTCTGGACTTCAGTCCTGATACAGTCCCTGACATGGTCAGGTTGCCTGTAGATTTTACTCTTGACAGGCAGACTGTCTCCAGTGTCCACCTCATGGCTGCACCAGGTAGTCTGACTAGGGGTCAGGCTAAACATATGTCTATACTGTTGCAGAACGTGTCTGCACTCAGTTTGCTGATGGTCAGTGAGGCTGCTTGCCAAAGCAACACCATCTACTGACCCATCATCAGGGTTCTGAGAGAGAAGGTCAGGGAGAGGGTCACTCTCCTCCTCCAGGTCCTCATCAGTTGCCATGAGCAAGCCCATGTCAGCCCTGTCAACATATGGCTTTAATCTGTTGACATGGAGCACCCTCAGGGGGATCCTGGGAGTTCCAAGATTCACCAGATAGGTGACTTCTCCCTTCTGTTCAACTATTGTATGGGGGCCACTACACTTGTCCTGGAGGGCTGCTGGGGCCACGGGCTCCAACACCCACACTTTCTGTCCTGGCTGGTACACAGTCAGCACAGCCTTTTGGTCATGCCAAGCTTTTTGCAATTCTTGGCTGGCCTCCAGGTTTTTGGTTGCCTTTTTCATGTATTCGGCCATCCGGGAGCGGAGACCAAGTACATAGTCCATCACATCCTGTTTGGGGGTTTGAGAGGTAACTCCCAGCCCTCTTTAACCAAACACAATGGACCTCTTACAGGGTGCCCAAACAGAAGCTCAAATGGGCTGTAACCAACCCCCTTCTGTGGAACCTCTCTGTATGCAAACAACAGGCAGGGAAGAAAAAGGTCCCATTTCCGCCTAAGCTTCTCTGGGAGTCCTTTAATCATTCCCTTGAGGGTTTTGTTGAAGCTTTTAACCAAACCATTGCATTGTGGGTGATAGGGAGTGGTGAACTTATAAGTTACACCACACTCCTTCCACATTGCTTTCAGATATCCTGACATGAAGTTAGTACCTCTGTCAGAGATGACCTCCTTTGGGAAACCCACTCTGGAAAAAACTCCAATGAGGGCTCTTGCCACCACAGGGGCTGTGGTGGTCCTCAGGGGAATTGCTTCTGGGTACCTGGTGGCATGATCCACTACCACCAGGATAAACCTGTGCCCAGATACAGTTTGAGGGTCAAGGGGACCAACAATGTCAATCCCTACCCTTTCAAAGGGTACCCCCACCACAGGTAGTGGTATCAGGGGGCCTTTGTTGTGCCACCTGCCTTACCACTGGCTTGGCATGTGACACAGGAGCGACAAAACTCCTTTGTGTCCTCTGACATATGTGGCCAATGAAAATGTGGAACAAGCCTGTCCCAGGTCGCTACCTCGAGGAGAACAACATCCTGGACCCTTCCCAGTCCGGCTTCCGCAGCAACCACAGCACCGAAACCGCCCTCATCGCCGCCACCGATGACATCAGGACCCTGATAGACAACGGAGAAACAGCAGCCCTCATCCTCCTGGACCTATCAGCCGCCTTCGACACGGTCTGCCACCACATACTACGAACACGCCTTCACGACGCCGGGATCCAAGAGAAGGCCCTGGACTGGACCACATCCTTCCTTTCCGGCAGAACACAAAGCGTCCGCCTCGCCCCCTTCCGATCCAAGGCCACCAAGATCATCTGCGGCGTACCCCAAGGCTCCTCCCTCAGCCCAACGCTGTTCAACATCTACATGGCACCCCTCGCCCACGTCGCCCGACAGCACAACCTCAACATCATCTCCTACGCCGACGACACCCAGCTGATCCTCTCCCTCACCAAAGACCCTCACACCGCCAAAGCCCACCTCCACAAAGGAATGAATGCCGTCGCCGAATGGATGAGGACCAACCGCCTGAAGCTGAACTCGGACAAGACGGAGGTCCTCATCCTTGGTTCCAACCCTTCAGCCTGGGACGACTCCTGGTGGCCAACATCACTGGGAACAGCCCCGCCACCCACCGACCACGTACGCAACCTAGGGGTCATCCTCGACCCCACCCTCTCCATGACTAAGCAGGTCAACGCAGTTTCCTCATCCTGCTTCAACATCCTCCGAATGCTCCGCAGGATCTTCAAGTGGATCCCCACCGAAACAAGAAAAACAGTCACCCAGGCCCTCGTCACCAGCAGGCTGGACTACGGAAACGCCCTCTACGCAGGAACGACGGCTAAGCTCCTGAGACGGCTGCAACGCATCCAGAACGCCTCTGCACGTCTTATCCTCGACATCCCCCGACGCAGCCACATCACACCCCACCTGAGAGACCTGCACTGGCTCCCTGTCAACAAGAGGATAACCTTCAAGCTCCTCACCCACGCACACAAAGCACTCCACAACTCCGGACCAGCCTACCTCAACAGACGACTCAGCTTCTACACCCCCACCCGCCAGCTCCGCTCGACCAGCCTCGCCCTCGCCACAGTCCCCCGCATCCGGAAAACGACCGCCGGCGGCAGATCCTTCTCCCACCTCTCCGCCAAGACCTGGAACACCCTCCCCACCAACCTCCGACAGACCCAAGACCTACTGGCCTTCAGAAGACTCCTCAAGACCTGGCTCTTCGATCAGTAGCAGCACCACCCCCCTCTTCCCCCAGCGCCTTGAGACCCTCGCGGGTATGTAGTGCGCTTTATAAGTGACATGATTGATTGATTGATTGATTGTTTTGGCCCAAGTGACCTGCCAAAGGGATATCATGTGCTAGGGTCAAGAGGAACCCCATAAACTTCTGAGGTATTACCATCCTCCTGGTGGCTCCAGGGGCAGGATCTCTACCCTCAGAATATAGGAGTCCCTCATCCCAATAAACTTTATGGGACCCACTAGATCTCCCAGCAGCCTCAGCAGCAGCCTGCTGTCTGAGGGGTTCAAGAGAGGGGCAGCACTGTTGCTCCTTACTCAGATCTTCCCTAGAAGGGCCCCCTGCCCCCAAGAACTCAACCTGATCAGGCTCAAGTCCCTCTGGGGCAGTTCCTTCTTCAGGATCTGCTTCACCTCCCTCTGGGGGTGAATCTGTGATCTGAGACAGAGGGGAAGGCACTGCCTTTACCCTACTGCTCCTCCTCTTGGGAAGCATCTGGTCCATTGTTCCAGGATCCAGAGCTGGTTCAGTGTTATGCATTCTTGCTTGTGACCTGGTCACAGCAAATACCTCTGCAGGGATGCCCAACATCTCAGCATGAGTCCATAACTCTACTTCAGACCAGGCTGAAGTCTCTAGATCATTGCCCAATAGACATTCGACAGGGAGGTCTGCACTGACTACAACCTTCTTGAGGCCAGTTACCCCTCCCCAGGAGAAATTCACAACTGCCAGACTATGGTTGGTCCTGACATTGCTTGCATTGGTCACCTGGTACATTTCGCCCAGGATGATCTGTCCAGGGTCCACAAGATCCTCTGCCACCATGGTGACACTAGCACCTGTGTCCCTAAATGCCAAAGCCTGTTTGCCATTTATTACAGGCTGCTGTTTGTATTTGCCCAGATTACTGGGGCTTACTAGGAAGGACATATCAAGGTCTCCATCACAAATCAGCATTGCCTGAGTGGGCACTCTGACTAGGTCAGAGTCCACTTCAGAACCCAGGGTCAACCCTACTACACCCTTATTCTGAGTACCACCTCCACCAGTAGCTGAGCTAGGGGGAACAGTTGCTTTAGGGGCAGGAGTGGTGGTGGTTTGGTCTTTGGACTTGTTACAATCAGAAGTCCAGTGCCCTTTCTATTTACAGAATTTGCACCAGGGCTTCTTTTGGCCTTTTCCCTTGTTGGATTGTGACTCCCCACCAGATGCAGATTTGTGGGGCCCTTGTGAAGACTTCTGGTCTTTTGACTTATCCCCACCTTTCTCAGAGCCCTTAGGATCTTGCTTCTTGGTTCTGGGGTTTCTGCCTTACCCTGGTTCTGACCCATTTGTCTGCCTTCTTTCCCAATTCTTGGGGAGAGGTCAGATCTGAGTCCACCAGGTATTGATGCAACAACTGGTTCTGGCAATTATTAAGGATCTGTTCTCTCATCATCAGATTATACAATCCCTTGAAATCAGTAACCCTACTGCCAACCAGCCAACCCTCCAGAGCCTTGGTTGCACAATCTACAAAGTCAGTCCAGTCCTGAGTCTATGCCTTCTGGGTGTCTCTGAACTTCAACCTGTGCTGCTCAGTGGTTAAGCCAAACCCTTCTATCAGTGCACTCTTCAGGACTTCATAATTATCAGCATCCTCTTCTCTACCAGTGAGGAGCTTGTCTCTACCTTTGTCTGAAAAGGAGAGCCACAAGATTGCTGCCCACTGCTTTTGGGGGACCTGCTGTACTCTACAGGCCCTCTCCATAGCAGTTTTCCACTTGTTGATATCATCCCCACTCTGGTAGGGAGGAACAACCTTGCTCAGGTTCCTATGGTCTGGAATAGATTCTCTGCCTCTAGGGACACTGTTGCTGCCACCAAGGGGTTCTAACCCCTCTCTTCTAGAAGCTCTCTGGATCTCCAGGACTTCTCTATCCAGTGCCAACTGCTTGGTTCTGAGGGCAACTCTTGCTTCCTCATACTGCAGCAGTTTGCACATTCTGTCAGAGGAGCTCTCTCTTATGGGAAAGTATGAGTTCCTCTGCTGGACAAATTCTCTGCCAGAGTGATAAGAGTGGTCAGATTCCCTGGAAGGGGACCTATGCCTCTCATCCACTCTGTCAGTTCTCTTAGGGAGAATTCCTCTGTCCTTTTCAGGCCCCTTGGAGCCTGGCCCTTCAATCACAGAGTCTTGGTCATTCTGATTTTCATCATCTGACCCAGACACTGTAATTGACCCACCCCCTGATTCAGACCCATTAGCTCCTAGAGCCAATCTAAGATCATCTGCTGTCAGCAGATCTATCAGGTGTAGTGTGGAGGGACTCTGTCCTAGCTTCAGGTGTCTTTCAACACACATGGCTCTCAAGTCAGAGAAAGCCATGTCCTTATACTGAGGCTGAGTGGATCCACTGGTTCCACCCTTTAAGGTCATTCTAGTGTTGTGCAGTGTTGTACTACCTACACTAGTTTGTGGCCTACTGATACTAGCTTGAGCTGTAGAAAGGGTGTGCTATCCCTTGGCACACAGCTCTAAGTTCAGTAGAACTTATTGATACTAAGCTTGACTTTATATGTACCTTAAGTACCTATAGTGGTTTTCAGTTAGTAATTCAAATACAGATTTTCTGGTAAAACAATAGCAAGCTGGAATCCCACACGCTGCCCACCAATGTGAGAAGTTGGCCTGGTATATGCTGTTCACTAATTAAAGTGGACACCTTGCACCAGTACAATTCGACTCTTATGGTAGATAGGTTTAAGACAACCTTTAAAGAAAGCTATCCTAGTGGTAGCTGTGGAGAGCAGCCTTCAGGCTAAGTCTTGAAGGAATGTAAAGCAGCTTGTTTTACCACACAATCTCTTGAATCACCAAATGAAAAGACACCAAACAGGTATATATATCAAATATATATGTATTTATTAATAAACAACTCTCTACTAATCTCTTTATGAGATTAGAAGTCAGGAACATATGTACAAATCAAATCTTATCAAAATAAGTTTAGCACAATCGAATATCACAATCGTAGTTTGGCTAGACCTAGGTCTAGGGCATCTAGAATCGAGGGACCCCCAAGAACCACCCCAGGTAGTTGTAGGAGACCCACAGGGGACGGACGCGGTGTCCTGGCACCGGTGCGAGTCCTGTACGAGTCTATGCAAACAGACGCGATTGAGATTTCAATGTTAAAGGTCCCTTGCGTGTTCGAGGCGAACACACCGATCGGTCCTTGTACGAGTCGAAGGACGCGGTTACAGATAGAGTTGCAGGGGAGTTGGACGCGGTGTGTCTAACACAGACGCGAACCATGTACGAGTCAGCGCGATAGTCGCACTTGGAAAGTAAGAGTTTTAGGGCACTTCTAGGGTAGCTACAAGCAAGCCACTTACAGGGTAAGTAGTTCTAGGGCCCACACCCACAGGAGCACCGTAGTGCTGAAGTTACCTCACCCAGGGGAGCCGGGTGCATAGGTGTTCTTTGGTGTCGGGTCGCGGCGTCGTTTTCAATGGGAGCCAGTGAAGACTTGCTGCTTGCGGCGACAGGAGAAGTGTCCGGAGGAATCCAAGCCTGGATTCAGAAGATGGAAGACCTGAAAGCAGAGGGGACAGTGTTCAAAGTCACTTGGCAGTGACTCGGGGCAAGGAAGATGGATGCCCACCGTCATCGCAAGATTCAGGTCGTTCACGGGTGCCTTGACTCTTCAGCCACGAGGTCCAGGAGGCATCGACGATGACCAGGAGCTGGATTCGGCGTGTCCCACAATGTCTGCAGCTTACTGCCGTGTCGGCGACTCGATTGGAGCCAACAAGCCTTGGTAACAGCAAGTCTTGGGGAAAGTGTAAAATGTCAATGGCGCAGACCAGCAAGGTCTGAGGGACTCACCCAGCAAAGGTAAGTCAGAGCAGGCCTGGAGCAACCAGGGGAGACTTTTGGTTCTGTAGGAAACCCTTCAGGGGACCCACAAGCCGGCTGGCACGGGATCGCGAAGACGCCTCAGGAGGATTCGCTCAACAGGGGCCCACGGTCACTCGGGACGGGATAGGCATCTGATCTTTGGAGGGTTTCCTGCTGGAGGCTAGGATCACACGTGGTCCAAAGCACAAGTTCGTAGACCATTGTAAAGGGGTTGCACTTGACAATAGTGCACAGTACCCAGGGGTCGCGGTTCCTCGTCACTCTTGGGGTCCACTGGCCTCAGCTTCACTGGGGACTCACGATGGCCTTTGAGAAGTCAGGAAATCCATTTCTTGGGCTGCAGGGACTTTGGACTCCGGCGGGAGCGGTGTAGTTTGCGACCGTCGTTTGTAGTTTTTGGTGCCTGCCAAGCAGGGGAGTCACTCCTTGACTCCAAGGAAGATTCTTCAGTCTTCCAATGGTAGTGGAACGTCGAAGGTCCGGGATTCTTCTTCAGAGCGTCGTCCAGGGGTATCTAGTTTGCAATGCACAGGTTCCCCCTCTTATACTAAAAGAAAGGGAGGGACTAGCTCTATGACCCCACCTATGGGAGGGTCAGGGGAGTGGGTGGCTACACCCACTTCCCTTTGTCCAGTTTCATGCCAGAGCAGGGGCAGGTAGCCCCTGAGCTGGTTTGAACTGGCATATGCACAGAGGAGCCTTCTGCTCCCCCAGTGCAGGACTTCAAAGCACTCTAAGAGTGCACCCACCCAGCCCCAATACACTAAACCCTGTCTGGGAGGTGGTTACACCTCCCTGTGACAGGATGCCTATTGTTGGGCTTCCTCCACTGCAAGTTTCGGTCATCAGCAGGAGGGCAGCCCAGTGTCTGTGACTGGTGGCATCCATTTTGTGATGCCAGGGCTCTGCAGGATTCTACTGCATTTCCACAGTAGGTACATGTCTATCCCTCTAGAAGGGTGGAATGCTACCCCCGCCACCAGGACTGGTGGGGGGGTAGTATTCCAAGAAGTTTGACACCAAACACGACATGTTTTGATGCAGCCATTCCAAAGTTAGCATTTTACCGCGAGGATATAATGCACTTAAGAGTATATGGTTTAACCACATCCACAAACAGCCCCAGAGAATGGACTCTGAGAGCTGCAGAGGGGCCCTGCTCAGGCAGAGGCACCCTCTTACATAGGAACCGAGCACCCTGCCCTCAGGATTGATAGGGCTTGCCTTAGGGGTGACTGATAGGTTTAAATGTGTGTGCAGAGGAGATATAGGAAACCTATATCTCAGTGAGGAGTGCTAGCACCACCTCACCCAGGCTGCAGTAGCAGGACTGTGGTGTCAGATTTAGTCTGCTTCCCAGGGGTGGCATAATACATGCTTCAGCCCCTGGTAGGCCTGTGAAGTACCTATGCCCTTGGTACCTAAGGTACCATATACTAGGGACTCATAAGGTACCACAGTATCCAATCACTAGTGCACCTAGAGTGCACTCCAAGTCATTTAGAGAGAACAGAGAGGCTGGGGCCCAGATTGGCAGGGACCCAGCCAGACTATAGCCAGAAACCAGTGTAAACATCAGAAAAAAAGTGGGGGCAACATAAGAGGCAGATCCTACTCTCCTACACATGTGGTATTTGTATAGCATAAACCCAGCTGGAAGGCCGTGACGCACAGTACAGGATCGAGAGCAAAAATGCAATCAAAGAGTGATGATAGGATGGGGTTGTGCTGAGTCCTGGGGGAAGGGAGAGTGAAAGGATTTGACTATTTATTGCTTAATAATGCCCTTTTTCTAGCAAAAGCCAAAGGCCTGAAAAAAAGTACCTGTCATGGAGCTAGCATAGTAACTCACAGAGAAGGGCCTTATTGGAGTATTTAACACCAACCAACGTACTACTCCCCACAATATATCTCACATAATGTACGGGGATGGTACCAAGGAAAAGAAACAGGGAGGAAAAAATGAAGAAAAAAGTGGACTGGGAAGCACTACTGTGTTAAGACAAGAACCCTCACTCACCTTAGGGTGACATGCTTCATCATAGGGTCCCCTCTTTACGCTGGGACCACAAGGTACCCAGTGTGGGCTACAACTCCGGGTTTTTTTTTGTCATCCACGCTACAAGCTCTCTCTATTGTATAGGAGAGGGAGGGGCAGAGTGCACAAAAAAAATGTGAGTTAAAACTATCTCTTGGTGGGTGAGGACAACTTTTATTCTGGTACCCCCAAAGGATAGGATTAAAAACAAGCACTGTGAAATAGGGATATGGATATTCTCCTGTTATATATTCTGGTCGACATGTTTCTGCCTAGATAGACCGACAGGTTCATGGCATTGATCAGGACCAAAACTAATAGTCACTCTGCTTTTGATCAAAATAAAAAGGTGAAAACCATACTTTCACTGGTATGGTGCAATGACATGGCACATCCATATAGTAAGGTCCATAAGACGCTGAAAAATACAAACACAAATTCAGAACACAGTATAACATAACATTCCTCCAACTTTTACCCCACCAGTGTCCATCATCAACACTGCAAACCAAGTGTCATGCAGTTGTTAGTCAATAAACCAATTCCATCAATCCTAACCATTTCTAGCCTATAAAACTAGCTCCACCATCATCAGTCCCTTCATGACAGGTGGGAGCTATCAGGGTATACAAAGGTGGAATTAGAGGTCATATAAAGGTAATTGGAGACAGAATGCCTCTCCAGAGACTAAGCTGACTCAAAATTGCAAGGATACCCCCATTAGTGACGGCACGGTGAAGGTCCCTGACAAGTGTATCGGCATCCGTAGGGGAAGCGACTTACCTGAACGGTCTCGACCGCCGCATCTGTGAAGGATAGCAGGGGCGAGGTTCCGGAAGACCCTGCCCTATGAACATAGTAAAGCGGAAGTGACCTGCACGTCACAACAACAACCCGGAAACAAGTCACAGGGATGATGGGGGATGTAGTCACAGCCCTCGAGAACGATCGTGAAACTAAATCACTAACAGAAGAACGAAACTACTAATATATCAAAACTGAAGTATAAAGGTATGTATATCATTCAAAGGATATTCCCATTGACCAAATACTATAGTGATATGAGAAGGTCCCTTCTGTCAAAAAATGATAAATTGCACGTTTAGTGAGCTGCAAAGGCACATAAATCGTCTTTAGTGGTTGGGACCTGGCATGAGAGATATGAGTCCATAATGCAATCTCCCTAATTTATCGTAAGACTGTATATAATGTCTCTACACTATGGACTAGTACATTGTCTGAGAGACTCATGCTAGGGGCAAACCAACATCCAGAATAAAAATGGTAGGCAAGAAATATTTCTTAATGTAGGGCATATGACATATGATTGTGTGTCCCAAAGAGATGTTAACACGTGGGTATAACCGGTATAGTTTTAAATGTTGGTATGGAAGTAAAGTTTCTCAGAAGTTTTCAACCGCTGACACATAGGGACAGTATTTAATGATGCACTCACTTATAGGGAACACCAAGGGATATCATCATTAAAGTCCCTTCTTGTAGCTGCCTATTCTGAATACCCAGTGTTGTTCTCTCCTAAAAAGAATCTTGTCTAGAGGGCCCATTTGTGTGTCGTAGTTGGGTTTGTCTAATACCACCCAAGGCAGATCTTTCTCTGTGTGCCCCAACTCTAGAAAGTGTCTAGTCAGTTTAGTGTTAGATTTTTTGCACCTAATGGAACTGCAATGTTCGACAATCCTGCTCCTCACTTTACGAGTGGTCATACCCACATACATGAGGGCGCAGGGGCACTTAATCAGATATATGACACCCCACGAATTACAGTTGGTGTGTTTCATCACGAGCCATGGTGTCCTCAGCCCTAGATCTATCTGTTTTGTCTGTTGTGTAAAAGCACACACAGAACAAGACCCACAAGGGAAATGTCCCGTAATTGGGGGGCCGCCCCAGAGTGACTGTTGGGCCACTTGTCTATTCCCAATTTGTGGCCTTGTATGGACCAAAATGTCTTTCAGGTAACTGCTCCGCTTCAGAGTGAACAAAGGTTTTTCCAATACCTTGTCTCCCTTATTGAGGATGTGCAAGTTTTTATTTATAACCTTCTTGACAGTGTCCGTTAGATGACTATATGTGCTCACACAGGCTATCCTCTCTGTTTTGGTTTTAGGGTAGGACTCAAACAGGGCATCCCTGTTATTATTACCCGGCCCTTTTAGAGGACCTGCAAATTAAGTTTGTTGGGTATTGACATGTTTGTTGCTCTTCACTCAGGTTTGCAGCATGTTGTTTATATTTCGCAATTTCTGTACAATTACTCCACAGCCTGAGGAACTGACCTACGGGGAGATTGTTAAGTAATGTCCGTGGATGGAAGCTTGAATAGCTGAGTAGAGAATTGTGGGCCATTGCTTTCTGATGCAACTCAGTGTAAATCTTTCCTTCTTTTGGATATAACAGCAAGTCTAATAAGGGGAGTTGTTATTTACTTGTTTCACAAGTGAAACATAGGTTGGGGTCCAGACTGTTCAGCCAGGTCCAGAAAGTGTTCAGAGAAACCGGATCTCCTTCCCAGATGACCAAGATATCATCAATATATCTCTTCCATAATTTTAGGTTCATCTGGAAGGGATTGACTGCTGAGTAGATATGTGTAGTCTCGAAGCTGTGCATATACAAATTAGCCCTGCTTGGGGCACAAGAGCTGCCCATAGATGTCCCAGTCACTTGCCAGAATAACTGGCCTTCAAAAGTGAAAAAGTTCTCCTTCATAGCTAAGGTAGCACAATCCATGACAAACTCCGTTGGTGTCTGGTTTTATCGAGAGTACTGTCCTAGTAGATGGTTTACTGTGTGCAGTGTATCATCCTGTGGATTATTAGTGTATAATGATTCCACATCGTGTGATACCAAAAGGTGTATGTCCGGATCAAACTTGACCACATCAAGGAAGGCTAGCACATGCTTGGTGTCTTTTAGATACGAAGGCATCTCAGCTACGAGTGGTTGGAGAAAGCAGTCCACAAACTGAGAGATGGGTTCAAGTATTGAACCTATCCCAGAGACAATAAGTCTTCCCGGTGGTGGTCTCTGGGTCTTATGAATCTTGGGGAGAATATAGAAGGCTGGAGTTCTTGGATGGTTTTGAACAAGGAACTCCGCCTCCCCCTTCGTGACCAGCCTGATTCTCTCCCTCTATTCACCAAGGTCTTTATATCTCTCTGTAGTCTCAATGTCGGATCTCACTGAATAGGTTTATAATACTTAGTATCATTCAACTCTCCCAGACATTCTGTGCAGTACACCTCCGTGTCCAGAATTACAGTTGCCCTGCCTTTAACTGCAGGTTTTACAGTAATGGCTGCGTTACAACTAAGTTCCTTGAGGCATCTTTTCTCTTCTCCAGTCACGTTAAAAAAAGGTTGTTTAGCTCGATTCTTGTATGTCTCAAAATCCTTCATGAAAGCTTTTTCAAAAGTAGCCCCTTCTGATGGAACTTAGTGGAGAGAAGGGAGAAAATTAGGTTAGTTCCTCAAACCTGTATTTTTAGTAGTTTCAATTCCATCATTGTCTGATCTGTCAAAGTACCAAGACAGTCTTACTTTGCGGAAGAATTCTGCCAGTTCCTTGTGTATCATAAATTCATCGCCCAATTTTGTGGCAACAAATCCCAAGCCTTTATTTAAGACCCTGGTTTCCAGAGGATTAAGCACCTTGCTACTCAAATTTACAACTAGATCGTCTGGTCGCTTGTGGATGCCATCAGGTCTCGTGTCATACTCCTGGTGACTCGTTGTTCCAAGGCTGGATCCCATGTCACATGTGATTGTTGTTGGTTCGTTGTCAGGTGGCCTTTGTTGCCTCTTCTCCGGCCTCTTCTTCCCCGGTCCTGCCCAAAAAAAGGCTGATATCCCAGGCCACCAAAGGGGACCGTATGAAAGGGTTGTGGTGGAAATGCCCATGGTTGAGGGGGCCGCCATGCTGTCTGGTGTAGAAATAACTGTGGCGTCCCTCGTCCTCTTCCTGTTCGCATCATGTTTCTGAATGAACTGAATCAGAGTCATTGGAGTCAATCCACTCACCTGAGTTGGACGTCCATTCATCAGTTTCATGGCGCCAACCCCTATCTCCTCTCCGATTCTTCTTCTTAGTTTTTGGGTCTGGTAACCATCTGCCGTACACAGATATTCTTTCTCAAGGGAGAACCTGTCCAGGTCTTTCTTCAATTTGTTAATTTTGTATTTGACCAACTCTTCTTTAGTTTCATTCAGATTTCTGGTTATCTCTTCCAGTTTCTTCTTATAGACTGTAATCTGGATGGAAAATTCAGTTGGTACTCTAAGGTTTGAATCTCCACTATCAGAGTCTCCGCTGTTTCCTTAGCTGTGTTAATCAATAATATTAACCAGTCTCCGGTACACCTCCATGCTATTTTGGACCAATTGGTTGTGAAGACTTTATTGTCCAAGAAATGTTTAGGGGCATTAGATACAATCAACCCTTTTTTTTTTTTCTTCTTTTACGAAGTTTTATATAGCGCAAACTTGACCCGAAGGTATCGGGTATCAGAGCACTTTACGTAGCACCAGTTTCGTTACATGAGGACACATTCTTTTTTGTTAGGCACGGGGAGATTAAGTGATTTGCCCAGAATCACAGGATGTTCAGCGTCATTGCCGAGACTCGAACCCAGTTCCCCAGATTTGAGGTCAACCGCCCTAGCCGTTAGGCCAACTCCTCACCTTAGGCAGTGTTGCCCCTTAGGTATTCAGTAAGTATTGCTGCATGTAAGATTGTTCTGACATGCTGTTTCTTCAGGTTGTTCAGTTTCGTCCATTCCTCTGTCTGTGAAAATGTTTGAGAGATATGTGTATCTAACATGCTGGGTGTTTGTAGAATTGCCTGGACCATATCCTCATCAAAGGCCGGACCCGTGTTGTCAGCCATGTTGTATAAGAGAGTTCGCACCCCCAGTAATCACAAAGTGTATATAAAGAAGAAACAACAGATACGCTATGGCTAAAATAAATAGAAATTAAAATAAATGACCCACAGCTAAATAGGCTGTACTAAGTAGTATCTCACAGAGAAGGGCCTTATTGGAGTATTTAACACCAGCCAACGTACTACTCCCCACAATCTATCTCACATAAGGTACGGGGATGGTACCAAGGCAAAGAAACAAGGAGGAAAAAATGAAGAAAAAAGTAGACTGGGAAGCACTACTGTGTTAGGACGAGAACCCTCAGTCTTAACACAGTAGTTCTTCCCAGTTCACCTTTTTCCTCATTTTTCCTACTTGTTTCTTTTCTCCATGGTACCATCCCCGTACCTTATGTGAGATAGATGGAGTTAGCATAGCCAAGTCTTCACTTATAATATTAACAATATTTTCTCCTATAACTCAAAACTGGGTTATTCAAAAATGGTTCAATTGATATAAAACACATATTTTAAAGAAGGTATGGGCAGGTGCCCGTTCTAAAAGAAAGATTGAAATTGGGATTCCGTCCTGCGAGATATTGGGTCAGATTTGCAATGGACAATCTTCTAAAAAAAAAAGCGGGGTACGGGAAAGCACAGGATTAGAGAATGCATAAAATGCATTGAGTACCAAAAACTGGAAATTTAAACCTCTGTCCTATTTTAGTTACATTTATAACATGCAATGTGTGAGTATAACTCCATCTAGAAAGGGCTGCAATGAATTGGAGGGTTTGGACATGCAAATAAAATATCATTAGTGTAAGCTGATATTTTAGGTTCTGAATCATTCCATTGGATACCCTGAAGGGGGTATTACTCTCAAGCATACTTAAAAGGGTTCTAAGCATCACACAAACAATAAAGAAGAGAGGGAGAAGCTCTGTTTAGTCCCATGAGATAAATTGAAATAAAAAGAAAAACAATTGCTTACGGAACCATGGGCTCTCGGAGAAGAATATGATAATTTACCAAATGAGACGAAACAACAGCCTAAACCAAACCATTTGAATGTCTTGCATATATACTGCCAAATATTGTGATTAAAGGAATTTCAGTATCAATGGACAGAGTCACTACTGGAATTTCAGTATTGAGGCAAGTGAAATACCATGCTGCATGTCTCCCCTTAATAAACCACAATAAGTCCGTTTAAAAAAAAAAAACTTAAACTAAATAAATTAATATAAATTAAATGAATAAAATAACTTCAACAAGTTTTTATAAGTTAAACAATGTAAAAAAGCTTTTCATTTTATTTTGCATAAAGATTCTAAAAGTGTGGCTACTAGTTTTGCATATATTTTTTAATCATTATTGTTGGTTAGATAGGCCTAGAGTTTTTAGAGAACTCTCAAACTGTAGCTTCTTTGGGGTCTTACCTTGATGAAAGTATCCCGAAAATGTAACTCAGTACTTGAAGAGTGAATAATGAGTTACACACATCCAATTGTTAGGGGGCAAAAAAAGATGCAAAATAAGAGATAAGCTCAATTGATATCCAATCTGACCTTGGCATTTTAGCTTTTGCTTTTTTAAGGTTTTGATTACTTGCAAAACTTCCTGTAAAGAGACCTTCATGATCAATATCTTGTAAAACATATGTGGGAATACCTAAGAAAAATGTATCAAATCCTTGAGATAAAGAATTTACATCATCTGTATATAAGTGTTTATATAACTTTTTTAGAAAAGGAGGAAAATCAATATTACAAATACCAATAGAATTATCATGGTTATTGATAATATTACCAATAAATTTGTGTTCACTTATAACCTTTGAGTAACTGGCTAACATGTTACCCAATGTATTTTGTCCATCATGAACTTCGGTTTAACACATAGTGGGGCATTGCAAGCATCTATAGTAGCAAATTCATTCAACTCAATGTTAGTTTTGATAAGATCTGTTAGCATCATATTTGATTTTAAAGTAATATATTTTCAAATGCTTTAATATTATTAACCCTTTCACTGCTACCCCCCTGCCCCCGTGCTAAGCAGCTTTTTGGGGGGTATTTGGGGTTGTTCGCACTTAGATCCATGCCAAATTTGGTTCCTTTATTTCCAACATCCTGCAGATTCTAAAGGTTCCCAGAGTTTGTGGATTTCTCTGGAGGGGACTGAGAAAATAGCCAGCATGTAAGTTTAATTTTAAGTTTTTGGGGAAAATAGGAAAAAAGTGCTCTGGATTAAAGTGCCTGTTTTTTCCATCAAAATAGCACCAATGAACACGATGGGCTAAAGTCACATCTTCTCAGTTTTCAGGAACATGCAGAGCTGAATCAAAAAACCTAATTTGTTACTCAAGTTTTGGTATTTTTCAACGAGGTAGCCCATTTTTTCTATTTTTTGTGCGCACAATCTACTTACAGTATGTGGTGCATACCAGTATGAAACCTAAGGGTGATCAAATTCAACAAGGGGTCATAGGTGTAGATCCTTCAAGGTTTTCTCAAAGAAATTAACTGTTGAAATAAAGAAATATTGAAAACGAGTAAGAAAAAACATCCATTTGTGATAATGTTTTCATCTGTAACTTTTTGTCACAATGGCTGATTTGCAAAAGCAATGTACCATTATATTTGCTGGTACATTTTGGTTGTGGGGCTGGATAGGGTTTCTAGGTTCTCCAAGTTCCTGAAGTTGCAAGAGCCAACAACTGAGCTGCACCGTACAATGGTTTTTCATTGTGTACTGAGTATAGACCAATTCATGTGATGAAATATGTAGACTGAAAAATAGGCATCAAAGTCACCTATGTATTTTTTAAATGGGCACAAGGTGGTTTAAGCAAATTTTGTTATTTTCATAGTAAAAAAACAGCAGCTGCATGGGTGTGTTACAGAGAATAAATAGAGCACTGAAAATCATTTTAAAAATAAGTCAAGCTAGTAAATTAAATTGACCAGCAAGCAAGAATATACACTGACTAGGACGAAATGGATTTAAAAAAGTAATAGATAGGTCTAAAAAGACCAGCTAGCAAGTACATGTAATACATAGGTTAAAATTGACAGCTATAGAAGTAATGACAAGCCAGCAAATACATACAATAAAAAGGTGAAAGATCTCAATGGGCACAAGATATGGAGTTTAGGAGCAGTGGTTATTTCTACATGTCTGAATTTGTAGGTATCCATATAAACATATGATTTAGAAGGTATTTTTCAAAATGTCTAATTTCTTACATGCTGGCTTACATTTGGAAGGCACAAATGCAGAGAAATCTAATTGGAAATAATAAATAGCCTACTAGTCTATGCTTCCACATGTCTTCTGATAAAAATGGTACCTTACTTGTGTGTGGAGGACTAGTGACTGTGACAGGCAACAGCCAAAAACCCAACATGTATACATCACATTTTTCCACTCAAAACTGACACATTTTTTGCAAATTGGGTAGCAGTGGATTTTGGACCCTAGCTCAGCTGGCACCTAAGGACCCCTAGCAAACCTGTACATTTTTTTAAATTAGACACCTAGGAGAATCCAGGATGGGGTGAACTGTGTGGCTCTTGCAAGGTTGTTTTACCCAGAACCCCTCCAAATCTCAAACTTTGATTAAAAACACACATTTCCCTCACATTTCTGTGATGGAAAGTTCCGGAAAATGCGGAAATCCACAAAACCTCTTCCACCCATCATTCCTCTAAGTCGTCTGAGAAAAACTGTACCTCACTTGTGTGGATAGGCTTGTGCCCACGACAGGAAATGGCCCGAAATGCAACATGGATACATCACATTTTTCCACTCAAAACTGACCTGTTTTTTGCAAAGTGGGTAGCTGTGGATTTTGGGCCCTAGCTTAGCTGGCACCTAGGAAAACCTAGCAAACCTCTGCATTCTTTTAAATATGACAAACTGGGGGATTCCAAAATGGGGTGACTTGAATGGCTCTCACCAGTTTGTTTTACTCAGAATCCCTTGCAAACCTCAAATTTTAACTAAAAAACATATTTTCCTCATATTTCTCTAATGGAAAGTTCTGGAATCTGTGAGAATCCCCAAAAAAACCTTCTACCTAGTATTCCCTTAGTCATCTGATAAAAATGGTACCTCACTTTGGTGAATTGGCCTAGTGACCGTGACAGGAAACAGCCCAAAATGCAACATGGATACATCGCATTTTTCCACCCAAAACTGATCCGTTCTTTGCAAAGTGGATAGTTGTGGATTTTGAGCCCTAGCTCAGCCGGCACCTAGGGAAACCTAGCAAACCTGTACATTTTATAATATTTGACACATAGGATATTCCAGGATGGGGTGACTTGCATGACTCTCATCTCTTTTGTGTGGTCTGTCTAGCCTAGATACAGTGAACGCTGCGGGCACTGCTGTAGCAAAATCAGGAGTGGATGCAGCACCTGCCCAAGTTTCATTTAAAAACAGCAGATCAATGTTTTTGACTGATGATAAAGTCTGCCAGTTCTTATTTATGTTTGGCCTATAACGCATTAACCTGTAAGCTTTGACTGGACTAGAATATTAACACAGATGATCCTACCACAAATGTGGTTTTACAGACCATTCATGTTTTGGGCACTGGTAGATGGCTAATTAGCTGGTTCACCCAAGGATCTGGTGAGCATACACTGGTTCCTCTTGCCAGTCTGCAGGATAAATAGAAAGCAGATCATCAATCAGGAATGAAACAGAGTAAAGTCCTACCCCGGCCATAACTGTGTCAAAAAATGCCAGATTCAAACTCATCAGTTCTTTGTCTTACACAGTATTTACCTTACCCCCGGCAAAACAAATGAACTCTTCCCTTGTGCAGGCTCCTTCTGTACTGTAAACACCTGGATGCAGATGTTACACATAACATAGTCATGTCCCTCTATTGTGCACTGTTAGTCAGAGGTTATGACTTACCTTAGTCAAATCACTCGGTGTTGCACACTACATAGCTTGGAGGCTTGTTCCCTGGGGTTGTTTAAGGCCACAAAGAGGAACAGGCTCACAGCTTGTTTCCTAGACCTGGCCCTAATGCTAATGAATCTCATGATTACCTGCCACTGGAAAGTGAGAATGCCCCCCAGGCCTCAATGTGGTTCCAGTCCGTGGTGGCATGGGCAGAAGCTTAGTGCAAAGTGGTTAAATTGGAGGAGGTCAGTGGACAGAGGAAGCACCTTCTTCCGCTGGGATAAGATGGTGATGAAGTTATGGACCAGCATCAGGGACGACACCCAAGGCGTGCCCTTACTTGCAACAAAACCACACTTCATATACATGTGGCTGTGAAGAAATTAACAGTAATAGCCCAATTAGTTACATACATACACTTTCTTATGCATGCCGCAATGAGATTCATAGTTGGACTATTCATTATACCTTCTACAATGGCTTCCTACTTAGGGCCTCATTACTATGTCGGTCGGAAAGGCTCCTAATGGCATTCGGATTTTCCTAACCCGAGTCGGAAGCCATGTTTCCGACCGACTCAGAAACATTTCTGACCGACCAGTTACGATGGAAGGTAACCGTTCTGTCTGTCCGACTCTGTTCCGACCGGCACTCGGAGACTCAGAGTCAGTCCGAGCCGAATCGTACAGCTCTATGGACTGCGTTTCCAACCTACGTATTACGATGTCGGATTCGGACAGCCTTTCTTAATCAGTTTGTCCGACACGAAAATGCTGTCGGAAACTCACTTTGGGGGCCTGTAGCAGGCCCCCCTTCACCCAGAGGCCTCCAGTTGGGGCCCGTGGAGGTACCCATGGGACCCCTCTTTACAACCATGCACAGTGTGGCAGGCACCATGGATTGCCTGTGATGGGGTGCAAGGTTTTCCGCAACCACCCCTTTTTTCAATGGGAGCCTGTGTTGTCAGTCGGAACATAGGCTCCCATTGAAGTCAATGGGAGTCCAAGCGAACGGTGTTCGGAACCATCATAATTGGTTGGTCGGACTCCCCAAACCCGAGTCGGTCAGAACCGAATCCAACAAGGAGTCGGTTGGAATGCTTTCCGACCGACATCGTAATGAGGCCCTTAGCTAGGATCGTTGGACAAAGTGTAACCACTGAACAAATATTGCTTCCTATTATACTGTTGCCCCAAACAAGATCCTAGACTTAGAGTATCCTGTATGTCCTCCTAGGCTGAACAAACACGCTCCCAGGCATAGACACTGTGGTCACACTTTAATTATGAAGCCGCCTACCAGACTAGAAAATTGGCAACAGCATTTTTTACATAAGCTGTATAACTGTTCAACTGTTTAAACTGCGTTCTGCTTTAACTATGTGATCCATGTAATGTCCTGGCAATGGAAACCTGTTTCTGCAATAGGTTATGGAAAAACCCAATAAAATGATTTTCAAAAAAACAAATTGGGAAATGTGAAAAATACAATTTCCTTACTTTCCAGACAAAAAAGAAAAAAAACAACATAGAGGATTTTACAATTAAACTCATTTATGTTTAGGTTGAGAACGAGTTATCTGTAAGGTCTCATGATGTTTTAAGTATGGGAGCATATTCTGTGAGAGTTCCCGATTACTGGCTTATTTATTATTTGGAGTGTTTCCCACTTTTACTACCCCAACAAACTTGCATATTTTTGTCTTCTAGGTGATAGTATGTTTTTAAAAATTTTATTTAGTATTTCTAACGCGCACAGATACTGCAAGAGTGTCCCGGCGCGAACCTTGAGAGAGTGAAGAAGCGCCCAGAGCCAAGATTAGGGGAATAGATGAGTTTTCAGCTTCTTCTTAAAGAGAATCGGGTCCTGAATGCCCCGAAGCACAAAGGGCAGATCGTTCCAGGCCAAAGCGGCCTTCACAGCTAGAGAGCTGCCGCCTGACCTTTGCAAGCAGAAACGCAGGATTTGGGCCAGGAGTTGAGTAGAGGAACGCAGATCTCTTGCAGGGGTGCAAAAGGAAAACTGTTTCTGAAGATAGTCAGGCCCAGTGGCATAAAGAGCACGGTGGGCGATAACAAGGTTCTTAAATCTGACCCTCTCTGCCAATGCAACCAGTGTAAAGCGCGAAGGTGTTGTCTCACGATACATCTGGCGGAAACGTTCGCGAGCAGCCTGGCCGTCGCGTTCTGCACCTCTTGCAATTTATTTAATAGGTAGCTTGGAATGCCAGCATATAAAGCGTTGGCATAATCTAGCCGAGAAAGAATAAGGGCTCGAATCACTGACTCCTTAGCCGCCTGGGGAAGAAGGGGAAGAAACTTCCTGAGGGACTTTAAGAGACAGAAGCAAGTCCCTGCCAGCTTCTTGACCTGGGTTGAGAATCGAAGATTCTCCTCGAACCAGACCCTAAGTTCTTAACTGGGTTCCCTGAGGAGGAAGGCAATGCAGAGTCGGAGGGCCAGAGTGATTCCCTAAACCAGGCGGGAAAGTTGCCGAATAAGAGAATTTCCGATTTCTCCACATTGCATTTCAATTCGGCCCCCGCCAGCCAACGGAAAACTGTGGACAAGCAGTGTTTGGCGGCCGAAGTAGAGACTTTGTTTTTCCTCCAAGTGAACAGGAGCTGTGTGTCGTCGGCATAAGCGATTATCTTCGCTCCCAAGTCCTCCACCAACTGAACCTGAGGGGTGACGTAAATATTAAAAAGAAGAGGACTCAGAGAAGAGCCTTGTGGGACCCCTGTGGTCACTTTCTTCGGTGATGAGGAAAATGGTGGGAGCTATACCTCCTGTGTCCGATCCTCCAAAAAGGATTGGAGCCAGCCCCAGGCGCTGCCAGATACACCTATCTCCGACAGTCGGGAGAGCAGCAGAGCGTGGGGAACCGTGTCAAATGCAGCTGAGAGGTCTAGCAACACCAAAGCGGCCCTCCCGCCGGCATCCAGGCAGTCTCTGATGGCTTCAGCGATTTCCACCAGGGCCGATTCCGTGCTAAATGAGGCCCTAAAGCCCGACTGAGCCAGGTGGAGAAGGCCTGAGCTTTCAACGTAGTCAGTCAGCTGTCTAGTGACCACTTTCTCACAAACCTTGACCATACTGGGCAAAAGGAAGATCGGTCTGTAATTCGACGGGCATAGCGGATTAAATGAAGGTTTTTTCAAAAGAGGGATGATCTTGGCCTGCTTCCACGATGCCGGGACAAGAGCTTCAGAGAAGGACATGGTAATAAGTCTGTTGACTTCAGGATTAACCGTCTCCGCCACGTCAGCCAGAAGACTAGCTGCGCACGGATCCGAAGGGGATCCTGATTTCAGGCCCTTTAATATTTTTAGGGAACTGGGAATGTCTATGGGGGTGAACGCGGCCAGCGAATGAGAGGAAGGGGCCAATGGGGTGCCTCCAGCCAGGAGGACATCCTGGACTTTATTAGTGGTGGAAAAGGACACCTGTATAGTGCGGATTTTCTCCATAAAGAAAATGGAGAGATCTTCACACCACACGTCCGAGGATGGGATCGTACTAGCTTGAGCTTTTGGGGCCAGGAAACTTTGAACTATAGAAAAGATTTCCTAAGAGTTATTCTTGGCTGCGTCAATTCTATTCCCATAGTAATGGCTTTTAGCCTGTGCAATAGCCGTATAATAGGCTTTATGTTTAATTCTCAGCGTGAGTTTATCCTCGAGATGGTAACCCTTGCGCCATTTCCTCTCAAGTTTCTTACACTCCTGTTCCTGTCACTGTTCAAATTTTTTCTATTTGAATGCCTTCTTTGCTTTTTCTTGCAAATGCTCTGAAGCCAGGACTTTAAGTGGGCCATGTCCCTCCAGCTCTCAGAACCAGTAGTAATCAATCATGGACACTGAATGATGAGCCAACACAACAAGCCTCGAAGAAAGACTTGGATTGGTGCATGATAGCGGAGAAGGTGGTATATGAAAGTAGGGGCTGCCCGAGAAAATGGGAGCAGATATGGGGCAGGTAGAACTTATACTGGGGAGGCATATGTACCACCCCGTGCTGGGAGCCCGTAATCACACCAACCAGTAGTGGATAGTTATACTGTGAGAGTACCAAGAAACTAAAAACCAACAGTAACGGATCTAAATGTGGTGTTTATTAGATTTCCGAATGTCACTCATACAATGCTATACGCTTTAACACAATCTGTGATATTCCTTTTTACGTCATCAATAAAAAGAGTTTTAAAAAAAATGGACACTGAAACAGGTTCCAATAGGGCCCAAATTCATATCCTTAACTTAAATGTAAAAACCGTTAAGGTAATACACGTCCGTGATTTACCGCCTGTTTCATGGGTTTAATTTAATTTTGCATTCAACAGTGCTTGCTATTTCCAGGATGTTGTGCTTCTGTATTTTCTTTTGTATAGCTTATTACTCTTTCACAGAGCATCCTTAGAACTGAGTCGAGTCCAGATATTTATAACGGGCCACGATTGAGATCTCTCTTGTTGATGGTGGAAGCAGTGAGAGTTTCTCACAGGGTCTGTGAGTGGGTCAAGAAGGCGAGCAGAATACATGGTCATCCAATCCTTAGCTTCTTTGCAGGGCACACAGACCAATGGTCACATATTCCATTTGCAACTGTGTTTCTGTGAAAATATGTGTGAACGAGGTTCACAGTTATCAAAATATTGGCAGAGTAAAAGAAAATGCTGTGCTTACAGGTTGATGGGTGTGTTAGATTTGGTGAAGTGAAGGGAAGGAGATGCGAGGACACATTCAGGAGAGAGAAAAAAAAGGGTGCTGAAGAGGAAAAAGATGAGGTGTAGGATATGCTGATGGACGTGGTGTGGAGAAAATGAGGGTGTAAAATGTTTAACAGAGTGAACATAGGAGGAGTGATAGAGAGATTCTTAAGACCACCACCCCTTCCTTAGGCCTCAGTAATGTTTATTTCACAGTCTCACAATTTCATATTTGAAACATTTTCAATATTTTTTGCAACAAAATCATTGTTGTTACTCATTTATCCTAAACAGTTAACACCTATTGATAAAGCCAATAGCCCAGGCTGATTTTTGGTGTATATCTATTGTGTTATATAGCTGGATGCAAAAACAGTAAGCTGAGAGAAAAAGCAGAATATCAGTGGGGTGGCACACTATGGGAATCACAGATTTCTTTCACATTTTAAGCTCCATCCCTAATAACATAGGACATGCCCCTTTTAGGGAACCCCCACTTTTTTCATCTCACTTAAAGCCTTGTTTGAAGCCATGTCTCACTAGTAACATGACAGCGTATTGTATGCAACTGCATACCTTGCTTAGCTTTTCCTCACATGCGACCCTCAACAATTGTAACACTTGTGTAAAAATGTTCACAAGTTTCATATTACCGTAACCCTTGCACTGAACTATGGGAACATGTGTGTTTTCACATTTCTTTTTATGGTCTGGCTTGACAGTGCAAATGTAGCAAGACAATTATGTGAGAAACACCATGAGAGGGGGTTTAGCTCCACTCACATGTTTTGATTGGGCAGAATTTCTGTGCTTCCACAAACACAGGGGCTCCACGCGGGATGCCCCTATGTTTAGGAGCGGTCTGGCGGCGGTCGCGGAGTGGATGACCGCCAACTGCCTCCAGCTTAATGCTAATAAATCGGAGGTGTTGTTGGTAGGTAAAAACATCAAGCTGTGGAGCGAGAAATGGTGGCCTAACACCCTGGGGAGCGCACCCACCCCAAAGTCGGTGGTGAAAAACCTAGGGGTTTGGATGGACTCAACCCTTAGTCTTCAGGATCACACTAAGAAGATTACAGGCATGTGCTTTGGCCTTCTACGGGGTCTGAAACCCCTTCTGGGCTTTTTTGACCCGTCCACCAGACAACTGATTGTTCAGGCGGCCATACTGTCTAGGCTTGACTACGCTAATTCACTTTTTGGGGGGTTGAATAAAGCTGAGGTCTTGCGCCTACAAAGGGTCCAAAATGCAGCTGCCAGAGCCCTGTTGGGTCTCCCGCGTAGACGCCACATCTCGGGGGTAATCCGTCGATTACACTGGCTGCCTGTGGCCAAGCGCATAGAATTTAAAGCCCTCTCCATGGCCTTCAAAATCTTAAAGTTCTCCTCTCCTTGTATTCTGTCCGACGTGGTGGTACCTTACACTCCCTTGCGCTCTCTGCGCTCTATGGGGTCTTGCTTGGCTCTGGTCCCGGGGGCAAAACATCTACGTGCCGGGGGACGATCTTTCGCTATCTAGCGGCCAAGCTTTGGAATTCTCTCCCCCTGCATATTCGCAGTCTGGATAACTACTTGACGTTCAGGAAGGCTATAAAAACTCATCTCTTCCCCGCGGATTAGGCTTGAGTCTCTTGTTGTCTGCCAGTAGTAAGCGCCGGGACGCCTCTTTGCTGAGGCAGCTGTTGCGCTATACAAATCGGACTAACATAACATAACATAACAAACACAGGGGCTTATTTACCATCCCTGTGCGCCACCAGAACGTCACTTTTTCTGACATTCCGGTGCCGCACAGGGCTTAGTCATATCTACAGTGCAGCATAAGTCCACTCTGCTTGGCTTTCCATGGCCTTGTAGATATGGAGTGAGGCAACGCAGAGCAAGTTGCTGTGTTGCCTCACACTGCATCGCGTCGGCATTGCAGTGGGTGTTCCCACGCAATGGCCAAAGGTTTTTACACATCCCAAATTTAAAACATGCCATAAGTCTGAGAATGTGTTAAAACCGTGCACCTCCCCAGGGGTGGCGTAACGATGAAAAATTATTTCTCTTAATTTTTTCCTCTTTCCTTGTGTGTTGCCAATAATTTTTCTCCAATGATTGTTTTTGTGCAGGAAGGTGTCCTTTCCTGCACAAAAACAATCATGCCAACAACACAGACATGGTGCGCGGCTGCTAATTGTGTAGCGGCTGAATGGACAGGAATGCACCATATCTTGTAAATACGGTGCATTCCTGACGTTTTTCAATTGGCTTGGGACAGTGCAGCAAAATGACTTGCTGCGCTGCCCTATGCCTATTCCTTGTAAGTAAGTCCCAAAGTATCTTGCCCCCACACAACTGTGATTATTTTGTTTATTTATCCAGCAGTTCAAACTTAAACTTTAATGGGCACACACATGACATTGTAATGCTATTAAAGTTACTTGAAAAACTAGATAATTAACGTTATTTTTCTCTGGCAGCAGCACAGATGGCAGGAGGGCAGTAATTAACCTGCATGAATGTTTAGCTCTGCCTTGACAGTGTAACTGTCACCTGACTTTTCAACCTACACCAATATAATTCTACAGTTCTTTGCTTCCACAGAAATACATAGCCATTCCCATGCAATGTACTTATAAGGCTTCATATTACCATACAACACTCCATTAAAGCCAGACCTATTGGCATGCTTGTTAGAATTGCGCGTGCTTTTCGTAGAACACGATGATGTGACTACTCATACCTCCAGGTATGAACAGCCAAGGAAAAAACTAAACTTAAAAAAAATCATTTAAAGTAAAGGAAATTAAAGATGAGTGTTAAGAAAGATGCAGCTTCCCTTTCACTATTGCGCTCTCATGTTTCACTGATATTACATTAGTTTATTTTCGTGAAACAAATGTAGATAAGAAATCAAATACGTTAGAAGATTGCCGACCTATTTTCGGTGTTATCTGAGTTTTTCTGCGAGAGCAGTGGGCTGCCAAAACCCATCAACAACACATTGCAATCATCGCAGGAATGTAGGCAAAACTGCACGAGTTGTTCATCGGGCGCTTCGTCCTACCCAACAAGCATTCTTGAAATCTCTCTCAGTCCCATGTTTATGCGTGCATTCAGTGATCACCCAGGATGTCACTCAGACTGGAATGTGGATTCAAGCGACCTACTTTAACAGCAAAGGTCAGATGTGTTATCTATCAAGAAGAGGGGGAAATAATGAGCTGTCTTGGCACACCAGCCTTTTCGCTTCCGAATAGGCTCCTAAATCATGGCCCGGGAGCTTTGACTGGAAATCACTCTGGCCTGCCTACTAGAAAGGGCAAGGTCTGAAATATTATGAGATATTTTAGCTCTGCTTTATAGGAGAGCTTTACATACCCCACGCCCTTCTAAATGTGCAGATCTCCTTTTCATCCCATGATGCCCGGGTAAGGCGCACTTCCTGCGCCCGTCTCTGGACTACTACAACTCGTCAACGGACCCCGAGACATATTGAGAGGTGTAACCAGGTTCTAAAGGTTTCATCATGTGTGAGGTCGAGTCCCAGCTTAGATTTAATCAACAAAATTGCAAGCCATTCATGAAATTCCAGCTGTGCTGACTTTATTGTCCTGAGGCGTCCTGGTAATGGAGTTATACTCTGCCTAATACATTTTCCAGACATTTCTTCCAAATCAGAGAGAGCCCCTTGCCCTCCGTCTCCGAGCTTGAATTCCTAAAACAAATGTTTCATGAAGGATAAGAACGGCGCAAAGGGCACGGTATACCGAGCAAGTCTTCAACGAAGAGCATGCTAATGCCTCAAGTAATTTGAGGAGGCCGGTAAGCATAGTTACTACTCGGTTGACCAGTCAGCCGAAAACTAAAGAGCATCTCTGGAAGATCAATAATCACAATAAAGAAAGTAATGTAAAGTATTGATGTCAGGCAATATAAAGTGCAATTCAATTTTATACGCTCCATCAGATTCCACAGAAAAAGAAGCCTGGAGTCCTCACAAACCTCAAATATGGTACATTATATTATTTATAGCAAAGCACCATCTCTGCAGCGAGCTAAGCCACGCAGTGCAATGCTCTGTGTTTTGATATACATGCTAAGCAGCCTCACACAACACTTTTGCCCTCAATCCTTTAGGAAATGGTTGGGCAAAAGTTGCTAAAAGGAGCACATCTATTTCACTTTATCGATGTTGCGAAATCACCTGACATCTCAGTACACTTCACACATTTGCTAGAGATTGGGTAATCTATTTTTATTGTTGAAAACAAGTGCCTGGTTATAATACGCATTGTGTTCTAAGGTTTATTCAGTAGTTTTCCCCCTCACCAGGGTCATATCCTGTGATACAAAATACCAGGGCAGGGACCCAGCAGGCTTTATCTTCCATGTTGTGGTAATGAGAAAATGACCAACATGCCGGCCACCACCAATATGATCTCTACTCCTCTATGACTTCTTTGTCAGGGTCCAGATCCACAACTGGGCACCTGTACTTCTCATGAAGACCCATTGTTAGACCTGGCATCTTTTGACGTGTTTCCCCTGTCTTTTTGCTTTCTGGCCTCCTGTTTTAATGGTATTTTGGACTTCCTCTGCACACTTTCTCACTGCTGTTCAGTGTTAAAGTGAAAGTGCTCTTACTGTAAATTGTGTTTATGGATTGGTGTTTCCATAATTAGCTTATTTGATTTACTACTTGGTCCCTAGTACAGTGCACTGTGTGTTCCCAGGGCCTGGAAATCAAATGCTACTAGTGGGCCTGCAGCACTGATTGTGCCACCCACACAAGTAGCCTTTCAAAGGTACCTCTGACCTGCCAAATCAGTGTCTCCACACAGTGTTTACTGCCATGTCGACCTGGCAAGTGCACCCACTTACCAGGCCCTAACCTTCCCTTTTCGTACATGTAAGACACCCCTCAGGTAGGCCCAAGGTACCCCGAGGCAGTGTATGTGAAAGGTAGGACATGTACTGGTGTGTGTGACATGTCCTGATAGTGAAATACTGTACATTGTGTTTTTTCCCTATTGCAAGGCTATCTGTCCCATAGAGTAACATGGGCGTTTATTTGTAACATCTTACAAGTATAACTTTCCAATGGGACAAGATAGTGAAATGGAGTTTAGGCTCTCTACATTCAGAATTTAATAACCCATCTTTTAGTAAAGATGGTTTTTAAATTCTGTGTTTGAAAATGCCACTTTTAGAAAGTACAAATGTTCTTGTTTGGCCACCCTATGTGCCTTTGCAGGCTTGTGCATTGACTGTCTGATTTTTAGTGACAGGGGCTGCAGATGTGCATTTACTGTAGACAGCCAGTGGGGGGGGGGGTTGAGGTGTGTCCTGCCTCTCCTGGATGACTCAGGGCTGAGCTGAATAGACCTGGGCTGCATTTAGAGTAGTGGGAGGAGATTTACTTGCACCTAAATAGGCTGTGTCTCCTGTACACAATGCTGTCTCCACCTCCTGCCATGAAGCTGGACCAGAGAGGATAGAACTGGTTTGGGCTGAGGTGAGAGACTTTCTGCCACAAGAGAACACAGGAAAATGTGGTATAAATATTGGATCCCAGACCCTAGAACTTTAGAACTCTTTTGGCTCAAGGAACCTGCCAAGAAGAAGAGCTAGGGAAGCTGTAAGGAGAGACTACCTCTTTGCTGAGTGCTTTGTTGTGTTGGCCTGCAGTAGCTTCTTCTGTCTTGGGCAGAGAAAGGACTGGACTGAACTTTATGCAAGTTCTTTATTTGAGTTTCTCCAAGGGCTTGACGTAGAGCTTGCCCCCTGTTCAAGAAGTCTCAGGAACAGCAAAGACTTCACCTTCCTCTGTGCACCACCTCTGGGACCACGTGTCTCAGTTGCCACTGAGGGAAACTACAACCCGATGCGTCACCAAGAACGCATCTGTTCTATGAACCAAAGACAACGCAGAAGGTACCACCGCACTTCGCACCGCAAACCAGGCCTCAGCAATGATGATGGCTGCTGCCACCACCGAGCCGCTGCTTGCACGCAACCTGTGGGCACCGCACTCTGCATCTCCTCACTTCACTCTGCCACCCGGGTCTCACCGACGATGCAGCTGCCAGCTGACATTGCTGCTACAGTCTGCACCGTGGTCTGGGGGCCCCACTCATAAGCTACACGAAGCACCACCTCGTCTCACACCGCAGCCTAGGACAACCGATGCTAGCCCCAATGACAGCCGATCTTCGACGGACACCGTTACTTGCAACGTGCTTGTCAGCACCGCAACGAGCACTGTCCCACTTTGCACCACAGCCCTGGTCTCACTGAAGCTGCTGGATGACCGCCACCAAGCCGCTGCCTGCACCGCGACCTGAGGGCACCGCACGCCACACCACTCTGCTTCACACCGCTGCCTTGACACCTGCCACCCCACACCGCCCGGTCAGCTGGAACAAAAAGGTACTGTTTAAAGGGTCTTCTAATACCACAGCTGGGTCGCACTGCAGCGGTCGGCCGGAACCATGGGATTTGTTGATCCCCACCGCCGTGGTAGCCCCAAACAGAGCTATCCACTTCAAGGAACTGTTTTTAAAGTCTACGTTTGCTTTCTGAGTACGTTTACATAACTGTATGTTGGATTTTTATAATTTTGCTCTTGTTTTGCGCATATAAATATTGGATATTATTCTAAAACTGGTGTGATGTCCTTTTGTAGTGTTTTCACTGTATTACAGTATGTTATGGGCAAATGTTTTACACACAGCCTCTGAGACAATCCTGACTGCTCATGCCAAGCTACCAAGGGGGTAGGCAGGGGTTATTTCAGTAGTGTATCTCCCTTACCCTGACTAGGAAGAAGGGTCCCTACTTGGACAGGGTAACACACCTGTCAACTAGAGACCCCCATTTCTAACACCCATGAGAAGTGTTCACCAAGAATATGGCATTTATGGAGGTGCAGACATGACACACTCACGAGTTGAGCACCCAGCCCTTTTTATCACAATATTATTATCAAGGCATGGCGCCCAAGATTTACTTTCCATGCTAGTCCCTTTCTTTCCCTTTTACATTTCATTATACGGAACGACTGTAATGAGTACAATGAGTACAACTAGAATGAATACAATTAATGATTGATTATTTATCCCCAGATATGTCTACTGATTAACCCCGACCTTAACACAGTTTTCTATTTAATGAAACAATGTTCATTATTTTTGTGTTTCATTTCCCATGAAGTATTTTAGTAAACATGTTTTTTAGTATGGACACCTACTTTACCTTTACTTTTCTAGAATTGTTTACCATTTATTCAGTTTAATGTTTAAATTATATAGTTTAAAACAGTAAACTAGAAAAGAATCTTACCTAGATATACTATACTGTTGCTCGGATATGAAGTTGCCTTAAAGAAATGAAAACACAAGAGGCATTTGGCAAAACAGGAACAAGTTGGCTTAATTAAACGCTGCAGCTGGGAGAGTTTCGTCACAATGCATCTGAGGAAAGTCTCTCTGTATACAAAGTTTTGGCTGGTTTTATACATTCCTTGCAAGTACCATAAGCCGATTTCTGCATTGTTAAAAGGCATTACAATCAAGAATAAACAAGGTTGAGCATCTTGATAAGGACACAGATGGCTCTCGACCTTGGGGACAGCTACTGTGGACCAGGGTCTATGTGTCCAGATGTCCGGCATGAGAGATGTGTCATCACTAAGTGTGGTGTGCATGTCGTGTCCTGATTGGCTGAGTGTTTATATCTACATGTGGCATCTAGCTTAGTGGTATTATTGGGGAACACAAACCTTTGACCAAAGGTGTTTTATTGGGGACAACTGCTGCAAACCTGTTTGTGATATAAGTCTCTATCTGTGGAATTGTTCAAGGTATTCCCTGGGTGTGCGTCTACCTTTGGGTTAAGAGAGAGCCCACTTGTGACTTGTTATTCGATAGGCATGGGTGTGGGTCAAAGGGCCTGTCTAACCACGTATCTCTGACTCCGGGTTGATGGGAAGGTCACCTTGGGTAAATCCGACATCAATGATACAAGTTCACTGGAACTTCAAAAATTAATATGGCAGTCACTGGTGTCATTTTTATCGACATTCTCAGTAGCTTGAATACAGTTGTTATAGCATACATTGAGATTGTCTTCACCAATATTGGCATTTACATTGTCATCTGTACCTGGATTGTAGCATACATTCACATTGATTTTACTGGTAACATCAGCGTCATCTGTACATGGATTATAATATACATTGACATTGCTACTACTGGTATCATCACTGTTGTGCAGGCATAGATTATGACATACATTGACATTGTATTTATGAGCACTGATATTGGCATATGGGCACAGGTTATGGTATACGTTGGTATTGAATTTATCGGTATTTTCATTGTCGGGCCTGCACATATCACTGTACTCATTGACATCACTTTTACCTATTCCAACACTACAAATACATGTATTGAAGGGGGAAACTAAAGATATCTTTGTTTGGTAGAATCCCAGTCTAAAGATTACTTTTTTGCCTCACCTCTTATAAATGTCTCAAATTTTCCCACCGAGATTCCTAAGACAACATTACTCCAAATAGTAAAATATCCTCTCCTTTGTTTGGAAGGATAGGTCCCCCAGGGTCTCCTGAAACATATTATTTAAGGAAATGGTTGAGGGATGTTAGAAATAGGGTCTCTAGTTGGCAGTGGTGTGTACCCTGTGCAGGTAGGGACCCTCATTCTAGTCAGGGTAAGGGGGTTACACAGCTAAGATAACCCCTTCTCACCCCTTTGGTAGCTTGGCACGATCAGTCAGGCTTATCTCAGAGGCAATGTGTAAAATATCTGTACACACCCACCCACATACACACACACACACACACAGTAACACAGTGAAAACACCACACAAGTACTCCACACCAGTTTAGAAAAAATAGCCAATATTTATCTGAGTAAAACGAAACCAAAACAACAAAAATCCAACCTACACAAATCAAGATATCACTTTTGAAAAGATCACGTAAAATTATATATTGTAGAAAACAATAGTTCCAATTGGAGCTATCTCGATGTTATGACTAATACTAATCCAACAGTTTGGCGCATGGTCACATGTACCCCGGTTACAGTACCTTGGAAGATTATGAAAAACAAAATCATTGCAAGGCATTGGGGAAGTGAGATGTTGCTGAAGTCGGTGTGGCGTCGGTTCCTTACTGCCATAGGGAAAGTGAGGAGTCGGTTCCCTACTGCTAAGCAGTGAAGGTGATTTGCTATTGGCAGCGATGTGTCAGTGCCTTACGATGGTGCGGGGTCGATGAGTTTAGGAGGTCACACACTTTGGCTATTGACTCTGCGGTGTTACTGTTAAAGCGCTAGTGTCAGCAGGTTTCGGGGCTGTGCTGTAAGTCAGGCGGTGCATCGTGCTCTTCACGACTGGCGCCCTTTGCTCCGGTGCTGGCAGCGGTGCCGCGTTGGTGCAGAGTGCTGTTGTCGGGGAAGTCAGGACTGCGTTGTAAGTCGGGCGGTGCGTTGTGCTCTTCACCAGCGGTGCCCTTGGCTCTGGTGCAGGCAGTGGCCTCGATGACGGAGTAGGAGTCAATAAGTTGCTGTCATCGGCAACACCAGGGCTGCGGTGTAAGTCTGGGTGGTGCATATTGCTCTTCACAAGCTGTGCCGTAGGCTCTGGTACAGGCAGCAGCATTGATGACAGTGTTGGGGTTGCTCTTGAGATACATCACCAACCACTCAAGTCAAAAGGCCCAGGAACTCACTTTGGCACTACTTGGCATGACAGGACTCCCAGCAGACATGTCCAGGTGCTGTTAACAAGATGCAGGTGAAGTCTTTGATGGCCCTGAATCTTCTAACAGGAGGCAAGCACACTCAAGCCCTTGGAGACATTTGGAAGCAGGATGTAGTCCAGTTCTTTCCCTCCCAGGACAGAAGCAGCATCTGCAGGCCAGAACATCAAAGCAAAGTGGAAGTCTCTCCTGACAGCAATCCAGCTCTTGTTTCTGGCAGAATGTCCTCTACCCAGAAGTGTACTGATTTTGGGGTGTCAGAGGTCCAATACTTATACCCCTTTCTACCTTTGAAGCAAGCAAACTGCAAAGGAAAGTCTGTGTAGTGCACAGGACTCTGCCTTTCCCTGACCTGGCTCCAGACACACTACAGGGGGGCGGAGACAGGTTGTGTGAGGACAGGCACGGCCCTATTCAGGTGTCAGTGACAACTCCTCCCACCACTCTAGCTCAGGAAGGCCCATCAGCCCAGTGATGGCCCATCAGGATATGCAAGGCACACCTCAGCTACCTTTGTGTGACTGTCTAGATTGAATGCTCAAGAGCCCAACTGTCAGCCAACCCAGACGTGTATTCTACAGACAGGCAGAGGCACAGAATTGTTAAGCAAGAAAATGCCCTCTTCCTAAGTAGCATTTTCAAACATCCAATTTAAAAACCAACATCACCAAAAGATTTTTTTTTAACTTGTGAGTTCAGAGACCCCAAACTCCAAATTGCCATCTGCTCCCAAAGGGAAATTACTATTTTAATGCAATCCCCTTGTTACTCTATGGGAGAGATAGTCCTTGAAATAGTGAAAAACAAAATTAGCAGTATTTCACTATTAGGTCATGTAAAACACACCAGCACATGTCCTACCTTTTAAACACACTGCACCCTGCCCATGGGGCTGCTTTGGGCCAAACGTAGGGGTGACTTGACTTATATGTAGTAAAAGGGAAGGTTTGGGCCTGGCAAGTGGGTGCACTTGCCAGGTTGAATTGGCAGTTTAAAACTGCACTCACTGACACTGCAGTAGCAGGCCTGAGACATGTTTGCAGGGCTACTCAAGTGGGTGGCACAATCAGTGCTGCAGGCCCACTTGTAGCATTTGATTTACAGGCCCTGGGCACACCTGGTGCACTTTACTAGGGACTTACCAGTAAATCATATATGCCAATCATGGATAAACCTATCACCAATACAATTTAGACAGAGAACATATGCACTTTAGCACTGGTCAGCAGTAGTCAACTGCCCAGAGTCCCAAAGCCAACAAAAAAAGTTCAGAAACAATAGGAGAAAGAAGGCAAACATTTTGGGGAGAACTATACAAAAAGGGCCAGGTCTAACTAGGGAGGATTCGTGTTTCCAGATTTTGCCACCCAGATATGCCCAATCTTAGATTGGCACCATGATCCTGATCATAAACCCTGGATCCAAGTTGAACAAACATACTCAATGAATCTCTTGCAGTAGCTTCTCTGGCTTAACCCAAGGGCCAGGCCCAACACTCAAATACTGCTTTATCCCAAAATAACCCTCCTGGAAACTTGCCAACAAGTAACAAGAAAAAGACGATCAGCTAAATATCCATCCCCCCTGACTCCACTGTTCTATAATCCAAGCTTCACACAGGGCTTAGGTGACTCAAGATTTCATAGATGGAATAAACGAACAACACTCATTAAGGGTTACTTTGACAGCAATAGCAGCCTGCTAACAAGAGAAAGAATTAAACTGAACCTGGGCTGTGAAGTAAAGATTATAGATTGATACAAGCCATTCGCTGGGCTCATAGTCGGAACATTCAGACTCAAGTAACCAGAGAAAAAAAGGGTCTAGAGACAATGCTTTCAAACAAGAAGCATAGAAAGGTAAAGCATGGCTATCATCTAATAGCTGACTCAAACCAATCACAAATCTTACATATGTTTTACACTGAGAATGGGATTTGGGGGTGGGATTGCAAAAAAGCACATGGATGGTGATCTGGAAGACGGTGGGAACTTCAATATGGACACAACATGAAATGCTTATAAAATTGTCGCAAGATGGTAGCTCACCCATGCAAGACTGAAAGATATGTTTTAAGGTTCAGATCTTTCTTGAAAGGGATGTGGTGAGAGGGGGACATTATTTTAGGTCTGCTAGTCCTAATATGTTGTGAAATCATGTTTCCGAATTAGAGATATTGCTGGAATAATATTACAACTCAAAGCGACGATGGTAATGTTAGCAGGTCTAGAGGAAAACATAATTCATCCTCCCATTACACCAATAAGGAAATTGATATCACAATGCCAATTAGCAGCTTGATTAGCCATAGCACACATATTGCAGGAACCAAATGCCTCGGTGGTGCGGTCCCTTTATGCAATGGAAACATCTAACTGCTTCTGTAAGGACCCAGAATACAAAGAGTGTGGAGGCCATATATTACGAACATGAAATACTCCCAAGTCCTGGGGGGCAATCCAGCTATGATCTCAGATGATCACAAATATTTAACATGTTCCCAGAGAATTAACACAGATGATGATGCTTAAATTATACTGTTCAGTCAACCCAGGGACCAATAAAATAAAACCGAAATGTTGGGTTTGGAATGCATAGGCAAACAAATTGCGCTACATCTTCTTTTGTTCAACCTGTGACTTGGTACTACTGTGACACTTTCCCGAAAAACATATATAAACTCCTCACTCCATGCTCACTGCTTACATTAAGAGCCCTATTATAAGGTTGGTCGGAAAGCTTCCGACCTACAGTCGGAGACTTTCCGACCGACATCATAGGCTTCACTTTAGACCGCCGTATTACAATGATGGCGGTCGGCAGTGAAACCGGCCGGTCATTCCAGCTGGCTTCTGAAGGTCTCAAGGAGCCCGTCGGCCAGTCGGAACCGGCATGTAATCCCTAAAAGCCGGCGTTTCCGCCGTCGGGATTACGATGTCGGTTTCCCACAGGCTGTGCATTTTGGGCTTTCCGACATGGAAAGCCTGTCGGAAAGCAAATTTCGCCCTGCGACCTCTGGTTGGGGGCCGAGGGGGCACCTATGGTGCCCCCGTTGATCCCTGCACCGTGTGGCAGGCACCACGCAGCACAAGCTCCCATAGAGAAATGGGAGTATGCGACTGCACCATGTGCAGTCACATTGTAATAGCATTGTCGGGACCGCCGTCTGGAGGTGGGTAGGTCCCGAGACTGAAACAGTGTCGGGCGGGCGTGAGTCCGCCCGACATCCTAATGAGGCCCTAGTTGTTAAAAAATGGATAGTGTGCTAGTTTTTGATATTAGACTAAATAACTTCCAAAGTCTAATGTTCATTTTAAATATATAAGAACAGGAACCAGTCAGTCAGCCAATCAGTGTAAGATAACGACTATGCTCATTAACATGAACTTAGATTAGAAATAACAAAGGGACAACGCTTGACTGGAGTAGCAATTTCTAGATCAGGTCAATTTGCAATAGTCTTACGCAGTTTCAACACCCACACCAGCATGTTTTCTTTGAAGGTGATCATAGGGCTCTGTCTCTCAGTGTTAAGTGATTAGAGAAGTTGTCATGTGTGGTGTTGTGCAGTGTGGGACATGGCTGTAACAATAAGCACTATATTGAACTTTAACTTTGATTTTCATGGTCAACAAGTGTCAGTTCTCAGGGTACTGCAATGATATAAAGGAGAGTGGTGTAGCCACTGGTAACAATGTACATTTATATTCAAGGTCAGCAGCCTGAGAGATCGCAAGGAAACATGAGCAGGAGTGGCAGACTACTCAGGGAATACAGTGTACGGGGGAAATCTCCCATGCAGTTTGACAGTCGTCTGCCCTGTAGGCGTCCTTATTTGTAGATTACTATTACCTAGTCATGTGTTCATCTCTTGGCCCAATCCTGTTTCTGGGAGACGCAGAGATTTTGTGGAACGCTCCACATCCAATGATGGTGATCTTGGGTCAGGCTGGACAGCAGCAATTATGTTTCTGATCTTTGCAATTTTAGCAATAAAACAGCCTAATGTAAATGCATAGAGCAGCAAGCTGGGCCTGTAGTTCTGGGTTGTATAAAGTGGCCAATTAGCAAAAAACATACAGGCACATGCATCAAAGCTTTTTGCGATCGCAAACGGTGCGATTCGCAAAAATCGGCCGTTTGCGATCGCAAAATTAGCTTTTGCGATGCATCAAGGGTCAAGGCCCTCGCAATTTGAGAATTCGCAATTAATTGCGAGTTCTCAAATTGCGATTGCATTTAAGGAATCGCAAATTGAGATTCCTTAAATGCGATGCATTAAAGTAAAAAAATTAGCGATTTCGCTAATAGGGGCGCAAATTACCATGAAGTTGAACTTCATGGTAATTTGCAAAACTTTGAAAAATGCACTAAAGTGCATTTTTCAAAGTTCCATTTACACACACACATGCCCTTGGTTCATGTGTGTGTGCAAGATGTACTCATATGCAGATTTCAGGGTGCAACAGGGTGTCCTTTTGACACCCTGGCACCCTTGAAATTGCATTCTCAATTTGCGATTCTCTAATTGAGAATCGCAAATTGAGAATGTCTTCCCATTCATTCCTATGGGCCTCTAGGCCCATAGGAATGAATGGGGAGGTATTCCTTAATTGCGACTCGCAATTTACGAGTCTCAATTAAGGAATGTTTAGAAATCGCTATTTTTAAGCGATTTCTACATGCATAAGCTTTTGCGATTCCTTAATTGCGATTCCTTAAAAATCGCAATTAAGAAATCGCAAAATCCAACATTGATGCATGTGCCTGTAAGTTTCCTGCTTCTCTTTCAGATGTCTGCAGCAGCAACAGATGTGCCATTCCCTCCTGAAGCATGCTCCCTATTCCTTCATAGTAAAGAGCCACGATTCGTGCTTATAGTTCCATTATTTCCTGTATTCTGAGCAACAAAACTCCTAAAGTAAAAAGTTTAATTCAGATACCTGACTTACTGGCTATTCTGCATGAAAAAACAGTGATAGTTGGTCCAAAGCTATTTGACCCAAGCAGTGTTAAAGTTGCACTTAATATTTTAAGAGTGGCATTTAATACTAGATGCATTGCGGTTCACTGACAAAATATCGAAACTACAAATATCATGGGACATAAATATTTTGTCAAGAATATCGAACCCAAAAATATTGTTATCCTATACCTGTAATGTAAATAACAAAAATGTCAACCAAAAGAATATCATTATGCACTAATATCGAAGACAAAAATATATTTTTCTAATATAAAATAGTAAAAACATAGTAAACATTATGTGCAAAATTTGGATGTCGGTCGGAGTTTCCTCCGACTGACAACACTACGGTTTTGTGACTGGCTGACCTCAAGTTGGCGATCCGAAACCACAATTAAAATGTGACCGCACATGGTGCAGTCGCAGACTCCTATTTTCCTATTGGAGCTTGTGAAGCGTCCGGAAACCGGCTGCAGCACAAGCTCCCATAGAGAAATGGGATTCACTGTAAATCCCTTCACTGTGCCTGCCACACGCTGCGGGGATTTACAGGGGGCATAATAGGTGCCTCCTCGGTCCCCAACCAGAGGCCGTGGAACCGGTGGGGCCTGGTAATGGCCCCCAAAGTCACTTTTGGACAGGCTTTCCATGTCGGAAAGCCCAACATGGAAAGTCTGTCTGAAACCAACATCATAATCCCAACAGGGTAAACGCCGTTCGTAAGGAATTATGTTGCGGTTCTGACTGGCTGACGGGCTCCCTGAGCCCTTGGAAAGCCAGTCAGATTGATCAGTCGTTTTGAATTCCGACAGCCGTAATCATAAAACGACTTTTTGAATTCAAACCAAGGATGTCTGTCGGAAAGCCTCAGACCTGTGGTCGGAAGCTTTTAGACTGACAGTCCTAATTAGGGCCTAAATATATTAAAATATAAACAATAATATAATGTAAATTAAATATATTTAGATATTTTAAAATTATAAATAAATGTTCTACTTATTTAGAAAAAAACTCATATATAAATGTGCATGTTTATTTAAACACATATAATGCAAAACTATTACAAAAATTATCATTAATATTTCAATATACATTTTTTGTAAACTGTAAAAATATAACAATTTATATATATATATATATATATATATATGTATATATATATATATATATATATATATATATATATATATATATATATATATATATTTATATATATATTATCTACTGGCGGTCGCCAGTAGATAGTTATAGTTAGGACCTATTTTCCTTAGGAAATCCGCAACATTCTATTTGAAATAACTTTGGCGCCGGTTGACGACTCTTCGCGAAATTTTCAAAACTCGTGGGGCGCTCCGGTCCGCTCCTATCCTGAAAGTCTCGGGGTGATTCGTCAAGTGGGGGTTGAGAAAAAAGGGGGGTCCCAGAATTATTTTCCCCATGCAATTTTCCATAGGAACCTTTCATCGCAGCTACAGCCCAAAATGCTGAACGGAATTACACCAAATTTGGCAAAAAGGTAGCCCTTGGTTCAGAGTCGTGCCTTTTGGTTAAATGGTGTAAATCCGTTCAGTAGTTCCTGAGAAATTTGAAAAAGAAAACACATATATATCTGGGCGGAGCCTAACCACACATGTCATCGTGAGATCTGATTGGCTGTCAGCACTTCATCCTGGAATTGCTGGCAGTCATCTTGGGACCAATATAAATGATAGTACCCCATTGAAATGCATTGTAGTGAATCGAAGATTTTGAGGGTTACCAAAAGGAGAACTATAAAGGGTGATAACAGACTTTAGTTACATTAGAATTCATTTGTTGATGGTACTATACTAATTTCAGGAATTGTGGTGTGTTCTAAGGTGATTTTACCCTGTGAAAAACCTTCTGCCGGGATATCATGAATCATGTTTGAGAGAAAACTATTTTCAGATGCTTGTCCCATACAGTTTTGGAAGGTGCTCCAGAAGCTAAAATGAGAGCATATTTTCTGTAAATTCACATTATCTTTCTCAGTCATGTGAGAATGAAGTCTGACATTCTCAGTAAAACATGTACATCCAACAAGGGCAGAGACTGTCAGTTGATTCCTTTGTGTTCTACTGCAGCTTCCCAGAGTGTTCTAAAGAACAACTAGAGTGCTAACAGCCTTACTTATGACAAAAGTGTGGCACACCTGAAGCCATCTTGATTGGAATAAACTGGTAACACTTAAAACATTTAATTTAAAAAGGAACAAAATGATGGGGTTCATTTTGTCATAGAAATTATGGTTAGTGCTGTAGAAAGAAAAATTAGTACATGTTTCAAGTGTGATCTCAAATATCTTCCTGTTATATTTCAACAGGAGCAGCCTGTCAGTTGATGCCTTTGTGTTCTACTGCAGCTTCCCAGAGTGTTCTAAAGAACAACTAGAGCGCTAACAGTCTTACTTATGACAAAATTATGGCACACCTGAAGCCATCTTGATTGGAATAAACTGGTAACTCTTAAAACATTTAATTTAAAAAGGAACAAAATGAGGGGGTTCATTGTGTCATAGAAATTATGGTTAGTGCTGTAGAAAGAAAAATTAGGACATGTTTTAAGTGAGATCTCAAATATCTTCCTGTTATATTTCAACAGGAGCAGCCTGTCAGTTGATGCCTTTGTGTTCTACTGCAGCTTCCCAGAGTGTTCTAAAGAACAACTAGAGAGCTAACAGTCTTACTTATGACAAAAGTATGGCACACCTGAAGCCATCTTGATTGGAATAAACTGGTAACACTTAAAACATTTAATTTAAAAAGGAACAAAATGAGGGGGTTCATTTTGCCATAGAAATTATGGTTAGTGCTGTAGAAAGAAAAATTAGGACATGTTTTAAGTGAGATCTCAAATATCTTCCTGTTATATTTCAACAGGAGCAGCCTGTCAGTTGATGCCTTTGTGTTCTACTGCAGCTTCCCAGAGTGTTCTAAAGAACAACTAGAGCGCTAACAGTCTTACTTATGACAAAAGTATGGCACACCTGAAGCCATCTTGTTTGGAATAAACTGGTAACACTTAAAACATTTAATTTAAAAAGGAACAAAATGAGGGGGTTCATTTTGCCATAGAAATTATGGTTAGTGCTGCAGAAAGAAAATTTAGGGCATGTTTTAAGTGAGATCTCAAATCCTCTTCTATTTCATTAGAAAATTCTGACATGCAGACTGAAACAATCACTTTCAATACCAGCAGTAGACTTCCAGTTAACTCCCTGGTGGGCAGTAGCTTTACTACAGTGATCTAATGAACAACTAGAGTGCTAACATTCTGAATTTATGGCAAATGTGTGACACATCTGAATGCCTTCTTGATGGAATCAAAGTAAAAAACTGAAAGCATTTCCTACTGAGGAGACTGCAGTAAATGACAAAATTAGGAAACTTCATAACAAATAAGTCTCCCAAGATGGCCACCAGAGAAAAAAGAGCCCAAATGTAGCACAAATATCACCCAGATGTAGCCCACATATAGCCCAATGACAGAAGTGTGCAAAACACTTTTTATTATTAGTTTTTCTGCAGTTTTATATAGTGCAAACTGGTCAGGTATTGGAGCGTTACATCTTACTTGGACCCCTTATTGCGTATTTTGCACGAAGTACATGAGATTGATCTTGCGAAACATTGAACTTTACGATTCTGTTAACCTGAAGTTGCTCTGAACCGGGCTTTGTAACACCCGTTTTTACCTACTGGTTTTAATTAATTCTCACTGTATTGTATTAGGAAAGAGGATTTACTGTTTTTATGTACACTTTTATGCTCTATGTTTCTAAATCAGATCAAATAAAGTTTAATGAATTCTATGGCAGGACGGAGGTGAGGATTATGCATATCTTTCCTCACTTTATTTGCATAGCAGTTCAAAGAAAACGTAACACAACAATCATTAAACAAAAGACTACACAACCCATGAACCATTAGGGGGTAGTCTCCAAGGCAACTATAGTATCAGTATCATATCACAGTCCATCGTATATAATATCGTGACGTCCCTTCCGCTTCCTCTTTCTTCACTGCTCGTCAGTTAAGTGCATTCCTTACATTCTTGGCTTAATCTGACGTTGTTGCTGTTTGTATAACGGTTTCTTGTGCACGTTATTAGCATTATTGCCTTGGTATTGTTTCATATTCCCTGCGCAGCAGGCTCTTGCACGAGCGCGTTCTCCCCTCGCAGTTTCTCCCGCTGTGTGCTCTGCGCGCGGTGAGATCCTGTCAGGCGCGTCTGGTCCGAGCGAGGCAGCTCCGTCGAGCGCTCCCGCTGGTCTTTACGCGCGTTTGGGAATCCGGTCACTCCTTTAGTGTCTGCTTGATTCCCGGCCAACCCTCGCCTAATTTTGACACCGCTACACGGTGATTTCCCCACACGGCCACGTCAGTGACCAGCACCACCTGGTGGTGGTAATTGGTATTGCGCCTCAGTCTATTCTTATAACAGCTTCGGGAAAAGCCCAGCTGTTGGAGCACCGGGCGAGGGGGCTGTCTTAAGGATTTTAAGGGCATTTGTTCTGTGCTCACACCCTCTGCTATCATGTCTTCTCCAGAAGACCATTTTTACTCCTCCTACCAGGAAGTGGAGGATGAATGGCCCCCCACTTCTCCCTCCAGCAGTGGACCAAGCCCTCTCTCTGGCTATTTCTAGGGCACTGGCTCCTCTTAGGGATCAGGTTGATAAGCTGGAGAAAAGCATCCCTGGGGTGTTCAGTGACCCAGATCTGGTGGTGGCGGGTCCAAGTAGCTCCCAGATGGGGAATAAAAGGGCCGTTAAGCATAACGCGGGGCACTTGGAAGGATTTGATAAACTTACGGAGACCTTCCTCAATAGTGCGCGAACGCTAAAACATGCACCCTGCCGGGAGGAGGAGGGGCCCGGAGAAAATTGCGACACTGTCACCACTATTGTAGACCCCGACGGTGGGTTTCCCTTAGAGGGAGAGGGTGTATCGGAGGACGATTTCTCCTCCGATGAGGATAAGGACTCGGGGCGTCCCTGGCGTCCAGAGTCCCACTCCTCTCAGTCCCCGGTTGGGGACGGGGTCCACTCGGAAATGTTCGAGCCTACCCAAATTTACCATCCTAGGTCGGCAGAGTGGATACCTGACGCCAAAGTGGCAGAGTATGTGGTGGGGAAAATCCATCAACCCCTTGAAAGGGAGGTCAGGAATAGGATGAGGGGAGAATGCCCCAGGCCCTCACTGAAGGGGAAGGTGGCACACACGCCTGAAATTGATGAGAAACTATGTACCTTTTTCTCCAAGTATATGAGGGATCCCAAGAAAGGAATTGATAGGTCTTGGACGTGGTAGGGCCCTTGACCCAAATTATTCAATTGACGGTGCATTCCAAAGAGTCAGGATCCCCTTTGTCCACGGATATTGTGGCTGGTTGGGCGCACTACCCTAAACCCTAAAACACTACCCCCTCCACTACCCAAACACTACTGCACTACCCTAAACCCTAAAACACTACCCCCAGCACGACACCCTACACTACCCAAACATAACTGCACTACCCTAAACCCTAAAACACTACCACCAGCACGACTACCTACACTACCCAAACACCACTGCACTACCCTAAACCCTAAAACACTACCGCCAGCACGACTCCCTACACTACCCAAACACCACTGCACTACACTAAACCCTACATATACCCCCAGCATGACCTCCCACACTACACAAACACCACTGCACTACCCTAAACCCTAAAACACTACCCCCAGCACGACCCCCTACACTACCCAAACACCACTGCACTACCCTAAACCCTAAAACACTAGCCCCAGCATGACCCCCTACACTACCCAAACACCACTGCAATACCCTATACCCTAAAACACGACCCCCTACACTACACAAACACGACTGCACTACCCTAAACCCTAAAACACTACCCACAGCATGACCCCCTTCACTACACAAACACAACTGCACTGCCCTAAACCCTAAAACACTACCCCCTACACTACCCAAACACCACTGCACTACTATAAACCCTAAAACACTACCCCCAGCACAACCCCCTACACTACACAAACACCACTGCACTACCCTAAACCCTAAAACACTACCCCCAGCACGACTCCCTACACTACCCAAACACCACTGCACTACCCTAAACCCTAAATCTACCCCCAGCATGACCCCCTACACTACCCAAACACCACTGCACTACCCTAAACCATAAAACACTACCCCCAGCATGACCCCCTACACTACACAAACACCACTGCACTACCCTAAACGCTAAAACACTACAACCAGCATGACCCCCTACACTACTCAAACACCACTGCACTACCCTAAACCCTAAAACACTACCCCAGCATGACCCCCTACACTACCCATGCACCACTGCACTACCCTAAACCCTAAAACACTACCCCCAGCACGACCACCTACACTACTGCACTAACGTAAACCCTAAAACACTACCCCCAGCACGACCCCCTACACTACCCAAACACCACTGCACTACCCTAAACCCTAAAACACTACCCCCAGCACGACCCCCTACACCACCCATGCACCACTGCACTACCCTAAACCCTAAAACACTACCCCCAGCACGACCACCTACACTACTGCACTACCCTAAACCCTAAAACACTACCCCCAGCACGACCCCCTACACTACCCAAACACCACTGCACTACCCTAAACCCTAAAACACTACCCCCAGCACGACCCCCTACACCACCCAAACACCACTGCACTACCCTAAACCCTAGAAAAGAAACCCCCACCCCATGCCCAATCCCCTTACCTCTCACTCCTCATGGTTCCTCTCTCCTCGTGGTTCCTGCTTCACGTCATCTCTGAGGGGCGGTGCATGTCGTTGTGAGGAAACGGAAGAGCCTCTGTTTCCTTACAACGACATGGATCATCTACATGTTTTTTAGAACGCATGGTCATTTACCATACATACCTTTACAACAAAATTCGTTGTAAAGGCATGCGTGGTAAATGACCATGCGTTCTAAAAAAATTCGTAGTAATGACTTCGTGATGTACAACGCATGCGTGGTAATGCATGCGTGGTAATGGTATCGCAAAGTAAAAAAGTCGTTGTAACGGCTGTTTACCGATCGAAGCTGGCCCCTGTTCTTCAGTGAGACGTTTATTTGATTAATTAGGAGGAAGGAATGTGGTTTTTTTACCGAAAAGTGCATTCCCGGCTGTTGTATTGTGAAAGTGTCTGCGTGGCCTGGTTTCACTTCCGGTGAGAGAGTGGAAGAGTCTGTTTGGATCTAAAGGAGGTCTGTTGTTGGACGGGGCCGGCGCGACATGTCATCAGAAAACATAGCTAATGGAAAGCGTCCTCCCTGAAGTGTGGAGCAGTGCCATGAGAGGTCAACGAGTGTGCCTCCCACCGCAGTATGACTGTACCGCGTGACCCATGTGCCGCCTCCAGGGTACGGGAGGCAGAAGCGGCATCACAGGTCCTCTTGAAGACCGTTGTAGCACTAATTCTACATTTTGGTACTAGGGCATTTTAACTTCGTTGTTCCTGCCAGATACAAAGAGGATGGTGGAGTGAGCTAAAGAATGATGATGGATTAAACCCAGATCAGTTGACTGGGGGTGAGTGTTTGATTGGCTCAAACGTTCCGTCCATCATCCCCTTTTGTATCCTTTTAGGAAGTTGGCATTTTCTTGCCGTAACTATTTGGTGCCTGCAGTCTATCTTGGGTCACATGACTGGGTGTAGTTGGCAGTTGGACTTTGTTTATTCCTCCCAGACAGCCACACAATAGAGAATTAGGTGTGCCTGGAGGGGCCATCAACTGGCAGGATGGGGGTCGGAGCTGGGCACAGCCCCAATTGCACCTGAATAGTCTGTGCTCTGCCTTCACACAAATGACTTGACACCGCTGTATTGTTCATGCAGCCAGCTTGGAGCTAGGGCAGGGGAGTCGGAAAACTTCAAGCACTTCAAAGGGAATTCTCTAGAAACCGCTCTTCAAAGAAGGCACCAATTATAACAAGCATTGGCATAGTCAATAGGTCTCGCCTTTGGGACCTTGTAAGTAAAAAAAACTGAAGTGTAAGACTTCACGCTTACATTTACTGCATCCTAAATACGAAGTAAATGTAAACGTGAAGTCTTATACTTCAGGTTTTTTTTTTTACTTACAAGGTCCCAAATGCGAGACCTATTGGCTATGCCATTGCTTGTTTTACATGCCAGCAGCATGATGCGTGCTACTGTGCTGAAAAATAATAGCAATAGGCACCACATGGTTTGCATGGGCGTAGCTATTTTGTTTTACATGCTTTCTGTTTTCTCCATGGTGGTGGGCCTGATTTTTTTATTCTTTCCCTATCCAACTCATCCACCCCTCATTTACCTTTTTTTGATCAGTTTGTGTCTTTGTATTTGTTTATTTTATGTTTTTGGCTTTTTTATATACCTTTTCTGTTACTTTTGGTAAATTTTTGTTTTTCATTTCTAATTCCTTTAGTTCTTTCTTTCTTCTTCTGTTCCTTATTTTCAATTTTTTTCCATCCCAGCGCTATGTCGGAGCACCACTGAGCAAGCCGTGGCACCAGTGTGGCTTCTTCAAGCCGCACACCTTGCTGTCGCTAGTTCCACAAAGGGCAGCAGCCCTGCCCCATTTTTTCTGAGGAGGAGGCGGAGGTGGCCACACTTGTTTTCTATGTGCAGCGTCACCTCCCCTCCATCTGGCAGCATGCCTGGGAGGGGATACACCCTGTGGGAGTGTCGGCTGCTGTCGGGGAAAGTATGCTGGTGTGTGCCCCGGTACAGTGGGGTGCATCGCATGGTGCAGCAGCTGATGCGCCGCTGGGTGTATATAATTGACCGCATACAGGAGCTGCTGAGTGTCGATGTTGCGGCACTTGTTGAGTAATAATTTATAATAGGAAATTATCATTTATTGGTTGCTTTCCAAAATGCTCATTTTTTTTTAAATAACTTGCTGCTCACACTCAGAGGATAAGTTAACTTTACGTAACGTTATAAATATTATGTGATCCAGGTTGAGCTAGACAGGTGCTCAGCGCTACCCAATCATACTCATCATCGCTCGCTTGGGCTAATTATTTGAGAAGTCATGCAGACTCCTCTATCCTGTCACTAAGACAGTGGTAGTAGTATCAGTGAGATCTCTGTGCCTTTCCTCATGTAGCTCATAATTTCCCAATCTCCCAGTGATGTGTTATATGCATCTAAGCATTGCAAAAAGGGAGACTGAATTGGACCATTAAAAGGGGTTGAGAAGCAAACATCATTCATTGCAACACATTAATATTTCCAAATGCAGTTTAGGTTTAGGAAATTGGGAATAGGTCTTAGGTTTAGGAAATTCAGAATAGGTCAACTTACTACTACTAATATCGTAGGAGATCTGCTTTAGAAAAGTACAATCCTACTGCATTTGCCTGTTAAAATATTTTTGGAGAGAATAAATGTACCACTAATCTATTTTTTTATCTTCTTTATTTCTCACATCAGCAACCAAGGGCAAGAGGGCATCATCCAAAGTGGGTGAAGGAGGGGCAGACACCACCTGTGCCACAGTGGTTGGAACCACGACCGCCAGTGCCACGGCCAAGTGTTCTGCTGGCCCCAGTAAGTCCCACTATTCGAATCATTTTAATATTGCCTTGTTTATTTTGTCTCCTTATATTTCAAATCTTCTATTGTTGTGTAGTTCCTATAAACCTATATAGGATATGCGCATTTAGACAACATAGACTGTGGGATTGGTGTCCAGATTGATTCAGGACACCCCCACCGAGTATGTTCGCCTGTATACCAGCCAGCTCACAGTGCCACTAGCAACCCCTCTTACCAAGGAGAGATTAGTTCTTGGCAACTATCGAACATGACAACTCTGTCCCATCAGGGATCGTGGAAACAGTGCGATACTTTTCACTCAGTCACTCGTGCTCACTTTGTCTCAGAGAGATACACAGAATAAACGGTGGGGACATTTTTTAATAAGCATTTATTATTCATTCTAGTGTAAAATAGGTGTGCTGAAACAACCATAAGACAGAAACAGATATACATGATTATAAGCACCAACAGAGTAAAAGGATGGTAGATTTCTACCATAGTGCTAAAATTATGAATACAGGCAGGTATAAAAATACATGACAATAAAATGCGTACTCCTACGATGGGACCCTAACTAGATATACCTAAGTGTACCTAGCATGTATGTAGGTATAAAGCCAAGAATCCCTCTAGGATAAAGTCAACCCCATTACCTGAAGTGAGAGACCGTCTTGGTCGCAAGATGGACACCCCGCAATGGATGTCAGACCACTGCGAGCTGCAGTGTCTGCGTGCAGGAACCTCAGCGTCTCGCGTCAGTGTGTCAGCATGGAAGTCCTTTTCTCCTCTGCCTCTCCCAGCAAGATATGGTGTTTATATACCCAAAGTGTTGCCCTCAGGGGTTCTACCTTGCTGTGTCTTGTCGGACTTAGGATGACGGAAGGAATGACCCTTATACATAGTTATTATGCAGGAGATGGTAGTCCTGCTGAGTTTCCAAGAATCCTCATGCATAATGGATGAGGGTAGTTTTCAGGGAAATCCCTACGTCCTGTAAGCAGTACCTTAACTAGGTAAAAGGTCAGTTCCAAGAACCGGTTATGTAGTGTAATGGTAGGGGAGAATATAGGTGAAAGGTTAGGTGACTACCTAAGCCTGTATTGGGGTACCTAAATAAAACATAACACTACCTAATGCTATTTAAATTCTTGTTATCTCTGCATTATCCTATTTTTCTTTATTTCATGTTTCTGTAGCTGACTTCCTCTTGTCTGTACTAGTCTGTAGCTTTCTTTACTTCGTTAGCAAGCTTTCCCTCTCCCCGTATACATCTTGTGGTACTGTAAAACTAAGAGAACAGATTTTTGGTAGTCGAGCTGTGAAGATTGCAGGCAGAAGTAAGGTAGTATTATTAACCCCTTGCATGTTTGTTGAGAAGGGTTTATTTTTCTTGCTCATGATCAAACAGGTAAAACAAGAGAGTGGCCATGGTCATGGTGGACCCCCTCCAATGTTATGCTATAATTCATCTGTAGGCCAGCAGTTTCCATGAAAGAGCAGCATGGCATAAAACTATGAGGTCCCATATTGCATTTGCCAACCAAGACCATATGTCCTTCATTAACCAGTTTTTTGACTCCTTTATTGCACTTCAATATAGCTCTGCCCCTCAATTACAATTTTTTTTAGTTTGACTTCATTACCTGGCTTTTCCAACATTGTCAACCAATGGCAACAAAGCATCCATAGTGATCGTTTTGATAGAAGATACTGCTAACTGAACTGTAGTGAGGTATTACGGATGTATTGCAATACACAATAAGGGGAGGCATATCTATCATCTAAAATGTGTAATTTGTGTTCGAGCCACACATGCCACCAGTGTCTGGGCCAGCAGCAGAGCCAGTGCGCCAGAGATGGAAGAGGCAGCTAGAGGGGGAGTCCCAGCGTCAGCAGGGATGGTTGGTGGTAATTCACATTGCTTGCCTATTGACAAATTAAGTATAATCACTGTATTTGCGAGTGAGATATCCCACCCATCATCATTCATCACCTCCATGCCCATGGAATTTCGCCAACCAGGCCGTGACCTAAGTGCAGCAAGTTTTGTTCAGCACTGCAATGCTGGCTGTGCAATGTGCATTTGATTTAGTTAATGTGGCATTTACAAAGTTTTCAATGCATTACAAACCGAAAACAGGTTGTGTTTTTCAGTGCCGCTCAGTCATCCATTCTTGGCATGTGCTGCATTTTTCTGGCCAAGTGATTTATGTGTATATTTTTCATTGCTTCCATAATGGATTTACGCCTGTTAAAATGTTTCCCTTTCATCATTCATCAACTACAGTGACTAACTAAGCCAAAGCTTAGCACATGATGATCTGTGACACCCCAATCCCTCTAACTCACCCTGCAGTAGAGTAAGTATCTTTATTGCCAAGCGAAGTAATGTATTGGAAATAATTTGTGGTGGAGGGAGAAGCCAGGGAGTAAAGTAGGACTAAGTGCCTAATTTAGAGATAGGAGTATGGGATACTCTGTGACGAACATGCCAAATAAAAGCTTTATCCCGTTTCTTTCCCTGTACTGCAGTGCATCGTTTTTCCCACTGTATACTTACGTCAGACAGGATATCCTCATTTTATATCTGATGTGTGTGACTTTTTATTATTAATATTCATCTGCCTCTTTGGAGTCAGAGTAGAATTTAAAGGCAGTCAGAGAAGAGCAGGGCCATTGGAATTAAATTAATATAATACATTGTCCATCACAGCTACCACAGTTGCAGACTGCAGAGAGTACCAAAGTACTCTAAACGCTAGCATGCCTCCATTAATTTAGCACAACAAGAAGAATACTTGTGCTGCATAATGAACAATGCCTTACTCATTAATGAGAGGTAACTTATTTTTATTTTTATATTTGTTACACACAAGGTGTTAGTTTAGTTTTTCACGAGGCAATCCTTTAAAAGAAAAAAAATCACTTTGTTTTAATCTGGTGGTATAGTATTCTGGCTTAATTTCTTGGAGCCAGTCAGTGCTTCTTTTTTGTGAGGCATGTGTTGGGAAAATGTGGCCCTGTGACTTATTACATCATAAATTCCAATGGCCCATAGGGCCATTTGAATTTATGATGTTCTGCTACATTATATAAACAAGTCTTTGCCCAGAACATTATTTACAATTTGTCTTTTTTTCTTTCTTGATATAGCTACTTGTGCTGGTCCACCATCTCGGCAGGAGATAGCAGCACAACCATGGCAGCACCGGATGGTGGCCAACAATGCAGAGTATCGCCAACTGGTGGCTCCACAGGAGGGGGAGGCATCTGCCACTGTCCCGGGCTCCAGTTCCTCCTGCCAGCTGCCAGTGCCTCCATCTTGGCCACAACATCAGCAGCGCTGCTGGCAGATGGGATCCACATCTCAATCCGCCATTGATGCCCCCCTCCTATCCAGACCACTTCCAAAGCTGCATGGTTCGCAGCTGGTGTCGGTTCACCAATGAGGTGGCAAGCCTTCGCCAGGAGGTGACAAGCATTTGCTCCCAAGTTGATGCCCTCTATTGCCCAGTTTTTATTTTTTGCTCTGGTGGGAGGGAGTTTTGTTGTGGGTGGAAAGGGTGGGAATTGGGAAGGGAAAGTTGGACTTTTTGACAATCTTTCTTATGGTCATTGTTTGGAGACGGGGTGATGTTTAGGGAGAAGGGTGGTCCTGTTGTGGGTGGAGAGGTTGGTTTTTATTGTTAAAAACGTATAAAGGTAAATTATAATTAACTTTATGCCTCAAATCATTTTTTTGTGTTTTACTTTGCACTGCTGCCTTTTAGTGCAGCCTTTTTTTTAAATCTGCTTATAAAAGTGTATACCAGTTACTTATGCCCTTGTCTTACTACTACGCTACGCAACTATATTGACCACTTGGGGGGGATTGCAATTGCCTATGCCTATATTACCTACAACAGTCTAGATAAACAACATTTTCAGTAGAAGTTAGTTACTAACTAAACTAGTTCATATCACTCCAAAATTCTCTTACCTGAACAGATAAAGCAATGGCTGCTACCTCTCTCAAGCATTCAAAACCCTACTGCAGGGTTTCCCAAGGTGCTTTCTTAATGGTGGTGGTAGTAGTAGCAGCCTAGCATGCTATCAGGGAAGGCATTACAAGTGAGGTCCCACTTTCACGTAGGTGAACTCCAACTGTAGGATTAATCAAAGGATTATTCATCACAGGCAACTAGATTGAGAGAAAACACAGATAGTGGGTTATATATTTATATCATAACTTTAGAAAAAATAGAATTTAATTTTAACAGTACTGTACCGACCTCCTGTATCTGAAAATTTACTCAGAATTTGAACATGTAATTTGTTTGAAAAAAGAATAGCTACTCCATTTTCTTATTAATTGCAGGTGAAGAAACTATAGTACCAACTCATTTCTTCCGCATATCTGATAACATTTTATCATCAATATGCGTCACCTGTAACAAACAAATGTCAACTTTGTGGCTTCCTAAATAATTTAACATTTTAACACGTTTAACGGGATGTCTTAAACCTTTGACATTCAAAGAGACAATTTTGATATGATTGAAATTAGCCATATGTTAAAAGAAAAACCAACAGGAGAGTATAGAACAATTGAAGATAGCACATCAGAAGTAGCTCTAAATAAGATAAATAGGGAAAGAAGGAAAACAAGGACAAACATTTATAAGACAACATGAAAACATAAATAGAATTGAAGAATGGCAGACACGCATGACCAAGAATAGCCCGCCGAAAAATAGAAACGCCCATATAGCAATCTGAAAAAACAAGGGCAATTTAGCCTGAGAAAGAAAGCCTATAAAAATGATCTAGAGAAATGTATAAATATTTAAAGTCAAGTGTTCGTAGCATTTGTTTCCATGGACATCGATGATTGTTGATCCAAGAAAGTACGTAGATCTTCTGGTCATTGAAAGGATTTTGAAATGCCATCTTTCCAGACTCTCATAGTAGAAGGATCGAAAAGACCATATTTGAAGCCTAAGGAGCATAGCTGTGGCCTCAATTCAGTAAATTCTTTACGTATTTGAACAGGTTCCTTGGCAAAGTTTTGGTGTATGAAGATCTTATTTCCATTTACCTTTAAAGACAGAATTTCTATAGCTGCTCTCCTAATCATCACCAAATGGTTATGGCGTAGAACTTTGAATATCATTGGCTGTGGTTTGCTATGACGAGAGTTTCTGTGAGAAGGAATTATATGAGCTTTGTCTATTTCACTGACCCATGAGAAGTACCGCCAGAGGTTCAGGTACAGCCACAAACTTCCAAAGAAGTCTTGGGTTAATTTCTTTGAGTATTTTAGCACGGAACTGAATAGCTGGGTGAGAGGTAGTGAAGTTAATGATTACAATGGGCTGTACAACTTGATTCTCAGGAAGCACATGCTCAACCTTTGTTTTACAGAACTGTGCCAGAACCTAGTGGACAGCAATCTGACTGACCACAGGAAACTTGCTAAGGAGGCAGATTTCTGGGCCAGCACCACATTGTCCAAAAAGACATCTGGAGGGACTCCTAAAAGGGTGGTCATGGGTCCTACCAGAAGAAAAAGGGGGGGGGACCTAATATGAGGAGGTTTCAAAAGGCCCCTGTTAGAAATTGGCAGAAGTATTCACCCTGTCCAAGTAGGGAGCATAATCCTAGTCAGGGTAAGCTAGATGCACACTAAAAGATAACTTGAGCTCACTCTCTGGTGTCTTGGCACAGAGCAGTCAGGCTTATCAAAAGAGGTAGAGTATACAATATTTGTGCAACACACACACACACACACAGTAACACAATGAAAACACACAAAAAATACTTTACACAGATTTAGCAAAAATAGAGAATATGTTATGGGTAAAACAAGACCAAAATGACAACATTCCAATGAGTAGAACCGGAGTTATGAATTTCTAAAGAATAAATCAAAAAGTAGTGCTTAAAAGTCAATAGCTCTAAGGGGTTATTTGAGTTCACACTGGACCTTGGCAAATCCAAAGTTCAGGCCGACCACGACAGAGGGCAGGCTGGCTAAAGTACTCATGCAGGTCCTGCTGAGACCCGTAGTCCATCGTAGTCCATTGAAGTGATGTCGTCGATCAGCTCCTGAGTCAGCATCTAAGGGCTATGCTTCAGTTCTGATTTGTGCAAAGTTGTGACTGCGTCGAGTTTGATGGTTATGGACAGCAGAAATCACCTGTCAAGGACCCAGCAGTGGATTGGCACCACTTGGCAGGGCAAGACTAACAGAAGGCAGAGACCAGGTACTGTTGCAGAGTTGAAGGAAGTCTTTGATGGCCCTGAAACTTCCGAACAGGGGGGCAAGCCAGCAAACCCTTGAAATCACTGTGGGATCAAGTGAGATCTGTCCACAGCAGGGCAGAGATCAGCAGGCAGTAGGGCAGCACAACACAGCAGGAAAGCAGTTCTTTCAGAGCAGCAGTCAAGCAGAGTGGTAATCCTTGTAGCACAGCAATCTTTACTCCTGGTAGAGGTCTTCACAGGTTCAGTAGTTAGCTGTTTTGGTTGGGACAGAAGCCCAGTACTTATATCCTGTTATGTTTCATATAGGTACCCTAATATAGGCCCAGGTAACATCATCCCCCTTCACCTACATTACCTCCCCTACACTACACTGTAACAAGCCTTTTTAGGATTGAACCTTTTACCTAGTTCTAGTCCTGGGTGCAGAAGGAGGGTGTCTCCTGAACATTAAAGTCCTATAACTCCATCAATAGACTCACACAGTATGAATGGATATTCACAAGGGTTCTTAGAAACCAGGCTGGGGCTACACCACCTTCCTCCCCACATCTACGTACACGGTTCATCCCATAGATCATCCTCAAATCCAACAATGGCTAATACAAGCAACAAGGGACAAAGGAGCCCTGGATACTTTTTGAATAAATATAGCACCTCTTGCTAGCGTTAGTCAGAGGGAACCGAGACTTTCAGGCCGATACACTGACCAGAGTCGCTGAGGCTCCTGCATGCAGACGCTCTAGCTGACCGTGGTCTGAACATCCCTCGTGGGGTGTCCAGCTCGAGACCAGGAGAGGCTTCTACATTCTCACAATTCAGGTAATGGGGTTCGACTAAATCCTAGAGGGATTCTTGGCTTCACACCTACTCACATGCTAGGTACATTTAGGTACATCTAGATAGGCATCGTAGGAGTGCGCGCTTTCTTTTACCAATGCATTTTATATTCATGTATTTATTCATGCTTATTGCAAAATGGTAGAACTGTACTATCCATTTATATTCATAGTACTGTTACTCAGATATCTCTGCTACTGTCTAATGGTTGTTGCAGCTCATATATTCTACACGAGAATAACAACTGTTCAATAAACCTTTTATTGAAACGCCCAGGCTGTTTATTCTGTGTATCTCTGAGACAGGATAAGTGAGCACGAGTGACGGAGCAAAAAGTAGTACATTGTTTCCACGATCTTGAGGGATCAGGGTTGTCATGTTCTAAGGTTGCCAGAAACTATTTTCTCCCCGATAAGAGGAGACACTAGTGGCACTGTGAGCTAGCTTTTGCAAACAGGCTAACATTCTTGGTGGGGGTTCTCAGAATCAGTCTGGCACCAAACCCACAGTTTATGTTATCCGAACGCGCAGGTCCTGTATGGGTAATATAGGAACTACACGACATGGTGCCACCAACGATGGTTGGGCTCTTATTTAACAGTAGAATCTGAGTAGTTCAGTCGTGCTATTCTCAGAGACCCCTACTCACAAAACACCAGAGACGTCTGGAGTGGGTGGGCACAAAACTCCGCCACAGCCGAGTAGGCGAGAAATCCTATTTATTGGCTGTTGGTTAATCAAGCTTGAAGGACATTTTGTTCCTAAAATTGTGCATAAACACCTTATCATAGTTTCCTTGAAACCTTAGTCTGTGTTCTATACACAATGACTACACCGGTTTTAGACCCGCTACAGCAAGCACTCCCCCTCACAGACGAGGACGAAGATGCGAATGCAATACAAATTGCACAAAAATTCTGATGCACTATCACCCTGAAACTATTAGAATATGGGTTAACACCTAGGGGTGGTATAGTAGCTTTCGTAATTGAGGCACACAAATCAAACAAGACAAAGGTATTTTATTTGTGGGTTACATTCCCAGCAGCAAATGCAATAACGCAGACATTTCACTACTATGTAGAAGGAGATGCAGCACAGGAATCTGGTCCGTTCGAGGACATAGAAGTTCCACTCACTTACCAGGAACATCTATACTGGTTTAAAGGTGCCCTATCCCATATGAGAAACAGAGTAAGATTAGGCCCGCTCAGAGGAGATGATGCAACATGGCCAATATTAGCGGCCTACACACCACATCCTGACATTGACACAATGCCGCAGCCAGACTTACTCTTACAACACAAGGATTTAATCAAAATATACAGAAACCCGACACAGTTTGTCATGAGGACTTTCACAGTCCAACCAACATCAGTTGCAACAAATGGTACTCAAATTCAGGGTACAGCAACTAAAATTACACCACAAACATTACACGCGGTAATGGGCAAAATGCCCACAAAACGTGAACAAATGCCATTCTGGGTAGCTCAGAAAATAACTCAGCTAGAGGCAGTATTTCCGAATACTACCCCATTTGAAAAACACAGAATGCTAACAATCTGCTTGCTCATGGGGATAACACCACAAGTAGAGTACTGCACCTCTTGGGGTACAGTCTTTGCTGCCATATATACCAGAACACATGGTATTCCTTCATTAGCAGTAGTACCTGATGTATTAAGACAAATACAAAATGACTACGGAGCAGAACCTGCCCTGAACTTGGGGATGAAGTTATTAAATAACTATGATCAGGTATCAGCCATAATACTAGCTAATATTAAAGGGGAAGCAGCTTCAGTGGCAACCCGCCAAAGCCTAAGGGAGTTCAGCCCATTGGATCAACAACACGAACTGCCCAAAATAATTGAAACTGCGTGTGCAGAATTAGGCAGAGACAGTTTGGGTGGGAAAGCAATAAAACCACAACTGATGGGTAGTCCTGAAAAGGACACGACCAAGCAGACACCTGCTTCTTCTAAAAAGAAGTGGGAGAATAAAAAACAACAACATTTTAAAAACAGATCTCAATCCAGAGGTAGATCTACTCCACAGGAGCCCTCTGAAAAGAGGTATAACCTCAGGAATAGGGATAATATTAGAAAACCTGACAGGTATCAGGATACTGATACACGTTCCTCTTGTTCCTTTCAGGGCTTGACGAAAAACTCAGAGAGAGAAGGACGGTCAGAACACAAAAAAGAGCGTACGAAGAGACAAGCAACACGCTCAAGACTATACTTCCAAAAAAGAAGAAAAAACTAAATCAAAACCACAGTTTAAGAAAAAGAAAGTTGCAGGCATAAAGATCCGACATGCCCAGAATTCTGAGGATGCAGCTTTTGAACGGGGAATGGGCTATGACGCTGCTAGACAGTGCGGCAGAAGTAACAATAGTTCACCAGAACGTGAAGGAATTTCTGGTGACAGCGGACTTGAATGATTAAATCACATTGGAAACACCAGACACCAGGGTGAGCGTCCCACATAAGTTACACAAAATAACACTCCAAATGGAGGGGGACAAGCCCAGGAAAGTTAAAGGTCTCTTTTGGGAAAATCTGTCATCTGGTTATGACATCCTATTAGCAGAACAAGATTGGCCGCCAACATTCGTTATGGAGTGCCCCAGGGGAGAAACTGTAATTTTTCCATCATTCTCCGACCTCATTCCCATACATCTTAAACATGCAGATGCACAGGGGTGAGCGGTTGCCCTAGCTCCAGCACTATAAAAAAATCATGCCAGTTAGGATGAGGATTCAACCCACCATGTGATCCCGTTAAAAGTTTCACCAAATGCTCAGAGGCAATACCCAATAAAGCAAGAAGCTAAAAACAGGTCAGGGAGATCTTAGATCAACTTGAATACAAAGGGGTGATTGAAACATGCACCTCACCGATGAACAATTCTTTGTTTCCTGTATCGAAACCGGACAACACATATCGTCTAGTCTTAGATTACAGACATTTGAACTCATGCACAAAGACATTCGCTGTCCAAAACGCACACAATGCCGCATTAATGAATAACATTGTGCGGATAAAATACAAAACTACATTAGATATCTCAAATGGATTTTTCTGCCAAAATATAGCGCCTCAAAGCAGGTATTTCACCACATTCTCAGCGTTGGAGTCCTAGGGGCAATTTTGTTGTCTCCCCAGGGGTATAAGAACAGCCCGGGGGTCTTCTCAGCAAGAGTAACAGAGTTACTCCAAAATTTTGATGAGGAAGCATTGTCCTATGTGGATGATATTTATCTGACGGACGATGACTTAAAAAAACACTTGACCAGGGTCAGCACCATTATCATGGGATTCGCCTCTGAAGGCTACAAATTTAATTTTAAGAAATCTAAAATAGCCCACCTCAATGTCCTGTTTTTAGGATACGAGCTTTCAAGTGAAGGGAAAAGTCTGGCAGCTAACTTTTAGAAAAGTGTGCGCTGCTCCAGCCTCCAAAATCATTAAAAATCTACAATCAATACTGGGATTCCTAAATTTCGGAAGAACATACATTTTAGATTACGCAGAAAAAGTAAAACCTTTCTACGAATTAATAAAACCTGACTTTTCAGTCAGACATTGGACACAGGAACTTTCAAATATCCTACGTTCATTACAAGAAGACATGATTGCTTCTAAACACTTACGGACACGTGTAAACGCACAAAACTTGGTGATCCGTGTAATAGTGGGTCAATGCGGGTACACTTACTTAACTTTCAATGAGGGAGAAACGATACCAATCGCATACAAATCACACCTGTACACAAACGCAGAAATGAGTTTCACTTCAACAGAAAAAATCCTGACAGAAGTTCAGACCGCTGTAGCAAGAGAAAGAGCACTGGCTCAGGGGAAACGCATAATCGTCGTCACCCCGGTACCAGCTTTAGAAGCTGTTACAAAGGCTAACATTCCAAATGCAAAAGCTTTACATCCGAGATGGATACAATGGGCTAATTCTCTTACTGCAACGGATGTTTAATACAGATTTGACCCAAGTTTAAAAACACAAGTATTCCTGCAATACGAACAAGAATATCCTCTACCAAATGAGATTTTGCCTCTAGATCAGTATGAATATATTATTTACACTGACGAATCTGCTCAACCGGCCACAGGGAGTAAGCAACAGTACAGCGCAGCGTGTGCAATCGTTAAAGGTCACATGCGGGATGGAAAATTCCATCCAAGTTGCACCAAAACGCAATTTTTAGGAGACTGCACGGCTCAGTTGGCAGAGTTAAAAGCACTGATACTGGCACTTGTAAATACGGATCACGAATTCCCCACACTAATTGTGTGTGATTCCTTTTACTGTGTGCAGTCATACAATGAGTATTTACATCATTGGGAACTAAACGGGTTTAAAGATGCAAAAGGTGGCACAATTAAGCATAAAATGCTATTGGAACAGGTAGTGGAGTTGAAAAACGACCTACCAAGGGCTCACGTGATACACACACTGAGTCATCAGCGTGATGGCGTTCACGTTGAAGGGAATTCATTGGCTGACGAAGCCGGAAAGGGGGCTGTGCGAACAGCATCCGTAGCTGCACTCACTAGTTCAAAAACGAGAATAGACGGTGAGATTATGGTCGCTGTCATTGCTTCAAGCAAAAACCGCGGAACAGTGCCAAAGAAATTTCCACTCAAGTACTCCTACAAGTTAGATGCAAACAACATTCCATATGCTCAGATTCCTGGAGTGGGGGATAGAGTAATTCCAAATATGGATCGTAGGCAAGGTTTAATACTAGCAGCACACGAGTGTTTGGGCTCTGCACAGACAGGCGTCACAGCGACTATTTCATTGTTGAAACAGCGCTATTGGTGGCCCGGTCTAACAAAGTAAACTAAAGACTATGGGGCCGATTCTGATTCAGGCCGGAAATCACTCCGACCGAGCCGGACCCGGAGAGATTTCCGAACGCATCGGACTCTAGCAGCCCGAACGAACGAGTACGATGCGTACGCATGCTATCGGACTCGATTCGGTCGGACTCCCATTGAAGTCCATGGGAGCCGGTCGTACAACGTGTACGCGGGCTCCCATTGACTCAATGGGTGCGAGGCGAACAAGGGCGCCCCCTACAGCGGGTACGCATCGATGCAAATTGCGCCGTACATGCACAGGTAGGGGGGACCCATGGGTCCCCCCTGTGTGTGACTCGCGCGGCTACGCGTACAGGGGGGTCCGACACGGACCCCTGAAGTCCGGCTCCGACTGCCCTTTGGAGCCGGACGGCGCGAGTCGGTCGGACTGCTCGAGGCGCGCATCGTACTTGCCCGGCCGGGGAACGTCTCCATTGCGCGGTGCGAGTCGTGTCCGTGCGAGTCGGTCGGAGCGGGTCGGACCCGGGAACGAGTCGGTCGGCGATTTCGCGTGCGCTCGCATCGTTCTCGCTCGCCCGGACGCACGTACGAATCGGTCGGGAAAGAGGGTTCCGAATCGGATCCGGTTAAGCCGAATCCGATTCGGTGCCCTACCGGCCGAGATCGGAATCGGCCCCTATGTCTTGAAATGCAACATCTGTCAACAGATGAAAGGCTCCACCAGAACACGCCCAGCGCAGACACTATTACTAATATCTGACAAACCTCTCGCATGTGTGTATCTGGACCACTGCGGCCCCTTACAATCTGATGGGGCTTACAAGTATATCATGGTTGCAGTGGATTCCTGCTCAAGATTCCTATGGGTTTGGCCTCAGTGCTCGGCTGCCGCTCAAACTGTTATAAAAGATTTGCAAGTCTTTATCGGGACATACGCAGTTGGCACGTTACATTCCGACCATGGCCCGGCGTTTAGCTCTCGGGCTTACAAAGAGGCAATGAAAAGTATGGGTGTTGCACTGCGATACTCCTCTCCGTACCGTCTTGAGAGAAATTCGGTTGTGGAGAGGAAAAACTGGGACTTAAAGCAATCTTTAACAGCTAGGGTATTAGGCAATGGCGGTAGTTGAGTCAGTCACCTTTATGGGATCCAAAGAGCACTTAACAACCAGCCAAGAAACTCTCTAGGGGGTGTCACTCCATATGAGGTCCTATTTGGGACAAGAATATGGGTAGCTGATCTTGAGTATGAATGCACAGTGGCGGATGAGAAACCATTTGATATCCATGATCGTTTGGCTGTTTTACAGGATCTAAATGAATCCAGGACACAACAAAGCAACGTTGTCCAGAAACAGATCACCACTGAGGAAGTCAAGGCAAACAAGGCAAGACCTGTCTGGATCCCAAAAATCAGGGATCTGGTCAGAGAGTAAATAGCGGACAAAAAAGAATTTGGACCATCATACAGAAAGCCTGTACCTGTCCTAGCAATTCAAGGTACGCAAACTGTTCTTTTGCCGCCTCTTGCTGGGAAAAAGGAGAAAAGATTTGTCTCAATCGAATTAATCAAACCACACTATGTGGCTAATACTGAACAGTAGGCCTCGTGGACTCCACAGTAGCAAACGCCCTCCTCTCGCTACAATCCAAGAAGTTCAAACACGTTTGAAGAGCCTCCTGTGAGGAATGAAGGACTAAGCAACAATGCTATGGTACTTGTTCCCCTTAAACACGAAGTTCATCTACAAAATGAAACTCAAAACAACTCTCAGGTTGCAATCAGAACAAATACAGACGTCTACGTCAACATGCCTCGACAAGAGCAAAATGCGATTTCAACAAATCCCGATGCAATTCCTACAAATTGATCGAACTGCTTCTGGCTACTTCATGAACTTTAATACGTTTTCTTTGGATCCCAGTGAACCGGAAACTACGCCAGCCCAAAAATCACATAAACAGCAAGCTAAAGACTTTTTGAACTTTCTTAAAAAGACTTACCTGGTATTACCTTGGATTAAACTTTGGGTAGTTACTGGGATTCTATTTTTTCTTTTCTGGCGAGGCTTAGTAATAACTTTTAGCATGCTTATTAATGGACGATATCTTCAGCAAAGCTCCTCAGCCCCGAAAGTTAATTTGATTTTGAAACCACATCGATCGTCTCATCGTGAACAGAGAGACTTGTTATCAGTGAACATCGCAGCGGTTCCTATACCGGATGGTATAGTTTGGGACAAGGTTGATTTCGGAATATTCGGTCCGACTGAACTTTTTAAAATACCTAATTTATTTAAAATGTCATTAAGTGATATAATTACCTCCAGTACATTTTCTGATGATTGGGACACTGAAACTGTTAATAACATGTTGTCTGATTTAGAAAAAACTGCTGCATTTCCGAACACAGAAATGTTAGAAAGTAATTCAGATTATGACACTTTGTACTGTTACCAACATTATGGTCATCATTTTCTGCACAAATCTATTTCACCTAGAAATGTGTTTGTGTACCATCAGTGGGAACATTGCCCAACACCACCAAAAGGTAGTTAGCATACATTTGCACAGAAATGTTCATATTTTTCAGGTTTTAACCCCACTGACCCGACCTCATATTATTATAAGGTCAGACCAACATCAGCACTGAAAATTATGTTGACAAACACCAAACAGATTTACTCTGCTTCCTTTATTGCCCAACTGTCTGAACAGGGTTTTGACCTATGGAAGGACACAATAGACTTAAAATCAGTCTGGGGTTCTAGGGACTGGCAGGTCCAGGGAACAGAAGCGCTATTTAGAGCATGCCTCATTCCACAGCAGATGATATTTCTAAACGAAACTGTGCAACAGACATCCTGTCTTGGATTAGCCAAGGTCAAGGACCTGAACACACCTCGATTTCCAACACCATCACAGATGGAAGGGTGGCAAAATTCGACTTCACATAAAGGGGCAACAGTAGATGACATTTTAAAGTACAATAGATCAGACCCACATTGGGAAAAATGGGTGGTTTGGCCCTTGAGACAAACATATGTCATAAACGGTTCTTGGGTATTACCGAAGGGTACAGTATCCACAGGCCAGACCCACGTTTTGTACAAAGAGAACATCCAGGGGTAGTGACATCCTATAGTGTTGGGAAGTTGTGTCTTGATTGGCTAGAAACCTCAACACTAACGGAAGTGAAACAACACTTAGCCTTACTCTCACAAGACATGGTTCTTAGGGATTTTTTACAAGGTCCCAGGAAACAACGTCAGAAACATTTCATATATGCTGGCATCTATGCCGTATATAATGAAGAGTGGAAAATATCACAACAAGAGGCCGCAGAGAGAATACGGGAAATAGACCGTATTAACCTTGAAAAATCGTTGGCTGTGGTAGACAAAGGGTTAACAACTTTGTCCTCCAGAATATATTCTTTGGGCAACATTGTGTCTTCTGCGATAGATATCCTAGAACAAGATTTGGCCATACTACAACACAAGCAATCTCAAATACATTCTATCATGTCATTGAGCTGGACGCTGCAATCTTTGCGCGCAGGCTTTGTGCCTTGGCGTTTTATAAACAGTACGTCTCTGTTTTCTGAATATAATCTAACAGATAAACAGGTTGAAATGGCACAAAGGGGAGATAAATATACAATGTTGCGTATTGAAAAACTGGACCGACTACCATTTACAGTAGCGGAAGCTCCGTCTACTGAATGGCTGATCCATGGCCACATAACTCTACCGGTCACTACTTTTCAGTTTCAATATTGCCTTGAACAACGGCAGGCGGGCAAATATGAAAAAATGGGCAAGGAATACATTAGGGAATCCTGGGATTTGCTGTATAGATTTCGATGCCAGAGCGGGGATCGAGAAGTGTTTCTAAGTGGTACAACTGCAAGAGCGCTTTGAGCGGTTCTCTCATGTGCTGGGACATTACCTTGCACGGAGCATGTAATGGTTCTATAGCAAAGTTGTCCAGCCACATGAAAGGGACTCCAGCTGCCGTGATCAAACCAGTATTCGAGCTGCTCTCAAATGGGAGTTACTTGATGCTGAACGATCAAGGTTGCTGTGGTATGCTTCTGGGCACTGCCTATCTGGTCACTGTAAACTCCAGGGTTACTTGCTGTATGCAAGTATTGTTTCCCCCAACAAGTACAGTCAGGGAGGCGCCGCTATGGCCTTCTTTGAATGTTTCCTTTATACAATTTGATACTTTGAGCAGACTGAAAGCCATGCTTTTACAGCAAACCGTACCCTTAACCTCCGCTCGAGAGACGTTTGATGTTCAAATCGCAAGGACCTCGAGTGAGATACAGGCACTTATACGTACAATAATCCTCATTTTTTCAGCTCAGCCTCAGGGAGTAGTAACTAGCGCCAGGACACCTCCGGGTAATCGTGCGCTCTAAAAATTCCCATAACATAACATAACATAACATAACAAACTGCCCCATTCATTTCGCAGAAATGGTGGGTCGTATCTTTAATATGTCTGATACGAGTGGTATTGTAGACCTATTTAAGACCATAGGGTCAGGACTACTTAGCACCTTTCAGACAATGCTCGGAGTTATCCCGAACTTTATACACTCCGTATTTGGAAGCATTTTTGGAGGTCTACCTCTGATCCTGCTATCAATAGCGGGAGTCCTGATTGTCATTTACCTACTACGCAATGGACGGCCCAATTACCAACGAGATGGCAAAAGCGCTCCTGGAGCGGAAATACCGTGAACGCATGGTACAACATCTGGGCAAACCTCACCTGAGGGAACTAAGCGCCTCTTGGTTCCTATCGTTTAGACCAATCTGGATGGACTGCATCCTACCTGTTCTTCGATGCCTGTTTTGCGGTGAAGAATGCGTGTTGGACCTCTGTCTGACACTTGTGACGGACACGCCTGCGGACTTGAGTATCAGGCTGGAACCCTTGAGGGCCCATGCTCAGCAATGTCCCCAGCATATTCCCATCTTGATAGCGGCATTCCTCGAAAATCAGCAGGTGCCTTTTACAACTGGGGCTAGCTTTAGCTCCACCACTAGCACCGAGGTATCGACTACAGCACCGGCTGCCTCTACACCAGCTATTGGCAGTACTGAATATCATCTGTGCTCAATTGACGTACTCTGTGAGGTGTTACAAGGACCGTCCCCTGCAGCAGACACCAGCAATGATGTTGCGTCTCCCAGCCAGGACATTTAATCTATAATTGGCTCATCGTGTGCTGGGAAAGAATTCAGATTTTCATTTTTCTCTAAAATTAACTAAATTTAGAACACTTCCTGAAAATTGACACTCTCTCGCTGAAAAGCATGGCCTTTTGACGCTTGTAAACATTCAACTTATATAAACGAACTCAATTAGGACTGTTGCTTAAGTGAGAATTCCAAACAACTAATTTTCGTAGTAAGATTTTTAATGTTTACCCTTTTAAACTGTTTTTAACATAATTTTTTTAAACAAGATTTTAACGAAGCTCTTTTAAAAATGTTCTATGACCTACTGTCTAGTAAACAAAGAATGGTCCACTAGTATTGTTATCATTGTTGACTGTTCAGAAGAGGAGTGGGTGTTATGTTTCATATAGGTACCCTAATATAGGCCCGGGTAACATCATACCCCTTCACTTACATTACCTCCCCTACACTACACTGTAACAAGCCTTTTTAGGATTGAACCTTTTACCTAGTTCTGGTCCTGGGTGCTGAAGGAGGGTGTCTCCTGAACAATAGAGTCCTATAACTCCATCAATAGACTCACACAGTATGAATGGATATTCATAAGGGTTCTTAGAAACCAGGCTGGGGCTACACCACCTTCCTCCCCACATCTACGTACACGGTTCATCCCATACATCATCCTCAAATCCAACAATGGCTAATACAAGCAACAAGGGACAAAAGAGCCCTAGATACTTTTTGTATAAATATAGCACCTCTTGCTAGTGTTAGTCAGAGGGAACCGAGAATTCCAGGCCGAAACACTGACCAGAGACGCTGAGGCTCCTGCATGTAGATGCTCCAGCTGCCCGTGGTCTGAACATCCCTCGCGGGGTGTCCAGCTCGAGACCAGGAGAGGCTTCTACATTCTCAGAATTCAGGCAATGGGGCTCGACTAAATCCTAGAGGGATTCTTGGCTTCACACCTACTCACATGCTAGGTACATTTAGGTACATCTAGATAGGCATCGTAGGAGTACGCGCTTTCTTTTACCAATGCATTTTATATTCATGTATTTATTCATGCTTATTGCAAAATGGTAGAACTGTACTATCCATTTATATTCATAGTACTGTTACTCATATATCTCTGCTACTGTCTAATGGTTGTTGCAGCTCATATATTCTAAACGAGAATAACAACTGTTCAATAAACCTTTTATTGAAACGCCCGGGCTGTTTATTCTGTGTATCTCTGAGACAGAATAAGTGAGCACGAGTGACTGAGCGAAAAGTAGTACATTGTTTCCACGATCTTGAGGGATCAGGGTTGTCATGTTCTAAGGTTGCCAGAAACTACTCTCTCCCCGATAAGAGGAGACACTAGTGGCACTGTGAGCTAGCTTTTGCAAACAGGCTAACATTGCCGGTGGGGGTGCTCAGAATCAGTCTGGCACCAAACCCACAGTTTATGTTATCCGAACACGCAGTTCCTGTATGGGTGATATAGGAACTACACAACACTATACCACCTACAGAATCTCCAGTTTTTCTTGCAGATAGCAGTGTTCACACATTGGTTTCATATTGGTTTTCTAAAGTAAAAAAGGAATAATACCCCGCTTGAGTTCTTCAGATATGTTAACAGACTGTGAAACAATGAAGCAATGCTGAACGTGGGACTATCTTGTAGAACCTAAACTGTGTTTTTGTGCTTAAATGTTCTAGGAGCACGTCTTATTGACTATAGGACCCCTTTCAAAAAGTAATTTCTTCCACATTATGTGTGTGTGTGTATACATATATATATGATTCAATATGTGTATATATATATATATATTACCTACTGGCGGTCGCCAGTAGGTAGTCATAGTTAGGACCTATTTTCCATAGGAAATTCACAACATTCTATTTCCAATAACTTTGGCGCCGGTTGATGAATCTTCGCGAAATTTTCAAAACGCGTGGGGCGCTCCGGTCCGCTCCTATCCTGAAAGTCTCGGGGTGATTCGTCAAGTGGGGGCCGAGAAAAAAGGGGGGTCCCAAAACGTGTTTTCCCCTTGCAATTTTCCATAGGAACCTTTAGTCGCAGCTACAGCCCGAACTGCTGAACGGAATTACACCAAATTTGGCAAAAAGGTAGCCCTTGGTTCAGAGTCATGCCTTTTGGTTAAATGGTGTAAATCCGTTCAGTAGTTCCTGAGAAATTTGAAAAAGAAAACACATATATATCTGGGCGGAGGCTAACCACACATGTCATTGTGAGATCTGATTGGCTGTCAGCACTTCATCCTGGAATTGCTGGCAGCCCTCTTGGGACCAATATAAATGATAGTACCCCCATTGAAATGCATTGTAGTGAATCGAAGATTTTGAGGGTTAACAAAAGGAGAACTATAAAGGGTGATAACAGACTTTAGTTACCTTAGAATTCATTTGTTGATGGTACCATACTAATTTCAGGAATTGTGGTGTGTTCTAAGGTGATTTTACCCTGTGAAAAACCTTCTGCTGGGATATCATGAATCATGTTTGAGAGAAAACTATTTTCACATGCTTGTCCCATACAGTTTTGGAAGGTGCTCCAGAAGCTAAAATGAGAGCATATTTTCTGTAAATTCACATTATCTTTCTCAGTCATGTGAGAATGAAGTCTGACATTCTCAGTAAAACATGTACATCCAACAAGGGCAGAGACTGTCAGTTGATTCCTTTGTGTTCTACTGCAGCTTCCCAGAGTGTTCTAAAGAACAACTAGAGTGCTAACAGCCTTACTTATGACAAAAGTATGGCACACCTGAAGCCATCTTGATTGGAATAAACTGGTAACACTTAAAACATTTAATTTAAAAAGGAACAAAATGATGGGGTTCATTTTGTCATAGAAATTATGGTTAGTGCTGTAGAAAGAAAACTTAGGACATGTTTCAAGTGTGATCTCAAATATCTTCCTGTTATATTTCAACAGGAGCAGCCTGTCAGTTGATGCCTTTGTGTTCTACTGCAGCTTTCCAGAGTGTTCTAAAGAACAACTAGAGTGCTAACAGTCTTACTTATGACAAAATCATGGCACACCTGAAGCCATCTTGATTGGAATAAACTGGTAACACTTAAAACATTTAATTTAAAAAGGAACAAAATGAGGGGGTTCATTTTGCCATAGAAATTATGGTTAGTGCTGTAGAAAGAAAAATTAGGACATGTTTTAAGTGAGATCTCAAATATCTTCCTGTTATATTTCAACAGGAGCAGACTGTCAGTTGATGCCTTTGTGTTCTACTGCAGCTTCCCAGAGTGTTCTAAAGAACAACTAGAGTGCTAACAGCCTTACTTATGACAAAAGTATTTCACACCTGAAGCCATCTTGATTGGAATAAACTGGTAACACTTAAAACATTTAATTTAAAAAGGAACAAAATGATGGGGTTCATTTTGTCATAGAAATTATGGTTAGTGCTGTAGAAAGAAAAATTAGGACATGTTTCAAGTGTGATCTCAAATATCTTGCTGTTATATTTCAACAGGAGCAGCCTGTCAGTTGATGCCTTTGTGTTCTACTGCAGCTTCCCAGAGTGTTCTAAAGAACAACTAGAGCGCTAACAGTCTTACTTATGACAAAATTATGGCACACCTGAAGCCATCTTGATTGGATTAACTGGTAACTCTTAAAACATTTAATTTAAAAAGGAACAAAATGAGGGGGTTTATTTTGTCATAGAAATTATGGTTAGTGCTATAGAAAGAAAAATTAGGACATGTTTTAAGTGAGATCTCAAATATCTTCCTGTTATATTTCAACAGGAGCAGCCTGTCAGTTGATGCCTTTGTGTTCTACTGCAGCTTCCCAGAGTGTTCTAAAGAACAACTAGAGCGCTAACAGTCTTACTTATGACAAAAGTATGGCACACCTGAAGCCATCTTGATTGGAATAAACTGGTAACACTTAAAACATTTAATTTAAAAAGGAACAAAATGAGGGGGTTCATTTTGCCATAGAAATTATGGTTAGTGCTGCAGAAAGAAAATTTAGGGCATGTTTTAAGTGAGATCTCAAATCCTCTTCTATTTCATTAGAAAATTCTGACATGCAGACTGAAACAATCACTTTCAATACCAGCAGTAGACTTACAGTTAACTCCCTGGTGAGCAGTAGCTTTACTACAGTGATCTAATGACCAACTAGAGTGCTAACATTCTGAATTTATGGCAAATGTGTGACACATCTGAATGCCTTCTTGATGGAATCAAAGTAAAAAACTGAAAGCATTTCCTACTGAGGAGACTGCAGTAAATGACGAAATTAGGAAACTTCATAACAAATAAGTCTCCCAAGATGGCCACCAGAGAAACAAGAGCCCAAATGTAGCACAAATATCACCCAGATGTAGCCCACATATAGCCCAATGACAGAAGTGTGCAAAACACTTTTTATTTTTAGTTTTTCTGCAGTTTTATATAGTGCAAACCGGTCAGGTATTGGAGCGTTACATCTTACTTGGACCCCTTATTGCGTATTTTGCACGAAGTACATGAGATTTATCTTGCGAAACATTGAACTTTACGATTCTGTTAACCTGAAGTTGCTCTGAACCGGGCTTTGTAACACCCGTTTTTACCTACTGGTTTTAATTAATTCTCACTGTATTGTATTAGGAAAGAGGATTTACTGTTTTTATGTACACTTTTATGATCTATGTTTCTAAATCAGATCAAATAAAGTTTAATGAATTCTATGGCAGGATGGAGGCGAGGATTATGCATATCTTTCCTCACTTTATTTGCATAGCAGTTCAAAGAAAACGTAACACAACAATCATTAAACAAAAGACTACACAACCCATGAACCATTAGGGGGTAGTCTCCAAGGCAACTATAGTCCAATCATATCACAGTCCATCGTATATAATATCGTGACGTCCCTTCCGCTTCCTCTTTCTTCACTGCTCGTCAGTTAAGTGCATTCCTTACATTCTTGGTTTAATCTGACGTTGTTGCTGTTTGTATAGCGGTTTCTTGTGCACGTTATTAGCATTATTGCCTTGGTATTGTTTCATATTCCCTGCGCAGCAAGCTCTTGCCCGAGCGCGTTCTCCCCCTCGCAGTTTTTCCCACTGTGTGCTCTGAACGCGGTGAGATCCTGTCAGGCGCGTCTGGTCCGAGCGAGGCAGCTCTGTCGAGGGCTCCCGCTGGGCTTTACGCGCGTTTGGGAATTTGGTCACTCCTTTAGTGTCCGCTTGATTCCCGACCAACCCTCGCCTAATTTTGACACCGCTACGCGGTGATTTCCCCACACGGCCACGTTAGTGACCAGCACCACCTGGTGGTGGTAATTGGTATTGCGCCTCAGTCTATTCTTATAACAGCTTCGGGGAAAGCCCAGCTGTTGGAGCACCGGCGAGGGGGCTGTCTTAAGGATTTTAAGGGCATTTGTTCTGTGCTCACACCCTCTGCTATCATGTCTTCTCCAGAAGACCATTTTTACTCCTCCTACCAGGAAGTGGAGGAGGAATGGCCCCCAACTTCTCCCTCCAGCAGTGGACCAAGCCCTCTCTCTGGCTATTTCTAGGGCGCTGGCTCCTCTTAGGGATCAGGTTGATAAGCTGGCGAAAAGCATCCCTGGGGTGTTCAGTGACCCAGATCTGGTGGTGGCGGGTCCAAGTAGCTCCCAGATGGGGAATAAAAGGGCCGTTAAGCATAACGCGGGGCACTTGGAAGGATTTGATAAACTTACGGAGACCTTCCTCAAGAGTGCGCGAATGCTAAAACATGCACCCTGCCGGGAGGAGGAGGGGCCCGGAGAAAATTGCGACACTGTCACCACTATTGTAGACCCCGACGGCGGGTTTCCCTTAGAGGGAGAGGGTGTATCGGAGATGTTCGAGCCTACCCAAATTTACCATCCTAGGTCGGCAGAGTGGACACCTGATGCCAAAGTGGCAGAGTATGTGGTGGGGAAAATCCATCAACCCCTTGAAAGGGAGGTCAGGAATAAGATGAGGGGAGAATGCCCCAGGCCCTCACTGAAGTGGAAGGTGGCACACACGCCTGAAATTGATGAGAAACTATGTACCTTTTTCTCCAAGTATATGAGGGATCCCAAGAAAGGAATTGATAGGTCTTGGACGTTGTAGGGCCCTTGACCCAAATTATTCAATTGACGGAGCGTTCCAAAGAGTCAGGATCCCCTTTGTCCACGGATATTGTGGCTGGTTGGGCGCACTACCCTAAACCCTAAAACACTACCCCCTCCACTACCCAAACACCACTTCACTACCCTAAACCCTAAAACACTACCCCCAGCACGACACCCTACACTACCCAAACATAACTGCACTACCCTAAACCCTAAAACACTACCACCAGCACGACTCCCTACACTACCCAAACACCACTGCACTACCCTAAACCCTAAAACACTACCCCCAGCATGACTCCCTACACTACCCAAACACCACTGCACTACACTAAACCCTAAATATACCCCCAGCACGACCCCCTACACTACCCAAACACCACTGCACTACCCTAAATCCTAAAACACTAACCCCAGCATGACCCCCTACACTACCCAAACACCACTGCACTACCCTATACCCTAAAACACGACCCCCTACACTACACAAACACGACTGCACTACACTAAACCCTAAAACACTACCCACAGCATGACCCCCTTCACTACACAAACACCACTGCACTGCCCTAAACCCTAAAACACTACCCCAGCACTACCCCCTACACTACCCAAACACCACTGCACTAACATAAACCCTAAAACACTACCCCCAGCACAACCCCCTACACTACACAAACACCACTGCACTACCCTAAACCCTAAAACACTACCCCCAGCATGACTCCCTACACTACCCAAACACCACTGCACTACCCTAAACCCTAAATCTACTCCCAGCACGACCCCCTACACTACACAAACACCACTGCACTACCCTAAACCCTAAAACACTACCCACCAGCATGACCCCCTACACTACTCAAACACCACTGCACTACCCTAAACCCTAAAACACTACCCCAGCACGACCCCTATACTACTGCACTACCCTAAACCCTAAAACACTACCCCCAGCACGACCCCCTACACTACCCAAACACCACTGCACTGCCCTAAACCCTAAAACACTACCCCCAGCACGACCCCTACACCACCCAAACACCACTGCACTACCCTAAACCCTAGAAAAGAAACCCCCACCCCATGCCCAATCCCCTTACCTCTCACTCCTCATGGTTCCTCTCTCCTCGTGGTTCCTGCTTCACATCATCTCTGAGGGGGGGTGCACATCGTTGTGAGGAAACGGAACAGCCTCTGTTTCCTTATAACGACATGGATCATCTACATGTTTTTTAGAACGCATGGTCATTTACCATACATACCTTTACAACAAAATTCGTTGTAAAGGCATGCGTGGTAAATGACCATGCGTTCTAAAAGTGCGTAGTAATGACTTCGTGATGTACAACGCATGCGTGGTAATGCATGCATTGTAATGGTATCGTAAAGTAAAAAGTCGTTGTAACGGCTGTTTACCGATCGAAGCTGGCCCCTGTTCTTCAGTGAGACGTTTATTTGATTAATTAGGAGGAAGGAATGTGTTTTTTTACCGAAAAGTGCATTCCCGGCTGTTGTATTGTGAAAGTGTCCGCGTGGCCTGGTTTCACTTCCGGTGAGAGAGTGGAAGAGTCTGTTTGGATCTAAAGGAGTTCTGTTGTTGGACGGGGCCGGCGCGACATGTCATCTGGAAAACATAGCTAATGGAAAGCGTCCTCCCTGAAGTGTGGAACAGTGCCATGAGAGGTCAACGAGTGTGCGTCCCACCGCAGTATGACCGTACCGCGTGACTCATGTGCCGCCTCCAGGGCATGGGAGGCAGAAGCGGCATCGCAGGTCCTCTTGAAGACCTTTGTAGCACTAATTCTACATTTTGGTACTAGGGCATTTTAACTTCGTTGTTCCTGCCAGATACAAAGAGAAGATCCTGTGTTATTCAGTGCCCTCGTTACCTTTTTTGTGGGTTGTGGTGCTTGTCACTTCGCTGCCCCACCGGTGCACACGACTGGGCACCCCACCTCGTGTGCCATCTGCAGGGCCTCTGCCCTCGGATCACTGGTTTCGGTTTCTGGAGTGGCAACATAAACAGTTGCTCCCAAAGGACTAGCCTGAACACTTAGGTGAATATCCCCTGCACCAGCATTCCACGGAAATTCTTTCCTAGCTCTCCCACGTCAACAAGCACGGCTCCGCTCGTGACACCGTATGATGTCATCGGAGCCATAAGAGGACCTCGTCGGCATGCTGACGTCAGTTCCACCCATTTTTTCCGTGCCACCGAGGCAAACAGGGGACCAAGACATTTTCACATGTATACATAGTATAATAAATATATATATATTCACTGAAAAACCATAGGTTTCAGGCACGTTATAGTTAGAAATTAGCATTTAAAAACCTTAGAAATTCACTGAAAAACCATAGGTTTCAGGCACGTTATAGTTAGAAATTAGCATTTAAAAAACCTTTGAAATTCACTGAAAAAACCATAGGTTTCAGGGGCATTATAGTTAGCTGGACATTTCACTCGTACAAAACCATAGAAATTCCCCCGTTATAGTTAGTTCAGCTAACTATAACTCGCGCGCCCGCAATGCACTGCTGATGACGTCACATATTACATCACTCATGACATGGTCAGTGACATCACTTATGACATCACTGATGACATCTCAAATGACATCACTGATGACATCACTGATGACATCATCCAGTGAATGTGTGTTTTTCTGAAAATTAAATATGTTTTATATATGTATATCTCAAGGTCGATGGAAGAATAAATGGGTATATAAGTGTCTAAATGGATGATTTTTTTTGTAAAATTGATTGTATAACTGACTAAGTGTATCTTAGTGAATACATGGGTTAGTGAGTAATGTTTAAATATGAAAATATCTGTATCAGTCTCTCACTTTGTGTATAAGTGGCTGCATGGGTTGGTGAGTAGCTACATGAGTGTCTATATGGGTTATTAGTTGGTTTTTTGAGTATCAGTATGAGTGGCTGAGTGTCTGTATGGTTCGGTGGGGGTATTACTAAGTGCATAGATGCATGAATGAGTGACTCACTGTTTGTATGTGTTGAAGACAGCATGTGTGCAGGACTGTATAGGTGGATGAGTATGTGTATGGGTGTGTTAGTGAGTGAATGACTGTCTCAATAGTGTCTTTATGAGTAACTACATATGTTTTAAACTAGTATATGTGAGTATTGGTTTATATAAGTGAGTATATGTGAGAGTGAGAGATGGGAAGAGTTCCTGTACAAATAAGTAGGTGTTTCTATAAGTGATTGTTTAAGAGAGTAAGTATGTGTAAGTTTCTGTAGAAGTAAGTGTGGTAGTGTGTGTATAACTGTATATGCAAGTAAATGGATGTTTGATACTTTGTTTGCATGTGTGACTATGTGTGTGAGTAACTCTATGGATGAGTGGCAGTGTGTAACAGGATGTATAGGTGTATGAGTACATATGATGAGTGAGTACATGTATGAGTGACTGTATAGGGACTGTTGGTGAATGAGTGGATGTGTGTGTAGATCTTGGAATTACTGAATAGGTGTGTTGTAACTGGTATTGGTATGTCCATTGTTTTGAAAATGTTAGTTTGTTTTTTTGAGTGTGTGTATCAAAGGTTATATTAGGGTGAGAGGAGGTCTGCCACTCTATCACAAGGATGATGTCATCAGTGATGTCATCAGTGATGTCATTTGAGATGTCATCAGTGATGTCATGAGTGATGTCACTGACCATGTCATGAGTGATGTAATATGTGACGTCATCAGCAGTGCATTATGGGCGCCCGAGTTATAGTTAACTGAACTAACTATAACGGGGAATTTCTATGATTTTGTACGAGTGAAATGTCCAACTAACTATAACGCCCCTGAAACCTATGGTTTTTTCAGTGAATTTCTAAGGTTTTTTAAATGCTAATTTCTAACTATAACGTGCCTGAAACCTATGTTTTTTTCAGTGAATATATATATATACACATGATTCAGCGGCAAACTAGGGATAGGTCATGCACAAACCTACCTTCTAAAGCGGTCACCTTTGCAGGATAACATCAGGGGGCAATAGTCCTGGCGAAGTCAGTGGCATTCGGTGTCCAGATACATTGGGGCAAGACAAGAAATTGGTTCAGCCATAGAGGCACATAATTGATATGATAAAAACGGGAGTGCTGATCCGTCACCGAAAACTCCAGAGGAGTTGCCTCCTCCCCATTGGCCCTGGATTCAGCCAATCAGTATGCTGAACATATTTTATATGGACTTTCGCCGCCATGTAGGTTTGTTGTGGCTTCAAACGCACTGAGGAAAGTAATGTGCTGAAACGCATCTGCGTGAATAAAAACCATCCCAACAAGCATCCCGTGAGTGCACCTGTGTCTGTCTTCGAGTTGTTGTGAAACAAGCGGACTCCACATCCGCTCAGATTGCACCCGTTGTGAGTTCGGCAGTAACTGTGGAAAGCGTTGTTGGTTGTAATTGGAAGCTGCCTGAACCGCTGCTGTCAGACGCCGTCAACCATTGATAGTCGTGAATTATTAAATTCAGGGTTGCCCAGCCATTTGACGGACACCTGCGGCGTATTAACTGAGTATGATTCAGCGGCAAACGAGGGATAGGTCATGCACAAACCACAAGCGTTCAGCATGCTTACTGAGCTCGCCAGTCATATTTTTTTTTAAAACTACTAAGGACTTTTAACAAGCTTGAATGAGAAATGCGCATCAAACCTACTAAGGGAAATTAACGTTTTGCTCACTATAGGAACTAGATGTCCCAGAATGCATCTATGAAATCCTGCACCATGCAAACGCCCACTGTGGGCCGGAAATTGAATAAATAATGCTGAAAATGAATGGTGAGCTGTTGGTGTGTCATTTTAGTAGCCCATGAAGAAGGGGCCTTGAGCCCTGAAACGCGTCGGCAAAATATGCAAATTTTGAAATACCAAGGCGAGCAGCATTTCAAAGCCAGATGGTGAGAGCGCTGGGAGTGCCTTCTCAATGCTTCGGGCATATTGTATAACAGAAATTCACACGGCAGCCCAGCCGTGGGGAAGAGCACCCTCGGGATTGCAGAGGCTGTGGATTTGAACTTTCAAAACCGTGACAGCGCAACGTTCAGCATGCTTACTGAGCTCGCCCGTCATATTTTTAAAAAAAACCTACTAAGGACCTTTAACAAGCTTGAATGAGAAATGCGCATCAAACCTACTAAAGGAAATTAACGTTTTGCTCACTATAGGAACTAGATGTCCCAGAATGCATCTATGAAATATTGCACCATGCAAACGCCCACTGTGGGCCGGAAATTGAATAAATAATGCTGAAAATGAATGGTGAGCTGTTGGTGCGTCATTTTAGCAGCACATGAAGAAGGGGCCTTGAGCCCTGAAACGGGTCGGCAAAATATGCACATTTTGAAATACCAAGGCGAGCAGCATTTCAAAGCCAGATGGTGAGAGCGCTGGGAGTGCCTTCTCAATGCTTCGGGCATATTGTATAACAGAAATTCACACAGGAGCCCAGCCGTGGGGAAGAGCACCCTCGGAATTGCAGAGGCTGTGGATTTGAACTTTCAAAACCGTGACAGCGCAGCGTTCAGCATGCTTACTGAGCTCGCCAGTCATATTTTTAAAAAAACCTATTAAGGACTTTTAACAAGCTTGAATGAGAAATGCGCATCAAACCTACTAAGGGAAATTAACGTTTTGCTCACTATAGGAACTAGATGTTCCAGAATGCATCTATGAAATCTTGCACCATGCAAACGCCCACTGTGGGCCAGAAATTGAATAAATAATGCTGAAAATGAATGGTGAGCTGTTGGTGCGTCATTTTAGCAGCCCATGAAGAAGGGGCCTTGAGCCCTGAAACGCATCAGCAAAATATGCAAATTTTGAAATACCAAGGCAAGCAGCATTTCAAAGCCAGATGGTGAGAGCGCTGGGAGTGCCTTCTCAATGCTTCGGGCATATTGTATAACATATATATATATATATATATATATTATCTACTGGCGGTCGCCAGTAGATAGTTATAGTTAAAACCTATTATCCATAGGAAATCCGCGACATTCTATTTGAAATAACGTTGGCGCCGGTTGACGAATCTTCGCGAAAGTTTCCAACTTGTTGGGGCGCTCCGGTCCGCTCCTATCCTGAAAGTCTCGGGTGATATGGCAAGCGGGGGCCGAGAAAAAGGGGGTCCCAAAACGCGTTTTCCCCATTCATTTTTCCATAGGAACCTTTAGTCGCAGCTACAGCCCGAACTGCTGAACGGAATTACACCAAATTTGGCAAAGAGGTAGCCCTTGGTTCAGTGTCGTGCCTTTTGCTTAAATGGTGTAAATCCGTTCAGTAGTTCCTGAGAAAATCAAAAGTAAAGTCACATATATATCTGGGCGGAGCCTAACCACACATGTCATCGTTAGATCTGATTGGCTGTCAGCACTTCATCCTGGAATTGCTGGCAGCCATCTTGGGACCAATATAAATGATAGTACCTCATTGAAATGCATTGTAGTGAATAGAAGATTTTGAGGGTCACCAAAAGGAGAACTATAAAGGGTGATAACAGGCTTTAGTTACATTAGAATTTATTTGTTGATGGTACCATACTAATTTTAGGAATTGTGGTGTATTCTAAGGTGATTTTACCATGTGAAAAATCTTCTGCTGGGATATCATGAATCATGTTTGAGAGAACACTATTTTCTCATGCTTGTCCCATGGAGGTTTGGAAGGTGCTCCAGAAGCTAAAATGAGAGCATATTTTCTGTAAATTCACATTATCTTTCTCACTCATGTGAGAATGAAGTCTGACATTCTCAGTAAAACATGTACATCCAACAAGGGCAGAGACTGTCAGTTGATTCCTTTGTGTTCTACTGCAGCTTCCCAGAGTGTTCTAAAGAACAACTAGAGTGCTAACAGCCTTACTTATGACAAAAGTATGGCACACCTGAAGCCATCTTGATTGGAATAAACTGGTAACACTTAAAACATTTAATTTAAAAAGGAACAAAATGATGGGGTTCATTTTGTCATAGAAATTATGGTTAGTGCTGTAGAAAGAAAAATTAGGACATGTTTCAAGTGTGATCTCAAATATCTTCCTGTTATATTTCAACAGGAGCAGCCTGCCAGTTGATGCCTTTGTGTTCTACTGCAGCTTCCCAGAGTGTTCTAAAGAACAACTAGAGTGCTAACAGCCTTACTTATGACAAAAGTATGGCACACTTGAAGCCATCTTGATTGGAATAAACTGGTAACACTTAAAACATTTAATTTAAAAAGGAACAAAATGATGGGGTTCATTTTGTCATAGAAATTATGGTTAGTGCTGTAGAAAGAAAAATTAGGACATATTTCAAGTGTGATCTCAAATATCTTCCTGTTATATTTCAACAGGAGCAGCCTGCCAGTTGATGCCTTTGTGTTCTACTGCAGCTTCCCAGAGTGTTCTAAAGAACAACTAGAGCGCTAACAGCCTTACTTATGACAAAAGTATGGCACACCTGAAGCCATTTTGACTGGAATAAACCGGTAACACTTAAAACATTTAATTTAAAAAGGAACAAAATGAGGGGTTCTTTTGAAATAGAAATTATGGTTAGTGCTGCAGAAAGAAAAATTAGGGCATGTTTTAAGTGAGATCTCAAATCCTCTTCTATTTCATTAGAAAATTCTGACATGCAGACTGAAACAATCACTTTCAATACCAGCAGCAGACTACCAGTTAACTCCCTGGTGAGCAGTAGCTTTACTCCAGTGATCTAATGAGCAACTAGAGTGCTAACATTCTGAATTTATGGCAGATGTGAGACACATCTGAATGCCTTCTTGATGGAATCAAAGTAAAAAACTGAAAGCATTTCCTACTGAGGAGACTGCAGTAAATGAAGAAATTAGGAAACTTCATAACAAAGAAGTCTTCCAAGATGGCCACCAGTGAAAAAAGAGCCCAAATGTAGCACAAATATTACCCAGATGTAGCCCACATATAGCCCAATGACAAAAGTGTGCAAAACACTTTTTATTTTTAGTTTTTTTGCAGTTTTATGTAGTGCAGACTGGTCAGGTATTGGAGCATTGCATCTTAAAACATGACCCCCTACACTACAAAAACACCACTGCACTACCTTAAACCCTAAAACACTACCCCCAGCACGACCCCCTACACTACACAAGCACCACTGCACTATCCTAAACCCTAAAACACTACCCCAGCACGACCCCCTACACTACCCAAACACCACTGCACTACCCTAAAACATGGCCCCCTACACTACACAAACACCACTGCACTACCCTAAACCCTAAAACACTACCCCCAGCACGACCCCCTACACTACACAAGCACCACTGCACTACCCTAAACCCTAAAACACTACCCCCAGCACGACCCCCTACACTACACAAACACCCTGCACTACCATAAACCCTAAAACACTACCCCCAGCACGACCCCCTACACTACCCAAACACCACTGCACTAACCTAAATCCTAAAACACTACCCCCAGCACGACCCCCTACACTACCAAAACACCACTGCACTACCCTAAAACATGACCCCCTACACTACACAAACACCACTGCACTACCCTAAACCCTAAAACACTACCCCCAGCACAACCTCCTACACTACACAAGCACCACTGCACTACCCTAAACCCTAAAACCCTACCCCCAGCACGACCCCCTACACTGCCCGAACACCACTGCACTGCCCTAAACCCTGAAACACCAGCCCCTGCATGACCCCCTACACTGCCCGAACACCACTGCACTGCCCTAAACCCTGAAACACCACCCCTAGCACGACCCCGTACACTGCCCGAACACCACTGCACTGCCCTAAACACTGAAACACCACCCCCTTCACGACCCCCAACACTGCCCGAACACCACTGCATTGCCCTAAACCCTGAAATACCACCCCCAGCATGACCCCCTACACTGCCCGAACACCACTGCACTGCCATAAACCCTGAAACACTACCCCCAGCAAGACCCCCTACACTGCCCGAACACCACTGCACTGCCCTAAACACTGAAACATCACCCCCAGCAAGACCCCCTACACTGCCCGAACACCACTGACCTAAACCCTGAAAAACCACCCCCAGCACGACCCCCTACACTCCCCGAACACCACTGCACTGCCCTAAACCCTGAAACACTACCCCCAGCATGACCCCCTACACTGCCCGAACACCACTACTCTGCCCAAAACCCTGAAACACCAGCCCCAGCACGACCCCCTACACTGCCCGAACACCACTGCAATGCCCTAAACCTTGAAACACCAGCCCCTGCACGAACCCCTACACTGCCCGAACACCACTGCACTACCCTAAACCCTGAAACATCACCCCCAGCACGACCCCCTACACTGCCCGATCACCACTGCACTGCCCTAAACCCTGAAACACCAGCCCCAGCATGACCCCCTACACTGCCCGAACACCACTGCACTGCCCTAAACCCTGAAACACCAGCCCCAGCACGACCGCCTACACTGCCCAAACACCACTGCACTGCCCTAAACCCTGAAACACCAGCCCCAGCACGACCCCCTACAATGCCCGAACACCACTGCACTGCCCTAAACCGTGAAACACCAGCCTCAGCACGACCCCCTACACTGCCCGAACACAACTGCACTGCCCTAAACCCTGAAACACCACCCCGTGCATGACCCCCTACACTGCCCGAACACCACTGCACTGCCCTAAACCCTGAAACACCACCCCCAGCGCGACCCCCTACACTGCCCGAACACCACTGCACTGCCCTAAACCCTGAAACACCACCCCCTGCACAACCCCCTACACTGCTCGAACACTACTGCACTGCCCTAAACCCAGAAACACCATCCCCAGCACGACCCCCTATACTGCACGAACACCACTGCACTGCCCTAAGCCCTGAAACACTACCCCCAGCAAGACCCCCTACACTGCCCGAACACCACTGTCCTGCCCTAAACCCTGAAACATCACCCCCAGCACGACCCCCTACACTGCCCGAGCACCACTGCACTGCCCTAAACCCTGAAACACCAGCCCCAGCACGACCCCCTACACGGCCCGAACACCACTGCACTGCCCTAAACCCTGAAACACCAGCCCCAGCACGACCGCCTACACTGCCCGAACACCACTGCACTGCCCTAAACCCTGAAACACCAGCCCCAGCACGACCCCCTACAATGCCCGAACACCACTGCACTGCCCTAAACCGTGAAACACCAGCCTCAGCACGACCCCCTACACTGCCCGAACACAACTGCACTGCCCTAAACCCTGAAACACCACCCCGTGCATGACCCCCTACACTGCCCGAACACCACTGCACTGCCCTAAACCCTGAAACACCACCCCCAGCGCGACCCCCTACACTGCCCGAATACCACTGCACTGCCCTAAACCCTGAAACACCACCCCCTGCACAACCCCCTACACTGCTCGAACACTACTGCACTGCCCTAAACCCAGAAACACCATCCCCAGCACGACCCCCTATACTGCACGAACACCACTGCACTGCCCTAAGCCCTGAAACACTACCCCCAGCAAGACCCCCTACACTGCCCGAACACCACTGTCCTGCCCTAAACCCTGAAACATCACCCCCAGCAAGACCCCCTACACTGCCCGAACACCACTGCCCTAAACCCTGAAACACCACCCCCAGCAAGACCCCCTACACTGCCCGAACACCACTGCACTGCCCTAAACCCTGAAACACCAGCCCCAGCACGACCCCCTACACTGCCCGAACACCACTGCACTGCCCTAAACCCTGACACACCACCCCCTGCACGACCCCCTACACTGCCCGAACACCACTGTACTGCCCTAAACCCTGAAACCCCACCCCCAGCATGACCCCCTACACTGCCAGAACACCACTGCACTGCCCTAAACCCTGAAACACCACCCCTGCACGACCCCCTACACTGCCCGAACACCACTCCACTGCCCTAAACCCTGAAACACTACCACCAGCAAGACCCCCTACACTGCCCGAACACCACTGCACTGCCCTAAACCCTGAAGCATCACCCCCAGCAAGACCCCCTACACTGCCCGAACACCACTGCCCTAAACCGTGAAACACCACCCCCAGCAAGACCCCCTACACTGCCCGAACACCACTGCACTGCCCTAAACCCTGAAACACCAGCCCCAGCACGACCCCCTACACTGCCCGAACACCACTGCACTGCCCTAAACCCTGACACACCACTCCCCGCACGACCCCCTACACTGCCCGAACACCACTGCACTGCCCTAAACCCTGAAACATCACCCCCAGCAAGACCCCCTACACTGCCCGAACACCACTGCCCTAAACACCACCCCCAGCAAGACCCCCTACACTGCCCGAACACCACTGCACTGCCCTAAACCCTGAAACACCACCCCCAGCAAGACCCCCTACACTGCCCGAACACCAATGCACTGCCCTAAACCCTGAAACACCACCCCCAGCACGACCCCCTACACTGCCCGAACACCACTGCTCTGCCCAAAACCCTGAAACACCAGCCCCAGCACGACCCCCTACACTGCCCGAACACCACTGCACTGCCCTAAACCCTGAAACACCAGCCCCAGCACGACCCCCTACACTGCCCGAACACCACTGCACTGCCCTAAACCCTGAAACACCACCCCCAGCACGACCCCCTACACTGCCCGAACACCACTGCACTGCCCTAAACCCTGAAACACCAGCCCCAGCACAATCCCGTACACTGCCCGCACAAAACTGCACTGCCCTAAACCCTTAAACACCAGCCCCAGCACAACCCCGTACACTGCCCAAACACCACTGCACTGCCCTAAACCCTGAAACACCAGCCCCAGCACGACCGCCTACACTGCCCGAAAACTACTGCACTGCCCAAAACCCTGAAACACCAACCCCAGCAAGACTACCTACACTGGCCGAACACCACTGCACTGCCCTAAACCCTGAAACACCACCCCCTGCACGACCCCCTACACTACCCAAACACTACTGCACTGCCCTAAACCCTGAAACACCACCCCTCAGCACGACACCCTACACTGCCCGAACACCACTACACTGCCCTAAACCCTGAAACACCACCCCAGCACGACCCCCTACACTGCCCGAACACCACTGCACTAAACCCTGAAACACCACCCCCTGCACGACCCCCTACACTGCCCGAACACCACTACACTGCCCTAAACCCTGAAACACCACCCCAGCACGACCCCCTACACTGCCCGAACACCACTGCACTAAACCCTGAAACACCACCCCCTGCACGACCCCCTACACTGCCGGAACACCACTGCACTGCCCTAAACCCTGAAACACCACCCCCAGCACAACCCCCTACACTGCCTGAGCACCATTGCTCTGCCCTAAACCCTGAAACACTAGCCCCAGCACGACCCCCTACACTGCCCAAACACCACTGCACTGCCCTAAACCCTGAAACACCAGCCCCAGCAAGACCCCCTACACTGCCCGAACACCACTGCATTGCCCTAGACTCTGAAACACCAGCCCCAGCAAGACCCCCTACACTGTCCGAACACCACTGCACTGCCCTAAACCCTGAAACACCAGCCCCAGCACGACTCCCTACACTGCCCGAACACCACTGCACTGCCCTAAACCCTGAAACACCAGCCCCAGCACGACCCCTACACTGCCCGAACACCACTGCACTGCCCTATACCCTGAAACACCAGCCCCAGCACCACCCCCTACAATGCCCGAACACCACTGTACTGCCCTAAACCCTGAAACACCACCCCCTGCACCGCCCCCTACACTGCCCGAACACCACTGCACTGCCCTAAACCCTGAAACACCACCCCCTGCACCACCCCCTACACTGTCCGAACACCACTGCACTGCCCTAAACCCTGAAACACCACCCCTGCACTGCCCCCTACACTGCCCGAACACCACTGCACTGCCCTAAACCCTGAAACACCACCCCCAGCATGACCCCCTTTACTGCTCGAACACCACTGCACTGCCCCAAACCCTGAAACACCACCCCCAGCATGACCCCCTACACTGCCCGAACACCACTGCCCTAAACCCAGAAACACCACCCCTGCACGACTCCCTACACTGCCCGAACACCACTTCACTGCCCTAAACCCTGAAACACCACCCCCTGCACGACCCCCTACACTGCCCGAACACCACTGCACTGCCCTAAACCCTGAAACACCACCCCCAGCATGATCCCCTACACTGCCCGAACACCACTGCACTGCCCTAAACCCTAAAACACCACCCCCAGCACGACCCTCTACACTGCCCGAACACCACTGCACTGCCCTAAACCCTAGAACACTACCCCCAGCATGACCCCCTACACTACCCGAACACCACTGCACTACCCTAAACCCTAAAATACTCCCCCAGCACGACCCCCTACACTACCCGAACACCACTGCACTGCCCTAAACCCTAAAACACTCCCCCAGCACGACCTCCTACACTACCTAAACACCACTGCACTGCCCTAAACCCTAAAACACTACCCCCCGCATGACCCCCTACACTACCCAAATACCAATGCACTACCCTAATCCCTAAAACACTACCCCCGCACAACCCCCTACACTACCCAAAGACCACTGCACTACCCTAAACTCTAAAACACGACCTCCTACACTACACAAACACCACTGCACTACCCTAAACCCTAAAAAAACTACCCCCAGCATGAACCCCTACACTACCCAAACACCACTGCACTACCCTAAACCATAAAACACTACCCCCAGCAGTACCCCTACGCTACCCAAACACCACTGCACTACCCTAAACCCTAAAACCCTACCCCCAGCAGTACCCCCTACACTACCCAAACACCATTGCACTACCCTAAACCCTAAAACACTACCCCCAGCAGTATCCCCTACACTACCCAAACACCACTGCACTACCCTTAACCCTAAAACCCTAAAACACTAACCCCAGCACGACCCCCTACACTACCCAAACACCACTGTACTACCCTAAACCCTAAAACACTCTCCCCAGCACGACTCCCTACACTACCCAAGCACCACTGCACTACCCTAAACCCTAAATCTACCCCCAGAATGACCACCTACACTACCCAAACACCACTGCACTACCCTAAACCCTAAAACACTACCCCCAGCATGACCCTCTTCACTACCTAAACACAACTGCACAATTTGTTACAGGCGTTGCAACGCAGGACTGTGGTGCTTACTTGAAGTACCTGGTGGGCTAGTTGGGCCCCAGGGACTCTCAGGATTCAAGGTGACCTACTCCCCCAACTTAAAACGCGCCACGGGGCGCGTTTGCACAGTGGTGAAGGGAGGGGCGGGGCCTCAGGTGACATGTGCGCAAACACGCCCTGTGGTGCGTTTTAAGTTGGGGAGTTAATTCCCTTTGAATCCTGGGGGCCAACTAGCCCACCAGGTACCTTCAGTAAGCACAACAGAGTTGCGTTGCAGAGAGGTGAAAAAGGTGCGTGGCCTCGGAACGCCTCTCTGCAACTCAGCTCTGTGGTCCTAACTGTAGGTACCTGGGGGCTAGTTGGGCCCCAGGGACCCTCAGGATTCAAGGGGACTTAATCCCGCAACTTAAAACGCATCACGGGCGCGTTTGCACACATGTCACCTCAGGCCCCCCCCTCCCTTCACCACTGTGCAAACGCGCACTGGCTCTGGTTAGTCAGAGTCAGTTACCACCAGTACCCGTCTGAAAAAGTTGTGGGCACAGGATGATTTTGCAACAAGGCCTCTTTCTGCTCCTCTGTTGGTTCTTTCTGCACATCTTTTGCTTCTTTCTGTGTGTTTTTTCTTCTTTCTTCACATGTCCTACCTCTGTTGGCATAGTTAGAAACTAGCATTTAAAAAACCTTTGAAATTCACTTAAAAATCATAGGTTTCAGGCACGTTATAGTTAGAAATTAGCATTTAAAAAACCTTTGAAATTCACTGAAAAACCATAGGTTTCAGGCACGTTATAGTTAGAAATTAGCATTTAAAAAACCTTTGAAATTCACTGAAAAAACCATAGGTTTCAGGCACGTTATAGTTAGAAATTAGCATTTAAAAAACCTTTGAAATTCACTGAAAAAACCATAGGTTTCAGACACGTTATAGTTAGAAATTAGCATTTAAAAACCTTTGAAATTCACTGAAAAAACCATAGGTTTTAGGGACAGTTATAGTTAGTTGGACATTGCACTCGTACAAAACCCGTGAAATTCCCCTGTTATAGTTAGTTCAGCTAACTATAACTCGCGCCCCGCAATGCACTGCTGATGACGTCACATATTACATCACTCATCACATGGTCAGTGACATCACTGATGACATCACTGATGACATCTCAAATGACATCACTGATGACATCATCCATGTGATAATTTCATGCATCTTCTCACACCCTAATATAACTTTTGATACACCCACTCTAAATTACAGACTGCCATTCTCAAAACCATAGACACTCCAACACCAAAAACTACATACCCACTCACTGATTCTTAGGTCTACACACACATCCACTCACTCACCTGTACAGTCACTCATACTTACAGTCACTCAGTACAGGACTATCATATGCACTCATACACCTATATAAACACTCACACACCGCCACTCATCCATAGAGGTGCTCACACACCTAGTCAGTCATGCAAAAAATTAATCACACACCCATTTACTCACCTATACAGTTATGCACACACCAGCTCACTTACTCATACAAATACTAGCACATTCTTACGCTCTTATACAATAACTGATACAAGCACACACGCATCCATACAGCCACTCTCACAATAACACACTCTCACTTATAGCCATTTAAATACTCTAACACACATATATACTGCCTTTTAGATATGTAGTTACTCGCACATGTACCACTGAGATATACATTCACTCACTAACACACCCATACACACACTCACCCACCCAAGCAGTCCATCACAGATGCACTCTTGAAATCATGCACCCAGTGAATCACCCACTCACACATCTATGTATAGAGTCACACACACCCCACCCACACAAACACTCAGGCAGCCATACAGATACTCAGAGAACCAATCAATAACCCATATAGACACTCATGTAGCTATTCGCAAATCCATGCATCCACTTACACACCAACAAACAGACGGATACAGACATTCACACAGTTTAGTCACTAACCCATGCATTCAGTAAGATACGTTTAATCACTCACTTGTAGAGTCAGTCACTCACGTACTAAATCATCCATTCAGACACTTATACACCCACTCATTCTTCAATACGCCTTTCCCTATATATATTAAACATATTTAAACTTTACAGAAACACACAGTCACTGGATGATGTCATCAGTGATGTCATCAGTGATGTCATTTGAGATGTCATCAGTGATGTCATCAGTGATGTCACTGACCATGTGATGAGTGATGTAATATGTGACGTCATCAGCAGTGCATTGTGGAGCGCGAGTTATAGTTAGCTGAACTAACTATAACAGGGGAATTTCACGGGTTTTGTACGAGTGCAATGTCCAACTAACTATAACTGTCCCTAAAACCTATGGTTTTTTCAGTGAATATATATATATATATATATATATATATATATGATTCAGCGGCAAATGAGGGATAGGTCATGCACAAACCTACCTTCTAAAGCGGTCGCCTTTGCAGGATAACATCAGGGGGCAACAGTCCTGGCAAAGTCGGTGGCATTCGGTGTCCAGATACATCGGGGCAAGACAAGGAATTGGTGCATAGAGGCACATAATTGATATGATAACAACTGGAGTGCTGATCCGTCACCGAAAACTCCAGAGAAGTTACCTCCTCCCCATTGGCCCTGGATTCAGCCAATCAGTGTGCTGAACATATTTAAATGGACTTTCGCCACCATGTGGGTTTGTTGTGGCTTCAAACGCACTGAGGAAAGCAATGTGCTGAAACGCGTCTGCGTGAATAAAAGCCATCCCAACAAGCATCCCGTGAGTGCACCTGTGTCTGTCTTCGAGTTATTGTGAAACAAGCGGACTCCACATCCGCTCAGATTGCACCAGTTGTGAGTTTGGCAGTAACTGTGGAAAGCGTTGTTGGTTGTAATTGGAAGCTGCCTGAACCGCTGCTGTCAGACGCCGTCAACCATTGATAGTCGTGAATTATTAAATTCAGGGTTGCCCAGCCATTTGACGGACACCTGCGGCGTATTAACTGTGTATGATTCAGCGGCAAACGAGGGATAGGTCATGCACAAACCTACCTTCTAAAGAGGTCGCCTTTTCAGGATAACATCAGGGGGCAACAGTCCTGGCGAAGTCGGTGGCATTCGGTCTCCAGATTAACCCTGGGCAAAGCACTACGCTACGCTCGCGTCGTTTGCGAAGTTTGCGCTACTTCGCACTACGCGAATTGCACGTAGCACAGTGCAAACACACGTAGCGTAGCGTAGTACAGCGGTCATTTTTTGCTTGCTCGCGGTCATCAACGTCAAGTTGGCGACCGCGAGCAAGCAAAATGACATCCCGGCGAGACTTTTTCCTCGTTCGCAATCAGCAACATCAAGTTGCCGATCGCGAGCGTGGAAAATAAACCTCCCGGCGAGATTCTCAACGCGGGGAGGTCAGGTTTCTCATTGCGAGTGGTCGCGTATGCTCGCGACCGCTCGCGATGAGAAACTACCAGTCCGCGTTGAGAAAGCTGCCGCTCGAGTAAAAATCTACTCGAGCGGCAGTAAAAGACAGCTCGCACTGTGCAAGATGCCGTTTTCAATGATTGCACAGTGCGGACAAGCATCTGGCACTGTGCAATCATCGCGAACAGCGCACTACGCAGTTCGCGTAGTGCTACGCGTAGCTCGCGTAGTGCGGAGTGCACTTCACGTAGCTTCGCGTAGCGCTACTTCGCGAACTACGCCCAGGGTTAGTCCAGATACATCGGGGCAAGACAAGGAATTGGTGCATAGAGGCACATAATTGATATGATAACAACGGGAGTGCCGATCCATCACCGAAAACTCCAGAGAAGTTGCCTCCTCCCCATTGGCCCTGGATTCAGCCAATCAGTATGCTGAACATATTTAAATGGACTTTCACCGCCATGTAGGTTTGTTGTGGCTTCAAACGCACTGAGGAAAGCAATGTGCTGAAAAGCAACTGCCTGAATAAAAGCCATCCCAACAAGCATCCCATGAGTGCACCTGTGTCTGTCTTCAAGTTGTTGTGAAACAAGCAGACTCCACATCCGCTCAGATTGCACCCGTCGTGAGTTCGGCAGTAACTGTGGAAAGCGTCGTTGGATATATATATATATATATATATATATATATATATATATATCCACACAAGTCCAATGAAAATAGTATATAAGAAAACACTGGAGCCGCGGCCACTATTCCAAACGTGTTTATTGCAACACTAGGTCCCGACGCGTTTCGGAGTTGCGTCACTCCTTTCTTATGGGCAAAGCTTAGTGCATCATTAGTTTCTTTTAAAGTAACAAGTGCTCGTACTTGTGCCATAAACATAAAAGACATACTGTTGTTCGTCATCTAAGTCAATAAAGTTATAAATGTTATTATACATAATTTTTGGGAAATGCAGATAAACATCGCTACACCCATATCACGAAAAATACATGAAAGTAAAATATATATAACATGTATAAAGTAATGCTGCAACAAAGCTTAAATCTGTTAAACTAAGTAAAGATAAACCCCCATATTATATCAACAAATACCTGAATTGCAACACCAAATTTGTGGTGTATGCATTAAAATGCCCATGTGATAGATATTACATAGGGAGTACGATCCATAAAGGTAAAAAGAGGGTACTAGAGCACTTACGTGCGATTAAGAAAAATGACAAACAATATCCAGTCGCCCGCCACTTCAGTGTTAGTCATAATCAAAATGCCAACCTCCTTAGATTCTGCATCTTAGATTGTGTACCACCTAGAACAAGAGGAGGTAACAGAACTGTTGAACTAAGAAGGTTGGAATCAAAAATGATTGTTAAATATAACACTTTAGTTCCCATAGGTTTGAACCTTGACGAAGAAATGTCCGTTCATTTATAACATGTTTTCGCTTGTACATATTTTTTCGTGTTCTCCTTCGATGTCTTTTAAGTTTTTTGTTTAGTTATAATTTATTCTTTGTGCACAATTTTCACAGGATTTTAACAGCGTCATCTCTGTCTGGTTTTTTACAGACGTCAACTGGGAATGCAGAAGAGCTTTAATGTCTGATACTGAAGCGGTCAAAGGGTGTTTTACCTGTCTCTGTGGCAATTGAACAATGTTTGGGATAACATGCTCACTTGAGCAAGACTTTTCGGCATATCATTATCAGGTCACTTGTATCGAATGAATAGATATGTGGCATGGTTTCTTTTTCTTTGATTGTTTGCCCACTGGGGCTGCACTGATGCTTATATTGAGGTATATTTATTTTTATGTATTGTGGCGGCTTTTAGCTGAATTATTAACTATTTTAGTTAAACTTTGGCAGATTGGAATGACACTGCTCGATTTATTGCAGCGTTTTTTTCAGGTTACCATTCAAATGTGATAGCGCGTATATGCAGCAATGCCGATTTAAGCATCAGATTGGAACGACACTGCTCGATTCATTGTAACGTTGCACAGGGTATCATGTGATAGCGCATACATGCAGTAATGCCGATTTAAGCTTTGTTGCAGCATTACTTTATACATGTTATATATATTTTACTTTCATGTATTTTTCGTGATATGGGTGTAGCGATGTTTATCTGCATTTCCCAAAAATTATGTATAATAACATTTATAACTTTATTGACTTAGATGACGAACAACAGTATGTCTTTTATGTTTATGGCACAAGTAGGAGCACTTGTTACTTTAAAAGAAACTAATGATGCACTAAGCTTTGCCCGTGAGAAAGGAGTGACGCAACTCCGAAACGTGTCGGGACCTAGTGTTGCAATAAACACGTTTGGAATAGTGGCCGCGGCTCCAGTGTTTTCTTATATACTATTTTCATTGGACTTGTGTGGATATTAGGGGTTGGCTTCCCCTGCCGTGTTGCCCGCCATGATTAAGAGGCTTGGGTTTAGCCGAACTGCGTTCATGGATATATATATATATATATATATATATATATATATATATATATATATATATATACATATATATATATATATATATATATATATATATATAGATATATATATATATATATATATATATAAATATATATATATATATTCACTGAAAAAACCATAGGTTTCAGGGGCGTTATAGTTAGTTGGACATTTCACTCATACAAAACCATAGAAATTCCCACGTTATAGTTAGTTCAGCTAACTATAACTCGCACCCCGCAATGCACTGCTGATGACGTCACATATCACATCACTCATGACATGGTCAGTGACATCACTTATGACATCACTGATGACATCTCAAATGACATCACTGATGACATCATCCAGTCACTGTGTGTTTCTGTAAAGTTTAAATATATTTAATATATATAGGGAAAGGCGTATTGAAGAATGAGTGGGTGTATAAGTGTCTGAATGGATGATTTAGTAGGTGCGTGACTGACTCTATAAGTGAGTGATTAAACGTATGTTACTGAATGCATGGGTTAGTGACTAAACTGTGTGAATGTCTGTATCCATCTGTCTGTTGGTGTGTAAGTGGCTGCATGGGTTTGTGAATAGCTAGATGAGTGTCTATATGAGTTATTGATTGGTTGTCTGAGTATCTGTATGGGTGCCTGAGTGTTTGTGTGGGTGGGGTGTGTGTGACTCTGTGCATAGATGTGTGAGTGGGTGATTCACTGGGTGCATGGTTTCAAGAGTGCATCTGTGATGGACTGTATGGGTGGGTGAGTGTGTGTATGGGTGTGTTAGTGAGTGAATGTATATCTCAGTTGTACATGTGTGAGTAACTACATATGTGAAAGGCAGTATATATGTGTGTTAGAGTATATAAACGGCTATAAGTGAGAGTGTGTGATTGTGAGAGTGGCTGTATGGATGAGTGTGTGCTTGTATCAGTGATTGTATAAGAGCGTAAGAATGTGCTAGTATTTGTATGAGTAAGTGAGCTGTTGTGTGTATAACTGTATAGCTGAGTAAATGGGAGTGTGATTAATTATTTGCATGACTGACTAGGTGTGTGAGTACCTCTATGGATGAGTGGCGGTGTGTGAGTGTCTATATAGGTGTATGAGTGCATATGATAGTGCTGTACTGAGTGACCATAAGTATGAGTGACTGTACGGGTGAGTGAGTGGATGTGTGTGTAGACCTAAGAATCCGTGAGTGGGTATGTAGTTATTGGTGTTGGAGTGTCTATGATTTTGAGAATGGCAGTCTGTAATTTAGAGTGGGTGCATCCAAAGTTATATTAGGGTGAGAGAAGATGCATGAAATTATCAGATGGATGATGTCATTTGAGATGTCATCAGTGATGTCATCAGTGATGTCACTGACCATGTCATGAGTGATGTAATATGTGAGGTCATCAGCAGTGCATTGCGGGGGCGCAAGTTATAGTTAGCTGAACTAACTATAACGGGGAATTTCTATGGTTTTGTACGAGTGAAATGTCCAACTAACTAACCACCCCTGAAACCTATGGTGTTTTCAGTGAATTTCTAAGGTTTTTTAAATGCTAATTTCTAACTATAACGTGCCTGAAACCTATGGTTTTTTCAGTGAATTTCAAAGGTTTTTTAAATGCTAATTTCTAACTATAACGTGCCTGAAACCAATGGTTTTTTAAGTGAATTTCTAAGTGTAGGAAGGTAGAATCTGACTATATGGTTGCCCCCACTTTTTTCCTGGTGTTTTGCTGGTTTATGACTTAGTTGGACTGGGATCCTGCTATTCAGGGCCCCAGTCTATCTGCTTCCTCTATAAAATGGTTTCCATGTGCCTTAGGCACATCTCTGATTGGAATCTGGAGTGCCCTTATAAGTCCCTAGTATATGGTATACTATGTACCCAGGGCATAGGTACCTCAGAGGCCTACCAGGGGCTGCAGCATGTATTGTGCCACCCCTGGAAGGCCATCCAAAATGACACCACAGGTCTGCTACTGCAGCCTGGGTAAGGTGGTGCATGCACCCCTTACTGTGATATAGGCTACCTATATCACTACATAGATACACACATATAAACCTATAAGTCACTCCTATGGCAGGCCTTAACAATCCTGAAGGCAGAGTGCTTGGTTCCTATGTGAGAGGGTGCCCCTGCATGAGCAGAGCCCCTCTGCAGCATTCGGAGACCCTTCTCTGATGCTGTTTGTAGTGCAGCCTGACCATATACTCTTAAGCGCATTATAACCTCGCGTTAAATGCTAACTTTGGGATGGCTGCACGGAAACATGTCGTGTTTGGTGTCAAACATCTTGGAATACTACCCCCCCGCCAGTTCTGGCGGCGGGGGTAGCATTCCACCCTTCTAGAGGGAGAGACATGTACACACCGGTATACCCGGTACTGACTTTCCAGAGCCCTGGCATCACAAAATGGATGCCGCTGCCACAGACACGAGTCTGGCCTCCTGCTGCTGACCGAAACTCCGGCAGGGGAGGCCTGGACAATAGGTTTCCTGTCCCAGGGAGGTGTAACCACCTCCCCAGACAGGATAGTGTGTATTGGTGCTGGGCAGGAGCACTCTCTGGTGCTTTGAAGTCCTGCACTGGGGGCACATTTGGTGTCCCTGTGCATACCCCAGTTCAAACCGGCTCAGGGGCTTCCAGCCCCTGCTCTGGCGCGAAACTGGACAAAGGGAAAGGGGTGTAACCACCCCTCTGCCCTGACCCTCCCATAGGTGGGTCCACAGAGTATGTCCAACCCCCTACCTTAGTATAAGTATGGGGCCCCAGTCCTTAGGACTTTAGATTTACCTGGACGAAACTCTGATACAGAATCCTGGACCTTCGACGGTCTACTTTAAGATTAGAGGACTGAAGAATCTCCCTTGGGGTCAAGGAGTGACTCCCCTGCTTGGCAGGCACCAAAGAAGCAATTGTCCGGTCTGCATCGCTGAAGCTCCTGTTGGACGCCGAAGTCTTTGCATCACCAGAGGTGGATTTCCAGACTTCCCCGAGGCTGCCCTGAGTGCCCAGCAAAGCTGAGGCCCGTAGCTGTCGTGGATAACGTGGAACCGTGACCCCTGGACACCAAACGCATTTGCAAGTGCATCCTCTTCTGGGTCTCCCACGAAGTCGTGCTTTGGGCTCCGAGTAGCCCTAGCCTCCAGCACCAACTGCACCGAAGATCACTGGCCTCCACTCCACGAGTGTCCTGTGAGCCAGCTCCACGTGCATCGTCTCGAGGCTCCTTTGCGGTAGCTAGTCCGTTGGCTAGTAGGCCCTCCCAAAGGCCAATCTTTTTCTGCCTGGGCTCCCTGGTTGCTCCAGGCGTGCTCTGACTTATCGTCGCTGGGTGAGTCCCACAGACCTTGCTGGTCTGCAACATCGTCCTTCTTCCATTTCCACAAAACCTGCCGTTGCCAAGGCTTGTTGGGTCCAATCCGGTCACCGACACCCCTGCAATCGACAGACGTCATGGGACAACTCGAATCCAGCTCCTGGTCATCATCGACACCTCCTGGACCTCATGGCTGAAGAGTCAAGACGATTGTCAACCTACCTGAAGCACTCAACATCGGTGGGCATCTGCTCATCGCCTTCCTGGTCACTGGCTAGTGACCCAGACTCTGTCCCCTCTGCTTTCAGGTTCTTCAGATCTTCGATCCACCTTTGGATCCACCCGAACACCTTCGACTTGGCCGCCAGCAGCACTTTGCAGCAGATCGCCATTGAAAGCGACGACGAAACCCGACCCCGAAAGACACCTATGCACCCGGCTCCCCTGGGTGAGGTAACTCGAGTACTCCGGTGCTCCCGTGGGTATTGACACTAGAACAGCCTAGTTCTCAAAGGGTTTGCTCCAAGTCCTCCTCTAAGTGTCCCTTTTCTTTTAAATTCTAATCGCGACTTTCCCCATAGAAGTTAACGGTGGTGCGCGGCTGTGTTCATACACTGCACGCGTCCCCCGTGGGTCCCCTGTGTCACTGCCTTGGGTGGTTCCTTGTGGTCCAAGCACTTCTACAGGCGCTAGGCCTTGTGTCTAGCTCAGTCGTGGTTCTTATACCACTTTATTGGTATATGGTTTGGTACGCCCCTGGGGCTCAAACGTGTATTTGTGCTATTACTGTAGATAACTAACTTATAATTTATGTACTTCGAACTCTAGCCTCATAAAGAGACTAGAGGGGTGTGTTTAGTAATAAATACATATATTTTGAATATATACCTGGTGTGGTCCTCTTTCATTTGGTCACTCAAGAGATTATAGACTGGTAAAACAAGCTGCGTTACATTCCTTCAAGACTTAGCCTGAAGGCTGCTCTCCATAGCTACTACTAGGATAGCTTTCAATAAAGGTTGTCTTTAACCTATCTCCAATAAGGGGTTGTTTGGACTGGTGCAAGGTGCCCACTATAATTAGTGGACAGCATATGCCAGGCCAACTTCTCACATTGGTGTGCAGCGTGTGGGATTCCAGCTTGCTATTGTTTTACCAGATAATCTCAATTGAATTGATCAACTGAAAACCACTAAGGGTACCTAAGGTACATATAAATCAAACTTAGTAATACAGTAAGTTCTACTGAACTTAGAGTTGTGTGTTAAGGGATAGCACACCCTTTCTACAACTCAAGAGAGTTTAGTAGGCCACACTAGAGTAGGTAGTGCATACACCACACCTCACTAGTAATGTCTTCAAAGCCAGGACCCAGTGAGTCCTTGCTAGAAGCCACTGGGCTTCTTCCCTCCAAGTATGATAAACTCCCATTCTTGGAATTGAGAGCATTATGCAATACTAGGAAGTTGAAGGCAGGCAAAAGTGCCAGCACCCAACACCTCAGGGAGGTGTTACTAGCTGATGATATCAGCAGACCCATAGGGTCTGAAGGGGTAGGCAGAGAGGGTGGGGCAGAAGATGAGGAAGGGGCCAGGGGTTAAGAAACCCAGGCCCCCCCCTCTGAAACTGGCCAGGAAGGTGAAAATGACCTTGTCCTGGAAAACCCAATTCCTCCTGTGGAGGAGGAGGAGGAGGATCAGAATGACCTCCCCTTTGTCCCCCCAGGAAGAGTTCTGAGTGTGCCCAGAAGGTCTAGGTCTCCTTCTCAGGAGTCCAACCACTCTGACACCTCAATAGGGACCTCTGTCTCCTCTCATAGGAGGGAATCCTCTCATGAAAGGAGAAAGAGACTGATTCAGTATGAGCAAGCTCAGATTGAACTCAGAAAACAGCAATTGGCTATAGACAGGGAGTCCCTAGATCTCTATAGAGAGAGACAAAAGTTGGGACTAGAGTCCCATGGTGGCAGCAATTTCCCCAAAGATAGGGAAAGGTCTTATGACCATAGAAGCCTGAGCAAGATTGTCCCTCCCTACCAGAGTGGGGATGACTTCCACAAATGGATAACTGCTCTAGAGAGGGCCTGTAAAGTACAGAGGGTCCCTCAGGAGCAGTGGGCAGCAATCTTGTGGCTCTCCTTTGCAGACAAAGGTAGAGATAAGCTCCTCACTGTTAGAGAGGAGGATGCTGACAATTACAAAGTCTTGAAGAGTGCTCTGATAGATGGGTTTGGCCTAACCACTGAACAGTATAGGTTGAAGTTCAGAGACCACCAAAAGGCTCAGACTCAAGACTGGGTTGAATTTGTAGATTGTGCTAATAAGGCTCTGGAAGGTTGGATACATGGCAACAAGGTGCATGACTTTTTAGGATTGTACAATTTGATTATGAGGGAGCAGATCCTTAATAATTGTCAAAACCAGCTTTTACACCAGTACCTGGTGGACTCTGATCTGACCTCTCCCCAAGAATTGGGAAAGAAGGCAGACAAATGGGTCAGAACCAGAGTAAAGACTAAGAATCAGGGTGGTGACCAGAAGAAAGATTCTACCAAGTCTCAAGAGAAAGGTGGGGATAAATCTAAGGATAAATCCACTACAGGGCCCCAAACGTCCTCTTCTGGGGGTGGGTCCCAAACTCCTTCCTCTCCTGAAAAGAAACCATATTGCCATGTCTGTAAAAAGCCTGGACACTGGAAAACTGATCCCAGTTGCCCCAGTATTGGCAATAAAGAAAATGTTCCTCCAACAACTACTACCACCCCTCCTGGTACTACCAGTAGTAATCCTCCAGTTGGGAGTAGTGTACCCAGAAAGTTAGGTGCTTTTCCAAGAGGAACAGAGGTGGGCCCTAGTTTAGACAGGACCCCTCAACAGACTCCTCTGACTCTGATGGTGGTATAGGATTTGCCACCTTTACCATGGGTCCCAATGCATTGGGCAGGTACAGACTGGAGCCAATAATTAATGGTCAGAAAGCTGTGGCATTTAGGGACACAGGGGCTAGTGTCACCATGGTGGCAGGGAAACCAGTCCCCCTCACCAGCTTTTACCTGAGTTTAAATACCAGGTAACCAACATTGATGGTGTCAGAACAGATCACCCCATGGCCATAGTCAATCTCAGCTGGGAAGGGGTCACAGGCCCAAAAAGAGTGGCAGTGTCCCCAACCTTGCCTGTAGATTGCCTGATGGGCAATGATCTGGGAATTTCAGCATGGGCTGAAGTTGAACACCAAACCCATCTGAGAATGCTGGGCGTCCCTGTAAAGGTTAGTGGGGCTGTGATGGCCACAGCCCAAGCCCAGGGAAATTTTGGAGAGATGGAGCCTGGAAGAATGGCCCACTCTCCCCCAAAAGAGAGCATAAGGGTTGAAGAAAAGTCTTCTTCCCTCCAGACAGTAGGTAAGGGTCAGCCTCCTCAGGGAACTGACCCTACCCCTAGTGAAAGAACTGCCCCAGAGGTAGTCAGGCCTGGCCTGGCCCCACCCCTGATGGCAGAGGACCCTTCCAAGGTGGTACCCAGTCTGGAGCAGGTAACCTGCCCCTCTCTACCCTGCCTCAGTCAGCCCAGGGCTGCAGAGGTCAGGGAGGTCAGTGGACCCCCCAGGGCCCCCTGTCCAGAGGAACCCCCCCATCAGCAGATTAGGGGCACCGAGTCTAGTAGCCCTAGCCAGGTGAAAATTCCTCAATACACTGAGGGATCCCCCATACCTTTGTGTAGGGACCTCGCCCAGAAGGACTCTGTTGGGCAAGGGCAAACCTGGGACCAAAAGGTTCCAAACCTGCCATGTCCCTCCAGTGGTCCATCCAAAGGGACCCAACCCCCAGCTGTAGGCAGCCAAAGGTTGACCCTTAGAGCAAAGTGCAACTCAGTCATGGAAAGACAGGCATACATGGTGACCAGTGATCTGAGGAAGCTGAGACCAACCTTCCTAGGGCCTCCCTTCCCTTCTCAGACACCTCACCAGCCTTGTACTTTACCAAACCACACCACAGGTAGTAATTCCCCATGGTGGAGACCCTCTCATACCCTTAGGGTGAGGGATTGCTTAGTGGACCATAAGACAGGGGGCAACCATGCTAGTGCAGGTGCTTCCTTATATGGCCACTTAGTCAATAAAGGCTCAACTGGCCAAGGTTAGCCTTATCTCCTTTCGTTTGGGGGGTTATGTAGGAAGGTGGAATCTGACTATATGGTTGCCCCCACTTTTTCCTGGTGTTTTGCTGGTTTATGACTTAGTTGGACTGGGATCCTGCTATTCAGGGCCCCAGTCTATCTGCTTCCTCTATAAAATGGTTTCCATGTGCCTTAGGCACATCTCTGATTGGAATCTGGAGTGCCCTTATAAGTCCCTAGTATATGGTATACTATGTACCCAGGGCATAGGTACCTCAGAGGCCTACCAGGGGCTGCAGCATGTATTGTGCCACCCCTGGAAGGCCATCCAAAATGACACCACAGGTCTGCTACTGCAGCCTGGGTAAGGTGGTGCATGCACCTCTTACTGTGATATAGGCTACCTATATCACTACATAGATACACACATATAAACCTATAAGTCACTCCTATGGCAGGCCTTATCAATCCTGAAGGCAGAGTGCTTGGTTCCTATGTGAGAAGGTGCCCCTGCATGAGCAGAGCCCCTCTGCAGCATTCGGAGACCCTTCTCTGAAGCTGTTTGTAGTGCAGCCTGACCATATACTCTTAAGCGCATTATAACCTTGCGTTAAATGCTAACTTTGGGATGGCTGCACGGAAACATGTCGTGTTTGGTGTCAAACATCTTGGAATAATACCCCCGACAGTTCTGGCGGCGGGGTAGCATTCCACCCTTCTAGAGGGAGAGACATGTACACACCGGTATACCCGGTACTGACTTTCCAGAGCCCTGGCATCACAAAATGGATGCGCTGCCACAGACACGAGTCTGGCCTCCTGCTGCTGACCGAAACTCCGGCAGGGAGGCCTGGACAATAGGTTTCTGTCCCAGGGAGGTGTAACCACCTCCCCAGACAGGATAGTGTGTATTGGGGCTGGGCGGGAGCACTCTCTGGTGCTTTGAAGTCCTGCACTGGGGGCACATTTGGTGTCCCTGTGCATACCCCAGTTCAAACCGGCTCAGGGGCTTCCAGCCCCTGCTCTGGCGCGAAACTGGACAAAGGGAAAGGGGTGTAACCACCCCTCTGCCCTGACCCTCCCATAGGTGGGTCCACAGAGTATGTCCAACCCCCTACCTTAGTATAAGTATGGGACCCCAGTCCTTAGGACTTTAGATTTACCTGGACGAAACTCTGATACAGAATCCTGGACCTTCGACGCTCTACTTTAAGATTAGAGGACTGAAGAATCTCCCTTGGGGTCAAGGAGTGACTCCCCTGCTTGGCAGGCACCAAAGAAGCAATTGTCCGGTCTGCATCGCTGAAGCTCCCGTCAGACGCCGAAGTCTTTGCATCACCAGAGGTGGATTTCCAGACTTCCCTGAGGCTGCCCTGAGTCCCAAGCAAAGCTGAGGCCCGTAGCTGTCGTGGGTAACATGGAACCGTGACCCCTGGACACCGAATGCATTTGCAAGTGCATCCTCTTCTGGGTCTCCCACGAAGTCGTGCTTTGGGCTCCGAGTAGCCCCAGCCTCCAGCACCAACTGCACCGAAGATCACTGGCCTCCACTCCACGAGTGTCCTGTGAGCCAGCTCCACGTGCATCGTCTCGAGGCTCCTTCGCAGTCGCTAGTCCGTTGGCTAGTAGGCCCTCCCGATGGCCAATCTTTTTCTGCCTGGGCTCCCTGGTTGCTCCAGGTGTACCCTGACTTATCCTCGCTGGGTGAGTCCCACAGACCTTGCTGGTCTGCAACATCGTCCTTCTTCCATTTCCACAAGACTTGCCGTTGCCAAGGCTTGTAAGGTCCAATCCGGTCGCCGACACCCCTGCAATCGACAGACGTCGTGGGACAGCTCGAATCCAGCTCCTGGTCGTCGTCGACACCTCCTGGACCTCGTGGCTGAAGAGTCAAGACAAGCATCAATCTACCTGAAGCTCTCGACATCGGTGGGCATCTGCTCATCGCCTTCCTGGTCACTGGCTAGTGACCCAGACTCTGTCCCCTCTGCTTTCAGGTTCTTCATTTCTTCGATCCACCTTTGGATCCACCCGAACACTTTCGACTTGGCCGCCAGCAGCACTTTGCAGCAGATCGCCATTGAAAGCGACAACGAAACCCGACCCCGAAAGACACCTATGCACCCGGCTCCCCTGGGTGAGGTAACTCGAGTACTCCGGTGCTCCCGTGGGTATTGACACTAGAACAGCCTAGTTCTCAAAGGGTTTGCTCCAAGTCCTCCTCTAAGTGTCCCTTTTGTTTTAAATTCTAATCGCGACTTTCCCCATTGAAGTTAACGGTGGTGCGCGGCTGTGTTCATACACTGCACGTGTCCCCCGTGGGTCCCCTCTGTCACTGCCTTGGGTGGTTCCTTGTGGTCCAAGCACTTCTACAGGCTCTAGGCCTTGTGTCTAGCTCAGTCGTGGTTCTTATACCACTTTATTGGTATATGGTTTGGTACGCCCCTGGGGCTCAAACGTGTATTTGTGCTATTACTGTAGATAACTAACTTATAATTTATGTATTTCGAACTCTAGCCTCATAAAGAGACTAGAGGGGTGTGTTTAGTAATAAATACATATATTTTGAATATATACCTGGTGTGGTCCTCTTTCATTTGGTCACTCAAGAGATTATAGACTGGTAAAACAAGCTGCTTTACATTCCTTCAAGACTTAGCCTGAAGGCTGCTCTCCATAGCTACCACTAGGATAGCTTTCAATAAAGGTTGTCTTTAACCTATCTCCAATAAGGGGTTGTTTGGACTGGTGCAAGGTGCCCACTATAATTAGTGGACAGCATATGCCAGGCCAACTTCTCACACTAAGGTTTTTTAAATGCTAGTTTCTAACTATGCCTACAGAGGTAGGACATGTGAAGAAAGAAGAAAAAACGCACAGAAAGAACCAAAAGAAATGCAGAAAGAAGCAACAGAAGTCCACAAAGATGAAGAAAAGTGCAGGAAGAAGAAGACATGTGCAGAAAGAACCAACAGAGGAGCAGAAAGAGGCCTTGTTGCAAAATCATCCTGTGCCCACAACTTTTTCAGACGGGTACTGGTGGTAACTGACTCTGACTAACCCGGCCTAGAGCCATTGCTATGCTAAAAGACACTTAGAATACAGTGAAAACACCTACATACACTAGGGAACACTATGCGTTGGGGTACCCCTGTGATTAGCATGACCTCCTCTGTAAGGCCCTAGTACATAATAGGGCAGGGGGATTAAAACTACCTCTAAGTCAGAGGTGCAGAAATATGCTACTTTAACTAGTAGTCGCATTTGCAGAGCGGTGGAGAAAGGGTGCTGGGCGTCCAACCAACGCTCAGGAATTCCGCTGCGTAGGACTTACAGGAGGTACCAGGAGGGATTCTTGGCCCCCAAGCTCCCTCAGGACTAAATTGGACTTCATCCCCCATCCCGTAGTCTGCCACGAGGCACGTTTGCAGAGTGGTAGAGAAAGGGGGCCATGGCCTCCGAAGACGTCTTAGCAATCCCACCCACTGTGTGGGACTTACTGGAGGTAGCAAGAGGGGTAGTTGGCCCCCGAGGACATCCTTGGGGGGCCAACTTCCCAAACTATTACCTCCAGTCAGTCCCACAAAGCAGCATTGGTAAGTACTCGTACCAGGCCACGCCCACTTTGCCCGCCACTCTACAAACGCTCCCTGGCACGCTCTTGGATGGGGATTGAAGTCCCCTTCACTGCTGGGGGTCCTTTAGGGGCCAACTAGCTTACCTTTTACCTCCAGTAAGCCCCATGCAGTGGGATTGGTGAGAGGTAGACAAAGGCCATGCCCCTTTCTCCACCACTCTGCAAACGCGCCCCCTGGCGCGTTGTAAGTTGGGGGATTAAGTCCCCTTGAATCCTGAGGGTCCCTGGGGTCCAACTAGCCCACCAGGTACCGCCAGTAAGTGCCACAGAGCTGCGTTGCAGAGAGGTGTAAAATGGGGCATGGCCTGGACCACCTCTCTGCAACGCAGGCCTGTGGCGCTTATTGGAGGTATCTGGTGGGCTAGTTGGCCCCCAGGGGCCCTCAAGATTGAAGGGGAATTAATTCCCCAACTTAAAACGTGCCACAGGGCGTGTTTGCACACATGTCACCTCAGGCACCGCCCCCTCCCTTTACCACTGTGCAAACGTGCCCCGTGGCAGGAGCCGGCCCTGGGGGGTGGCGGTCCCCAGGGCCATCAAGGGCTCCAGGAGGGGGGCCGTGCGGCCCCCCTCCCACGTAATGCACAGCCCCGGGGAGGTGGTGGTCCCCGGGGCTCGGGGGTCCGTAACGGACCACCGCACTTGAATATTAGTGCCCCGGGGAGGTGGTGGTCCCCGGGGCATGTGGGGGGCTCGAGCCCCCCCACACAGGTGTATTTTTTTTTTTTAAATCCCGGGGGGTGGCGGTCCCTGGGACAGCGGGGGGGCCGTGTGCCCCAGCAAAATAATTAATAAAAACCCCGGGGGTGGTGGTCCCCGGGGCTTGGGGGAGCCTTGGAGGCCCCCCACATTAGAAAAGAAGCCCCGGGGGTGGCGCTACCCTGGGCTGCGTGCCCCCCCGCAACTAATTAATCTTGCCCCGGGGAGGTGGCAGTCCCCGGGGCAGTGTGGGGGGATTGAGGCCCCCCCACACATTTTTTTCACTGCCCCCGGGACCTGGCCCACCTGGGGGCTTCAATACAATGAAGCGCTGCAGCCCGCGCTTCATTTTTTTTTTTTTTTCTCGGCCGGATTCGCGCACCCAGCACGAATTCGGCTGATTTAAAAAAAAAATATGCTTTTTTGGGCCCTGGGGGTCCTTGTGGGACCCCCTGAGCAGGCCTAGGGGGTCAGGGTGTTTCTACCCTGCCCCCTTTTCTTGTTTTTTGCGTTTGTTTATCTAAGATGGCTGCCAACACTTCCTGGTTTGGAGTGTTGACAGCCAATTAGAATAAAGCTCGTGGTCGGGAGGGTCCGCGGATCCACCATGCCTCTAAATATCGAAACTTTTATTTTTTGATTTTCTCAGCAACTACTGAACGGATTTACACCATTTAAAAAAAGGGAAAAGGGCGCTTTCTGAACCAAGCACTACCTTTTTGCCAAATTTGGTGTAATTCCGTTCAGCAGTTCGAGCTGTAGCCGTGTCTAAAGTTTCCTATGGAAAATTCATTTTCTGACCTCTTTTTTTACAATTTCTCAGTAACTACTGAACGAATTTACACCATTTAACAAAAAGAGTTCTTTCTGAAACAAGGGCTACCTTTTTGCCAAATTTGGTGTAATTCCGTTCAGCAGTTCGGGCTGTAGCCGTGTCTAAAGTTTCCTATGGAAAATAAAATGGAGAAAACACGTTTTTGGACCCCCCTTTTTTCTCGGCCCCCGCTTGGCGAATCACCCCGAAACTTTCAAGACAGGAGCTGACCGGAGCGCCCCACGAGTTTTGAAAATTTCGCGAAGATTCGTCATCCGGCGCCAAGGTTATTGGGAAAAGAACAAACGCTTTTCCTATGAAAACTAGGTCCTAACTATAACTATCTACTGGCGACCGCCAGTAGATAATATATATATATATATATATATATATATATATATATATATATATATATATATATATATATATATATATATATATATATATATATATATACTACACAACCCGCCCTTGATTAAAGAACGGGCTCCAACACATGCTCGGGTTCACAGTAAGTAGGTTTATTGCCACCACACTGTGATAAAAACAGTCTTCCTAATGTGCACAGGAATAGCTCCTTGCAAACGTGTTTCGGCAAAAATGCCTTTTTCAATGCGGGTTTCAACAAGGGGCCTGACCAGCTGCAGTTCATTAAATACATCCATGCTGCCCTTTCATTGGAGGATGTTCCTTGGCCGTAGGGGGAGGGCTGCCAGATCACTCTCGGCATAGCCTACATAGTCCTCCAAAAGCTTTTACATTCCAAAATGTCACCATGCCCCTTTAATTGCACAAACATATACTCTTTGGTCTGCCTCCACTTCCATTACGTGAGCCCATAGTTGGGTTAACTCATGCACATAATAATGCCCTGACTCCTGCCAGCATATGGGTTTCACGGTTATCTTCACGGCAGAGACTTCAGTCTAAGTGGCTGGCTTTCACTCTGTCTGAGTACTCTGTGTGAGTACTCTGTGTGAGTACATATCTCACTTCCTGAGTGTATATGTGAGTGGGGACAAGAGTGTCTAAGTGGGTCTCAGACTGCCTGCATCAGTGTCTGAGTGGCTCTATGAGTGGATGCATGAGTCTCTGAGTGAGTCTGTGAGTGGATGTGTGAGTCTGAGTGGGTCTGTGAGGGGGTGCGTGAGTCTCTGAGTGGGTCTGTGAGTGGGTGCGTGAGTGTGTGAGTGAATCTGTGAGTAGGTACAAGAGTCTCTTATTGTGTGTGAATGGGTGGATGAGGTCTGAGTGGATCTGTCAGTGCATGCATGAGTGTCTCAGTGGATCTGTGAGTGGGTGCATGAGTCCCTCAGTGGGTCTGTGAGTGGGTGCATGCATCTCTGAGAGGGTCTGTCAGTGGATGCACAATTATCTCATTGGGTCTGTGTGGGTGCATGAGTCTCTGAGTGTGAGCCCGAGTGGGTGTGTAAGTAACTGAGTGGATCTGTGAGTGGGTACATCAATCTCTGTGTGGGTCTGTGAGTGAGTGTATGACTGAGTTATTCTGTGGGTAGATACGTGACTATTACTGTGGGCGACTCAGTGGATGCTTGAGTGTGTGAATAGGTCTCTTAGTCAGGGCATACATCTCTGAGTGGATCTCTGACTAGCTGTGTGAATCTGTATGGATCTCTGAGTTCATAAATGACTCTGTGACTGAATGTCTATATATTTTTTGTCAAGGTTTGTGATTCCGCAGCTACCTTACACAGGGACCCATGATGAGCATCGCTCCCTGCGAATGGATAAAAGCAGGTTTATGACATTTTTAACTCATGAGGGGTCCTTCACAAACCCCTACAATGCACCTATGGGTCAGGATACACTTACCCTGACCCCTTCTATAGGTTTCAATGTTTATTTTTGTTCCCCGGGGCACGTTCCCTGTTTACAAAATGGTGGGCAGTTTGCGTACCTGTGCATATCCATCATGAAGGGTCCACGTACCTACAAAGAAAACACATGAATTCAATACACAACAACACATTTAAGATTTATAACTATTATTTTCATTCTATACATGTTACAAAGAGTTTGTGAGTAATTTTACCAGTGTCAAAGTGTGTGTATAACTGGATGCATACATCTGAGTAAGTCTGTGAGTATACATATCAGTTTCAGGGTGAACAAGTAAGTGGGGGAACGCTGTCTAAGTGGGTCTCAGACTGACTGCATCTGTGTATGAGTGGGTCTGAGAGTGGGTGCATAAGTCTCTGAGTGGGTGTGTGGGTAGGTGCATGCATCTCTAAGTGTGCCTGTGAGTAGGTGCATAAGTGTCTGAGTGGGTCTGTGAGTGGGTGCATGAGTTTCTGAGTGGGTCTGTGACTGGGTGTGTGAGTCTAAGTGGGTCTGTGAGTGGTGTGTGAGTGTCTGAGTGGGCCTGTGAGTAGGAGCATGAGTTTTTGAGGGGGTCTGTGAATGGGTGTAATAGTGTCAGTAAGTGGTGGTAGATGCACACCAAAGTACAAACTGCGAATAGATAATTTGAGGACAAGTTCTGCGTGCTACCAGGGCATCGCTGACTGATCACCAGCGTGGAGCAAATGAGCAAGAAGACGTTCTCCTGACAGGTAATGTCCTCCGGTTGCACCTCTCACCTCCTGATGGAGGTTAATCCAATTTAAGTTGAATAAGGAAACAGTTGATCAAGTCAAGATAAACTTTAATTGTACAGCATGGTAGAGGACTTCCAATTATTCTCAAAGGAAGCGTGTCATCAACAACATGGGTAGATCAAATAAATTCAAGCCCAATGGGTCAATTGGAAAGAACCCAATTCATTTTGGGCGAGCTCCTTCGTCAGAGGAAATTACATCTAAAAAAATGAAGTGGAAAACTACAGATGTAATTAGTATTCACAGGTAAATACAATCAAAAAGTTAAAGTAATAAGAACTCAAAGTGTGTTCACTCAAGATGATGAAGCAAAAGGTAGAAAATGACTGCCAAAGATAATAAAGGCCAAAGTCCAATGACAAGTGTGCATAGACAAGAAAACATGTCCCAGTAGAAGTGTGAAACGTAAAGACACCAGAGTGCAATGGAGGTAGATGCACGTAGACGAGAAAAACCAACGTGTTCTAGTAGAAGCGTAAAACATGTGCATAGGATGGGTTAGATAGTAAAAAAGTGCACACGGGTAACAAAGCTCGAGTGGAACAAGATTGTAATCAGGTTACAAGTCGGAGTAATTAGTCTAGTGTGTATAAACAGACGCATAATAGACCGAAACACCCGGGTGACATTCACATATAAAACTGTACTAGGGGAAGAATACCTCGATGTGAAAATAAATCTGTGAATGTTCGTCCATGCAGGACCAACACCAAAGGAGAGGAGTAAGAGTAAGATACAGGACATAGTGAAAGAAATCTTACTGTCGATAGGAAATGGACAGGCGTGTCCGTCTGCTAAAGTGTAACCAGTGCTGGCTAAAACGCCAGAAAATATAGTGTGGGATGTGAGGGTCTCGGAAATGAACCCAAGTGTCCCGGAAGTGAACCCGAGGTCGTGGCTTGATAGTTAACGAAAATAAACATCAATATTAATAAAGGATAAAAAGAGTGAACGGTCTACTATAAAACGTAAAACTGTTTGAAATAAAGGAAATACGGTAATGCGATCAAGAGAAATCGGAATGGAAGGTCGAAGAAAGAAAAGGAAACTAAGTAAGGGGGCCATGTTGGAATGGTCAATGTTTTGAGAGTAAAGACAAAACGGAAAAGGACAGAGATAGTAAAGGAAAATACCAGCGGTAATAGGTAAAAAGATAAAAAGAGTGAACATGCTATGATGAAACTTGAAACTGTGTAAGGTAAAGGGAATAAAGAAATACGATCATGGGAAATCAGAATGGAAGGTCGAAGAAGGACAAGGAGGCTAGGTGTGGGGGCTATATTGGAATGGTCAATATTTTGTAGAGTAAAAACAAAACAGTAACAGGGACAGAGATAGAAGATGCTTGCAGATGATTAAAAAGAATACAGAAGGAATATGGGAATAGAGAACTATAAAATAAAGGGCATTGGTGGGAAGAAATAAAATAAGGTAAATGAATAAGTAAAAAAAGGTGAGGGGATAGTGAAAGACAGAGAAAAAGTGAAGAGAAAAATCAATAGGTAACGACATGAGAATCATCTTAGGATGGTAAAATCATGATACAGTCAAGAAAATGAGGTAAATGAGTGAGTAGAAGGAAGGAAAGATAAAGTACACAGAGGAATTAGATAGATCAAGATTATTAGAGAAAACAGCCAAATTCAACACGGTCATTAAGACAGTTAGGACATGATAGTGTCCAAGAGTTTGGTCCAAAACAGTTCACGTTGGAGTAAGTATTTGCGATAGTCCCTCTCCTTCACAAGTGATAACGGTCTCAAGTACCATAAATCGAAGCTGACTGATGTTATGTTTGTATTCAGAGAAATGTGTAACGAATTGAGTTACGTTTTCAGCCGATACTTAATCTCGGCCATTTCTTTCTACATCAACATAGGTTGCCCGGTACTGCAGGGACCTGTTGAAATAATCGGAAGGATTGGTTCCGATTCGGCGTTTGGGCATTTACAAATACCCTGACTGGAATTATTTGTGGGGAAGTTTGCTGGACCTTCGGGTAAGCATTAGCGTGGTTAATTAGCAATCTGTGAAAAGGTTATGCGATTTGCTAGTGAGAGTGTTGTTATTCTGCTTTATAGGGTCGTGTGTTGGATCTAAAAGTGTACGACTGGCTATTAATTTCTGTAAGGAGTTTTATCATGAACACCGATGAAATAGATTTTTGAGGTAAGAATTAATTTTAAAGATTGGGAAATAGGAGATTTTAATGGGACGTGATGAATAGCTGCTGTCTCATGCCCTTGTCATCTCAAGCTAAAGGGATTCCCTTTTCTTTCCCCCTTTCTATGTCTTTGTTTTTAAATTTTACAGAGAAACGCTTGAAAAATAATCTTAAGGTACTGTCCTTCATTCATTGTTATATGGTTGTGTGATTGGAACACGTACTTCACTGGGGAATAATTAATCTTTAAACTGTACTTTAGCCATCTCATCGACACTTTACATAACGATATTTTATTAGCGCAATGATGTTTAAAAAGCGCTTGGTGTTTTGATGGAATTTACTGTTACTATGTGATAATTGCACAATATTTTGGTTTTTGGTATAGTCCCTTTTGCACCAAGTGGTGGTTTGGGCTTTTAAGGTGTAAAACAAAATGAATAATTTTCTTAAGTTTATTACATTATGATTATTTGTATTACTTCCAGCCCTGAGGAAGTCGTAGGGTTTAAAACCCGTGTGCGACGAAACGCGTTGGTATGAGGGAGTGGAAGAATTTGCCAAATTAAAGGATTGGACAAGCCCAAGAATACGAGAAATCTTTCTTTCATGTTATTGTATTATCAAATGTATATTATTTGCGTGTGCTTCAGAAATTGTAAACTGTTTTATTCAATCCTAGATTGAAACATTGGGAGGATTTGGGTGATTATTCTCCTTTCTTGAATGCACAGCAGGATACTGGCATTGTGTATTATACTGTTGTGTAAATCTGTATGAGCGCCTGAGGGCTCTGTTTTCACCCACCTTTTGTGAACTGCAAATAAGGGCAGGCAGCTCTGCAAGCACATTACTGTTTATAATAATCAAGATGAGTGAGAATTTGGACAGGGATAGGATGGCGGCAGAGTTATTTGAAAATCTATGTAAAGGGAGTACTATAACTGAGGCGGTAAAAGTGGTGACCGTTCGCAGAACGAAGGGTTGCGTGATAAATTTATCAGATTGGAAAGATTAAAACGTTCAGAGATGTCAAAGTGGTGGGATGGCGTGACGTTGAAGCAGTATGTCAAACTTAATAGGATTCCAAGGGGTTTACGTTCACAGATCATCCCGACATATGATGATCTGGACGAAGACCTCCTTAATATTTGGGAAAAGGAACTGATTTCCAGTTCAATGAAGTTGATTGATATTCTGATAGAGAATGCAGAAAGGAAGGTTACGAAATTGCAAGCTGAAATAGCACAGTTAGAGTCTGAGATTGAAGCATTAAATATGCCAGAACCTACAGCCAAGAATTATGAAATTTTAAAGAGAGTTTTATTGAATCATCAGAACGATATTAAGCAGAGGAAAGCCCGAAAATTAAAACGGGATGAGTTGGATTATAATAGTGGTAGGGTATTTACATTCTCTAGTAGATATGATTATCTGGTTCAGACTGATAAGGGTAAACAACTGTCTGAGCCATTGTCTACTAGCTCTAGTAGTACCTCTTTGAGCACAATACCAACTAGTGAAAGTGAAACAGAAGGAGGGTCAGGAATATTATCTAAACAATTACACCCTTTAGGCAACTCTTCCTTCATGCAAGAGGTGAACCGTATAAAAAGGGGGAACCGCGATCAGACAAAAAAGGTGGACAATACAAGACAACAAGGCGTGGGAAGAGGGGCGGGATCAGGAGGAGACAGTCTAAGAATGAAAACACGTTCTTGGGACAAGAAACAATAATTTCAGATAAGGAGAAAAAATTGGAGGTAGTGAACCTGTCAGATTATACACTCACGGATCCAATGATATCATTGCTTAGGAGGGGTTTAGGCTTCTGTCCTGAAGTATCTGGTGATTTATGTACCTCTAAAATTGATCTGTTCAAATTTATAAGACGCTTGAAACTCAAGAAATACTTTGCTATGAACCCTCAGCATAATAAAAGTTTAACACCAGCATTACTTAATACAGTGTCTAGTGCTTTAACAATTGAAGATATACAGGATACTGTTAATTTGCTCTCTATCACTGAGTTAGAAGAGGACCCTGTGACTATTAGTAAGGTATTGGAGGATTTGGATATTAGGCCAGATCTCTCAATATCAAGTGGGCTCAAGACTAAGTCTCGTTGGTCTCCTAATCTTATGAGTGGGAATAATGTCGAAATTTTTCATAAACTAGTGATTAATGATTTGGATAAAAGCTTGACGAAGAAGGGACTTTCTAAAGGCCCCTATAGAGATAACCTTACTTTTCATGAGAGACAGGCTTTAAAGGTATTAATGGGAAATCCTAATCTTACTATCAGAAAGGCAGACAAAGGGGGAATATTGTGGTTATGAACACTATAGACTATGAAAATGAAATTTATTCACAATTGGGAAATGCTCAGTGTTATGAGAAGGTGGTTCATAACCCTATATTCCCTCTAATAGCAATGATTAATGGCTATCTTAAAAAATGGCATGAAAGTGGTCTGCTGGATGAGGATGAATTTTTGTATCTTAAAGTGACTCGACCTAGATTTCCGTGTCTATATACTTTGTCGAAAATTCACAAAGGCCTCCCATTTCCACCTGGGAGGCCTATTGTGTCAGGTATTGGTGGTCCCACAGAACGTATATCGCAATTCGTTGATATATTTTTGCAACCAATAGTAATGAATTTACCTTCATATATAAAGGATACTACACACATTTTGAATTTAATGGGAGACATTGCTTGGGACCCGGACATGATTTTGGTGACTCTTGATGTGGTGTCACTATATACTAGCATTCGTAATGAATTGGGACTTAAGGCACTATATCACTTCTTATCTAAGAAACCGGCTTGTCATTGGGAACATACACAAATGATTCTAGCTATGACAGAATTGATACTTACTAAAAACTTCTTTCTTTTTAAAGATGAATGGTTTAGGCAAACCCAAGGAGTCGCTATGGGTTCTAAATTTTCACCGGCATATGCGAATATTTTTATGGGCTGGTTAGAGGAGGTTATGATTTGGGGTACCTCTGGAAGTCTTTGGAATGAACATATACTGTATTGGGGGCGGTTCATAGACGACTGTCTCATGATTTGGATTGGCACAGAGCCATTATTAAAGGAATTTATTGAGTATCTAAACGGTAATGATATGAATATCAGGTTCACTACTCATTTGAGTACTACCAATGTGGTATTTCTAGATGTGGAACTGTATATTAAAGATGGACTTATTCAGAGTAAGATGTATCGTAAACCTACTGCCTGTAATTCACTTTTACATGCGAAAAGCGCACATCCTCGGCATCAGATTAAGGCAATCCCATTTGGGGAGATGTTGAGAGCTAGACGAAATTGTAGTGATGATACACATTTTATTACTTGTATCAAGGATATGGAAAGGCGTTTTGTTCAGAGAGGCTACCCATTTCGGGATGTTTGGAAAGCAAAGGAAAGGGTCAGTAAGATTAAAAGAGCGACTACTTTGAGACCCAGACACACTGATCAGCAATCTGCTGTGCAGATTAGATTGATAACGGATTATACTTACATCAATACTACGCTAAGTAGAAGTCTTAATAAACATTGGCATATCTTGCAGGCAGACAAAACTTTGCAAGAATTTCTAACGGACAAACCCCAGATTACATATAGGAAGGGGAGGTCATTGGGTGCTTTGCTTAGCCCCAGTTATCCTACTATTAAGGAATCTGAATCATGGTTAACACAAGGATCTAAAGGTTTTTTTAAATGTGGTCATTGCGGGATGTGTAGGTTTATGGAACATAAGATCAAGCAATTCAAAGACAATATTGGTAGATTATACACTATAATGTCTAATATTAATTGTGGCACGAAATACGTCATTTATATTATTGTGTGTAATTGTGAAAAAATTTATGTTGGAAGTACTATAAGGGCACTTAAAGAACGGGTTGGAGAACATATGCGAGCAATAAAATATAATGATTGTAGATATCCGATTGCAGAACATGTACAAAATTGTATTGCACAAGGCCCCGTTAAAACCTTCAAGTTTTATGGTATAGAACATATTGGACAAGATCCACGCGGTGGTAACAGGGAGCTGAGACTGCGGAGGCATGAGGCACGGTGGATCATGCGTTTGCGAGCGGTGGAGGAGGGGCTTAATTATGATCAGGAATTACAATATTTCCTTGGTGATTGAAGGCTGTAGTTTTTTAATGGCATATATTTATATGGTATAGTGCACATTACTATTATGAGGATGAATTAGAATAGTGTGTTTATGACAAGGCATGGGCGACTGACATGTGTGTGTTTCTTTATTATGAGATATGTGTTCACACGGTAGATGAACTTTTGACTGAATACATGTGTTAGTATTCTTTTGAATTGGCCGTTTAAAGATGGCGCTATTTTATTGTGGGGAATATAGTCACCTCTTCGCTTTTTGTGAGTTACTATATAATCCCGCTTGGAAATGGGAACTGGCTTCCACCATATCCGGTGAAATGCGAGGATACAACACACACAGGTACATGTACTATCGTGATATATTTAGATTGATAGCAAATGCAGTTACTTCTTAGTCGATATTCAATTTTGACTATCTTTGCCTCGAAGTGTAGGGGCGTGTAACGAATTGAGTTACGTTTTCAGCCGATACTTAATCTCGGCCATTTCTTTCTACATCAACATAGGTTGCCCGGTACTGCAGGGACCTGTTGAAATAATCGGAAGGATTGGTTCCGATTCGGCGTTTGGGCATTTACAAATACCCTGACTGGAATTATTTGTGGGGAAGTTTGCTGGACCTTCGGGTAAGCATTAGCGTGGTTAATTAGCAATCTGTGAAAAGGTTATGCGATTTGCTAGTGAGAGTGTTGTTATTCTGCTTTATAGGGTCGTGTGTTGGATCTAAAAGTGTACGACTGGCTATTAATTTCTGTAAGGAGTTTTATCATGAACACCGATGAAATAGATTTTTGAGGTAAGAATTAATTTTAAAGATTGGGAAATAGGAGATTTTAATGGGACGTGATGAATAGCTGCTGTCTCATGCCCTTGTCATCTCAAGCTAAAGGGATTCCCTTTTCTTTCCCCCTTTCTATGTCTTTGTTTTTAAATTTTACAGAGAAACGCTTGAAAAATAATCTTAAGGTACTGTCCTTCATTCATTGTTATATGGTTGTGTGATTGGAACACGTACTTCACTGGGGAATAATTAATCTTTAAACTGTACTTTAGCCATCTCATCGACACTTTACATAACGATATTTTATTAGCGCAATGATGTTTAAAAAGCGCTTGGTGTTTTGATGGAATTTACTGTTACTATGTGATAATTGCACAATATTTTGGTTTTTGGTATAGTCCTTTTTGCACCAAGTGGTGGTTTGGGCTTTTAAGGTGTAAAACAAAATGAATAATTTTCTTAAGTTTATTACATTATGATTATTTGTATTACTTCCAGCCCTGAGGAAGTCGTAGGGTTTAAAACCCGTGTGCGACGAAACGCGTTGGTATGAGGGAGTGGAAGAATTTGCCAAATTAAAGGATTGGACAAGCCCAAGAATACGAGAAATCTTTCTTTCATGTTATTGTATTATCAAATGTATATTATTTGCGTGTGCTTCAGAAATTGTAAACTAACTCTTTGACTGAATGCCAACATATTTTTTGTCAAGGTTCATAACTCTGCCACAACCGTACATGGGGATGGCTGAGCTGAGCAGAGCATCATGACAGGGTCTCGGATCCCTGAGTGTATGAAAAAATGATTTACAGCATTTTCTAGCTCATAAGGGGTGCTTCACAAACCACTACAATGCATCAATGGGGACAGAGGACTCTTACGCTTACCCCTTCCATACGTTTCAATGTTTATTTTTATCCACCGGGGCACACTTCCAGTTTACAAAATGGCCAGCATAACTCCATAGACAGGTTGCAGCCAGCCAGTTCAGGTGCACGAACCTCAGCAGGAGCATTGCGGAGGATCTGTGTCCCTATATATACAAATTGTTTTTTCTCTTAATACCTCAAAAACAACTGAACTGATTTATGCAAATTTACAAAAGGGTCACTTTCTTGACCAACAGCTACCTTTCTGCCAAATTTGCTGTTTTTCCATTCAGCAGTTCGGGCTGTAATCATGTCTAAAATCTCGACAGGAATTACCATGGGGAAAATGCATTGTGGGACCCCCTTTTCCTCTGCCCCCACCTGACGGATCACCCAGATATGTTCAAGTCAGCAGCTGAAGTGAGCGTCATAACAGTTTTGAAAGTTTCGCGAGGGTTTGTCAAACGATGCCAAAGTTAATGGCAAATGAAAAAACGCCCTTCCTAAGGAAACTAGGTCCTAACTATAACTACATACTGGCAACTGGCAGTATATATATATATATATATATATATATATTCACTGAAAAAACCATAGGTTTCAGACACGTTATAGTTACAAATTAGCATTTAAAAACCTTTGAAATTCACTGAAAAAACCATAGGTTTTAGGGACAGTTATAGTTACTTGGACATTGCACTCGTACAAAACCCGTGAAATTCCCCCGTTATAGTTAGTTCAGCTAACCATAACTCGCGCCCCGCAATGCACTGCTGATGACGTCACATATTACATCACTCATGACATGGTCAGTGACATCACTGATGACATCACTGATGACATCTCAAATGACATCACTGATGACATCATCCAGTGACTGTGTGTTTCTGTAAAGTTTAAATATTTTTAATATATATAGGAAAAGACGTATTGAAGAATGAGTGGGTGTGTAAGTGTCTGTATGGATGATTTAGTAGGTGCGTGACTGACTCTATAAGTGAGTGATTTAACGTATCTTACTGAATGCATGGGTTAGTGACTAATCTGGGTGAATGTCTGTATCCGTCTGTATGTTGCTGTGTAAGTGGCTGCATGTGTTTGTGAATAGCTAAATGAGTGTCTATATGAGTTATTGAATGCTTGTCTGAGTATCTGTATGGGTGCCTGAGTGTTTGTGTGGGAGGGGTGTGTGCAACTCTGTGCATAGATGTGTGAGTGGGTGATTCACTGGGTGGATGGTTTCAAGAGTGCATCTGTGATAGACTGTATGGGTGGGTAAGTGTGTGTAAGAGTGTGTTAGTGAGTGAATGTATGTCCCAGTGGTACATGTGTGAGTAACTACATATGTGAAAGGCAGTATATATGTGTGTTGGAGTATATAAATAGCTATAAGCAAGAGTGAGTGATTGTGATAGTGGCTGTATGGATGAGTGTGTGCTTGTATCAGTGATTGTATAAGAGCGTAACAATGTGATACTATTTGTATGAGTAAGTGAGCTGGTGTGTGTATAACTGTATAGGTGAGTAAATGGCAGTGTGTTTAATTATTTGCATGACTGACTAGGTGTCTGAGTATCTCTATGGATGAGTGGCGTTGTTTGAGTGTCTATATAGGAGTAAGAGTGCATATGATAGTCCTGTACTGAGTGACCGTAAGTATGAGTGACTGTACGGGTGAGTGAGTGGATGTGTGTGTGTAGACCTAAGAATCAGTGAGTGGGTATGTAGTTATTGGTGTTGGAGTGTCTATGGTTTTGCGAATGGCAGTCTGTAATTTAGAGTGGGTGTATCAAAGATTATATTAGGGTGTGAGGAGGTGCATCAGATTATCACGTGGATGATGTCATCAGTGATGTCATTTGAGATGTCATCAGTGATGTCATCAGTGATGTCACTGACCATGTCATGAGTGATGTAATATGTGACGTCATCAGCAGTGCATTGCGGGCGCGAGTTATAGTTAGCTGAACTAACTATAACGGGGGAATTTCACGGGTTTTGTACGAGTGCAATGTCCAAGTAACTATAACTGTCCCTAAAACCTATGGTTTTTTCAGTGAATTTCAAAGGTTTTTTAAATGCTAATTTGTAACTATAACGTGTCTGAAACCTATGGTTTTTTCAGTGAATTTCAAAGGTTTTTTAAATGCTAATTTGTAACTATAACGTGTCTGAAACCTATGGTTTTTCAGTGAATTTGAAAGGTTTTTTAAATGCTAATTTCTAACTATAACGTGCCTGATACCTACGGTTTTTTCAGTGAATTTCAAAGGTTTTGTAAATGACAATTTTTAAATGTATTAATTGTTATATTAATTTTTTTCATACTGATTTACTACATTTTTAGAAACAATTTTTTTACATATTTTATTTTTAAATTACATTGTAATTACATTATACATTACATTACAAAAAATACTTTCTCAGAATGAATTACTTTAGTTTAAATACTTTGCACATAGGCAATAGACTTTTAAGTACAGTAGTTACAGTTGTTGCAATGGGCAACACATTTTCAAACACAATGCAACATTCAGCTCAATGTGAATTTCTAGTTAAATGCAATTAGTTACTTTATGGATTACTTTTCTAACCACAGGACTGGATCCTAGATTCAGTCCTGGTACATCTCCTGTAAACAGTTGAGTAAAAGCGTTTTGGTTACAGTAGTGATTTTTAAGGAATATTATTGTATTTTAAAAGTTGACACTTCGAAACTTTTTCACATAGAATCACCAATGTTATCCTATGGGAGGAAATTCACTTAGCAGGTAAGTAGTGTTATCGTTACTTTTTCTTACTCAGTGTTGGATCCTGGATCCAGCACTGGTGCATCTCCTGTAAACAGTTGAAAGAATGCGTTTAAGTCATACAGGCGATTTTTAAGGAATATTTGTAATTTGTGAAAATCGACACTTTGAAACTTTTCTGCTGAAAACCAGACAATGGATTCCTATGGAAGGAAATGTAAGTTACTGGTAAGTATGGTTAGAATTACTTATCAGGGTCAGTGCTGGGCTAAAAGATGCAGCACTGGGTTCTCTCCTGATAACAGGTGAGTAAATTGGAATTCGTACTTTGGTTGATTTTAGAGGAATATTTTAAAGTTCCAAAACTCCACAGTTAGAAGAGTTTCCAAGTGAAACCAATCAATGTTAGCCTATGAAGGAAATTCAAGTTACCGGTAAGTACGGTTAAAATTACTTTTCAGGACCAGTACTGGGCTGAAAGATGCAGCACTGAGGTCTCTCCTGATAACAGGTGAGTAAATCAGAATTCGGATTTCGGCTGATTTTAGAGGAATATTTGTATGTTTCTAAAATCAACACAGAAACTTTTTCAGCAAAAAGCAGGCAATGATATCCTATGGAAGGAAATTCAAGTTACTGGTAAGTTCGGTTAAAATTACTTTTGAGGATCAGTACTGGGCTGAAAGATGCAGCACTGAGGTCTCTCCTGATAACAGGTGAGTAAATCGGAATTCGTATTTCGGCTGATTTTAGAGGAATATTTTAAAGTTCCAAAACTCCACACTTAGAAGAATTTCCAAGTGAAACCAGTCAATGTTAGCCTATGGAAGGAAATTCAAGTTACTGGTAAGTACGGTTAAAATTACTTTTCAGGACCAGTACTGGGCTGAAAGATACAGCACTGAGGTCTCTCCTGATAACAGGTGAGTAAATCGGAATTCGTATTTCGGCTGATTTTAGAGGAATATTTTAAAGTTCCAAAACTCCACACTTAGAAGAATTTCCAAGTGAAACCAGTCAATGTTAGCCTATGGAAGGAAATTCAAGTTACTGGTAAGTACGGTTAAAATTACTTTTCAGGACCAGTACTGGGCTGAAAGATACAGCACTGAGGTCTCTCCTGATAACAGGTGAGTAAATCGGAATTCGTATTTCGGCTGATTTTAGAGGAATATTTTAAAGTTCCAAAACTCCACACTTAGAAGAATTTCCAAGTGAAACCAGTCAATGTTAGCCTACGGAAGGAAATTCAAGTTACTGGTAAGTACGGTTAAAAATACTTTTCAGGACCAGTACTGGGCTGAAAGATACAGCACTGAGGTCTCTCCTTATAACAGGTGAGTAAATCGGAATTCGTATTTCGGCTGATTTTAGAGGAATATTTGTATGTTTCAAAAATCAACACTTAGAAACTTTTTCAGCAAAAAGCAGGCAATGATATCCTATGGAAGGAAATTCAAGTTACTGGTAAGTACGGTTAAAATTACTTATCAGGGTCAGTGCTGGGCTAAAAGATGCAGCACTGGGTTCTCTCCTGATAACAGGTGAGTAAATTGGAATTCGTACTTTGGTTGATTTTAGAGGAATATTTTAAAGTTCCAAAACTCCACAGTTAGAAGAGTTTCCAAGTGAAACCAATCAATGTTAGCCTATGAAGGAAATTCAAGTTACCGGTAAGTACGGTTAAAATTACTTTTCAGGACCAGTACTGGGCTGAAAGATGCAGCACTGAGGTCTCTCCTGATAACAAGTGAGTAAATCAGAATTCGGATTTCGGCTGATTTTAGAGGAATATTTGTATGTTTCAAAAATCAACACAGAAACTTTTTCAGCAAAAAGCAGGCAATGATATCCTATGGAAGGAAATTCAAGTTACTGGTAAGTACGGTTAAAATTACTTTTGAGGATCAGTACTGGGCTGAAAGATGCAGCACTGAGATTTCTCCTGATAACAGGTGAGTAAATCGGAATTCGTATTTCGGCTGATTTTAGAGGAATATTTTAAAGTTCCAAAACTCCACACTTAGAAGAATTTCCAAGTGAAACCAGTCAATGTTAGCCTATGGAAGGAAATTCAAGTTACTGGTAAGTACGGTTAAAATTACTTTTCAGGACCAGTACTGGGCTGAAAGATACAGCACTGAGGTCTCTCCTGATAACAGGTGAGTAAATCGGAATTCGTATTTCGGCTGATTTTAGAGGAATATTTTAAAGTTCCAAAACTCCACACTTAGAAGAATTTCCAAGTGAAACCAGTCAATGTTAGCCTATGGAAGGAAATTCAAGTTACTGGTAAGTACGGTTAAAATTACTTTTCAGGACCAGTACTGGGCTGAAAGATACAGCACTGAGGTCTCTCCTGATAACAGGTGAGTAAATCGGAATTCGTATTTCCGGCTGATTTTAGAGGAATATTTTAAAGTTCCAAAACTCCACACTTAGAAGAATTTCCAAGTGAAACCAGTCAATGTTAGCCTACGGAAGGAAATTCAAGTTACTGGTAAGTACGGTTAAAATTACTTTTCAGGACCAGTACTGGGCTGAAAGATACAGCACTGAGGTCTCTCCTTATAACAGGTGAGTAAATCGGAATTCGTATTTCGGCTGATTTTAGAGGAATATTTGTATGTTTCAAAAATCAACACTTAGAAACTTTTTCAATAAAAAGCAGGCAATGATATCCTATGGAAGGAAATTCAAGTTACTGGTAAGTACGGTTAAAATTACTTTTCAGGATCAGTACTGGGCTGAAAGATGCAGCACTGAGGTCTCTCCTGATAACAGGTGAGTAAATCGGAATTCGTATTTCGGCTGATTTTAGAGGAATATTTTAAAGTTCCAAAACTCCACACTTAGAAGAATTTCCAAGTGAAACCAGTCAATGTTAGCCTATGGAAGGAAATTCAAGTTACTGGTAAGTACGGTTAAAATTACTTTTCAGGACCAGTACTGGGCTGAAAGATACAGCACTGAGGTCTCTCCTGATAACAGGTGAGTAAATCGGAATTCGTATTTCGGCTGATTTTAGAGGAATATTTTAATTTCCAAAACTCCACACTTAGAAGAATTTCCAAGTGAAACCAGTCAATGTTAGCCTATGGAAGGAAATTCAAGTTACTGGTAAGTACGTTTAAAATTACTTTTCAGGACCAGTACTGGGCTGAAAGATACAGCACTGAGGTCTCTCCTGATAACAGGTGAGTAAATCGGAATTCGTATTTCGGCTGATTTTAGAGGAATATTTTAAAGTTCCAAAACTCCACACTTAGAAGAATTTCCAAGTGAAACCAGTCAATGTTAGCCTACGGAAGGAAATTGAAGTTACTGGTAAGTACGGTTAAAATTACTTTTCTGGACCAGTACTGGGCTGAAAGATACAGCACTGAGGTCTCTCCTTATAACAGGTGAGTAAATCGGAATTCGTATTTCGGCTGATTTTAGAGGAATATTTGTATGTTTCAAAAATCAACACTTAGAAACTTTTTCAGCAAAAAGCAGGGAATGATATCCTATGGAAGGAAATTCAAGTTACTGGTAAGTACGGTTAAAATTACTTTTCAGGATCAGTACTGGGCTGAAAGATGCAGCACTGAGGTCTCTCCTGATAACAGGTGAGTAAATCGGAATTCGTATTTCGGCTGATTTTAGAGGAATATTTTAAAGTTCCAAAACTCCACACTTAGAAGAATTTCCAAGTGAAACCAGTCAATGTTAGCCTATGGAAGGAAATTCAAGTTACTGGTAAGTACGGTTAAAATTACTTTTCAGGACCAGTACTGGGCTGAAAGATACAGCACTGAGGTCTCTCCTGATAACAGGTGAGTAAATCGGAATTCGTATTTCGGCGGATTTTAGAGGAATATTTTAATTTCCAAAACTCCACACTTAGAAGAATTTCCAAGTGAAACCAGTCAATGTTAGCCTATGGAAGGAAATTCAAGTTACTGGTAAGTACGGTTAAAATTACTTTTCAGGACCAGTACTGGGCTGAAAGATACAGCACTGAGGTCTCTCCTGATAACAGGTGAGTAAATCGGAATTCGTATTTCGGCTGATTTTAGAGGAATATTTGCACAATGGTGAAGGGAGGGGCGGGGCCTGAGGTGACATCTGTGCAAACGCGCCCGTGGCGCGTTTTAAGTTGGGGGATTAAGTCCCCTTGAATCATGAGGGTCCCTAGGGGCCAACTAGCCCACCAGGAACCTCCAGTATGCGCCAGGGGCTGCATTGCAGAGACGTGTAGAGAGGCCACACCCCTTTTACACCTCTCTGCAACGCAGCTCTGTGGCGCTTTCTGGATGTACCTGTTGGGCTAGTTGGCCCCAGGGACCCTCAGGATTGAAGGGGATTTAATTCCCCATCTTAAAACGCGCCACGGGGCCTGTTTGCACACATGTCACCTGAAGCCCCGCCCCTCCTTCACCACTGTGCAAACGCGCCCTTGGCGCGTTTTAAGTCGGGGATTAACTCCCTTGAATCCTGAGGGTCCCTGGGGTGCAACTAGCCCACCAGCTACCTCCATTAAGCGCCACAGAGCTGCGTTGCAGTGAGGTGTAAAAAGGGGCGTGGCCTCTGACCACCTCTCTGCAACGCAGGCCTGTGGCGCTTACTGGAAGTACCTGGTGGGCTAGTTGGGCCCCAGGGACCCTCAGGATTCAAGGTGACCTAATCCCCCAACTTAAAACGCACCACGGGGCGCGTTTGCACAGTGGTGAAGGGAGGGGACGGGGCCTCAGGTGACATGTGCGCAAACACGCCCTGTGGTGCGTTTTAAGATGGGGAATTAATTCCCTTTGAATCCTGAGGGACCCTGGGGGCCAACTAGCCCACCATGTACCTCCAAAAAGCTGCTGGGCTAAAAGATGCAGCACTGGGTTCTCTCCTGATAACAGGTGAGTAAATCGGAATTCGTAGTTCGGCTGATTTTAGAGGAATATTATAAAGTTCCAAAACTCCACACTTCGAAGAATTTCCAAGTGAAACCAGTCAATGTTAGCCTATGGAAGGAAATTCAAGTTACTGGTAAGTACGGTTAAAATTACTTTTCAGGATCAGTACTGGGCTCAAAGATGCAGCTTTCTGGACGTACCTGGTGGGCTAGTTGGCCCTCAGGGACCCTCAGGATTGAAGGGGATTTAATTCCCCATCTTAAAATGCGCCATGGGGCCTGTTTGCACACATGTCACCTGAAGCCCCGCCCTCCCTTCACCACTGTGCAAACGCGCCCGTGGTGCGTTTTAAGTTGGGGGATTAAGTCCCCTTGAATCCTGAGGGTCCCTGGAGTCCAACTAGCCCACCATGTACCTCCAAAAGCGCCACAGAGCTGCGTTGCAGAGAGGTGTAAAAGGGGCGTGGCCTCTGTACACCTCTCTGCAAGGCAGCTCCCTGGCGCATACTGGAGGTTCCTGGTGGGCTAGTTGGCCCCCAGGGACCCCCAGTATTGAAGGGGAATTACTTCCTCATCTGCAAACGCGCCAGGGGCGCGTTTGCAGAGTGGTGAAGGAAGGGGGCGGGGCCTGAGGGCCCGATCATTTTTTTTTTTTTTTTTTCCCGAAGGGGGCTGTGTGGCCCCCCTTCCTTTTTCCTATTTTTGGGCCCTGGGGACCCCATCCCCCAGGGCCTTACCCCTTTTTTTTTTTTTTTAAATTAAACGGGAAGGGGGCCGCGTGGCCCCCCTCCCGTGGCCGAATCCTGCCCCGGGGACCCCATCCCCGGGGCATGGCCACACTTTTAAATTATTTTTTAAGGAGGGGGCTGCGTGGCCCCCCTCCTCAGGCCTCCTTTGCCCCGGGGACCCCATCCCCCGGGGCAGGCCTTTTTTTAATTTTTTTTTATTATTTCTGGGGAGGGGGTCCGCGTGGCCCCCCTCCCGGGCCACTTATGGCCCCGGGGACCCCATCCCCCGGGCCTGGACTCTTGTTGGGGACTGTGGGGGTCCCCAAACCCCCCACAGTCCCGCCGGCTCCCCGTGTCCTAAGGGAGCCGGCATTGCTTTTCACATGGGGAGCAGCTAACATGCTGCTCCCCATGTGGAAAGCAATTGTCTTTGGATATTGGAAGCGAGAGCAGGTTTCCTGCTCTCTCTTCCAATATCCAGCAGTTTGTAATGACAGGACGGGAGCCGCGAGGCTCCCGTCCTGTCATTGCAAAAGCAGTGTCCCGGGGGTAGGCACCCCGGGACACTGCAGGAGCCGGCCCTGGGGGTGGCGGTCCCCAGGGCCACCACAGGCTCCAGGAGGGGGCCGCGCGGCCCCCTCCCCACATCAGCACAGCCCGGGGAGGTGGTGGTCCCCGGGCTTCGGGGGTCCAAAACGGACCCCCATTTTAAATGTGTTAGTGCCCCGGGAGGTGGCGGTCCCCGGGCATGTGGGGGCTCGAGCCCCCCACACAGGAAATTTTTCTTAAAAAAAAAAGAAGCCCCGGGAGGTGGTGGTCCTCGGGGCTGCGGGAGGGCCGAGTGCCCTCCCGCACCATTTTAAATTGAAAGCCCCGGGGGTGGCGGTCCTCTGGGCTTGGGGGCCCTTTGAGGCCCCCATACATAAATTTAACCCCCACCATGCCCCCGGGACTTGGGCCACCCGGGGCAAAATACAATCGAAGCGCGGGAGACCGCCCTTCGATTTTTTTTCGGCAGGATCCGCGCACCCTGAGCGCATCCTGCCGATTTAAAAAAAAAAATGCTTTTTTCTGTTCAGGGGTCCTTGTGGGACCCCCTGAGCAGACCTAGGGGTCAGGGTGTTTCTACCCTGCCCCCTTTGTGCGTTTTGCGCACTTTTTTACTGCTTTCTGTTCCTCGGTTCTACCGAGGAATAAGATGGCTGCCAACACTTCCTGGTTTGGAGTGTTGACAGCCAATTAGCAGACAGCTCGTGATCGGAAGGGTGCGCGAATCCGACGCGGCCATAGATATATATGTACTTTTACTTTTGATTTTCTCAGCAACTACTGAACGGATTTACACCATTTAACAAAAAGGGTTCTTTCTGAACCAAGAACTACCTCTTTGCCAAATTTGGTGTAATTCCGTTCAGCAGTTCGGGCTGTAGCCGTGTCTAAAGTTTCCTATGGGAAATTGATTTTGACTCTTATTTTTTTAATTTCTCCGCAACTACTGAACGGATTTACACCATTTAACAAAAGGGTTCTTTCTGAACCAAGAACTACCTTTGCCAAATCTGGTGTAATTCGCTCAGCAGTTCGGGCTGTAGCCGTGTCTAAAGTTTCCTATGGGAAAATGAATGGGGAAAACACGCTTTGGGACCCCTTTTTCGGCCTCGCTTGATCGAATCACCCTGAGACTTTCAGGTAGGAGCGGATCGGAGCGGCCATAAAGTTTGAAAATTTCGCCAAGATTCGCCAACCGACGCAAGAGTTATTTCAAATAGAATGTCGCGGATTTCCTATGGAAAATAGGTCCTAACTATAACTATCTACTGGCGACCGCCAGTAGATAATATACTCATGGCGGTCGCCAGTAGATAGTTATAGTTAGGACCTATTTTCCATAGGAAATCCGCGACATTCTATTTGAAATAACTCTTGCGTCGGTTGACGAATCTTCGCGAAATTTTCAAACTTTATGGCCCGCTCCGGTCCGCTCCTACCCTGAAAGTCTCAGGGTGATTCGTCAAGCGGGGCCGAGAAAAAGGAGGTTCCCAAAACGTGTTTTCCCCATTCATTTTCCCATAGGAAACTTTAGACACGGCTACAGCCTGAACTGTTGAACGGAATTACACCAAATTTGGCAAAGAGGTAGTTCTTGGTTCAGAAAGAACCCTTTTGTTAAATGGTGTAAATCCGTTCAGTAGTTGCGGAGAAATTAAAAAATAAGAGTCAAAAAATCAATTTCCCATAGGAAACTTTATGCAAGGCTACAGTCTCGAACTGCTGAACGGAATTACACCAAATTTGGCAAAGAGGTAGTTCTTGGTTCAAAAAGAACCCTTTTGGTTAAATGGTGTAAATCCGTTCAGTAGTTGCTGAGAAAATCAAAAGTAAAAACACATATATATCTGGGCGGAGCCTAACCACACATGTCATCGTGAGATCTGATTGGCTGTCAGCACTTCATCCTGGAATTGCTGGCAGCCATCTTGGGACCAATATAAATGATAGTACCCCATTGAAATGCATTGTAGTGAATCGAAGATTTTGAGGGTTACCAAAAGGAGAACTATAAAGGGTGATAACAGACTTTAGTTACATTAGAATTCATTTGTTGATGGTACCATACTAATTTCAGGAATTGTGGTGTGTTCTAAGGTGATTTTACCCTGTGAAAAACCTTCTGCTGGGATATCATGAATCATGTTTGAGAGAAAACTATTTTCACATGCTTGTCCCATACAGTTTTGGAAGGTGCCCCAGAAGCTAAAATGAGAGCATATTTTCTGTAAATTCACATTATCTTTCTCAGTCATGTGAGAATGAAGTCTGACATTCTCAGTAAAACATGTACATCCAACAAGAGCAGAGACTGTCAGTTGATTCCTTTGTGTTCTACTGCAGCTTCCCAGAGTGTTCTAAAGAACAACTAGAGTGCTAACAGCCTTACTTATGACAAAAGTATGGCACACCTGAAGCCATCTTGATTGGAATAAACTGGTAACACTTAAAACATTTAATTTAAAAAGGAACAAAATGATGGGGTTCATCTTGTCATAGAAATTATGGTTAGTGCTCTGGAAAGAAAAATTAGGACATGTTTCAAGTGTGATCTCAAATATCTTCCTGTTATATTTCAACAGGAGCAGCCTGTCATTTGATGCCTTTGTGTTCTACTGCAGCTTCCCAGAGTGTTCTAAAGAACAACTAGAGCGCTAACAGTCTTACTTATGACAAAAGTATGGCACACCTGAAGCCATCTTGATTGGAATAAACTCGTAACACTTAAAACATTTAATTTAAAAGGAACAAAATGATGGGGTTCATTTTGTCATAGAAATTATGGTTAGTGCTGTAGAAAGAAAAATTAGGACATGTTTCAAGTGTGATCTCAAATATCTTCCTGTTATATTTCAACAGGAGCAGCCTGTCAGTTGATGCCTTTGTGTTCTACTGCAGCCTCCCAGAGTGTTCTAAAGAACAACTAGAGCGCTAACAGTCTTACTTATGACAAAAGTATGGCACACCTGAAGCCATCTTGATTGGAATAAACTGGTAACACTTAAAACATTTAATTTAAAAAGGAACAAAATGAGGGGGTTCATTTTGCCATAGAAATTATGGTTAGTGCTGTAGAAAGAAAAATTAGGACATGTTTTAAGTGAGATCTCAAATATCTTCCTGTTATATTTCAACAGGAGCAGCCTGTCAGTTGATGCCTTTGTGTTCTACTGCAGCTTCCCAGAGTGTTCTAAAGAACAACTAGAGTGCTAACAGCCTTACTTATTACAAAAGTATGGCACACCTGAAGCCATCTTGATTGGAATAAACTGGTAACACTTAAAACATTTAATTTAAAAAGGAACAAAATGAGGGGGTTCATTTTGCCATAGAAATTATGGTTAGTGCTGCAAAAGAAAATTTAGTGCATGTTTTAAGTGAGATCTCAAATCCTCTTCTATGTCATTAGAAAATTCTGACATGCAGACTGAAACAATCACTTTCAATACCAGCAGTAGACTTCCAGTTAACTCCTTGGTGAGCAGTAGCTTTACTACAGTGATCTAATGAACAACTAGAGTAATAACATTCTGAATTTATGGCAAATGTGTGACACATCTGAATGCCTTCTTGATGGAATCAAAGTAAAAACTGAAAGCATTTCCTACTGAGGAGACTGCAGTAAATGAGGAAATTAGGAAACTTCATAACAAAGAAGTCTTCCAAGATGGCCACCAGTGAAAAAAGAGCCCAAAGGTAGCACAAATATTACCCAGATGTAGCCCACATATAGCCCAATGACAAAAGTGTGCAAAACACTTTTTATTTTCAGTTTTTTTGCAGTTTTATGTAGTGCAGACTGGTCAGGTATTGGAGCGTTGCATCTTAAAACATGACCCCCTACACTACAAAAACACCACTGCACTACCCTAAACCCTAAAACACTACCCCAGCATGACCCCCTACACTACACAAGCACCACTGCACTATCCTAAACCCTAAAACACTACCCCCAGCATGACCCCCTACACTACACAAACACCACTGCACTACCCTAAACCCTAAAACACTACCCCAACACCACTGCACTAACCTAAATCCTAAAACACTACCCCCAGCACGACCCCCTACACTACCCAAACACCACTGCACTACCCTAAAACATGACCCCTACACTACACAAACACCACTGCACTACCCTAAACCCTAAAACACTACCCCCAGCACGACCCCCTACACTACACAAGCACCACTGCACTACCCTAAACCCTAAAACACTACCCCCAGCACGACCCCCTACACTACACAAACACCACTGCACTACCTTAAACCCTAAAACACTACTCCCAGCACGACCCCTACACTACCCAAACACCACTGCACTAACCTAAATCCTAAAACACTACCCCCAGCACGACCCCTACACTACCCAAACACCACTGCACTACCCTAAAACATGACCCCCTACACTACACAAACACCACTGCACTACCCTAAACCCTAAAACACTACCCCCAGCACGACCCCCTACACTACACAAGCACCACTGCACTACCCTAAACCCTAAAACACTACCCCCAGCACGACCCCCTACACTGCCCGAACACCACTGCACTGCCCTAAACCCTGAAACACCAGCCCCTGCATGACCCCTACACTGCCCGAACACCACTGCACTGCCCTAAACCCTGAAACACATACCCTAGCACGACCCCCTACACTGCCCGAACACCACTGCACTGCCCTAAACCCTGAAACACCACCCCCTTCACGACCCCCTACACTGCCCGAACACCACTGCACTGCCCTAAACCCTGAAACACCACCCCCAGCATGACCCCTAAACTGCCCGAACACCACTGCACTGCCCTAAACCCTGAAACACCACCCCCAGCAAGACCCCCTACACTGCCCGAACACCACTGCCCTAAACCCTGAAACACCACCCCCAGCAAGACCCCCTACACTGCCCGAACACCACTGCACTGCCCTAAACCCTGAAATACCAGCCCCAGCACGATCCCTACACTGCCCGAACACCACTGCACTGCCCTAAACCCTGAAACACCACCCCCTGCATGACCCCCTAAACTGCCCGAACACCACTGCACTGCCCTAAACCCTGAAACACCACCCCCAGCACGACCCCCTACACTGCCCGAACACCACTGCACTGCCCTAAACCCTGAACCACCACCCCCTGCACGATCCCCTACACTGCCTGAACACTACTGCACTGCCCTAAACCCTGAAACACCAACCCCAGCACGACCCCCTACACTGCACGAACACCACTGCACTGCCCTAATCCCCAAAACACTACACCCAGCAAGACCCCCTACACTGCCCGAACACCACTGCCATAAACCCTGAAACACCACCCCCAGCAAGACCCCCTACACTGCCCGTACACCACTGCACTGCCCTAAACCCTGAAACACCACCCCCAGCACGACCCCCTACACTGCCCGAACACCACTGCACTGCCCTAAACCATGAAACACCAGCCCCAGCACGACCCCTTACACTGCCCAAACACCACTGCAATCCCCTAAACCCTGAAACACCACCCCCAGCACGACCCCCTACACTGCCCGAACACCACTGCACTGCCCTAAACCCTGAAACACCAGCCCCAGCACAACCCCGTACACTGCCCTAACACCACTGCACTGCCCTAAACCCTGAAACACCAGCCCCAGCACGACCGCCTACACTGCCCGAAAACCACTGCACTGCCCTAAACCCTGAAACACCAGCCCCAGCACGACCCCCTATACTGCACGAACACGACTGCACTACCCTAAACCCTCAAACACCAGCCCCAGCACGACCCCCTACACTGCCCGAACACCACTGCACTGCCCTAAACCCTGAAACACCAGCCCCAGCAAGACCCCCTACATAGCCCGAACACCACTGCACTGCCCTAAACCCTGAAACACCACCCCCAGCAAGACCCCCTACAATGCCCGAACACCACTGCCCTAAACCCTGAAACACCACCCCTGCACGACCCCCTACACTGCCCAAACACCACTGCACTGCCCTAAACCCTGAAACACCACCCCTGCACGACCCCCTACACTGCCCGAACACCACTGCACTGCCCTAAACCCTGAAACACCACCCTCAGCACGACACCCTACACTGCCCGAACACCACTGCACTGCCCTAAACCCTGAAACACCACCCCCAGCACGACCCCCTACACTGCCCGAACACCACTGCACTGCCCTAAACCCTAAAACACCACCCCCTGCACTACCTCCTACACTGCCGGAACACCACTGCACTGCCCTAAACCCTGAAACACCACCCCCAGCACGACCCCTACACTGCCCGAACACCACTGCACTGCCCTAAACCCTGAAACATCAACCCCAGCAAGACCCCCTACACTGCCTGAACACCACTGCCCTAAACCCTGAAACACCACCCCCTACACTACACGAACACCACTGCACTGCCCTAAACCCTGAAACACCACCTCCAGCAAAACCCCTACACTGCCTGAACACCATTGCTCTGCCCTAAATCCTGAAACACTAGCCCCAGCATGACCCCCTACACTGCCCAAACACCACTGCACTAAACCCTGAAACACCACCCCCAGCACGACCCCCTACACTGCACGAACACCACTGCACTGCCCTAAACCCTGAAACACCACCCCCAGCACGACCCCCTACACTGCCCGAACACCACTGCACTGCCCTAAACCCTGAAACACCAGCCCCAGCACGACCCCCTACACTGCCCGAACACCACTGTACTGCCCTAAACCCTGAAACACCAGCCCCAGCACGACCCCCTACACTGCCCGAACACCACTGCACTGCCCTCAACCCTGAAACACCACCCCCTGCATGACCCCCTACACTGCCCGAACACCATTGCACTGCCCTAAACCCTGAAACACCACCCCCTGCAGCACCCCCTACACTGCCCGAACACCACTGCAATGCCCTAAACCCTGAAACACCACCCCCTGCACCGCCCCCTACACTGCCCGAACACCACTGCACTGCCCTAAACCCTGAAACACCACCCCCAGCACGACCCCCTTTACTGCTCGAACACCACTGCACTGCCCCAAACCCTGAAACACCACCCCCAGCACGACCCCTTACACTGCCCGAACACCACTGCCCTAAACCCTGAAACACCACCCCCTGCACGACCCCCTACACTGCCCGAACACCACTGCACTGCCCTAAACCCTGAAACACCACCCCCTACACTGCCTGAAGAGCACTGCACTGCCCTAAACCCTGAAACACCACCCCCAGCACGATCCCCTACACTGCCCGAACACCACTGCACTGCCCTAAACCCTAAAACACCACCCCCAGCATTACCCCCTACACTGCCCAAACACCACTGCACTGCCCTAAACCCTAGAACACTACCCCCAGCACGACCCCCTACACTACCCGAACACCACTGCACTACCCTAAACCCTAAAATACTAACCCCAGCACAACCCCCTACACTACCCGAACACGACTGCACTGCCCTAAACCCTCAAACACTCCCCCAGCACGACCCGCTACACTACCCAAACACCACTGCACTGCCCTAAACCCTAAAACACTCCCCCAGCACGACCCCCTACACTACCCGAACACCACTGCACTGCCCTAAACCCTAAAACACTCCCCCAGCATGACCCCCTACACTACCCAAACACCACTGCACTGCCCTAAACCCTAAAACACTACCCCCCGCATGACCCCCTACACTACCCAAACACCAATGCACTACCCTAATCCCTAAAACACTACCCCCCGCATGACCCCCTACACTACCCTAAACCCTAAAACACTACCCCCGCACGACTCCCTACACTACCCAAAGACCACTGCACTACCCTAAACCCTGAAATACCAGCCCCAGCACGACCCCTACACTGCCCGAACACCAGTGCACTGCCCTAAACCCTGAAACACCACCCCCTTCACGACCCCCTACACTGCCCGAACACCACTGCACTGCCCTAAACCCTGAAACACCACCCCCAGCACGACCCCCTACACTGCCCGAACACCACTGCACTGCCCTAAACCCTGAACCACCACCCCTGCACGATCCCCTACACTGCCTGAACACTACTGCACTGCCCTAAACCCTGAAACACCACCCCCAGCACGACCCCCTACACTACCCAAACACCACTGCACTACCCTAAACCCTAAAACACTACTCCAACACCACTGCACTAACCTAAATCCTAAAACACTACCCCCAGCACGACCCCCTACACTACCCAAACACCACTGCACTACCCTAAAACATGACCCCCTACACTACACAAACACCACTGCACTACCCTAAACCCTAAAACACTACCCCCAGCACGACCCCCTACACTACACAAGCACCACTGCACTACCCTAAACCCTAAAACACTACCCCCAGCACGACCCCTACACTACACAAACACCATTGCACTACCTTAAACCCTAAAACACTACTCCCAGCACGACCCCTACACCACCCAAACACCACTGCACTAACCTAAATCCTAAAACACTACCCCCAGCACAACCCCCTACACTACCCAAACACCACTGCACTACCCTAAAACATGACCCCCTACACTACACAAACACCACTGCACTACCCTAAACCCTAAAACACTACCCCCAGCACGACCCCCTACACTACACAAGCACCACTGCACTACCCTAAACCCTAAAACACTACCCCCAGCACGACCCCCTACACTGCCCGAACACCACTGCACTGCCCTAAACCCTGAAACACCAGCCCCTGCACGACCCCTACACTGCCCGAACACCACTGCACTGCCCTAAACCCTGAAACACATACCCTAGCACGACCCCCTACACTGCCCGAACACCATGCACTGCCCTAAACCCTGAAACACCACCCCTTCACGACCCCCTACACTGCCCGAACACCACTGCACTGCCCTAAACCCTGAAACACCACCCCCAGCATGACCCCTACACTGCCCGAACACCACTGCACTGCCCTAAACCCTGAAACACCACCCCCAGCAAGACCCCCTACACTGCCCGAACACCACTGCCCTAAACCCTGAAACACCACCCCCAGCAAGACCCCCTACACTGCCCGAACACCACTGCACTGCCCTAAACCCTGAAATACCAGCCCCAGCACGACCCCTACACTGCCCGAACACCACTGCACTGCCCTAAACCCTGAAACACCACCACCTGCACGACCCCCTACACTGCCCGAACACCACTGCACTGCCCTAAACCCTGAAACACCACCCCCAGCACGACCCCCTACACTGCCCGAACACCACTGCACTGCCCTAAACCCTGAACCACCACCCCTGCACGATCCCCTACACTGCCTGAACACTACTGCACTGCCCTAAACCCTGAAACACCACCCCCAGCACAACCCCCTACACTGCACGAACACCACTGCACTGCCCTAAACCCCAAAACACTACACCCAGCAAGACCCCCTACACTGCCCGAACACCACTGCCCTAAACCCTGAAACACCACCCCCAGCAAGACCCCTACACTGCCCGTACACCACTGCACTGCCCTAAACCCTGAAACACCACCCCCAGCATGACCCCCTACACTGCCCGAACACCACTGCACTGCCCTAAACCCTGAAACACCACCCCCAGCACGACCCCCTACACTGCCCGAACACCACTGCACTGCCCTAAACCATGAAACACCAGCCCCAGCACGACCCCTTACACTGCCCGAACACCACTGCAATGCCCTAAACCCTGAAACACCACCCCCAGCACGACCCCCTACACTGCCTGAACACCACTGCACTGCCCTAAACCCTGAAACACCAGCCCCAGCACAACCCCGTACACTGCCCGAACACAACTGCACTGCCCTAAACCCTGAAACACCAGCCCCAGCACGACCGCCTACACTGCCCGAAACCACTGCACTGCCCTAAACCCTGAAACACCAGCCCCAGCACGACCCCCTACACTGCACGAACACCACTGCACTACCCTAAACCCTCAAACACCAGCCCCAGCACGACCCCCTACACTGCCCGAACACCACTGCACTGCCCTAAACCCTGAAACACCAGCCCCAGCAAGACCCCCTACATAGCCCGAACACCACTGCACTGCCCTAAACCCTGAAACACCACCCCCAGCAAGACCCCCTACAATGCCCGAACACCACTGCCCTAAACCCTGAAACACCACCCCCTGCACGACCCCCTACACTGCCGAAACACCACTGCACTGCCCTAAACCCTGAAACACCACCCCCTGCACGACCCCCTACACTGCCCGAACACCACTGCACTGCCCTAAACCCTGAAACACCACCCCTCAGCACGACACCCTACACTGCCCGAACACCACTGCACTGCCCTAAACCCTGAAACACCACCCCCAGCACGACCCCCTACACTGCCCAAACACCACTGCACTGCCCTAAACCCTAAAACACCACCCCCTGCACGACCTCCTACACTGCCGGAACACCACTGCACTAAACCCTGAAACACCACCCCCAGCACGACCCCCTACACTGCCCGAACACCACTGCACTGCCCTAAACCCTGAAACATCAACCCCAGCAAGACCCCCTACACTGCCTGAACACCACTGCCCTAAACCCTGAAACACCACCCCCTACACTGCACGAACACCACTGCACTGCCCTAAACCCTGAAACACCACCTCCAGCAAAATCCCCTACACTGCCTGAACACCATTGCTCTGCCCTAAATCCTGAAACACTAGCCCCAGCATGACCCCCTACACTGCCCAAACACCACTGCACTGCCCTAAACCCTGAAACACCACCCCCAGCCTGACCCCCTACACTGCCCGAACACCACTGCACTGCCCTAAACCCTGAAACACCACCCCCAGCATGACCCCCTACACTGCCCGAACACCACTGCACTGCCCTAAACCCTGAAACACCAGCCCCAGCACGACCCCCTACTCTGCCCGAACACCACTGTACTGCCCTAAACCCTGAAACACCAGCCCCAGCACGACCCCCTACACTGCCCGAACACCACTGCACTGCCCTAAACCCTGAAACACCACCCCCTGCATGACCCCCTACACTGCCCGAACACCATTGCACTGCCCTAAACCCTGAAACACCACCCCTGCAGCACCCCCTACACTGCCCGAACACCACTGCAATGCCCTAAACCCTGAAACACCACCCCTGCACCGCCCCCTACACTGCCCGAACACCACTGCACTGCCCTAAACCCTGAAACACCACCCCCAGCACGACCATCTTTACTGCTCGAACACCACTGCACTGCCCCAAACCCTGAAACACCACCCCCAGCACGACCCCCTACACTGCCCGAACACCACTGCCCTAAACCCTGAAATACCACCCCCTGCACGACCCCCTACACTGCCCGAACACCACTGCACTGCCCTAAACCCTGAAACACCACCCCCTACACTGCCTGAAGACCACTGCACTGCCCTAAACCCTGAAACACCACCCCCAGCACGATCCCCTACACTGCCCGAACACCACTGCACTGTCCTAAACCCTAAAACACCAGCCCCAGCACGACCCCCTACTCTGCCCGAACACCACTGTACTGCCCTAAACCCTGAAACACCAGCCCCAGCATTACCCCCTACACAGCCCAAACACCACTGCACTGCCCTAAACCCTAGAACACTACCCCCAGCACGACCCCCTGCACTACCCGAACACCACTGCACTACCCTAAACCCTAAAATACTACCCCCAGCACAACCCCCTACACTACCCGAACACGACAGCACTGCCCTAAACCCTCAAACACTCCCCCAGCACGACCCGCTACACTACCCAAACACCACTGCACTGCCCTAAACCCTAAAACACTCCCCCAGCACGACCCCCTACACTACCCGAACACCACTGCACTGCCCTAAACCCTAAAACACTCCCCCAGCACGACCCCTACACTACCCAAACACCACTGCACTGCCCTAAACCCTAAAACACTACCCCCCGCATGACCCCCTACACTACCCAAACACCAATGCACTACCCTAATCCCTAAAACACTACCCCCGCATGACCCCCTACACTACCCTAAACCCTAAAACACTACCCCCGCACGACTCCCTACACTACCCAAAGACCACTGCACTACCCTAAACCCTGAAATACCAGCCCCAGCACGACCCCTACCCTGCCCGAACACCACTGCACTGCCCTAAACCCTGAAACACCACCACCTGCACGACCCCCTACACTGCCCGAACACCACTGCACTGCCCTAAACCCTGAAACACCACCCCCAGCACGACCCCCTACACTGCCCGAACACCACTGCACTGCCCTAAACCCTGAACCACCACCCCCTGCACGATCCCCTACACTGCCTGAACACTACTGCACTGCCCTAAACCCTGAAACACCACCCCCAGCACGACCCCCTACACTACCCAAACACCACTGCACTGCCCTAAACCCTAAAACACTCCCCCCAACACGACCCCCTACACTACCTGAACACCACTGCACTGCCCTAAACCCTAAAACACTCCCCCAGCACGACCCCCTACACTACCCAAACACCACTGCACTGCCCTAAACCCTAAAACACTACCCCCGCATGACCCCTACACTACCCAAACACCAATGCACTACCCTAATCCCTAAAACACTACCCCGCATGACCCCTACACTACCCTAAACCCTAAAACATTACCCCCGCACGACCCCCTACACTGCCCGAACACCACTGCACTGCCCTAAACCCTGAAATACCAGCCCCAGCACGACCCCTACACTGCCCGAACACCACTGCACTGCCCTAAACCCTGAAACACCACCCCTGCACGACCCCCTACACTGCCCGAACACCACTGCACTGCCCTAAACCCTGAAACACCACCCCCAGCACGACCCCATACACTGCCCGAACACCACTGCACTGCCCTAAACCCTGAACCACCACCCCTACACGATCCCCTACACTGCCTGAACACTACTGCACTGCCCTAAACCCTGAAACACCACCCCCAGCACGACCCCCTACACTGCACGAACACCACTGCACTGCCCTAAACCCCAAAACACTACACCCAGCAAGACCCCCTACACTGCCCGAACACCACTGCCCTAAACCCTGAAACACCACCCCCAGCAAGACCCCTACACTGCCCGTACACCAGTGCACTGCCCTAAACCCTGAAACACCACCCCCAGCATGACCCCCTACACTGCCCGAACACCACTGCACTGCCCTAAACCCTGAAACACCACCCCCAGCACGACCCCCTACACTGCCCGAACACCACTGCACTGCCCTAAACCATGAAACACCAGCCCCAGCACGACCCCTTACACTGCCCGAACACCACTGCAATGCCCTAAACCCTGAAACACCACCCCCAGCACGACCCCCTACACTGCCTGAACACCACTGCACTGCCCTAGACCCTGAAACACCAGCCCCAGCACAACCCCGTACACTGCCCGAACAGCACTGCACTGCCCTAAACCCTGAAACACCAGCCCCAGCACGACCGCCTACACTGCCCGAAAACCACTGCACTGCCCTAAACCCTGAAACACCAGCCCCAGCACGACCCCCTACACTGCACGAACATCACTGCACTACCCTAAACCCTCAAACACCAGCCCCAGCACGACCCCCTACACTGCCCGAACACCACTGCACTACCCTAAACCCTGAAACACCAGCCCCAGCAAGACGCCCTACACTGCCTGAACACCACTGCACTGCCCTAAACCCTGAAACACCACCCCCAGCAAGACCCCCTACAATGCCCGAACACCACTGCCCTAAACCCTGAAACACCACCCCCTGTACGACCCCCTACACTGCCCAAACACCACTGCACTGCCCTAAACCCTGAAACACCACCCCCTGCATGACCCCCTACACTGCCCGAACACCACTGCACTGCCCTAAACCCTGAAACACCACCCCTCAGCACGACACCCTACACTGCCCGAACACCACTGCACTGCCCTAAACCCTGAAACACCACCCCCAGCACGACCCCTACACTGCCTGGAACACCACTGCCCTAAACCCTGAAACACCACCCCCTACACTGCCCGAACACCACTGCAATGCCCTAAACCCTGAAACACCACCCCCTGCACCGCCCCCTACACTGCCCGAACACCACTGCACTGCCCTAAACCCTGAAACACCACCCCCAGCACGACCCCCTTTACTGCTCGAACACCACTGCACTGCCCCAAACCCTGAAACACCACCCCCAGCACGACCCCCTACACTGCCCGAACACCACTGCCCTAAACCCTGAAACACCACCCCTGCACGACCCCCTACACTGCCCGAACACCACTGCACTGCCCTAAACCCTGAAACACCACCCCCTACACTGCCTGAACACCACTGCACTGCCCTAAACCCTGAAACACCACCCCCAGCACGATCCCCTACACTGCCCGAACACCACTGCACTGCCCTAAACCCTAAAACACCACCCCCAGCATTACCCCCTACACTGCCCAAACACCACTGCACTGCCCTAAACCCTAGAACACTACCCCCAGCACGACCCCCTACACTACCCAAACACAACTGCACTACCCTAAACCCTAAAATACTACCCCCAGCACAACCCCCTACACTACCCGAACACGACTGCACTGCCCTAAACCCTCAAACACTCCCCCAGCACGACCCGCTACACTACCCAAACACCACTGCACTGCCCTAAACCCTAAAACACTCCCCCAGCACGACCCCCTACACTACCCGAACACCACTGCACTGCCCTAAACCCTAAAACACTCCCCCAGCACGACCCCCTACACTACCCAAACACCACTGCACTGCCCTAAACCCTAAAACACTACCCCCCGCATGACCCCCTACACTACCCAAACACCAATGCACTACCCTAATCCCTAAAACACTACCCCTGCATGACCCCCTACACTACCCTAAACCCTAAAACACTACCCCCGCACGACTCCCTACACTATCCAAAGACCACTGCACTACCCTAAACCCTAAAACACGACCTCCTACACTACACAAACACCACTGCACTACCCTAAACCCTAAAACACCACCCCCTACACTACACAAACACCACTGCACTACCCTAAACCCTAAAACACTACCCCCAGCAGTACCCCTACACTACCCAAACACCACTGCACTAACCTAAACCCTAAAACACTACCCCCAGCAGTACCCCCTACACTACACAAACACCACTGCACTACCCTAAATCACTACCCCCAGCACGACCCCCTACACTACCCAAACACCACTGCACTACCCTAAACCCTAAAACACTACCCCCAGCACGACCCCCTACACTACCCAAACACTACTGCACTACCCTAAACCCTAAAACACTCCCCCAGCACAACTCCCTACACTACCCAAACACCACTGCACTACCCTAAACCCTAAAACACTACCCCCAGCACGACCCCCTACACTACCCAAACACCACTGCACTACCCTAAACACTACCCCCAGCACGACCATCTTCAATACCTAAACACAACTGCACAATTTGTTACAGGCGTTGCAACGCAGGCCTGTGGTGCTTACTGGAAGTACCTAGTGGGCTAGTTGGGCCCCAGGGACCCTCAGGATTCAAGGTGACCTAATCCCCCAACTTAAAACGCACCACGGGGCGCGTTTGCACAGTGGTGAAGGGAGGGGGCGGGGCCTCAGGTGACATGTGCGCAAACACGCCCTGTCTTGCGTTTTAAGTTGGGGAATTAATTCCCTTTGAATCCTGAGGGACCCTGGGGGCCAACTAGCCCACCAGGTACCTTCAGTAAGCACAACAGAGTTGCGTTGCAGATAGGTGAAAAAAGGTGCGTGGCCTCGGAACGCCTCTCTGCAACTCAGCTCTGTGGTCCTAACTGTAGGTACCTGGGGGCTAGTTGGGCCCCAGGACCCTCAGAATTCAAGGGGACTTAATCCCGCAACTTAAAACGCGCCACGGGTTGCGCTTTGCACACATGTCACCTCAGGCCCCCTCCCTTCACCACTGTGCAAACGCGCCCTGTAGCGCGTTTTAAGAGGTAATTTTAATCCCCCTGCCCTATTATGTACTAGGGAGTTGCAGAGGAGGTCATGCTTATCACAAGGGTACCCCAACGCATAGTGTTCCCTAGTGTATGTAGGTGTTTTCACTGTATTCTAAGTGTCTTTTAGCATAGCACTGGCTCTGGTTAGTCAGAGTCAGTTACCACCAGTACCCGTCTGAAAAAGTTGTGGGCACAGGATGATTTTGCAACAAGGCCTCTTTCTGCTCCTCTGTTGGTTCTTTCTGCACATCTTTTGCTTCTTTCTGTGCGTTTTTTCTTCTTTCTTCACATGTCCTACCTCTGTAGGCATAGTTAGAAACTAGCATTTAAAAAAACCTTTGAAATTCACTTAAAAATCATAGGTTTCAGGCACGTTATAGTTAGAAATTAGCATTTAAAAACCTTTGAAATTCACTGAAAAACCTTAGGTTTCAGACACGTTATAGTTAGAAATTAGCATTTAAAAAACCTTTGAAATTCACTGAAAAACCATAGGTTTTAGGGACAGTTATAGTTAGTTGGACATTTCACTCGTACAAAACCATAGAAATTCCCCGTTATAGTTAGTTCAGCTAACTATAACTCGCACCCCGCAATGCACTGCTGATGACGTCACATATTACATCACTCATGACATGGTCAGTGACATCACTGATGACATCACTGATGACATCTCAAATGACATCACTGATGACATCATCCATGTGATAATTTCATGCATCTTCTCACACCCTAATATAACTTTTGATACACCCACTCTAAATTACAGACTGCCATTCTCAAAACCATAGACATTCCAACATCAAAAACTACATACCCACTCACTGATTCTTAGGTCTACACACACATCCACTCACTCACCCGTACAGTCACTCATACTTAGTCACTCAGTACAGGACTATCATATGCACTCATACACCTATATAAACACTCACACACCGCCACTCATCCATAGAGGTACTCACACACCTAGTCAGTCATGCAAAAAACTTAATCACACACCCATTTACTCACCTATACAGTTATACACACACCAGCTCACTTACTCATACAAATACTAGCACATTCTTACGCTCTTATACAATCACTGATACAAGTACACACTCATCCATACAGCCACTCTCACAATCACACACTCTCACTTATAGCCACTTATATACTCCAACACACATATATACTGCCTTTCACATATGTAGTTACTCACACATGTACCACTGAGATATACATTCAATCACTAACACACCCATACACACACTCACCCACCCATACAGTCCATCACAGATGCACTCTTGAAACCATGCACCCAGTGAATCACCAACTCACACATCTATGCACAGAGTCACACACACCCCACCCACACAAACACTCAGGCACCCATACAGATACTCAGTCAATCAATCAATAACCCATGTAGACACTCATGTAGCTATTCAGAAAGCCATGCAGCCGCTTACGAACCAACAGACAGAGGGATACAGACATTCACACAGTTTAGTCACTAACCCATGCATTCAGTAAGATACATTTAATCACTCACTTGTAGAGTCAGTCACTCACGTACTAAATCATCCATTCAGACACTTATACACCCACTCATTCTTCAATACGCCTTTCCCTATATATATTAAACATATTTAAACTTTACAGAAACACACAGTCACTGGATGATGTCATCAGTGATGTCATCAGTGATGTCACTGACCATGTCATGAGTGATGTAATATGTGACGTCATCAGCAGTGCATTGCGGGGCGCGAGTTATAGTTAGCTGAACTAACTATAACGGGGAATTTCTATGGTTTTGTACTGAGTGAAATGTCCAACTAACTATAACTGTCCCTAAAACCTATGGTTTTTTCAGTGAATATATATATATATATATATATATATATATATATATATATATATATATCTTTATAGTTAGGACCTAGTTAGCTAATAGAATTTTTAAAAAATAAGAAATTCACTAAAAACCCAAAGGTTACAGGGATGTTATAGTTAGGCTGACATTTCACTCATCCAAAACCAGAGAAATTCAGCCGTTATAGTTACCTGAGTTAACTATAACTTGTGCCCCGCAATGCACTCTTTATGACCTCACATTACATCATTCATGACATGGTCAGTGACATCACAGATCACATCACTGATGACATCTCAAATGACATCACGGATGACATCAGTAATGACATCATCCAATGACTGTGAGTGTTTTTAAAATGTTTATGAGTGTTAAATATATATACCTAGGTGTATTGGTGAATCAGTGGGTGTATGAGTGACAGTTTGGATGACTGAGTGTGTGCTTGAATGACTGTATAAGTAAGTGATTAGGTATATCAGTGAATGTATGGATGAGTGACCAGTTGTGTGAATGTATCTGTCTGTCAGTTGATGTCTAAGTGAGTCTATGAGTGTGTTAGTGGGTATGTGGGTATGTGAACGGCTATATGGGTAATTGATTGGTTAACTATCTCTATGGTTGTCTGGGTGTCTGTGTGTGGGTGTCGGTGAGGAGGTGAGTGAATGCCTATATGGATGAGTGAGTGGGTGAGTCAGCACCTGTGTGAGGTAGTGAGTGCGTGTATGAAAAGCTATGTGGGTGAGTGAGTTTCTTTAAGGCTGTGTCGATGATTGAGTGCCTGTGTCAGTTTGGGTCAGTAACTGCGTATGTGAAAGGCTGTATAGGTGAGTGACTGGGTATTTGAGTGACTGTATGCATGGGTGAGTAAATGTGAGAGTGGCTATATGGATGAGTACATGCTTCTGTCAGTGAATGTATAGGTGAATGAGTATGTGTTGCTATTTGTATGAGCAAGTAAGTGTATGTGTATGTAACTGTTTAGGTTAGTACGCACCTGTATGATTGACTGTATGGGTGAGTGTATAGGTGTGTGAGTAATTCTATGGGTGACACACTTAGTGTGTGAGTGCCTGTATGGGTATATGGGGGATATGTCAATGGCTGTATTGGTGACTGAGCAGGTGTATGAGTGTAGTATGGGTGAGCAAGTGGATATGTGTTTAGATCTATGAATTAGTGAATGGCTGTGTAAGAACTGGTATGGCTCTATCAGTGGGTTTGTGAATACTTATGTGGGAGTGCCAGTGGGTGTTTAAAAGATTCCATAGGGGTGTGAGTGGGTGTGTCAGAGATGATGTTGATGATGTCATCGCTGATATCATCATTGATGTCATTTGAGATGTCATCAGTGATGTCACTGACCATGTCATGAGTGATGTAATATGTGAGGTCACAAGCAGTGCATTGCGGGTGCAAGTTATAGTTATTTCATGCAACTATAATGGCTGAATTTCTCTGGTTTTGTAGGAGTGAAATGTCAGCTTAACTATAATGTCCCTGTAACCTTTTTTTAGTGAATTTCTAATGTTTTTTAAATTCTATTTGCTAACTATAACGTCCCTGTAACCTTTGGTTTTTTTGTGTGAATTTCTAAGGTTATTTTAAATTTTATTTGCTAACTATAATGTCCCTGTAACCTTTCTTATTTTTAGTGAATTTCTATGGTTTTTAAACTAGCAGTGACGTTTGCAGAGTAGTGGAGAAAGGGGGCTGGGCCTCCAACAAGATCTCAGGAATTCTGCTGCATATGACTTACAGGAGGTACCAGGAGGGATTCTTGGCCCCCAAGGTCCCTCAGGAGTAAAGTGGACTTCATCCCTCAACCAGTAGTGTGCCAGTAGGCATGTTTGCAGAGTGGTGGAGAAAGGGGGCGTGGCCTCTGAAGACCTCCTATCAATCCCACTGTGTGGGACTTACTGGAGGCAACAGGAGGGGTAGTTGGCTCCCAAGGACGTCCTTGGGGCCAACTACCGCTCTTATTACCTCCAGTAAGTCCCGCACAGCAGGATTGCTGAGTTCTGATAGCAGGTTGGGGGATGAAGTCCCGTTCGCTGCTGAGGGTCCTTAGGGGCCAACTAGCCCACCTGTTACCTCCAGTAAGCACCACACAGTGGGGGGAACTTGAAGGCAGAAAGAGGAAGAAAGGCACAGAAAGAAGCAAGAGAAGTGTAGAAAGAGGCAACAGAAGTCCAGAAAGAGGAAAAAAGGTGCAAAAAGAAGCAAGAGAAGTGCAGAAAGAAGCAACAGAGGTGCAGAAAGAGTCCTACTTCGACTGCACCTTTCCACAGACTCATACAATGTAGCCTAATCAATAATCCTTCTCCCAAGATGTCTTAACCCTCACTTTTCTCTTGAAGGTTCACTATTCATCGACTGTTCAGAATGTTAGGCCTACCAACTGTAAAACAGCAATCCTAACCATATCACTTTTGTAACTCTGACCAAGTTTGTGAAGATATGCATGCGTGTGTCTCTCCTTTTACCTAGAGACATGTTACATAAAAATCAACATACAAAAACTTGAATATCCGTGTTTCAAACGGAAAGAGGCAAGAGAAGTGCAGAAAGAGGCATGAGAAGTGCAGAAAGAGGCAAGAGATGCACAGAAAAAGGCAAGACAGGTGCAGAAAGAGGCAAGAGAATGGCAGAAAGAACCCACAGAGGTGCACACAGAGGCAAGAGGGGTGCTGAAAGAGGTAAGAGAAGTGCAGAAAGAAGCAACAGAAAGAAGCAAGAAAACGGTAGAACGAGGGAAAAGAGGTGCAGAAGGAGGCAAGAGAGGTGCAGAAAGAGGGAAGAGGGGTGCAGAAAGACCCAAGAGGGGTGCATAAAGAAGCAAGAGAGGTGCAGAAACAAGCAAGAGAAGTGCAGAAAGAAGGAAGAGAGGTGCAGAAAGAGGCAAGAGGGGTGCAGAAAGAAGCAAGAGACGTGCAGAAAGAACCAACAGAGTTCCAGAAAGAAGCAATAGAAGTGCAGAAAGAGGCCTGAGAAGTGCAGAAAGAAGCAAGAAAAGTGCAGAAAGAAGCAAGAGAAGGGCAGAAAGAAGCAAGAGAAGTGCAGAAAGAGGCAAGAGAAGTCCAGAAACAAGTAACAGAAATGTAGTAAGAGGCAAGAGAAGTTCAGAAAGAGGCAAGAGAGGTGCAGAAAGTAGAAGGAGGGGTGCAGAAAGAGGGAAGAGGGATGCAGAAAGAGGTAACAGGGATGCAGAAAGAAGCAAGAGAAGTACAGAAAGAAGCAAGAGAAGTGCAAAAAGAAGCAAAATGAGTACAGAAAGATGCAAGATGGGTGCAGAAAGAGGCAATAGAAGTGCACAAAGAAGCAACAGAGGTGCAGAAGGAGGCAAGAAAGTTGCACAAACAGGCAAACAAGGTGCACAAGATGGAACACAGGTGCAGACAGAGGGAAGAGAGGCACAGAAATAGGGAACAGGGATGCAGAAAGAGGCAAGAGGGGTGCAGAAATTTGCAATAGAGGTGCCGAAAGAAGCAAGAGGAGTGCAGAAAAAACCAACAGAGGTGCAGAAAGAGGCAAGAGGAGTGCAGAAAAGGCAAGAAAAGTGCAGAAAGAAGCAACAGAGGTTCAGAAAGAGGCAAGAGAACTGCAGAAAGAGGGAACAGGGGTGCAGAAAGAAGAAAGCGAGGTGCAGAAAGAGGGAAGAGCGGTGCTGAAAGAGGCAAGAGGGGTGCAGAAAGAAGCACGAGAGGTGTAGAAAGAAGCAAGAGAAGTGCAGAAATAAGCAACAGATGTGCAGAAAGAGGCAAGAGGGGTGTAGAAGGAGGCAAGAGAGGTACAAAACAGGCAAGAGAGGTGCAGAAAGAGGCAACAGGGGTGCAGAAAGAGGCAAGAGAGGTGCAGAAAGAGCAAAGAGGGATGTAGTAGGAGGTAAGAGGGGTGCAGAAAGAAGCAACAGAATTGTAGAAAGAGGCAAGAGAAGTTCAGCAAGAGAGGTGAAGAAAGTGGAAGGAGGGGTGCAGAAAGAGGGAAGAGGGGTGCAGAAAGAGGCAACAGGGATGCAGAAAGAAGCAAGAGTGGTATAGAAATAAGCAAGAGAAGTGTAGAAAGAAGCAAAATGGGTACAGAAAGAGGAAAGAGGGGTGCAGAAAAAGGCAAAAAAGTGCAGAAAGAAGCAACAGAGGTTCAGAAGGAGGCAAGAGAACTGCAGAAAGAGGCAAGAAAGTTGCACAAACAGCTAAACAAGGTACAGCAAGATGGAACACGGGTGCAGACAGAGGCAAGAGAGGTGCAGAAATAGGGAACAGGGGTGCAGAAAGAGGCAAGAGGGGTGCAGAAATTTGCGAGAGGTACAGAAAGAAGCAAGAGGAGTGCAGAAAGTACCAACAGAGGTGTAGAAAGAGGTAAGAGGAGTGCAGAAAGAAGCAACAGAGGTGCAGAAATAGGCAAGAGAACTGCAGAAAGAGGGAACAGGGGTGCAGAAAGAGGCCAGAGAGGTGAAAAAAAAGGGAAGAGGGGTGCAGAAAGAGGCAAGAGGAGTGCAGAAAAAAGCAAGAGAGGTGTAGAAAGAAGCAAGAGAAGTGCAGAAAGAACCACCAGAGGTGCAGAAAGAGGCAAGAGACGTGCAGAAAGAGGGAAGAGGGGTGCGGAAAGAGGCAAGAGGGGTGCAGAAAAAAGCAACAGAGGTGCAGAAAGAAGCAAGAGAAGTGATTTAAGAGATAAGAGAGTTGCAGAAACAGGCATGCAAAGTGCAGAAAGGGGCAAGAGAAGTGCAGAAAGAACCCACAGCGGTGCAGAAAGAGGCAAGAGAGTGCTGAAAAAGGCAAGAGATGTGCAGAAAGAAGTATCAGAGGTACAGAAAGAAGCAAGAGAGCTGTAGATAGAGGGAAAAGAGGTGCAGAAGGAGGCAAGAGAGGTGCAGAAAGAAGCAAGAGGGGTGCAGAAAGATGCAAGAGGGGTGCAGAAAGAAGCAAGAGAGGCGCAGAAACAAGCAAGAGAAGTGCAGAAAGAAGGATGAGGGGTGCATAAAGAGGCAAGAGGGATGCAGAAAGAAGCAAGAGAAGTGCAGAAAGAATCAACAGAGGTGCAGAAAGAGGCAATAGAAGTGCATAAAGAGGCCTGAGAAGTGCAGAAAGATACAAGACAGGTACAGAAAGAGGGAAGAGGGGTGCAGAAAGGGAGAAGAGGGGTGCATAAAGAGGCAAGGGGGGTGCAGAAAGAAGCAACAGAGGTACAGAAAGAAGCAACAGAGGTGCAGAAAGAGGCAGAAATGGCAAAAAAAGTGCAGAAATAAGCAACAGAGGTGCAGAAATAGGCAAGAGAACTGCAGAAAGAAGGAACAGGGGTGCAGAAAGAGGTAAGAGAGGAACACAAAGAGGAAAGAAGGGTGCAGAAAGAGGCAAGAGGGGTGCAGAAAAAAGCAAGAGAGGTGTAGAAAGAAGCAAGAGAAGTGCAGAAAGAACCACCAGAGGTGCAGAAAGAGGCAAGAGTGGTGTAGAAAGAGGCAATAGAAGTGCAGAAATAACCAACAGAAGTGCAGAAAGAGGCAAGAGACATGCAGAAAGAGGGAAGAGGGGTGCAGAAAAAGGCAAGAGGGGTGAAGATAGAAGCAACAGAGGTGCAGAAAGAAGCAAGAGAAGTGATTAAAGAGACAAGAGAGTTGCAGAAACAGGCAAAAGAAGTGCAGAAAGAGGCAAGAGAAGTGAAGAAAGAACCCACAGAGGTGCAGACAGAGGCAAGAGAGTACTGAAAAAGGCAAGAGAAGTGCAGAAAGAAGCAACAGAGGTACAGAAAGAAGCAATAGAACTGTAGATAGAGGGAAAAGAGGTGCAGAAGGAGGCAAGAGGAGTGCAGAAAGAAACAAGAGAAGTGCAGAAAGAAACAACAGCGGAGCAGAAAGAGGCAAGAGAAAGAAATGGCAAGAGAAGTGCAGAAAGAAGCAACAGAGGTGCAGAAATAGGCAAGAGAACTGCAGAAAGAGGGAACAGGTGTGCAGAAAGAGGCAAGAGAGGTGCACAAAGAGGGAAGAGGGGTGCAGAAAGAGGCAAGAGGGGTGCAGAAAAAAGCAAGAGAGGTGTAGAAAGAAGCAAGAGAAGTGTAGAATGAACCACCATATTTGCAGAAAGAGGCAAGAGGGGTGCAGAAAGAGGTAATAGAAGTGCAAAAAGAACCAACAGAGATGCAGAAAGAGGCAAGAGATGTGCAGAAAGAGGGAAGAGGGGTGCAGAAAGAGGCAAGAGGGGTGCAGAAAGAAGCAACAGAGGTGCAGAAAGAAGCAAGAGAAGTGATTAAAGAGACAAGAGAGTTGCAGAAACAGGCAAACGAAGTGCAGAAAGAGGCAAGAGAAGTGCAGAAAGAACTCACAGAGGTGCAGACAGAGGCAACAGAGGTACAGAAAGAAGCAAGAGAACTGTAGATAGAGGGAATAGAGGTGCAGAAGGAGGCAAGAGAGGTGCAGAAAGAGGGAAGAGGGGTGCAGAAAGATGCAAGAGGGGTGCAGAAAGAAGCAAGAGAGGTGCAGAAACAAGCAAGAGAAGTGCAGAAAGAAGGATGAGCGGTGCAGAAAGAGGCAAGAGGGGTGCAGAAAGAAGCAAGAGAAGTGCAGAAAGAATCAACAGAGGTGCAGAAAGAGGCAATAGAAGTGCAGAAAGAGGCCTGAGAAGTGCAGAAAGAGAGAAGAGAGGTGCAGAAAGAGGGAAGAGGGGTGCAGAAAGAGAGAAGATGGGTGCAGAAAGAGGCAAGGGGGTGCAGAAAGATGCAAGAGAGGTACAGAAAGAAGCAAGAGAGGTACAGGAAGAAGCAAGAGAAGTGCAGAAAGAAACAAGATGGGTGTAAAAAGAGACAAGAGGGGTGCAGAAAGAGGCAAGAGAAGTGCACCAAGAAGAAACAGAGGTGCAGAAGGAGGCAAGAGAACTGCAGAAAGAGGCAAGAAAGTTGCATAAACAGGCAAACAAGGTGCAGAAAGATGGTACAGGGGTGCAGACAGAGGCGAGAGAGGTGCAGAAATAGGGAAGAGGGGTGCAGGAAGAAGCAAGAGGGGTGCAGAAATTTACAAGAGAGATGCCGAAAGAAGCAAGAGGAGTGCAGAAAGAACCAACAGAGGTGCAGAAAGAGGCAAGAGAAGTGCAAAAAGAAGCAACAGTGGTGCAGAAAGAGGTAGGAGAACTGCAGAAAGAGGGAACAGGGGTGCAGAAAGAGGCAAGAGGGGTGCAGAAAAAAGCAAGAGAGGTGTGGAAAGAAACAAGAGAAGTGCAGAAAGAGCCAAGAGCAGTCCAGAAACAAGCAACATAATTGTAGAAAGAGGCAGGAGAAGTGCAGAAAGAGGCAAGAGAGGAGCAGAAAGTGGAAGGAGGGGTGCAGAAAGAGGGAAGAGGGGTGCAGGAAGAGGCAACAGGGATACAGAAAGAAGCAATAGTGGTGCAGAAAGAAGCAAGAGAAGTGCAGAAAGAAGAAAAATGGGTGCAGAAAGAGGCAAGAGGGGTGAAGAAAAAGGCAAAAAAGTACACAAAGAAGCAACAGAGGTTTGGAAGGAGGCAAGAGAACTACAGAAAGAGGCAAGAAAGTTGCACAAACAGGCAAACAAGGTACAGCAAGATGGAACACGGATGCAGACAGAGGCAAGAGAGGTGCAGAAATAGGGAACAGGGGTGCAGAAAGATGTAAGAGGGGTGCGGAAATTTGCAAGAGAGGTGCGGAAAGAAGCAAGAGGAGTGCAGAAAGAACCAACAGAGGTGTAGAAAGAGGCAAGAGGCAGAAATGGCAAGAGAAGTGCAAAAAGAAGCAACAGAGGTGCAGAAATAGGCAAGAGAACTGCAGAAAGAGGGAACAGGGGTGCAGAAAGAGGCAAGAGAGGTGCACAAAGAGGGAAGAGGGGTGCCAAAAGAGGCAAGACTGGTGCAGAAAAAAGCAAGAGAGGTGTTGAAAGAGGCAAGAGAAGTGCAGAAAGAACCACCAGAGGTGCAAAAAGAGGCAAAAGGGGTGCAGAAAGAGGCAATAGAAGTGCAGAAAGAACCAAAAGAGGTGCAGAAAGAGGCACGAGATGTGCAGAAAGAGGGAAGAGGGGTGCAGAAAGAGGCAAGAGGGATGCAGAAAGAAGCAACAGAGGTGCAGAAAGAAGCAAGAGAAGTGATTAAAGAGACAAGAGAGTTGCAGAAAAAGCAAAAGAAGTGCAGAAAGAGGCAAGAGAAGTGTAGAAAGAACACACAGAGGTGCAGACAGAGGCAAGACGGTGGCTGAAAGAGGTAAGAGAAGTGCAGAAAGAAGCAACAGAGGTACAGAAAGAAGCAAGAGAACTGTAGATAGAGGGAAGAGAGTAGGCCTGGTCGGTAAATTCCGTTCCGCTCGCGGAATTTGCGGAATTTGGGTAATTTTGCGTTCCGCGGAGAACACGGAATGACCAAAAATTCCGCGATCCGCAGCTTTGCGGAATTTTTTGCTTGTTCGCGCTTTCAAAATGCGTGTTTGCGAGATATTTCTCCCCGAGCATGCAAACAGCGTTCGCGAACAGGAAAAAAGCATTGCGAACTGGCGGAACAAGCAATTCCGCGTGTTTGCGGAACTTTTGCGTGCTCGTGGGGGGAGATAGAGGGAAAAGAGATGCAGAAGGAGGGAAGAGAGGTGCAGAAAGATGCAAGAGGGGTGCAGAAAGAAGCAAGAGAGGTGCAGAAACAAGCAAGAGAAGTGCAGAAAGAAGGATGAGGGGTGCAGAAAGAGGCAAGAGGGGTGCAGAAAGAAGCAAGAGAGGTGCAGAAAGAATCAACAGAGGTGGAGAAAGAGGCAATAGAAGTGCAGAAAGAGGCCTGAGAAGTGCAGAAAGAGAGAGAGAAGAGAGTTGCAGAAAGAGGGAAGAGGGGTGCAGAAAGAGAGAAGATGGGTGCAGAAAGAGGCAAGGGGGGTGCAGAAAGAAGCAAGAGAGGTACAGAAAGAAGCAAGAGAGGTACAGAAAGAAGCAAGAGAAGTGCAGAAATAAGCACAATGGGTGCAAAAAGAGGCAAGAGGGGTGCAGAAAGAGGCAAGAGAAGTGCACCAAGAAGAAACAAAGGTGCAGAAGGAGGCAAGAGAACTGCAAAAAGAGGCAAGAAAGTTGCACAAACAGGCAAACAAGGTACAGCAAGATGGAACACGGATGCAGACAGAGGCAAGAGAGGTACAGAAAGAACCAACAGAGGTGTAGAAAGAGGCAAGAGGGGTGCAGAAAGAATCAAGAGAAGTGCAGAAAGAATCAACAGAGGTGCAGAAAGAGGCAAAAGAAGTGCAGAAAGAGGCCTGAGAAGTGCAGAAAGAAGAAAGTGAAGGGCAGAAAGAAGCAAGAGAAGTACAGAAAGAGGCAAGAGAAGAGCAGAAAGAGGCAGGAGATGTGCAGAAAAAGGCAAGAAACATACAGAAAGAGGCAAGAGACCTGCAGAAAGAACGAACATTGGTGCAGACAGAGGCAAGAGGAGGGCTGAAAGAGGCAAGCAAAGTACAGAAAGAAGCAACAGAGGTGCATAAAGAGGCAAGAGAACTATAGAAAGAGGCAAAAGAGGAGCAGAAAGAGGCAAGAGAGGTGCAGAAAGTGGAAGGAGGGGTGCAGAAAGAGAGAAGAGGGATGCAGAAAGAGGCAACAGGGATGCAGAAAGAAGCAAGAGAAGTACAGAAAGAAGCAAGAGAAGTGCAGAAAGAAGCAAAATGGGTGCAGAAAGAAGCAAGAGAAGAGCAGAAAGAGGCAAGAGAAGAGCAGAAAGAGGCAAAAGATGCACAGAAAAAGGCAAGGGAGGTACAGAGAGAGGCAAGAGAACTGCAGAAAGAGACAAGAGGGGTGCAGAAAAAGGCAAAAAAAGTGCACAAAGAAGCAACAGAGGTTTAGAAGGAGGCAAGAGAACTACAGACAGAGGCAAGAAAGTTGCACAAACAGGCAAACAAGGTACAGCAATATGGAACACGGATTCAGACAGAGGCAAGAGAGGTGCAGAAATAGGGAACAAGGCTGCAGAAAGAGGCAAGAGGAGTGCAGAAATTTGCAAGAGAGCTGCCGAAAGAAGCAAGAGGAGTGCAGAAAGAACTAACAGAGGTGTAGAAAGAGGCAAGAGGAGTGAAGAAAGAAACAAGAGAAGTGCAGAAAGAAACAAAAGAGGTGCAGAAAGAGGCAAGAGGCAGAAATGGTAAGAGAAGTGCAGAAAGAAGCAACTGAGGTACAGAAATAGGCAAGAGAACTGCAGAAAGAGGGAACAGGGGTGCAGAAAGAGGCAACAGAGGTGCACAAAGAGGGAAGAGGGGTGCAAAAACAGGCAAGGGGGTGCAGAAAAAAGCAAGAGAGGTGTTGAAAGAAGCAAGAGAAGTGCAGAAAGAACCACCAGAGGAGCAGAAAGAGGCAAGAGGGGTGCAGAAAGAGGTAATAGAAGTGCAGAAAGAACCAACAGAGGTGCAGAAAGAGGCAAGAGACGTGCAGAAAGAGGGAAGAGGGGTGCAGAAAGAGGCAAGAGGGATGCAGAAAGAAGCAACAGAGGTGCAGAAAGAAGCAAGAGAAGTGATTAAAGAGACAAGAGAGTTGCAGAACAGGCAAAAGAAGTGCAGAAAGAGGCAAGAGAAGTGCAGAAAGAACCCACAGAGGTGCAGACAGGCAAGACGGGTGCTGAAAGAGGTAAGAGAAGTGCAGAAAGAAGCAACAGAGGTACAGAAAGAAGCAAGAGAACTGTAGATAGAGGGAAAAGAGGTGCAGAAGGAGGCAAGAGAGGTGCAGAAAGAGGGAAGAGGGGTACAGAAATATGCAAGAGGGGTGCAGAAAGAAGCAAGAGAGGTGCAGAAACAAGCAAGATAAGTGCAGAAAGAAGGATGAGGAGTTCAGAAAGAAGCAAGAGAAGTGCAGAAAGAATCAACAGAGGTGCAGAAAGAGGCAAAAGAAGTGCAGAAAGAGGCCTGAGAAGTGCAGAAAGAAGAAAGAGAAGGGCAGAAAGAAGCAAGAGAAGTGCAGAAAGTGGCAAGAGAAGAGCAGAAAGAGGCAGGAGATGCGCAGAAAAAGGCAAGAAAGATACAGAAAGAGGCAAAAGAACTGCAGAAAGAACCAACATTGGTGCAGACAAAGGCAAGAGGGGGCTGAAAGAGGCAAGAAAAGTACAGAAAGAAGCAACAGAGGTGCAGAAAGAGGCAAGAGAACTATAGAAAGAGGCAAGAGAGGTGCAGAAGGAGGCAAAAGATGTGCAGAAAGATGGAAGAGGGATGCAGAAAGATGCAAGAGGGGTGTAGGAGAGTAGGATCTGCTTCACATGGGTACCCCACTTTTGCTGATGCTTCACTGTTTTTCGACCTTAGTCTGGCTGGGGCCCTGCTAATCAGAACCCCAGCCTAGCTACTTCCTCTCTATAATGGTTTCCATGTGCCTTAGGCACATCTCTGATTGGAATCTGAGTGCCCTTATAAGTCCCTAGTATATGTATACTATGTACCCAGGGCATAGGTACCTCAGAGGCCTACCAGGGGCTGCAGCATGTATTGTGCCACCCCTGGAAGGCCATCCAAAATGACACCACAGGTCTGCTACTGCAGCCTGGGTAAGGTGGTGCATGCACTCCTTACTGTGATATAGGCTACCTATATCACTACATACATACACACATATAAACCTATAAGTCACTCCTATGGCAGGCCTTATCAATCCTGAAGGCAGAGTGCGTGGTTCCTATGTGAGAGGGTGCCCTGCATGAGCTGGGCCCCTCTGCAGCATTCGGAGACCCTTCTCTGATGCTGTTTGTAGTGCAGCCCGACCATATACTCTTAAGCGCATTATAACCTCGCGTTAAATGCTAACTTTGGGATGGCTGCACGGAAACATGTCGTGTTTGGTGTCAAACATCTTGGAATACTACCCCCTGCCAGTTCTGGCGGCGGGGTAGCATTCCACCCTTCTAGAGGGAAAGACATGTACACACCGGTATGCCCGGTACTGACTTTCCAGAGCCCTGGCATCACAAATGGATGCCGCTGCCACAGACACGAGTCTGGCCTCCTGCTGCTGACCGAAACTCCGGCAGGGGAGGCCTGGACAATAGGTTTCCTGTCCCAGGGAGGTGTGACCACCCCCCCAGACAGGATAGTGTGTATTGGGGCTGGGCGGGAGCACTCTCTGGTGCTTTGAAGTCCTGCACTGGGGGCACACTTGCTGTCCCTGTGCATACCCCAGTTAAAACCGGCTCAGGGGCTTCCAGCCCCTGCTCTGATGCGAAACTGGACAAAGGGAAAGGGTGTAACCACCCTCTGCCCTGACCCTCCCATAGGTGGGGCCACAGAGTATGTCCAACCCCCTACCTTAGTATAAGTAGGGGACCCCAGTCCTTAGGACTTTAGATTAACCTGGACGAAACTCTGACACAGAATCCTGGACCTTCGATGCTCTACTTCAAGATTAGAGGACTGAAGAATCTCCCTTGGGGTCAAGGAGTGACTCCCCTGCTTGGCAGGCACCAAAGAAGCAATTGTCCAGTCTGCATTGCTGAAGCTCCCGTCGGACGCCGAAGTCTTTGCATCACCAGACATGGATTTCCAGACTTCCCCGAGGATGCCCTGAGTCCCCAGCAAAGCTGAGGCCCGTAGCTGTCGTGGGTAACGTGGAACCGTGACCCCTGGACACCGATCGCATTTGCAAGTGCATCCTCTTATGGGTCTCCCACGAAGTCGTGCTTTGGGCTCCGAGTAGCCCTAGCCTCCAGCACCAACTGCACCGAAGATCACTGGCCTCCACTCCACGAGTGTCCTGTGAGCCAGCTCCACGTGCATCGACTCGAGGCTCCTTTGCGGTCGCTAGTCCGTTGGCTAGTAGGCCCTCCCGTAGGCCAATCTTTTTCTGCTTGGGCTCCCTGGTTGCTCCAGGTGTGCCCTGACTTACCCTCACTGGGTGAGTCCCCCAGACCTTGCTGGTCTGCAACATCGTCCTTCTTCCATTTCCACAAGACTTGCCGTTGCCAAGGCTTGTTGGGGCCAATCCGGTTGCCGACACCCCTGCAATCGACAAACATCGTGGGACAGCTCGAATCCAGCTCCTGGTCATCGTCGATGCCTCCTGGACCTCGTGCCTGAAGAGTCAAGACGACCGTCAACCTACATGAAGCACTCGACATTGGTGGGCATCTGCTCATCGCCTTCCTGGTCACTGGCTAGTGACCCAGACTCTGTCCCCTCTGCTTTCAGGTTCTTCAGATCTTCGATCCACCTTTGGATCCACCCGAACACTTTCGACTTGGCCGCCAGCAGCACTTTGCAGCAGATCGCCATTGAAAGCGACTGACGAAACAAGACCCCGAAAGACACCTATGCACCCGGCTCCCTGGGTGAGGTAACTCGAGTACTCCGGTGCTCCCATGGGTATTGACACTAGAACAGCCTAGTTCTCAAAGGGTTTGCTCCAAGTCCTCCTCTAAGTGTCCCTTTTCTTTAAATTCTAATCGCGACTTTCCCCATAGAAGTTAACGGCGGTTCGCGGCTGTGTTCATACACTGAACGCGTCCCCCGTGGGTCCCCTGTGTCACTACCTTGGGTGGTTCCTTGTGGTCCAAGCACTTCTACAGGCTCTAGGCCTTGTGTCTAGCTCAGTCGTGGTTCTTATACCACTTTATTGGTATATGGTTTGGTACGCCCTGGGGCTCAAACGTGTATTTGTGCTATTACTGTAGATAACTAACTTATAATTTATGTACTTCGAACTCTAGCCTCATAAAGAGACCAGAGGGGTGTGTTTAGTAATAAATACATATATTTTGAATATATACCTGGTGTGGCCCTCTTTCATTTGGTCACTCAAGAGATTATAGACTGGTAAAACAAGCTGCTTTACATTCCTTCAAGACTTAGCCTGAAGGCTGCTCTCCATAGCTACCACTAGGATAGCTTTCAATAAAGGTTGTCTTTAACCTATCTCCAATAAGGGGTTGTTTGGACTGGTGCAAGGTGCCCACTACAAATAGTGGACAGCATATGCCAGGCCAACTTCTCACAAGGGGTGCAGAAAGAAACAAGAGAGGTGCAAATAGAGGCAAGAAAAGTCCAGAAACAAGCAAAAGAAATGTAGAAAGAGGCACAAGAAGTGCAGAAAGAGGCAAGAGAGGTGCAGAAAGTGGAAGGAGGGGTGCAGAAAGAGAGAAGAGGGATGCAGAAAGAGGCAACAGGGATGCAGAAAGAAGCAAGAGAAGTACAGAAAGAAGCAAGGGAAGTGCAGAAAGAAGCAAAATGGGTGCAGAAAGAAGCAAGAGAAGAGCAGAAAGAGGCAAGAGAAGAGCAGAAAGAGGCAAAAGATGCACAGAAAAAGGCAAGGGAGGTACAGAGAGAGGCAAGAGAACTGCAGAAAGAGACAAGAGGGTGCAGAAAAAGGCAAAAAGTGCACAAAGTAGCAACAGAGGTTTAGAAGGAGGCAAGAGAACTACAGACAGAGGCAAGAAAGTTGCACAAACAGGCAAACAAGGTACAGCAATATGGAACACGGATTCAGACAGAGGCAAGAGAGGTGCAGAAATAGGGAACAAGGCTGCAGAAAGAGGCAAGAGGAGTGCAGAAATTTGCAAGAGAGCTGCCGAAAGAAGCAAGAGGAGTGCAGAAAGAACTAACAGAGGTGTAGAAAGAGGCAAGAGGAGTGAAGAAAGAAACAAGAGAAGTGCAGAAAGAAACAAAAGAGGTGCAGAAAGAGGCAAGAGGCAGAAATGGTAAGAGAAGTGCAGAAAGAAGCAACTGAGGTACAGAAATAGGCAAGAGAACTGCAGAAAGAGGGAACAGGGGTGCAGAAAGAGGCAACAGAGGTGCACAAAGAGGAAGAGGGGTGCAAAAACAGGCAAGGGGGTGCAGAAAAAGCAAGAGAGGTGTTGAAAGAAGCAAGAGAAGTGCAGAAAGAACCACCAGAGGAGCAGAAAGAGGCAAGAGGGGTGCAGAAAGAGGTAATAGAAGTGCAGAAAGAACCAACAGAGGTGCAGAAAGAGGCAAGAGACGTGCAGAAAGAGGGAAGAGGGGTGCAGAAAGAGGCAAGAGGGGTGCAGAAAGAAGCAACAGAGGTGCAGAAAGAAGCAAGAGAAGTGATTAAAGAGACAAGAGAGTTGCAGAACAGGCAAAAGAAGTGCAGAAAGAGGCAAGAGAAGTGCAGAAAGAACCCACAGAGGTGCAGACAGGCAAGACGGGTGCTGAAAGAGGTAAGAGAAGTGCAGAAAGAAGCAACAGAGGTACAGAAAGAAGCAAGAGAACTGTAGATAGAGGGAAAAGAGGTGCAGAAGGAGGCAAGAGAGGTGCAGAAAGAGGGAAGAGGGGTACAGAAATTTGCAAGAGGGGTGCAGAAAGAAGCAAGAGAGGTGCAGAAACAAGCAAGATAAGTGCAGAAAGAAGGATGAGGAGTTCAGAAAGAAGCAAGAGAAGTGCAGAAAGAATCAACAGAGGTGCAGAAAGAGGCAAAAGAAGTGCAGAAAGAGGCCTGAGAAGTGCAGAAAGAAGAAAGAGAAGGGCAGAAAGAAGCAAGAGAAGTGCAGAAAGTGGCAAGAGAAGAGCAGAAAGAGGCAGGAGATGCGCAGAAAAAGGCAAGAAAGATACAGAAAGAGGCAAAAGAACTGCAGAAAGAACCAACATTGGTGCAGACAAAGGCAAGAGGGGGGCTGAAAGAGGCAAGAAAAGTACAGAAAGAAGCAACAGAGGTGCAGAAAGAGGCAAGAGAACTATAGAAAGAGGCAAGAGAGGTGCAGAAGGAGGCAAAAGATGTGCAGAAAGATGGAAGAGGGATGCAGAAAGATGCAAGAGGGGTGTAGGAGAGTAGGATCTGCTTCACATGGGTACCCCCACTTTTGCTGATGCTTCACTGTTTTTCGACCTTAGTCTGGCTGGGGCCCTGCTAATCAGAACCCCAGCCTAGCTACTTCCTCTCTAAAATGGTTTCCATGTGCCTTAGGCACATCTCTGATTGAATCTGGAGTGCCCTTATAAGTCCCTAGTATATGGTATACTATGTACCCAGGGCATAGGTACCTCAGAGGCCTACCAGGGGCTGCAGCATGTATTGTGCCACCCCTGGAAGGCCATCCAAAATGACACCACAGGTCTGCTACTGCAGCCTGGGTAAGGTGGTGCATGCACCCCTTACTGTGATATAGGCTACCTATATCACTACATACATACACACATATAAACCTATAAGTCACTCCTATGGCAGGCCTTATCAATCCTGAAGGCAGAGTGCGTGGTTCCTATGTGAGAGGGTGCCCCTGCATGAGCTGGGCCCCTCTGCAGCGTTCGGAGACCCTTCTCTGATGCTGTTTGTAGTGCAGCCCGACCATATACTCTTAAGCGCATTATAACCTCGCGTTAAATGCTAACTTTGGGATGGCTGCACGGAAACATGTCGTGTTTGGTGTCAAACATCTTGGAATACTACCCCCTGCCAGTTCTGGCGGCGGGGGTAGCATTCCACCCTTCTAGAGGGAAAGACATGTACACACCGGTATGCCCGGTACTGACTTTCCAGAGCCCTGGCATCACAAAATGGATGCCGCTGCCACAGACACGAGTCTGGCCTCCTGCTGCTGACCGAAACTCCGGCAGGGGAGGCCTGGACAATAGGTTTCCTGTCCCAGGGAGGTGTGACCACCCCCCCAGACAGGATAGTGTGTATTGGGGCTGGGCGGGAGCACTCTCTGGTGCTTTGAAGTCCTGCACTGGGGGCACACTTGCTGTCCCTGTGCATACCCCAGTTAAAACCGGCTCAGGGGCTTCCAGCCCCTGCTCTGGCGTGAAACTGGACAAAGGGAAAGGGGTGTAACCACCCCTCTGCCCTGACCCTCCCATAGGTGGGGCCACAGAGTATGTCCAACCCCCTATCTTAGTATAAGTATGGGACCCCAGTCCTTAGGACTTTAGATTAACCTGGACGAAACTCTGACACAGAATCCTGGACCTTCGATGCTCTACTTCAAGATTAGAGGACTGAAGAATCTCCCTTGGGGTCAAGGAGTGACTCCCCTGCTTGGCAGGCACCAAAGAAGCAATTGTCCAGTCTGCATTGCTGAAGCTCCCGTCGGACGCCGAAGTCTTTGCATCACCAGACGTGGATTTCCAGACTTCCCCGAGGATGCCCTGAGTCCCCAGCAAAGCTGAGACCCGTAGCTGTCGTGGGTAACGTGGAACCGTGACCCCTGGACACCGATCGCATTTGCAAGTGCATCCTCTTATGGGTCTCCCACGAAGTCGTGCTTTGTGCTCCGAGTAGCCCTATCCTCTAGCACCAACTGTACCGAAGATCACTGGCCTCCACTCCACGAGTGTCCTGTGAGCCAGCTCCACGTGCATCGACTCGAGGCTCCTTTGCGGTCGCTAGTCCGTTGGCTAGTAGGCCCTCCCGTAGGCCAATCTTTTTCTGCTTGGGCTCCCTGGTTGCTCCAGGTGTGCCCTGACTTACCCTCACTGGGTGAGTCCCCCAGACCTTGCTGGTCTGCAACATCGTCCTTCTTCCATTTCCACAAGACTTGCCGTTGCCAAGGCTTGTTGGGGCCAATCCGGTTGCCGACACCCCTGCAATCGACAAACATCGTGGGACAGCTCGAATCCAGCTCCTGGTCATCGTCGATGCCTCCTGGACCTCGTGCCTGAAGAGTCAAGACGACCGTCAACCTACCTGAAGCACTCGACATTGGTGGGCATCTGCTCATCGCCTTCCTGGTCACTGGCTAGTGACCCAGACTCTGTCCCCTCTGCTTTCAGGTTCTTCAGATCTTCGATCCACCTTTGGATCCACCCGAACACTTTCGACTTGGCCGCCAGCAGCACTTTGCAGCAGATCGCCATTGAAAGCGACTGACGAAACAAGACCCCGAAAGATACCTATGCACCCGGCTCCCTGGGTGAGGTAACTCGAGTACTCCGGTGCTCCCATGGGTATTGACACTAGAACAGCCTAGTTCTCAAAGGGTTTGCTCCAAGTCCTCCTCTAAGTGTCCCTTTTCTTTAAATTCTAATCGCGACTTTCCCCATAGAAGTTAACGGCGGTTCGCGGCTGTGTTCATACACTGAACGCGTCCCCCGTGGGTCCCCTGTGTCACTACCTTGGGTGGTTCCTTGTGGTCCAAGCACTTCTACAGGCTCTAGGCCTTGTGTCTAGCTCAGTCGTGGTTCTTATACCACTTTATTGGTATATGGTTTGGTACGCCCCTGGGGCTCAAACGTGTATTTGTGCTATTACTGTAGATAACTAACTTATAATTTATGTATTTCGAACTCTAGCCTCATAAAGAGACTAGAGGGGTGTGTTTAGTAATAAATACATATATTTTGAATATATACCTGGTGTGGCCCTCTTTCATTTGGTCACTCAAGAGATTATAGACTGGTAAAACAAGCTGCTTTACATTCCTTCAAGACTTAGCCTGAAGGCTGCTCTCCATAGCTACCACTAGGATAGCTTTCAATAAAGGTTGTCTTTAACCTATCTCCAATAAGGGGTTGTTTGGACTGGTGCAAGGTGCCCACTACAAATAGTGGACAGCATATGCCAGGCCAACTTCTCACAAGGGGTGCAGAAAGAAACAAGAGAGGTGCAAATAGAGGCAAGAAAAGTCCAGAAACAAGCAAAAGAAATGTAGAAAGAGGCACAAGAAGTGCAGAAAGAGGCAAGAGAGGTGCAGAAAGTGGAAGGAGGGTGCAGAAAGAGAGAAGAGGGATGCAGAAAGAGGCAACAGGGATGCAGAAAGAAGCAAGAGAAGTACAGAAAGAAGCAAGGGAAGTGCAGAAAGAAGCAAAATGGGTGCAGAAAGAAGCAAGAGAAGTGAAGAAAGAAGCAAGAGAAGAGCAGAAAGAGGCAAAAGATGCGCAGAAAAAGGCAAGAGAGGTACAGAAAGAGGCAAGAGAACTGCAGAAAGAACCAACAGGGATGCAGAAAGAAGCAAGAGGAGTACAGAAAGAAGCAAGAGAAGTGCAGAAAGAAGCAAAATGGGTGAAGAAAGAGGCAAGAGGGCTGTAGAAAGAGGCAAGAGAAGTGCACAAAGAAGCAACAGAGGTGCAGAAGGAGGCAAGAGAACTGCAGAAAGGGGCAAGAAAGTTGCACAAACAGGCAAAGTGCAGCAAGATGGAACACAGGTGCAGACAGAGGCAAGAGAGGTGCAGAAATAGGGAACAGGGGTGCAGAAAGAGGCAAGAGGGGTGCTGAAATTTACAAGAGAGGTGCCGAAAGAAGCAAGAGGAGTACAGAAAGAACCAACAGAGGTGTAGAAAGAGGCAAGAGCAGTGCAGAAAGAGACAAGAGAAGTGCAGAAAGAAGCAACAGAGGTGCAGAAAGAGGCAAGAGGCAGAAATGGCAAGAGAAGTGCAGAAAGAAGCAACAGAGGTGCAGAAATAGGCAAGAGAACTGCAGAAAGAGGGAACAGGGATGCAGAAAGAGGCAAGAGAGGTGCACAAATAGGGAAGAGGGGTGCAGAAAGAGGCAAGAGGGGTGCAGAAAAAAGCAAGAGAGGTGTAGAAAGAAGCAAGAGAAGTGCAGAAAGAACCTCCAGAAGTGCAGAAAGTGGCAAGAGGGGTGCAGAAACAGGCAATAGAAGTGCAGATAGAACCAACAGAGGTGCAGAAAGAGGTAAGAGACATGCATAAAGAGAGAAGAAGGGTACAGAAAGAGACAAGAGGGGTGCAGAAAGAAGCAACAGAGGTGCAGAAAGAAGCAAGAGAAGTGATGAAAGAGACAAGAGAGATGCAGAAACAGGCAAAAGACGTGCAGAAAGAGGCAAGAGAAGTGCTGAAAGAAGCAACAGAGGTGCAGAAAGAAGCAAGAGAAGTGATAAAACAGACAAGAGAGTTGCAGAAAGAAACGAGAAAGGTGCAGAAAAAAGAAAGAGAAGTGCAGATTGAGGTAAGACAAGTGCAGAAAGAGGCAGGAGAGGTGCAGAAAGAGGCAAGAAGGTGCCGACAGGCAAGAGGGGTGCAGAAAGAAGCAAGAGAGGTACAGAAAGAGGCAAGAGAAGTGCAGAAAGAAGCACAATGGGTGCAAAAAGAGGCAAGAGAACTGCAGAAAGAAGCAAGAAAGTTGCATAAACAGGCAAACAAGGTGCAGAAAGATGGTACAGGGGTGCAGACAGAGGCAAGAGAGGTGTAGAAATAGGTAAGAGGGGTGCAGGAAGAAGCAAGAGGGGTGCAGAAAGAATCAACAGAGGTGCAGAAAGAGGCAAAAGAAGTGCAGGAAGAGGCCTGAGAAGTGCAGACCGAAGAAAGAGAAGGGCAGAAAGAAGCAAGAGAAGTGCAGAAAGAGGCAAGAGAAGAGCAGAAAGAGGCAGGAGATGCGCAGAAAAAGGCAAGAAAGATACAGAAAGAGGCAAATGAACTGCAGAAAGAACCAACATTGGTGCAGACAGAGGCAAGAGGGGGGCTGAAAGAGGCAAGAAAAGTACAGAAAGAAGCAACAGAGGTGCAGAAAGAGGCAAGAGAACTATAGAAAGAGGCAAGAGAGGTGAAGAAGGAGGCAAAAGACGTGCAGAAAGATGGAAGAGGGATGCAGAAAGATGCAAGAGGGGTGCGGAAAGAAACAAGAGAGGTGCAAATAGAGGCAAGAAAAGTCCAGAAACAAGCAAAAGAAATGTAGAAAGAGGCACGAGAAGTGCAGAAAGAGGCAAGAGAGGTGCAGAAAGTGGAAGGAGGGGTGCAGAAAGAGAGAAGAGGGATGCAGAAAGAGGCAACAGGGATGCAGAAAGAAGCAAGAGAAGTACAGAAAGAAGCAAGGGAAGTGCAGAAAGAAGCAAAATGGGTGCAGAAAGAAGCAAGAGAAGTGCAGAAAGAGGCAAGAGAAGAGCAGAAAGAGGCAAAAGATGCACAGAAAAAGGCAAGAGAGGTACAGAAAGAGGCAAGAGAACTGCAGAAAGAACCAACAGGGATGCAGAAAGAAGCAACAGGAGTACAGAAAGAAGCACGAGAAGTGCAGAAAGAAGCAAAATGGGTGAAGAAAGAGGCAAGAGGGCTGTAGAAAGAGGCAAGAGAAGTGCACAAAGAAGCAACAGAGGTGCAGAAAGAGGCAAGAAAACTGCAGAAAGGGGCAAGAAAGTTGCACAAACAGGCAAAATGCAGCAAGATGGAACACAGGTGCAGACAGAGGCAAGAGAGGTGCAGAAATAGGGAACAGGGGTGCAGAAAGAGGCAAGAGGGGTGCTGAAATTTGCAAGAGAGGTGCCGAAAGAAGCAAGAGGAGTGCAGAAAGAGACAAGAGAAGTGCAGAAAGAAGCAACAGAGGTGCAGAAAGAGGCAAGAGGCAGAAATGGCAAGAGAAGTGCAGAAAGAAGCAACAGAGGTGCAGAAATAGGCAAGAGAACTGCAGAAAGAGGGAACAGGGATGCAGAAAGAGGCAAGAGAGGTGCACAAATAGGGAAGAGGGGTACAGAAAGAGGCAAGAGGGGTGCAGAAAAAAGCAAGAGAGGTGTAGAAAGAAGCAAGAGAAGTGCAGAAAGAACCTCCAGAGGTGCAGAAAGAGGCAAGAGGGGTGCAGAAACAGGCAATAGAAGTGCAGATAGAACCAACAGAGGTGCAGAAAGAGGTAAGAGACATGCAGAAAGAGGGAAGAAGGGTACAGAAAGAGACAAGAGGGGTGCATAAAGAAGCAACAGAGGTGCAGAAAGAAGCAAGAGAAGTGATGAAAGAGACAAGAGAGATGCAGAAACAGGCAAAAGAAGTGCAGAAAGAGGCAAGAGAAGTGCTGAAAGTAGCAACAGAGGTGCAGAAAGAAGCAAGAGAAGTGATAAAACAGACAAGAGAGTTGTAGAAAGAAACGAGAAAGGTGCAGAAAAAAGAAAGAGAAGTGCAGATTGAGGTAAGACAAGTGCAGAAAGAGGCAGGAGAGGTGCAGAAAGAGGCAAGAAGGTGCAGACAGAGGCAGGAGGGGTGCAGAAAGAAGCAGGAGAGGTACAGAAAGAAGAAAGAAGCACAATGGGTGCAAAAAGAGGCAAGAGGGGTGCAGAAAGAGGCAAGAGAAGTGCACCAAGAAGCAATAGAGGTGCAGAAGGAGGCAAGAGAACTGCAGAAAGAAGCAAGAAAGTTGCATACACAGGCAAACAAGGTGCAGAAAGATGGTACAGGGGTGCAGACAGAGGCAAGAGAGGTGTAGAAATAGGTAAGAGGGGTGCAGGAAGAAGCAAGAGGGGTGCAGACATTTACAAGAGAGGTGCCGATAGTGGCAAGAGGAGTGCAGAAAAAACCAACAGAGGTATAGAAGGCGGCAAGAGAAGTCCAGAAACAAGCAACAGAATTGTAGAAAGAGGTAAGAGAAGTGCAGAAAGAGGCAAGAGAGGTGCAGAAAGTGGAAGGAGGGGTGCAGAAAGAGGGAAGAGGGGTGCAGAAAGAGCCAACATTGATACAGAAAGAAGCAAGAGTGGTGCAGAAAGAAGCAAGAGAAGTGCAGAAAGAAGCAAAATGGGAGCAGAAAGAGGCAAGAGGGGTGCAGAAAAAGGCAAAAAAGTGCACAAAGAAGCAACAGAGGTTTAGAAGGAGGCAAGAGAACTACAGAAAGAGGCAAGAAAGGTGCACAAACAGGCAAACAAGGTACAGCAAGATGGAACACGGATGCAGACAGAGGCAAGAGAGGTGCAGAAATAGGGAACAGGGGTGCAGAAAGAGGCAAGAGGGGTGCAGAAATTTGCAAGAGAGGTGCCGAAAGAAGCAAGAGGAGTACAGAAAGAACCAACAGAGGTGTAGAAAGAGGCAAGAGGAGTGCAGAAAGAAACAAGAGAAGTGCAGAAAGAAACAACAGAGGTGCAGAAAGAGGCAAGAGGCAGAAATGGCAAGAGAAGTGCAGAAAGAAGCAACAGAGGTGCAGAAGTAGGCAAGAGAACTGCAGAAAGAGGGAACAGGGGTGCAGAAAGAAGCAAGAGAGGTGCACAAAGGCGGAAGAGGGGTGCAGAAAGAGGCAAGAGGGGAACAGAAAAAAGCAAGAGAGGTGTAGAAAGAAGCAAGAGAAGTGTAGAAAGAACCACCATATTTGCAGAAAGAGGCAAGAGGGGTGCAGAAAGAAGTAATAGAAGTGCAAAAAGAACCAACAGAGATGCAGAAAGAGGCAAAAGATGTGCAGAAAGAGGGAAGAGGGGTGCAGAAAGAGGCAAGAGGGGTGCAGAAAGAAGCAACAGAGGAGCAGAAAGAAGCAAGAGAAGTGATTAAAGAGACAAGAGAGTTGCAGAAACAGGCAAACGAAGTGCAGAAAGAGGCAAGAGAAGTGCAGAAAGAACCCACAGAGGGTGCAGACAGAGGCACGAGAGGTGCTGAAAGAGGTAAGAGAAGTGCAGAAAGAAGCAACAGAGGTACAGAAAGAAGCAAGAGAACTGTAGATAGAGGGAAAAGAGGTGCATAAGGAGGCAAGAGAGGTGCAGAAAGAGGGAAGAGGAGTGCAGAAAGATGCAAGAGGGGTGCAGAAAGAAGCAAGAGAGGTGCAGAAACAAATACGAGAAGTGCATAAAGAAGGATGAGGGATGCAGAAAGAGGCAAGAGGGGTAAAGAAAGAAGCAAGAGAAGTGCTGAAAGAATCAACAGAGGTGCAGAAAGAGGCAATAGAAGTGCAGAAAGAGGCTTGAGAAGTGCAGAAAGAAGAAAGAGACGGGCATAAAGAAGCAAGAGAAGTGCAGAAAGAGGCAAGAGAAGAGCAGAAAGAGGCAGGAGATGCGCAGAAAAAGGCAAGAAAGATGTGAGAAGTTGGCCTGGTATATGCTGTCCACTAGTTATAGTGGGCACCTTGCACCAGTCCAAACAACCCCTTATGGAGATAGGTTCAAGACAACCTTTATTGAAAGCTATCCTAGTGGTAGCTATGGAGAGCATCCTTCAGGCTAACTCTTGAAGGAATGTAAAGCAGCTTGTTTTACCAGTCTATAATATCTTGAGTGACCAAATGAAAGAGGACCACACCAGGTATATATATAAAATATATGTATTTAGTCTTAAACACACCCCTCTAGTCTCTTTATGAGGCTAGAGTTCGAAGTACATAGTTTATAAGACAAATATCCACAGTAATAGCACAAATACACGTTTGAGCCCTAGGGGCGTCCCAAACCATATACCAAAAAAGTGGTATAAGAACCACGACTGAGCTAGACACAAGGCCTAGAGCCTGTAGAAGTGCTTGGACCCCAAGGAACCACCCTAGGTAGTGACACAGGGGACCGGCGACCGGATTGGACCCAACAAGCCTTGGCAACAGCAAGTCACGTGGAAACAAAGAAAGGATGTTGATGCAGAACAGCAAGGTCTGGGGGACTCACCCAGCGAGGGTAAGTCAGGGCACGTCTGAAGCAACCAGGAAAGCCCAAACAGAAGAAGAGTTGCCTTCGGGAGGACCCACTGTAGGAGAGTAGGATCTGCTTCACATGGGTGCCCCCACTTTTTGCAGATGCTTCACCGTTTTTCGACTTTAGTCTGGCTGGGGCCCTGCTAATCAGAACCCCAGCCTAGCTGCTTCCTCTCCAAAATGGTTTCCATGTACCTTAGGTACATCTTTGATTGGAATCTGGAGTGTCCTTATTAACCCTGGGCGGCAAAACTTGCGAAATTTTGGCATTTCCGCGTTCTGCGCGGAACGCGGAAATGTCTAAACTTCCGCGATCCGTGAGCGGAACGGAATTCGGGTATACTATAAATAAAGCAGGTGCCCGAGTTGAAGCTCAAATTCTGTGAGCGAGGTTGTGGCTAAGCAGATGTGCCTTCTCTCCATTGCCACCCTGAAAAGCTAGCTGTAATCCTTGATGGAGGTCTTTGCATCCTTGATTTTCTCGGCGCAATCCTCGTGTAGAATTCGTGAGCGTGGTTAAGCAGATGTGCCTTCTCTCCATTTCCACCCTGTAAAGTTAGCTGTAATCCTTGATGGAGGTCTCTGCACCCTTGATTTTCTCGAGCGCAATCCTCGTGTAGTTCCTGTGACCAGGAGGTTCCTGTGACCAGGAGGTTCCTTCTCCTCGTCTGCCGCTGAGATCCTGCTCTGACCCTTTATAAACAAGAGGCATGTGAACGGGCCTAGAAGCCCCGCCTGTTTGGCCCCGCCCCACATACACTAGTGGTATGCACCGTCTTCCCGCCCTTTCCCCACTATGATGGACAGCTTAATCAAAGGACCCCGGCGCTTTCGGCGCAGTGGCAAAGTTACAGACACACAGGTCACTGGGGAAAATTCTTCAGGTCCTTTACGCAGCTGTAGTGTAGTGTAGGAAAGGCACTATACATTTACCCAACGAGGTAGCACTTACTGATTAGCCAGTAGAAAGTACTCCAGCTGAGTAGAGGTATTGCACAAAACGGAGGCATCTTCTTGGATAAATATGCAGGGAAGGTGTGCAGAATTTGTGAGCGTGGTTAAGCAGATGTGCCTTCTCTCCATTTCCAATGTGAAAAGTTAGCTGTAATCCTTGATGGATGTCTTTGCATCCTTGATTTTCTCGAGCGCAATCCTCGTGTAGAATTCGTGAGCGTGGTTAAGCAGATGTGCCTTCTCTCCATTTCCACCCTGAAAAGCTAGCTGTAGTCCTTGATGGAGGTCTTTGCATCCTTGATTTTCTCGAGCGCAATCCTCGTGTAGAATTCGTGAGCGTGGTTAAGCAGATGTGCCTTCTCTCCATTTCCACCCTGTAAAGTTAGCTGTAATCCTTGATGGAGGTCTCTGCACCCTTGATTTTCTCGAGCGCAATCCTCGTGTAGTTCCCGTGACCAGGAGGTTCCTTCTCCTTGTCTGCCGCTGAGATCCTGCTCTGACCCTTTATAAACAAGAGGCATGTGAACGGGCCTAGAAGCCCCGCCCGTTTGGCCTCGCCCCACATACACTAGTGGTATGCACCGTCTTCCCGCCCTTTCCCCACTATGATGGACAGCTTAATCAAAGGACCCCGGTGCTTTCGGCACGGTGGCAAAGTTACAGACACACAGGTCACTGGGGAAAATTCTTCAGGTCCTTTACGCAGCTGTAGTGTAGTGTAGGAAAGGCACTATACATTTACCCAACGAGGTAGCACTTACTGATTAGCCAGTAGAAAGTACTCCAGCTGAGTAGAGGTATTGCACAAAACGGACTCATCTTCTTGGATAAATATGCAGGGCAGGATTCATTCTGGGCTGGCACGATGCTCCTGTCACAAAAATTAAACCTCAACAGGAAGCACTTACAGATATAAAGGGGCGCAGCAAAATCTCCGCGAGCACGCGAAATTCCGCGTGCTCGCGGAGATTCTTTGCCGTTTCGTGGAATTTCGCGGAACGCAATTCTGCAAAATCCGCCCACCCTTAGTCCTTATAAGTCCCTAGTATATGGTACACTATGTACCCAGGGCATAGGTACCCCAGAGGCCTGCCAGGGACTGAAGCATGTATTTTGCCACCCCTGGAAGGCCAGCCAAACTGACACCACAGGTCTGCTACTGCAGCCTGGGTAAGGTGGTGCATGCACCCCTTACTGTGGTATAGGCTACATATATCACTACCATTGCACACACATATAAACCTATAAGTCACTCCTATGGCAGGCCTTACCAATCCTGAAGGCAGAGTGCTTGGTTTTTATGTGAGAGGGTGCCCCTGCATGAGCAGAGCCCCTCTGCAGCGTTCGGAGTCCCTCCTCTGATGCTGTTTGTGGTACAGCCTGACCATATACTCTTAAGTGCATTATATCCTCGTGGTACAATGCTAACTGTGGACTGGCTGCACCAAAACATGTTGTGTTTGGTGTCAAACATCTTGGAATACTACCCCCCCCGCCAGTCCTGGCGGCGGGGGTAGCATTCCACCCTTCTAGAGGGAGAGACATGTACACACCGGGCTACCCGGTAACTTCTTTCCAGAGCCCTGGATTCACAAAATGGATGCCGCTGCCACAGACACGGGTCTGGCCTCTTGCTGCTGACTGAAACTCCGGCAGGGGAGGCCTGGACAATAGGTTTCCTGGCGAAGGGAGGTGTAACCACCTCCCCAGACAGGATAGTGTGTATTGGGGCTGGGCGGGAGCACTCTCTGGTGCTTTGAAGTCCTGCACTGGGGGAACATTTGGTGTCCCTGTGCATATGCCAGTTCAAACCGGTTGCAGGGGCTGCCTGCCCCTGCTCTGGCACGAAACTGGACAAAGGGAATGGGTGTAACCACCCCTCTTCCCTGACCCTCCCATAGGTGGGTCCCCAGAGTATGTCCAACCCCCTAACTTCGTATAAGTATGGACCCCAGTCCTTAGGACTTTAGATTATGCTGGACAAAACTCTGAAACCAAATCCTGGACCTTCGACACTCTACTTCAAGATTAGAGGACTGAAGAATCTCCCTTGGGGTCAAGGAGTGACTCCCCTGCTTGGCAGGCACCAAAGAAGCAATTGTCCGGTCTGCATCGCTGAAGCTCCCACCGGACGCCGAAGACTTTGCATCACCAGAGATGGATTTCCAGACTTCCCCGAGGCTGCCCTGAGTCCCCAGTGAAGCTGAGGCCCGTAGCTGTCGTGGGTAACGTGGAACCGTGACCCCTGGGCACAAGAACATTTGCAAGTGCAACCTCTTCCTGGACTCCCACGAAGTTGTGCTTTGGGTTCTGAGTACCCCCCCCCCCTCCAGCACCGACTGCACCAAAGATCACTGGCCTCCACTCCACGAGTGTCCTGTGAGCCAGCTCCAAGTGCGTCCACTTGAGGCTCCTTCGCGGTCGCTAGTCTGTTGGCTAGTGGGCCCTCCCGAAGGCAACTCTTCTTCTGCTTGGGCTTTCCTGGTTGCTCCAGATGTACCCTGACTTATCCTTGCTGGGTGAGTCCCCCAGACCTTGCTGGTCTGCATCAACGTTCTTTCTTCATTTCCACAAGACTTGCCGTTGCCAAGGCTTGTTGGGTCCAATACGGTCGCCGACACCTCAGCAAGTGACAGACTTTGTGGGACAGCTTGAATCCAGCTCCTGGTTGTCGTCGACACCTCCTGGACCTCGTGGCTGAAGAGTCAAGACAACCATCAACCTACGTGAAGCACCCGACATCGGTGGGCATCTGCTCATCGCCTTCCTGGTCACTGACTAGTGACCCAGACTCTGTCCCCTCTGCTTTCAGGTTCTTCAGATCTTCGATCCACCCTTGGATCCACCCGAACACTTTCGACTTGGTTGCCAGCAGCACTTTGCAGCAGATCGCCATTGAAAACGACGACGAAACCCGACCCCGAAAGACACCTATGCACCCGGCTTCCTGGGTGAGGTAACTCGAGTACTCCGGTGCTCCCATGGGTATTGACTCTAGAACAGCCTTGTTCTAAAGGGGTTTGCTCCAAGTCCTCCTCTAAGTGTCCTTTTTCTTTAAAACTCCAATCGCGACATTCCCCATAGAAGTCAACGGCGGCTCGCGGCTGTGTTCTCACACTGCACGCGTCCCCCGTGGGTCCCCTGTGTCACTACCTTGGGTGGTTCCTTGAGGGCCAAGCACTTCTACAGGCTCTAGGCCTTGTGTCTAGCTCAGTCGTGGTTCTTATACCACTTTATTGGTATATGGTTTGGTATGCCCCTAGGGCTCAAACGTGTATTTGTGCTATTACTGTTGATATTCGACTTGTAACTTATGTACTTCGAACTCTAGCCTCATAAAGAGACTAGAGGGGTGTGTTTAAGACTAAATACATATATTTTAAATATATACCTGGTGTGGTCCTCTTTCATTTGGTCACTCAAGAGATTATAGACTGGTAAAACAAGCTGCTTTACATTCCTTCAAGACTTAGCCTGAAGGCTGCTCTCCATAGCTACCACTAGGATAGCTTTCAATAAAGGTTGTCTTTAACCTATCTCCAATAAGGGGTTGTTTGGACTGGTGCAAGGTGCCCACTATAATTAGTGGACAGCATATACCAGGCCAACTTCTCACATTGGTGTGCAGAGTGTGGGATTCCAGCTTGCTATTGTTTTACCAGATAATCTCAATTGAATTGATCAACTGAAAACCACTAAGGGTACCTTAGGTACATATAATTCAAGCTTAGGATACAGTAAGTTCTACTGAACTTAGAGTTGTGTGTTAAGGGATAGCACACCCTTTCTACAACTCAAGAGAGTTTAGTAGGCCACACTAGAGTAGGTAGTGCATACACCACACCACACTAGTAATGTCTTCACTGCCAGGAACCAGTGGGCTCCTGCCATCCAGATATGACAACCTCTCCTTCTTGGAATTAAGAGAGTTGTGCAAGGTTAGGAAGTTGAAGACAGGCAAAAGTGCCAACACCCAACGTCTCCTGGAGATGCTTCTGCTAGATGATCTTAGAAGACCCATAGGGTCTGCAAGGGTAGGCAGAGAGGGTGGGGCAGAAGATGAGGGAGGGGCCAGGGATGAAAATGCCCAGGACCTGACCTCTGAAACTGGCCAGGGGGATGACAATGATCCTGACCTGGAAAATGCAGCTACTCCTGAGGATGAGGAGGAGGATCAGAATGACCTCCCCTTTGTCCCACCAGGAAGAGTTGGGAGTGTGCCCAGAAGGTCTAGATCTCCGTCTCAGGAGTCTAACCACTCTGACACCTCAGTAGGGACCTCTGTTTCTTCTCATAGGAGGGAATCCTCTCATGAGAGGAAAAAGAGACTGCTTCAGTATGAACAAGCCCAGCTTGAGCTCAGAAGACAGCAGTTGGCTATAGACAGGGAGTCCCTAGATCTTTATAGACAAAGAAAAAGTTGGGACTAGAGTCCCATGGTGTCAGCAATTTCCCCAGAGATAGGGAAAGGTCTTATGACCATAGAAACCTGAGCAAGATTGTCCCTCCCTATCAGAGTGGGGATGACATCCACAAATGGATAACTGCTCTAGAGAGGGCCTGTAAAGTACAGAGGGTCCCTCAGGAGCAGTGGGCAGCAATCTTGTGGCTCTCCTTTGCAGACAAAGGTAGAGATAAGCCCCTCTCTGTTAGAGAAGAGGATGCTGACAATTACACAGTCTTGAAGAGTGCATTGATTGATGGGTTTGGCCTAACAACTGAACAATACAGGTTAAAGTTCAGAGATACCCAAAAGGCACAGACTCAAGACTGGGTGGACTTTGTTGATTGTTCTGCTAAGGCTCTGGAAGGTTGGTTAGTGGGCAGTAAGGTATGTGACTTCAAAGGATTGTACAATCTTATCATAAGGAGCAGATTCTTAATAACTGTCAAAATCAGCTGTTGCATCAGTACCTGGTGGACTCTGATCTGACCTCTCCCCAAGAATTGGGAAAGAAGGCAGACAAATGGGTCAGAACCAGGGTGAGGCAGAAGGTACAGAACCAAGGTGGTGACCCTAAGAAGCAAGATTCTAAAAACTCTGATAAGTGTGGGGAGAAGGGTAAAGACCAGAAGTCTTCACAAGGCCCCCAAAAATCTTCTTCAGGTGGGAATTCACAGTCTAACAAGGGAAAAGGCCAAAAGAAACCATGGTGCAAAGTCTGTAAGCAAAAGACACACTGGACCAGTGATTGCACCAAGTCCAAAGACTCTATTCCAGCCACCACCACTGCCCCTAAGGCACCTGTTCCCTCTAGTACAGTTACAAATGGTGGTGGGAGTACTCCAGCTAAGGGTTTAGTAGGGTTGACACTGGGTAATGAGATGAGCTCTGGCCTAGTCAGAGAACTCACTCAGACTGTCCTAGTCTGTGATGGAGGCATGGAGGTGACCTCCTCTGTGAGTCCCAGTAATCTGGGCAAGTACAGGCAACAGCCATTAATTAATGGAAAAGAGGCTTTGGCATTTAGGGACACAGGAGCAAGTGTCACCATGGTGACACAAGATCTTGTGGATCCTGGGCAGATTATACTTGGTGAAATGTACCAAGTGACCAATGCTAGCAGTGTCAGAACAGACCATACTCTGGCAGTTGTTAACTTCTCCTGGGGAGGGGTAACTGGCCTTAAGAAGGTTGTGGTGAGTGCAAACCTACCAGTCGAATGCTTGCTTGGCAATGATCTAGACACTTCAGCTTGGGCAGAAGTGGAGCTCAGGACCCATGCAGAAATGCTGGGGATCCCTGCAGATGTGTTTGCCGTGACCAGGTCACAGAGCAAAATGTCTAACACTGAACAGGCCTTGGATCCTGGAACAATGTACCAAGTGCCATCCAAGAGGAGGAGTAGTAGGGTAAAGGCAGTGCCTTCCCCCTTGGCTCAGAAGGAAGATCAGTCTCTTGAGGGGGATGATCTCAGTCCTGAGGAAGGAACTGTCCCAGAGGAGCTTGAGCCTGACCAGGTTGAGTTCTTGGGGGCAGGGGGCCCGTCCAGGGCAGATCTGAGCCAGGAACAGCAGAGCTGCCCCTCTCTTGAACCCCTCAGACAGCAGGCTGCTGCTGAGGCTGCTGGGAATGCTAGTGGTCCCCATTAAGTGTATTGGGATGATGGACTCTTGTACTCAGAGTGTACAGACCCCAAGCCTGGTGCCACCAGGAGGTTGGTTATACCTCTGAAGTTCAGGGGCTTCCTATTGACCCCAGCCCATGATATTCCCCTAGCAGGTCACCTGGGCCAGAATAAGACCTGGGACAGAATTGTCCCTCACTTTCACTGGCCCCACATGTCTGAAGACACCAAGGAGTTCTGTCGCTCCTGTGTAACCTGCCAAGCCAGTGGGAAGGCAGGTGGCACCACAAAGGCCCCCCTGATACCACTACCTGTGGTGGGGGTTCCCTTTGAAAGAGTGGGGATTGATATTGTTGGTCCATTGGATCCCCAAACAGCATCTGGGCACAGGTTTATCCTGGTGGTGGTGGACCATGCCACTAGGTACCCAGAGGCTATTCCCCTTAGGACCACTACAGCACCTGTGGTGGCAAGAGCCCTCCTGGAAATTTTCTCAAGAGTGGGCTTCCCTAAGGAGGTTGTATCAGACAGGGGTGAAAACTTTATGTCTGGATACTTGAAGGCAATGTGGAAGGAGTATGGAGTGACTTACAAGTTCACCACACCCTATCACCCACAATGCAATGGTTTAGTTGAGAGATTCAGCAAAACCTTAAAGGGCATGATTAAAGGGCTCCCAGAAAAGCTTAGGCGGAGATGGGACATACTCTTGCCCTGCCTTTTGTTTGCATACAGGGAGGTGCCTCAAAAGGGGGTTGGCTACAGCCCTTTTGAACTTTTGTTTGGTCACCCTGTCAGGGGTCCATTGTGCTTGGTGAAGGAAGGATGGGAGTTACCTCTCAAGCCCCCAAAGCAAGACATAGTGGACTATGTACTTGGTCTCCGCTCCCGGATGGCTGAATACATGAAAAAGGCAACTAAAAACCTTGAGGCTAGCCAGGAACTCCAAAAGCCTGGCATGACCAAAAGGCTGTACTGACTGTTTACCAGCCAGGACAGAAGGTGTGGGTGTTGGAGCCAGTGGCCCCAGCAGCTCTCCAAGACAAATGGAGTGGACCCCATACCATTGTTGAACAGAAGGGTGAGGTTACCTATTTAGTAGACCTAGGAACACCCAGGAGTCCCCACAGGGTTCTCCATGTCAACAGATTGAAACCATATGTGGACAGGGCAGACATGGGCTTGCTCATGGCTACTGATGAGGGACAGGAGGAAGAGAGTGACCCACTCCTGACCTGCTCTCACAGAACCCTGATGATGGGTCAGTGGATGGTGTAGCCTTGGCAGGCAGCCTCACTGCTCAGCAGCAAACTGATTGCAGACAGGTGCTCAATCAGTACAGACATATGTTCTCTCTGACTCCAAGTCAGACCACCTGGTGCACTCATGAAGTGGACACTGGGGACAGTCTGCCTATTAAAAATAAGATTTATAGGCAACCTGACAATGTCAGGGAATGTATCAGGAAAGAAGTCCAGAAAATGTTGAATTTGGGAGTTATTGAACCCTCAGATAGCCCTTGGGCTAGTCCAGTGGTCGTGGTGCCAAAACCTCACACCAGTGGTGGGAAAAGAGAGATGAGGTTTTGTGTGGACTACAGGGGACTCAATGCAGTCACTAGGACTGATGCCCATCCAATACCAAGGGCAGATGAGCTAATAGACACTTTGGCCTCAGCCAAGTATCTAAGCACATTTGACCTGACAGCTGGCTACTGGCAGATCAGACTAGCTGATGATGCAAAGCCAAAGACAGCATTCTCAACCCCTAGTGGACATTATCAATTTGTGGTAATTCCCTTTGGTCTGAAGAATGCACCTGCCACTTTCCAAAGGTTGGTGAATACAGTTCTCACAGGTCTGGAAGCCTACAGTGCAGCTTATCTTGATGATATTGCTGTCTTTAGCTCCACCTGGGAGGATCACCTGGTCCACCTAAGGAATGTTTTAGAGGCCCTGCAAAAGGCAGGCCTCACTATCAAGGCCACCAAGTGCCAGATAGGGCAGAGTCAGGTTGTGTACCTGGGCCACCTTGTGGGTGGAGGCCAGGTTCAACCACTGCAGAGCAAAATCCAGACCATCATGGACTGGGTTGCTCCAACTACCCAGACTCAGGTGAGAGCCTTCTTAGGCCTGACTGGGTACTATAGGAGATTTGTCAAGGGATATGGATCAATAGTGACACCCCTGAATGACTTAACTTCCAAGAAAATGCCCAAAAAGGTTCAGTGGACAGCTAGCTGTCAAAAGGCATTTGATGACCTGAAGCAGGCCATGTGCACTGTTCCCATTCTCCAGAGTCCTGATTACTCCAAGAAGTTCATTGTCCAAACAGATGCATCTGAATTGGGGGTAGGGGCTGTACTGTCACAATTGAATGATGAAGGTCAGGATCAGCCAGTAGCTTGCATTAGCAGAAGGCTGACCCCTAGAGAGAAACGTTGGTCAGCCATTGAGAGGGAGGCCTTTGCTGTGGTCTGGGCTCTGAAGAAGTTGAGGCCATACTGTAGGAGAGTAGGATCTGCTTCACATGGGTACCCCCACTTTTTGCTGATGCTTCACTGTTTTTCGACATTAGTCTGGCTGGGGCCCTGCTAATCAGAACCCCAGCATAGCTGCTTCCTCTCTAAAATGGTTTCCATGTGCCTTAGGCACATCACTGATTGGAATCTGGAGTGCCCTTATAAGTCCCTAGTATATGGTATACTATGTACCAAGGGCATAGGTACTTCAGAGGCCTGCCAGGGGCTGCAGCATGTATTATGCCACCCCTGGAAGGCCATCCAAACTGACACCACAGGTCTGCTACTGCAGCCTGGGTAAGGTGGTGCATGCACCCCTTACTGTGATATAGGTTACCTATATCACGAAATACATACACACATATAAACCTATAAGTCACTCCTAAGGCAGGCCTTATCAATCCTAAAGGCAGAGTGCATGGTTCCTATGTGATAGGGTGCCCCTGCATGAGCAGGGCCCCTCTGCAGCGTTCGGAGACCATCTCTGATGCTGTTTGTAGTGCAGCCTGACCATATACTCTTAAGCGCATTATATCCTCGCGGTAAAATGCTAACTTTGGAATGGCTGCACCTAAACATGTCGTGTTTGGTGTCAAACATCTTGGAATACTACCCCCGCCAATCCTGGCGGCGGGAGTAGCATGCCACCCTTCTAGAGGGAAAGACATGTTAACTCTAACTAGTCCGGTAACTTCTTTCCAGAGCCCTGGCATCACAAAATGGATGCTGCTGCCACAGACACGAGTCTGGCCTCCTGCTGCTGGACGAAACTCCGGCAGGGGAGGCCTGGACAATAGGTTTCCTGTCCCAGGGAGGTGTGACCACCTCCCCAGACCGGATAATGTGTATTGGGGCTGGGCGGGAGCACTTTCGGGTGCTTTGAAGTCCTGCACTGGGGGCACATTTGGTGTCCCTGTGCATACCCCAGTTCAAGCCGGATCAGGGGCTTGCAGCCCCTGCTTTGGCGCAAACTGGACAAAGGGAAAGGGGTGTAGCCACTCCTCTGCCCTGGCCCACCCATAGGTGGGGCCACAGAGTAGTCCAACCCCTATTTTTAGAATAAAGGTAGGAACCCAGTCCTTAGGACTTTAGATTATACCTGGATGAAACTCTGAAACTGAATCCTGGACCTTCGACGCTCTACGACAAGATTAGAGGACTGAAGAATCTCCCTTGGGGTCAAGGAGTGACTCCCCTGCTTGGCAGGCACCAAAGAAGCATCTGTCCGGTTCGCATTTCTGAAGCTCCCGTCGGACGCCGAAGTCATCGCATCACCAGAGGTGGATTCTCAGACTTCCCGAGGCTACCCTGAGTCCCCAGCAAAGCTGAGGCCCGTGGCTATCGTGGGTGACTTGAGACCGTGACCCCTGGACACCGAGCACATTTGCAAGTGCATCATCTTCTGGGTCTCCCAAGAAGTCGTGCTTTGGGCTCCGAGTAGCCCTAGCCTCCAGCACCACCTGCACCGAAGATCACTGGCCCCCACTCCACGAGTGTCCTGTAAGCCAGCTCCACGTGCGGCGTCACGAGGCTCCTTCGCGGTCGCTAGCCCGTTGGCTAGTAGCCCTTAACGAAGGCCAATCCTTTTCTTGCTTGGCATCCTGGTTGCTCCAGGCCTGCCCTCACTTACCTTTGCTGGGTGAGTTCCACAGACCTTGCTGGTCTGCACCATCGACGATCTACATCTTACTCAAGACTTGCCGTTGCCAAGGCTTGTTGGGTCCAATCCGGTCGCCGACACCTCAGCACTCGACAGACATCGAGTATCAGCCCGAATCCTGCTCCTGGTCGCCGACAACGCCTCCCGGACCTCGTGGCTGAAGAGTCAAGACGACCGTCAACGCACCTGAAGCACTCGACATCGGTGGGCATCTGTCCATCGTCTTCCTGGTCACTGGCTAGTGACCCAGACTCTGTCCCCTCTGCTTTCAGGTTCACCAGAACTCCGATCCACTCTTGGATCCACCCGGACACTTTTCTCTTGGCCGCCAGCAGCACTTTGCAGCAGATCGCCATTCGAATCGACGACGAAACCCGACCCCGAAAGGCACCTATGCACCCGGCTTCCCTGGGTGAGGTAACACGAGTACTCCGGTGCTCCCGTGGGTAGAGACTCTTCAAAGTCCTAGATCTCAAAGGGTTTTGTCCTAGTCCTCTTTTAAGTGTCCCTTTCCTCTATTTTCCCGATCCCGACTTTCTCCATAGAAGTTAACGGCGTATCGCGGTTGTGTATTTACACTGCACGCGTCTCCCGTGGGTCCCCTGTGTCACTACTTTGGGTGGTTCCTTGTGGTCCAAGCACTTCTAGAGGCTCTAGGCCTAGTGTCTAGTTCAGTCGTGGTTCGCATACCACTTTATTGGTATATGGTTTGGTACGCCCCTAGGGCCCAAACGTGTATTTGTGCTATTACTGTGATTTAATATCTTATAACTTATGTACTTCGAACTCTAGCCTCATAAAGAGACTAGAGGGGTGTGTTTAGCAATAAATACATATATTTTGAATATATACCTGGTGTGGTGCTCTTTCATTTGGTCACTCAAGAGATTATAGACTGGTAAAACAAACTGCTTTACATTCCTTCAAGACTTAGCCTGAAGGCTGCTCTCCATAGCTACCACTAGGATAGCTTTCAATAAGGTTGTCTTTAACCTATCTCCAATAAGGGGTTGTTTGGACTGGTGCAAGGTGCCCACTATAATTAGTGGACAGCATATGCCAGGCCAACTTCTCACACATACTTGTTTGGTACTCACTTCCTTGTTCAAACAGACCACAAGCCCCTTCTATGGCTAAAACAAATGAAGGGTGAAAACCCCAAACTGCTTAGGTGGTCCATTTCACTACAGGGGATGGACTTTACAGTGGAACATAGACCTGGGAGTAACCATGCCAATGCAGATGGACTCTCTAGGTACTTCCACTTAGAACATGAAGACTCAACTGGTCAAGGTTAGTTTAATGTCCCTGCATCTGGGGGGGTTGTGTAGGAGAGTAGGATCTGCTTCACATGGGTACCCCCACTTTTTGCTGATGCTTCACTGTTTTTCGACTTTAGTCTGGCTGGGGCCCTGATAATCAGAACCCCAGCCTAGCTGCTTCCTCTCTAAAATGGATTACATGTACCTTAGGTACATCTTCGATTGGAATCTGGAGTGTCCTTATAAATCCCTAGTATATGGTACACTATGTACCCAGGGCATAGGTACCCCAGAGGCGTGCCAGGGGCTGAAGCATGTATTATGCCACCCCTGGAAGGCCAGCCAAACTGACACCACAGGTCTGCTACTGCAGCCTGGGTAAGGTGGTGCATGCACCCCTTACTGTGGTATAGGCTACCTATATCACTACCATTGCACACACATATAAACCTATAAGTCACTCCTTTGGCAGGCCTTACCAATCCTGAAGGCAGAGTGCTTGGTTTTTATGTGAGATGGTGCCCCTCCATGAGCAGAGCCCCTCTGCAGCATTTGGAGTCCCTCCTCTGATGCTGTTTGTGGTACAGCCTGACCATATACTCTTAAGTGCATTATTTGCTCGCGGTAAAATGCTAACTGTGGACTGGCTGCACCAAAACATGTCGTGTTTGGTGTTAAACATCTTGGAATACTACCCCACCGCCAGTCCTGGTGGCGGGGGTAGCATTCCACCCTTCTAGAGGGAGAGACATGTACACACCGGGCTACCCGGTAACTTCTTTCCAGAGCCCTGGCATCACAAAATGGATGCCGCTGCCACAGACACGGGTCTGGCCTCCTGCTGCTGACTGAAACTCCGGCAGGAGAGGCCTGGACAATAGGTTTCCTGTCGAAGGGAGGTGTAACCACCTCCCCAGACAGGATAGTGTGTATTGGGGCTGGGCGGGAGCACTCTCTGGTGCTTTGAAGTCCTGCACTGGGGGCACATTTGGTGTCCCTGTGCATATGCCAGTTCAAACCGGTTGCAGGGGCTACCTGCTCCTGCTCTGGTGCGAAACTGGACAAAGGGAATGGGTGTAACCACCCCTCTTCCCTGACCCTCCCATTGGTGGGTCCCCAGAGTATGTCCAACCCCCTAACTTCGTATAAGTATGGGACCCCAGTCCTTAGGACTTTAGATTACCCTGGACGAAACTCTGAAACCGAATCCTGGACCTTCGACGCTCTACTTCAAGATTAGAGGACTGAAGAATCTCCCTTGGGGTCAAGGAGTGACTCCCCTGCTTGGCAGGCACCAAAGAAGCAATTGTCCGGTCTGCATCGCTGAAGCTCCCGCCGGACGCCGAAGTCTTTGCATCACCAGAGGTAAATTTCCAGACTTCTTCGAGACTGCCCTGAGTCCCCAGCGAAGCTGAGGCCCGTAGCTGTCGTGGGTAACGTGGAACCATGACCCCTGGGCACCAAGAACATTTGCAAGTGCACCCTTTTCTTGGTCTTCCACGAAGTTGTGCTTTGGGCTCTGAGTAGCCCCCGCCTCCAGCACCGACTGCACCAAAGATCACTGGCCTCCACTCCACAAGTGTCCTGTGAGCCAGCTCCAAGTGCGTCCACTTGAGGCTTCTTTGCGGTCGCTAGTCCGTTGGCTAGTGGGCCCTCCCAAAGGCAACTCTTCTTCTGCTTGGGCTTTCCTGGTTGCTCCAGACGTACCCTGACTTATCCTTGCTGGGTGAGTCCCCCAGACCTTTGCTGGTCTGCATCAATGTCCTTTCTTCATTTCCACGAGATTTGCCGTTGCCAAGACTTGTTGGGTCAATATGGTCGCCAACACCTCAGCAAGCGACAAACTTTGTGCGACAGCTCGAATCCAGCTCCTGGTTGTCGTCGACACCTCCTGGACCTCGTGGCTGAAGAGTCAAGACGACCGTCAACCTACCTGAAGCACCCGACATCGGTGGGCATCTGCTCATCGCCTTCCTGGTCACTGGCTAGTGACCCAGACTCTGTCCCCTCTGCTTTCAGGTTCTTCAGATCTTCGATCCACCCTTGGATCCACCCGAACACTTTCGACTTGGTCGCCAGCAGCACTTTGCAGCAGATCGCCATTGAAAACGACGACGAAACCCGACCCCGAAAGACACCTATGCACCCGGCTTCCCTGGGTGAGGTAACTCGAGTACTCCGGTGCTCCCGTGGGTATTAACTCTAGAACAGCCTAGTTCTAAAGGGGTTTGCTCCAAGTCCTCCTCTAAGTGTCCTTTTCTTTAAAACTCCAACCGCGACATTCCCCATAGAAGTCAACGGCGGCTCGCAGCTGTGTTCTCACACTGCACGCGTCCCCCGTGGGTCCCCTGTGTCACTACCTTGGGTTGTTCCTTGAGGGCCAAGCACTTCTACAGGCTCTAGGCCTTGTGTCTAGCTCAGTCGTGGTTCTTATACCACTTTATTGGTATATGGTTTGGTACGCCCCTAGGGCTCAATCGTGTATTTGTGCTATTACTGTTGATATTCGACTTGTAACTTATGTACTTCGAACTCTAGCCTCATAAAGAGACTAGAGGGGTGTGTTTAAGACTAAATACATATATTTTAAATATATACCTGGTGTGGTCCTCTTTCATTTAGTCACTCAAGAGATTATAGACTAGTAAAACAAGCTGCTTTACATTCCTTCAAGACTTAGCCTGAAGGCTGCTCTCCATAGCTACCACTAGGATAGCTTTCAATAAAGGTTGTCTTTAACCTATCTCCAATAAGGGGTTGTTTGGACTGGTGCAAGGTGCCCACTATAATTAGTGGACAGCATATACCAGGCCAACTTCTCACACCCACTAGCCAACGGACTAGAGATCGCGAAGGAGCCTCAAGTGGATGCACTTGGAGCTGGCTCACAGGACACTCGTGGAGTGGAGGCCAGTGATCTTCGGTGCAGTCGGTGCTGGAGGCGGGGGCTACTCGGAGCCCAAAGCACAACTTGGAGGGACACCAGGAAGATGATGCACTTGCAAAAGTTCTCAGTGTCCAGGGGTCATGGTTCCACGTTACCCACGATAGCTACGTGCCTCAGCTTCAGTGGGGTCTCAGGGCAGCCTCGGGGAAGTCTGGAAATCTACCTCTGGTGATGCAAAGACTTCGGCGTCCGGCGGGAGCTTCAGCGATGCGGACCGGACAGTTGCTTCTTAGGTGCCTGAGAAGCAGGGGAGTCACTCCTTGACCCCAAGGGAGATTCTTCAGTTCTCTAATCTTGAAGTAGAGCGTCGAAGGTCCAGTATTCAGCTTCAGAGTTTCATCCAGGGTAATCTAAAGTCCTAAGGACTGGGGTCCCATACTTATACTAAGTTAGGGGGTTGGACATACTCTGGGGACCCACCTATGGGAGGGTCAGGGAAGAGGGGTGGTTACACCCATTCCCTTTGTCCAGTTTCATGCCAGAGCAGGGGCAGGTAGCCCCTGCAACCGGTTTGAACTGGACTATGCACAGGGACACCAAATGTGCCCCCAGTGCAGGACTTCAAAGCACCAGAGAGTGCTCCCGCCCAGCCCCAATACACACTATCCTGTCTGGGGAGGTGGTTATATCTCCCTTCGACAGGAAACCTATTGTCCAGGCCTCCTCGGCCGGAGTTTCAGTCAGCAGCAGGAGGCCAGACCCATGTCTGTGGCAGCGGCATCCATTTTGTGATGCCAGGGCTCTGAAAAGTTAATACCGGGTAGGCCGGTGTGTACATGTCTCTCCCTCTAGAAGGGTGGAATGCTACCCCCGCCGCCAGGACTGGCGGGGGGGGGTAGTATTCCAAGGTGTTTGACACCAAACACGACATGTTTTGGTGCAGCCAGTCCAAAGTTAGCATTCTACCGCGAGGATATAATGCACTTAAGAGTATATGGTCAGGCTGTACCACAAACAGCACCAGAGGATTGACTCCGAACACTGCAGAGGGGCTCTGCTCATGCAGGGGCACCCTCTCACATAAAAACCAAGCACTCTGCCTTCAGGATTGGTAATGCCTGCCATAGGAGTGACTTATAGGTTTATATGTGTGTGCAATGGTAGTGATATAGGTAGCCTATACCACAGTAAGGGGTGCATGCACCACCTTACCCATGCTTCTGTAGCAGACCTGTGGTGTCATTTTGGAGGGCTCCCCAGGGGTGGCATAATATATGCTTCAGCCCCTGGTAGGCCTCTGTGGTACCTATGCCCTGGGTTCATAGTATACCATATACTAGGGACTTATAAGGGCACTCCAGAATAAATCAGAGATGTACCTAAGGTACATGAAAACCATTTTAGAGAGGAAGCAGCTAGGCTGGGGTTCTGATTAGCAGGGCCCCAGCCAGACTAAAGTCGAAAAACAGTGAAGCATCAGCAAAAAGTGGGGGTACCCATGTGAAGCAGATTCTACTCTCCTACAAAAGATACAGATAGAGGCAAGAGAACTGCAGAAAGAACCCACATTGGTGCAGACAGAGGCAAGAGGGGGGATGAAAGAGGCAAGAAAAGTACAGAAAGAAGCAACAGAGGTGCAGAAAGAGGCAAGAGAACTATAGAAAGAGGCAAGAGAGGTGCAGTAGGAGGCAAAAGATGTGCAGAAAGAGGGAAGAGTGATGCAGAAAGATGCAAGAGGGGTACAGAAAGAAGCAAGAGAGGTGCAGAAAGAAGCAAGAGAAGTAATGAAAGAGACAAGAGAGATGCAGAAACAGGCAAAAGAAGTGCAGAAAGAGGCAAGAGAAGTGCTGAAAGAAGCAACAGAGGTGCAGAAAAAAGCAAGAGAAGTGTTAAAACAGACAAGAAAGTTGCAGAAAGAAACGAGAAAGGTGCAGAAAAAAGAAAGAGAAGAGCAGATTGAGGTAAGACAAGTGTAGAAAGAGGCAGGAGAGGTTCAGAAAGAGGCAAGAAGGTGCAGATAGAGGCAAGAGGGGTGCAGAAAGAGAGAAGAGATGTGCAGAAAGAGGGAACAGGGGTGCAGAAAGAGGCAAGAAGGGTGCAGAAGTTTGCAAGAGGGGTGCCAAAAGAAGCAAGAGGAGTGCAGAAAGAACCCACCAGAGGTGTAGAAAGAGGCAAGAGCAGTGCAGAAAGAGACAAGAGAAGTGCATAAAGAAGCAACAGAGGTGCAGAAAGAGGCAAGAGGCAGAAATGGCAAGAGAAGTGCAGAAAGAAGCAACAAAGGTGCAGAAATAGGCAAGAGAACTGCAGAAAGAGGGAACAGGGGTGCAGAAAGAGGCAAGAGAGATGCACAAATAGGGAAGAGTGGGGCAGAAAGAGGCAAGAGGGGTGCAGAAAAAAGCAAGAGAGGTATAGAAAGAAGCAAGAGAAGTGCAGAAAGAACCTACAGAGGTGCACAAATAGGCAAGAGGGGTGCAGAAACAGGCAATAGAAGTGCAGAAAGAACCTACAGAGGTGCAGAAATAGGCAAGAGGGGTGCAGAAACAGGCAATAGAAGTGCAGATAGAACCAACACAGGTGTAGAAAGAGGCAAGAGCAGTGCATAAAGAGACAAGAGAAGTGCAGAAAGAAGCAACAGAGGTGCACAAATAGGGATGAGGGGTGCATAAAGAGGCAAGAGGGGTGCAGAAAAAACAAGAGAGGTATAGAAAGAAGCAAGAGAAGTGCAGAAAGAACCTACAGAGGTGCAGAAATAGGCAAGAGGGGTGCAGAAACAGGGAATAGAAGTGCAGATAGAACCAACACAGGTGCAGAAAGAGGTAAGAGAAGTGCAGAAAGAGGGAAGAAGGGTACAGAAAGAGACACAAGGGGTGCAGAAAGAAGCAACAGAGGTGCAGAAAGAAGCAAGAGAAGTAATGAAAGAGACAAGAGAGATGCAGAAACAGGCAAAAGAAGTGCAGAAAGAGTCAAGAGAAGTGCTGAAAGAAGCAACAGAGGTGCAGAAAGAAGCAAGAGAAGTGTTAAAACAGACAAGAAAGTTGCAGAAAGAAACGAGAAAGGTGCAGAAAAAGAAAGAGAAGAGCAGATTGAGGTAAGACAAGTGTAGAAAGAGGCAGGAGAGGTTCAGAAAGAGGCAAGAAGGTGCAGATAGAGGCAAGAGGGGTGCAGAAAGAGAGAAGAGACGTGCAGAAAGAGGGAACAGGGGCTCAGAAAGAGGCAAGAAGGGTGCAGAAATTTGCAAGAGGGGTGCCAAAAGAAGCAAGAGGAGTGCAGAAAGAACCCGCCAGAGGTGTAGAAAGAGGCAAGAGCAGTGCAGAAAGAGACAAGAGAAGTGCATAAAGAAGCAACAGAGGTGCAGAAAGAGGCAGAAATGGCAAGAGAAGTGCAGAAAGAAGCAACAGAGGTGCAGAAATAGGCAAGAGAACTGCAGAAAGAGGGAACAGGGGTGCAGAAAGAGGCAAGAAGGGTGCAGAAATTTGCAAGAGAGGTGCCGAAAGAAGCAAGAGGAGTGCAGAAAGAAGCAACAGAGGTGCATAAAGAGGGAACAGGGGTGGATAAAGAGACAAGAGAAGTGCAGAAACAAGCAAAAGAGATGCAGAAAGGGGTAAGAGGGGTGGAGAAAGAAGCAAGAGAGGTGCAGAAAGAAACAATAGAAGTGCAGAAAGAAGGAACAGAGGTGCAGAGAGAGGCAAGAAAGGTGCAGAAAGAGGGAAAAGGGGTGCAGAAAGAGGCACGAGGGGTGCAGAAAGAAGCAAGAGAAGTGCATAAAGAAGAAAGAAGAAACAGAGGAGCAGAAAGGGGGAAGAGGGGTGCAGAAACAGACAAGAGAAGTGCAAAATGAAGGAATAGAGGTACAGAAAGAGGCAAAAGGGGTGCAGAAAGAGGGAAGAGGGTGCAGAAAAAGGCACAAGGGTCGCAGAAAGAAGGGACAGAGGTGCAGAAAGAAGCAAGAGAGGTGCAGAAAGAAACAATAGAAGTGCAGAAAGAAAGAACAGAGGTGCAGAGAGAGGCAAGAATGGTGCAGAAAGGGGGAAAAGGGGTGCAGAAAGAGGCACAAGGGGTGCAGTAAGAAGCAAGAGAAGTGCAGAAAGAAGAAACAGAGGTGCAGAAAGAGGGAAGAGGGGTGCAGAAACAGACAAGAGAAGTGCAAAAAGAAGGAATAGAGGTGCAGAAAGAGGCAAGAGGGGTGCAGAAAGAGGGAAGAGGGGTGCAGAAAGAGGCACAAGGGTCGCAGAAAGAAGGGACAGAGTGTAGGAGAGTAGGATCTGCTTCACAGGGGTACCCCCACTTTTTGCTGATACTTCACTGGTTTTCGACATTAGTCTGGCTGGGGCCCTGCTATTCAGAACCCCAGCCTAGCTGTTTCCTCTTTAAAAGGGTCTCCATGTGCCTTAGGCACATCACTGATTGGGATCTGGAGTGCCCTTGTAAGTCCCTAGTATATGGTATACTATGTACCAAGGGCATAGGTACCTCAGAGGCCTGCCAGGGGCTGCAGCATGTATTATGCCACCCCTGGTAGGCCATCCAAACTGGCACCACAGGTCTGCTACTGCAGCCTGGGTAAGGTGGTGCATGCACCCCTTGCTGTGGTATAGGTTACCTATATCACTAAATGCATACACACATATAAACCTATAAGTCACTCCTAAGGCAGGCCTTATCAATCCTAAAGGCAGAGTGCACGGTTCCTATGTGAGAGGGTGCCCCTGCATGAGCAGGGCCCCTCTGCAGCATTCGGAGACCATCTCTGATGCTGTTTGTAGTGCAGCCTGACCATATACTCTTAAACGCATTATATCCTCGCGGTAAAATGCTAACTATGGAATGGCTGCACCGAAACATGTCGTGTTTGGTGTCAAACATCTTGGAATACTACCCCCCCCGCCAATTCTGGCGGCGGGGGTAGCATTCCACCCTTCTAGAGGGAAAGGCATGTTAACTCTGACGAGTCCGGTAACTTCTTTCCAGAGCCCTGGCATCACAAAATGGATGCTGCTGCCACAGACACGAGTCTGGCCTCCTGCTGCTGGACGAAACTCCGGCAGGGGAGGCCTGGACAATAGGTTTCCTGTCCCAGGGAGGTGTGACCACCTCCCCAGACAGGACAATGTGTATTGGGGCTGGGCGGGAGCACTTTCGGGTGCTTTGAAGTCCTGCACTGGGGGCACATTTGGTGTCCCTGTGCATACCCCAGTTCAAACCGGATCAGGGGCTTGCAGCCCCTGCTTTGGCGCGAACTGGACAAAGGGAAAGGGGTGTAGCCACCCCTCTGCCCTGACCCACCCATAGGTGGGGCCACAGAGTAGTCCATCCCCTATTTTTAGAATAAAGGTAGGAACCCAGTCCTTAGGACTTTAGATTATACCTGGACGAAACTCTGAAACAGAATCCTGGACCTTCGACGCTCTACTCACGATTAGAGGACTGAAGAATCTCCCTTGGGGTCAAGGAGTGACTCCCCTGCTTGGCAGGCACCAAAGAAGCATCTGTCCGGTTCGCATTACTGAAGCTCCCGTCGGACGCCGAAGTCATCGCATCACCAGAGGTGGATTCTCAGACTTCCCCGAGGCTACCCTGAGTCCCCAGCAAAGCTGAGGCCCGTGGCTATCGTGGGTGACTTGAGACCGTGACCCCTGGACACCGAGCACACTTGCAAGTGCACCATCTTCTGGGTCTCCCAAGAAGTCGTGCTTTGGGCTCCGAGTAGCCCTAGCCTCCAGCACCACCTGCACCGAAGATCACTGGCCCCCACTCCACGAGTGTCCTGTAAGCCAGCTCCACGTGCGGCGTCACGAGGCTCCTTCGCGGTCGCTAGCCCGTTGGCTAGTAGCCCTTACCGAAGGCCAATCTTTTCTTTACTTGGCAGTCTGGTTGCTCCAGGCCTGCCCTCACTTACCCTTGCTGGGTGAGTTCCCCAGACCTTGCTGGTCTGCATCATCGACGATCTACATCTTACTCGAGACTTGCCGTTGCCAAGGCCTGTTGGGTCCAATCTGGTCGCCGACACCTCTGCACTCGACAGACATCGAGCAACAGCCCGAATCCTGCTCCTGGTCGCCGACAACGCCTCCCGGACCTCGTGGCTGAAGAGTCAAGACGACCGTCAACGAACTTGAAGCACTCGACATCGGTGGGCATCTGTCCATCGCCCTCCTGGTCACTGGCTAGTGACCCAGACTCTGTCCCCTCTGCTTTCAGGTTCTTCAGAACTCCGATCCACTCTTGGATCCACCCGGACACTTTTCTCCTGGTCGCCAGCAGCACTTTGCAGCAGATCGCCATAAGAAACGACGACGAAACCCGACCCCGAAAGGCACCTATGCACCCGGCTTCCCTGGGTGAGGTAACACGAGTACTCCGGTGCTCCCGTGGGTAGAGACTCTTCAAAGTCCTAGATCTCAAAGGGTTTTGTCCTAGTCCTCTTTAAAGTGTCCCTTTCCTCTATTTTCCCGATCCCGACTTTCTCCATAGAAGTTAACGGCGTATCGCGGTTGTGTATTTACACTGCACGCGTCTCCCGTGGGTCCCCTGTGTCACTACCTTGGGTGGTTCCTTGTGGTCCAAGCACTTCTAGAGGCTCTAGGCCTAGTGTCTAGTTCAGTCGTGGTTCGCATACCACTTTATTGGTATATGGTTTGGTACGCCCCTAGGGCCCAAACGTGTATTTGTGCTATTACTGTGATTTAAGATCTTATAACCTATGTACTTCGAACTCTAGCCTCATAAAGAGACTAGAGGGGTGTGTTTAGTAATAAATACATATATTTTGAATATATACCTGGTGTGGTGCTCTTTCATTTGGTCACTCAAGAGATTATAGACTGGTAAAACAAGCTGCTTTACATTCCTTCAAGACTTAGCCTGAAGGCTGCTCTCCATAGCTACCACTAGGATAGCTTTCAATAAGGTTGTCTTTAACCTACCTACCATAAGAGTCGATTTGGACTGGTGCACGGTGCCCACTATAATTAGTGGACAGCATATGCCAGGCCAACTTCTCACATTGGTGTGCAGCGTGTGGGATTCCAGCTTGCTATTGTTTTACCAGATAATCTCAATTGAATTGATCAACTGAAAACCACTAAAGGTACCTAAGGTACATATAATTTAAGCTTAGAATATCAGTAAGTTCTACTGAACTTAGAGTTGTGTGTTAAGGGATAGCACAACCCTTTCTACAACTCAAGAGAGTTTAGTAGGCCACACTAGAGTAGGTAGTGCATACACCACACCACACTAGTGATGTCTTTAAAAGCAGGATCTAGAGATGCCCTGCAGGAAGCCATTGAGCTTCCCCCTCCAAGTATGACACACTCCCATTCTTGGAACTGAGAGCTTTGTGTAACGTGAGGAAATTAAGGACAGGCCAAAGTCCCACCACCCAACACCTCCAGGAGATGTTGGTGGCTTATGATCTTAGTAAGTCCTCAGAGACTGAAGGGGTAGGAGCAGAGGGTGGGCCAGCAGATGAGGAAGGGGCCAGGGGTACTACTACCCCCAGCCCCCCTCTGAAACTGACCAGGAGGGTGACAATGACCCTGACCTGGAAAACCCAATCCCTTCTGGGGAAGATGAAGATGAGGATCTGGAGAACCACACCTTTGTCCCCCAGGAAGGATTATGAGTGTGCTCAGAAAGTCTAGGTCTCCTTCTCAGGAGTCTAACCACTCTGGCACCTCAATAGGGAGCTCTGTTTCTTCTCACAGGAGGGAATCCTCTCATGAGAGAAGAAAGAGACTTGTCCAGTATGAGGAAACTCAACTGGAGATCAGGAAGAAGCAATTGGCTTTAGATAGAGAATCCCTAGATCTCCTTAAAGAGAGAAGAAAGTTGGGACTAGAGTCCCATGGTGGCAGCCATATCCCTAGAGATAGGGAAAGGTCCTATGACCATAGGAACCTGAGCAAGATTGTCCCTCCCTACCAGAGTGGGGATGATATCCACAAATGGATAACTGCTTTGGAGAGGGCCTGTAAAGTACAGAAGGTCCCTCAGGAGCAGTGGGCAGCAATCTTGTGGCTCTCCTTTGCTGACAAAGGTAGAGACAAGCTCCTCACTGTTAGAGAGGAGGATGCTGACAATTACAAGGTCTTGAAGAGTGCTCTTATTGATGGGTTTGGCCTAACCACTGAACAGTACAGGTTGAAGTTCAGAGACACCCAAAAAGCACAGACTCAAGACTGGGTAGACTATGTGGATTGTTCTGCCAAGGCTCTGGAAGGCTGGTTGATGGGCAGTAAGGTGTGTGACTTCTCAGGATTGTATAATCTGATAATGAGGGAGCAGATTCTTAATAACTGTCAAAACCAGCTGTTGCATCAGTACCTGGTTGACTCTGATCTGACCTCTCCCCAAGAATTGGGAAAGAAGGCAGACAAATGGGTCAGAACCAGGGTGAAGCAGAAGGTACAGAACCAAGGTGGGGAAACCAAGAAGCAAGATGCTAAGAACTCTGACAAGGGTGGGGAGAAGGGTAAAGATCAAAAGTCTTCATCAGGCCCCCAAAAATCTTCTTCTGGTGGGGATTCCCAGTCTAGCAAGGGTAAAGGCCAAAGAAAACCATGGTGCAAGGTCTGTAAGCAAAAGACCCACTGGACCAGTGATTGCACCAAGTCCAAAGACTCCAGTCCAGCACCCACCAATGCCCCTAAGGCACCTGTTCCCCCTAGTACAGTTGGTGGAAGTGCTCCAGCAAAGGGTTTAGTAGGGTTCACCCTGGGAACTGAGTTGGGCTCTGACTTAGTCAGGGAACTGACTCAGGCTGTGTTAGTCTGTGATGGAGGCATGGATGTGACCTCCACTGTGAGTCCCAGTAATCTGGGCAAGTACAGACAACAGCCTTTAATCAATGGACGAGAGGCTTTGGCATTTAGGGACACAGGGGCAAGTGTCACAATGGTGACACAAGACCTTGTGCTACCTGGGCAAGTTATACTTGGTGAGATGTACCAAGTGACCAATGCTAGCAATGTCAGAACAGACCATACTCTGGCAGTTGTTAACTTCTCCTGGGGAGGGGTAACTGGCCTTAAGAAGGTTGTGGTAAGTGCAAACCTACCAGTCGAATGCTTGCTTGGCAATGACTTAGAAACTTCTGCTTGGGCAGAAGTGGAGCTCAGGACCCATGCAGAAATGCTGGGGATCCCTGCAGATGTGTTTGCTGTGACCAGGTCACAAGCTAAACTGTCTAAAACTGAACAGGCCTTGGATTCTGGAAGAATGGACCAAGTGCCTTCCAAGAGGAGGAGTAGTAGGGTTAAGGCAGTGCCTTCCCCTTGGCTCAGGAGGAAGATCAGTCCCTTGAGGGGATGATCTCAGCCCTGAAGAAGGAACTGTCCCAGAGGAACTTGAACCTGAACAGGTTGAGTTCTTGGGGACAGGGGGACCTTCTAGGGCAGATCTGAGCCAGGAGCAGCAGAGCTGCCCCTCCCTTGAACCCCTCAGACAGCAAGCTGCTGCTGAGGCTGCTGGGAAAGCTAGTGGTCCCCATACAGTGTATTGGGATGATGGACTCCTGTACTCAGAGAGTAGAGACCCCAAGCCTGGTGCTACCAGGAGGTTGGTAATACCTTTGAAGTTCAGGGGCTTCCTATTGACCCTAGCCCATGATATTCCCTTAGCAGGACACCTGGGCCAGAACAAGACTTGGGACAGAATTGTCCCTCACTTTCACTGGCCCCACATGTCTGAAGACAGTAAGGAGTTTTGTCGCTCCTGTGTAACCTGCCAAGCCAGTGGCAAAGCAGGTGGCACTACAAAGGCCCCCTGATACCACTACCTGTGGTGGGGGTGCCCTTTGAGAGGGTAGGGATTGACATTGTTGGTCCCATGGATCCCCAAACAGCATCTGGGCACAGATTTATACTGGTGGTAGTGGATCATGCCACCAGGTATCCAGAGGCTATACCCCTTAGGACCACTACAGCACCTGTGGTGGCAAGGGCCCTCCTGGGAATTTTCTCAAGAGTGGGCTTTCCTAAGGAGGTGGTATCAGACAGGGGTGCAAACTTCATGTCTGGGTACTTAAAAGCAATGTGGAAGGAGTGTGGAGTTACTTATAAGTTCACCACACCCTATCACCCACAATGCAATGGTTTAGTTGAGAGATTCAACAAAACCTTGAAGGGCATGATTAAAGGGCTCCCAGAAAAGCTTAGGCGTAGATGGGACATACTCTTGCCCTGCCTTTTATTCGCATATAGGGAGGTGCCTCAGAAGGGGGTTGGTTACAGCCCTTTTGAACTTCTGTTTGGCCACCCTGTGAGGGGTCCACTGTGCTTGGTGAAGGAAGGATGGGAGTTACCTCTCAAGCCCCCAAAGCAAGATATAGTGGACTATGTACTTGGTCTCCGCTCCAGGATGGCTGAGTACATGAAAAAGGCAACCAAAAACCTTGAGGCTAGCCAGGAACTTCAAAAGGCCTGGCATGACCAAAAGGCTGTTCTGACTGTTTACCAGCCAGGACAGAAGGTGTGGGTGTTGGAGCCAGTGGCCCCAGCAGCTCTCCAAGACAAATGGAGTGGACCCCACACTATTGTTGAGCAGAAGGGTGAGGTCACTTACTTAGTGGACCTGGGAACACCCAGGAGTCCCCAAAGGGTTCTCCATGTCAACAGACTTAAGCCATATGTGGACAGGGCAGACATGGGCTTGCTCATGGCTACTGATGAAGGGCAGGAGGAAGAGAGTGACCCACTCCCTGACCTGCTCTCACAGAACCCTGACGATGGGTCAGTTGATGGTGTAGCCTTGTCAGGCAGCCTCACTACCCAGCAACAAACTGATTGCAGGCAAGTCCTCAATCAGTTTAGACATATGTTTTCACTGACACCCAGTCAGACCACCTGGTGCACTCATGAAGTGGACACTGGGGACAGTCTGCCTATTAAAAACAAGATTTATAGGCAACCTGACCATGTCAGGGACTGTATCAGGACTGAAGTCCAGAAGATGTTGGAGTTGGGAGTGATTGAGCCCTCAGATAGCCCTTGGGCTAGTCCAGTAGTCCTAGTACCTAAACCTCACACCAGTGGTGGGAAAAGAGAGATGAGGTTTTGTGTAGACTACAGGGGCCTCAATGCAGTCACTAGGACTGATGCCCATCCAATACCCAGGGCAGATGAGCTCATAGATACTTTGGCCTCTGCCAAATATCTCAGCACATTTGACCTAACAGCTGGCTACTGGCAGATCAGACTAGCTGATGCTGCAAAGCCCAAAACAGCATTTTCAACCCCTAGTGGGCATTACCAATTTGTGGTGATGCCCTTTGGTCTGAAAAATGCACCTGCCACTTTCCAGAGGTTGGTGAACACAGTTCTCACAGGACTGGAGGCCTATAGTGCAGCTTATCTAGATGATATTGCTGTCTTTAGCTCCACCTGGGAGGATCACCTGGTCCACCTCAGGAATGTTTTACAGGCCCTGCAAAAGGCAGGCCTGACTATCAAGGCCACTAAGTGCCAGATAGGGCAGAGTCAGGTTGTGTACCTGGGCCACCTTGTGGGTGGAGGCCAGGTTCAACCTTTGCAGAGCAAGATCCAGACCATCATGGACTGGACTGCTCCCACTACCCAGACTCAGGTGAGAGCCTTCTTAGGCCTGACTGGGTACTATAGGAGATTTGTCAAGGGGTATGGATCAATAGTGACACCCTTGAATGACTTAACTTCTAAGAAAATGCCCAAAAAGGTTCAGTGGACAGTTAGCTGTCAAAAGGCATTTGATGACCTCAAGCAGGCCATGTGCACTGCTCCAATTCTGCAGAGTCCTGATTACTCCAAGAAGTTCATTGTTCAAACAGATGCATCTGAATTGGGGGTAGGGGCTGTACTGTCACAATTGAATGAAGAAGGTCAGGATCAGCCAGTAGCTTTTATTAGCAGAAGGCTGACCCCTAGAGAGAAACGTTGGTCAGCCATAGAGAGGGAGGCCTTTGCTGTGGTCTGGGCTCTGAAGAAGTTGAGGCCATACTTGTTTGGTACACACTTCCTGGTTCAGACAGACCATAAGCCCCTCTTATGGCTAAAACAAATGAAGGGTGAAAACCCCAAACTGCTTAGGTGGTCCATTTCCCTACAGGGGATGGACTTTACAGTGGAACATAGGCCTGGGAGTAACCATGCGAATGCAGATGGACTCTCTAGGTATTTCCACTTAGAACATGAAGACTTAACTGGGCAAGGTTAGTTTAATGTCCCTACGTTTGGGGGGGGTTGTGTAGGAGAGTAGGATCTGCTTCACAGGGGTACCCCCACTTTTTGCTGATACTTCACTGGTTTTCGACATTAGTCTGGCTGGGGCCCTGCTATTCAGAACCCCAGCCTAGCTGTTTCCTCTTTAAAAGGGTCTCCATGTGCCTTAGGCACATCACTGATTGGGATCTGGAGTGCCCTTGTAAGTCCCTAGTATATGGTATACTATGTACCAAGGGCATAGGTACCTCAGAGGCCTGCCAGGGGCTGCAGCATGTATTATGCCACCCCTGGTAGGCCATCCAAACTGGCACCACAGGTCTGCTACTGCAGCCTGGGTAAGGTGGTGCATGCACCCCTTGCTGTGGTATAGGTTACCTATATCACTAAATGCATACACACATATAAACCTATAAGTCACTCCTAAGGCAGGCCTTATCAATCCTAAAGGCAGAGTGCACGGTTCCTATGTGAGAGGGTGCCCCTGCATGAGCAGGGCCCCTCTGCAGCGTTCGGAGACCATCTCTGATGCTGTTTGTAGTGCAGCCTGACCATATACTCTTAAACGCATTATATCCTCGCGGTAAAATGCTAACTATGGAATGGCTGCACCGAAACATGTCGTGTTTGGTGTCAAACATCTTGGAATACTACCCCCCGCCAATTCTGGCGGCGGGGGTAGCATTCCACCCTTCTAGAGGGAAAGGCATGTTAACTCTGACGAGTCCGGTAACTTCTTTCCAGAGCCCTGGCATCACAAAATGGATGCTGCTGCCACAGACACGAGTCTGGCCTCCTGCTGCTGGACGAAACTCCGGCAGGGGAGGCCTGGACAATAGGTTTCCTGTCCCAGGGAGGTGTGACCACCTCCCCAGACAGGACAATGTGTATTGGGGCTGGGCGGGAGCACTTTCGGGTGCTTTGAAGTCCTGCACTGGGGGCACATTTGGTGTCCCTGTGCATACCCCAGTTCAAACCGGATCAGGGGCTTGCAGCCCCTGCTTTGGCGCGAACTGGACAAAGGAAAGGGGTGTAGCCACCCCTCTGCCCTGACCCACCCATAGGTGGGGCCACAGAGTAGTCCATCCCCTATTTTTAGAATAAAGGTAGGAACCCAGTCCTTAGGACTTTAGATTATACCTGGACGAAACTCTGAAACAGAATCCTGGACCTTCGACGCTCTACTCACGATTAGAGGACTGAAGAATCTCCCTTGGGGTCAAGGAGTGACTCCCCTGCTTGGCAGGCACCAAAGAAGCATCTGTCCGGTTCGCATTACTGAAGCTCCCGTCGGACGCCGAAGTCATCGCATCACCAGAGGTGGATTCTCAGACTTCCCCGAGGCTACCCTGAGTCCCCAGCAAAGCTGAGGCCCGTGGCTATCGTGGGTGACTTGAGACCGTGACCCCTGGACACCGAGCACACTTGCAAGTGCACCATCTTCTGGGTCTCCCAAGAAGTCGTGCTTTGGGCTCCGAGTAGCCCTAGCCTCCAGCACCACCTGCACCGAAGATCACTGGCCCCCACTCCACGAGTGTCCTGTAAGCCAGCTCCACGTGCGGCGTCATGAGGCTCCTTCGCGGTCGCTAGCCCGTTGGCTAGTAGCCCTTACCGAAGGCCAATCTTTTCTTTACTTGGCAGTCTGGTTGCTCCAGGCCTGCCCTCACTTACCCTTGCTGGGTGAGTTCCCCAGACCTTGCTGGTCTGCATCATCGACGATCTACATCTTACTCGAGACTTGCCGTTGCCAAGGCCTGTTGGGTCCAATCTGGTCGCCGACACCTCTGCACTCGACAGACATCGAGCAACAGCCCGAATCCTGCTCCTGGTCGCCGACAACGCCTCCCGGACCTCGTGGCTGAAGAGTCAAGACGACCGTCAACGAACTTGAAGCACTCGACATCGGTGGGCATCTGTCCATCGCCCTCCTGGTCACTGGCTAGTGACCCAGACTCTGTCCCCTCTGCTTTCAGGTTCTTCAGAACTCCGATCCACTCTTGGATCCACCCGGACACTTTTCTCCTGGTCGCCAGCAGCACTTTGCAGCAGATCGCCATAAGAAACGACGACGAAACCCGACCCCGAAAGGCACCTATGCACCCGGCTTCCCTGGGTGAGGTAACACGAGTACTCCGGTGCTCCCGTGGGTAGAGACTCTTCAAAGTCCTAGATCTCAAAGGGTTTTGTCCTAGTCCTCTTTAAAGTGTCCCTTTCCTCTATTTTCCCGATCCCGACTTTCTCCATAGAAGTTAACGGCGTATCGCGGTTGTGTATTTACACTGCACGCGTCTCCCGTGGGTCCCCTGTGTCACTACCTTGGGTGGTTCCTTGTGGTCCAAGCACTTCTAGAGGCTCTAGGCCTAGTGTCTAGTTCAGTCGTGGTTCGCATACCACTTTATTGGTATATGGTTTGGTACGCCCCTAGGGCCCAAACGTGTATTTGTGCTATTACTGTGATTTAAGATCTTATAACCTATGTACTTCGAACTCTAGCCTCATAAAGAGACTAGAGGGGTGTGTTTAGTAATAAATACATATATTTTGAATATATACCTGGTGTGGTGCTCTTTCATTTGGTCACTCAAGAGATTATAGACTGGTAAAACAAGCTGCTTTACATTCCTTCAAGACTTAGCCTGAAGGCTGCTCTCCATAGCTACCACTAGGATAGCTTTCAATAAGGTTGTCTTTAACCTACCTACCATAAGAGTCGATTTGGACTGGTGCACGGTGCCCACTATAATTAGTGGACAGCATATGCCAGGCCAACTTCTCACACAGAGGTGCAGAAAGAAGCAAGAGAAGTGCAGAAAGAAGCAACAGAGGTGCAGAAATAGGGATGAGGTGGAGAAAGAGGTAAGAGAAGTGCAGAAAGAAGCAACAGAGATGCAAAAAGGGGGGAACAGGGTTGGAGAAAGTGGCAAGAGGGGTGCATAAAGAAGCAAGAGAGGTGCAGAAAGAAACAAAAGAAGTGCAGAAAGAAGGAACAGAGGTGCAGAAATAGGCAATAGGGGTGCAAAAAGATGTAAGAGTGGTGCAGAAAGAAGCACAAGTGGTGCAGAAAGAAGCAAGAGATGTGCAGAAAGAAGCAAGAGGAGTGCAGAAAGAAGCAACAGAGGTGCAGAAAGAGGCAAGAGGGGAGCCATAAGAAGCAAGAGATGTGAAGAAAGAAGCAAAAGAAGTGCAGAAAGAAGGAAGAAAGGTGCCGAAAGAAGCAAGAGAAATGCAGTAAAGGCAAGAGAGGCGGAGAAAGAAGCAAGAGTGGTTTGCACACCATTAGTACCAATTTAACACCCACATTTAGTGCTAAGTAACAGATGACCATTCTAGGTTTGCAAAGGACCTTCCACTACGCTGTAACACTTGTCACTGCATTTTTGGTAGCGTTTTTTGCCGTTTGAGCTAGAAACAAGGCAAATGCAACTACCAGTTAAAGAAGCATTTGTAATGTAATAGGTCTCGCATTTGCAAGAGTTAGAGCTATTGGCATTGTAAATGTAAACGTTTTTTACTAATGTTTTTTGGAGTGGAGTGGAGTGGATGTACATTGAGTGTAGTGGAATTATGTGGTATGTTGTGCAGTGAAATTATGTGGATAGAAAGTTTGTGGTATTTAGTGTATAGGAATTATTTAGAGTGGGATTATGTGTTATGGAGAGTAATTATGTGGTGTGGTAGTCTGTGTTGTGGATTGGTAACCTCAGGTTTAGTCTTCCTCATTTCCATAGAAGCTAAACTATGAACTCAATGAGACAAAAAAGAAGGAACCACTGAGGAGCACTTCTGGACCTAGTCAGAGGTACGGGCAGGGCCACTGGAATTATGTGACTGTTTGGCTGCACCAACTTTCACACTATTATACATTTTCCGCATTTGCCACATAATTCATCATCTGCTGCATAATCTGCAGAGTTGAACAAAAAAAACTTTGTTTCTCAAACGTTGGCTCAAACGTTAACAAAAATGCAGCGACAAGTGTTATAGCATGGTGGAAGGCCCTTTGCAAACCTAGAATAGTCACCTCTTACTTATTGCCAAATGTGGGTGTTAAATTGGTACTAATGGTGTGCAAACCACTCTTGCTTGTTTCTGCACCTCTCTTGCCTCTTTCTGCATTTCTCTTGCTTCTTTCTGTACCTTTCTTCCTTTTTCTGCACTTCTCTTGCCTCTTTCTGCTCATCTCTTCCGCTTTCTGCACCTCCCTTCTTTATGCTCCGCTCTTGCCACTTTCTGTACCTCTGTTGCTTCTTCCTGCACTTCTCCTGCCTCTTTCTGTACCGTGTTCTCTCATTCTGCACCTCTCTTGCCTCTTTGTGTACCTCCCTTGCCTCTTTCTGCACCTCTGTTGCTTATTTCTGCACTTCTCTTGCCTCTGTTTGCACCCTTCTTGCTTCTTTCTGCACTTCTGTTGCTTCTTTCTGCACTTCTCTTGCTTCTTTCTGCACCAATCTTGCTTCTTTCTGCACTTCTCTTGCCTCTTTCTGCACCTCTGTTGCTTATTTCTGCACTTCTCTTGCCTCTTTCTGCACCCCTCTTGCCCCTTTCTGCACCTCTGTTGCTTCTTTCTGCACTTCTCTTGCTTCTTTCTGCACCTCTCTTGCACATTTCTGCACCCCTTGTGCCTCTTTCTGCACCCTTCTTGCCTCTTTTTGGACCTCTTTTGCTTTTTTCTGTACTTCTGTTGCCTCTTTCTGCACCCCTCTTGCTTCTTTCTGCACCTCTGTTGGTTCTTTCTGCACTGATATTGCTTCTGTCTGCTACTCTCTTGCACATTTCTGCATCCCTTTTGCTTCTTTCTGCACCTCTGTTGGTTCTTTCTGCACCTCTCTTGCCTCTGTCTGCACCCCTGTTCCCTCTTTCTGCACCTCTTTTGCCTGTTTCTTCAACTCTCTTGCCTCTTTTTGCACATCTTTTGCTTTTTTCTGTACGTCTGTTGCCTCTTTCTGCACCCCTCTTGCTTCTTTCTGCATCTTTGTTGGTTCTTTCTGCACATCTCTTGCTTCTTTTTGTACCTTTCTTCCTCTTTCTGCTTCTCTGTTGTGTCTTTCTGCATTGCTCTTGCTTCTTTCTGCACTGTTCTTCCTCTTTCTGCACCTCTCTTGCCTCTTTCTGCACTTCTCTTGCTTCTTTCTGCACCTTTCTTCCTCTTTATGCACATGTCCTACCTATGTAGGTATAGTTAGAAATTAGCATTTAAAAAACCATAGAAATTCACTGAAAAAACCATAGGTTTCAGGGACGTTATAGTTAGGGATTAGCATTTAAAAAAACCTTAGAAATTCACTGGAAAAAAAAACAGGTTTCAAGGACGTTATAGTTAGCCTGACATTTCACTCGTATAAAACCAGAGAAATTTGGCCGTTATAGTTGAGATAACTATAACTTGCGCCTCTGCAATGCACTGCTGATGACGTCACATATTACATCATGCATGACATGGCCAGTGACATCACTGAAGACATCAATGATGACATCTCAAATTACATCACTGATGACATCACTGATGACATCATCCAGTGACTGTGAGTGTTTCTAAAAAGTTTAAGAATCTGATATATATATGATAATTCAGTCAGTGTGTGACTGACTGTATAAGTGAGTGATTATACGTGTCTGGGTGAATGTATGTGTGAGTGACTAATCTGTGTGAATGTCTGTATCAGTCTGTCAGTTGGTGTGTAAGTGGCTGCATGGGTAGGTGTATAGGTACATGAATGTCTATATGGGTTATTGATTGGGTGTCTGATTACCTGTATGGGTGCCTGAGTGTTTGTGTGGGTGGGTGGGGGGTGTGACTCACTGCATGGATGTGTGATTGGGTGATTCAGTGGGTGTATGGGTTCATGAGTGTATCTGTAAAGGGCTGTATGGGTGTGTGAGTGTGCATATGGCTGTGTTGGTTAGTGAATGGATGTCTTAGTGGTATATGTGTGAGTAACTACATATGTGAAAGGCAGTATATGTGAGTGTTGGAGTATATAAGTGACTGTATGTGAGAGTGAGTGATTGTGAGACTGGATGTATTGATGAGTGTGTGCTTGTGTCAGTGATTGTATAGGAGAGTAAGTATGTGTTAGTATCTGTATGAATAAGTGAGGTGGTATGTGTATAACTGTATAGGTGAGCAAATGGTAGCGTGATTGACTCTTTGAGTGACTGACTAGGTATGTGAGTAACTCTATGGTTGAGTGGCGGTTTGTGAGTATCTGTACAAGTGTATGAGTGCATACATCAGTGGCTTTATTGATGAGTGACTGGGTGTATGAGTGACTGTATGGGTGAGTGTATGTGTGTGTAGACCTATGAATCAGTGAGTGGGTATGTACTAACTGGAATTGGTGTGTCTATGGTTTCGAGAATGGTAGTCTGCATTTTAGAGTAGATGTATGAAAGGTTATATTAGGGTGTGAGGAGGTACATCAGATATTAAGTGGATGATGTCATCAGTGATGTCATTTGAGATGTCATCAGTGATGTCACTGACCTTGTCATGAGTGATGTAATATGTGATGTCATCAGCAGTGCATTGCGAGGGCTCGAGTTATATTTGGCTCAACTAACTATAACGGCTGAATTTCTCTGGTTTTGTACGAGTGAAATGTCAGCCTAACTATAACGTCCTTGAAACCTGTGTTTTTTTCAGTGAATTTCTAAGGTTTTTTTAAATGTTAATCCCTAACTATAACGTCAGTGAATATATATATATATATATATATATTTCTCCAAAAGTCAATAAAGCGATCACTCGAAGTGACAGTTTTCAAGATGGTTTAATTCAGGTAACGCGTTTCGCTTGACCCGCAAGCTTGATCACACTGAAAAAACCATAGGTTTCAGGGACGTTATAGTTAGTTGGACATTTCACTCGTACAAAACTAGAGAAATTCGGCCGTTATAGTTAGTTGAGCTAACTATAACTCGCACCCCCGTAATGCACTGCTGATGACGTCACATATTACATCATTCATGACATGGTCAGTGACATCACTGATGACATCACTGATGACATCTCAAATGACATCACTGATGACATCACTGATGACATCATCCAGTGACTGTGTGTTTTTGTAAAGTTTAAATATGTTTTATTTATATATATGCCAAGGTGTATTGAAGAATGAGTGGGTGTATGAGTGTCTGAATGGATGATTTAGTAGGTGCATGACTGACTGTATAAGTGAGTGACTAAACGTGTCTTACTGAATGCATGGGTTAGTAAGTAAACTGTGTAAATGTCTGTATCAGTCTGTCAGTTGGCGTGTAAGCGGCTGCATGGGTCGGTGAGTAGCTACATGAGTGTTTATATGGGTTATTGATTGGTTGTCTGAGTATCTGTATGGGTGCCTGGGTGTCTGTGTGGGTGAGTGCGGGGTGTGTGACTCTGTGTATAGATGTTTGAGTGGGTAATTCACTGAGTGTATGGGTTCCAGAGTGCATCTGTGAAGGACTGTATGGGTGGGTTGTTATGTGCTGGATTGAGGCCCTAACATAGGTGCGCCGTTTCAGAGGCACAAATCCTTCGTGCCACAAAGACAGGCAGGCCCTTTCACCCACTAAAGGCCCTTTCACCTACATTAGCCCTCCCTTCACAATAACGAGCAACAGAGGCTGTCCCTTATCTGACGTGTGCTCTGGGTGCAGAAGACAGTCCATCCTAAACACGTTTTCTCCATGTCCAACAGTGACTAACCTACGTCACAACGAGTTCTTAGAAACAGACCCTTAAGCTCTTGGGATTTTCCCTAGCACAGGATTATTGATTCATTAAATAACTCATTAAATATGCATGAACCACTATTCCCTAAGGGTTCATTCCTGACGTCTTCCTCTGACCGACTTTACGTCAATACTAACATTCCAAGGCACCTATCAGGTATAAATATACCTCCCTTTACCCAAGCAAACCAGAGGGGACCGAGACTTCCATGCCGACACTCTGACCTGAGACGCTGCAACCTGCGTCATGCCACAGCTCCAGTTGGCAGAGGTCCATCCACCCATCCTGGGGTGTCCAGCTCGAGATCAGGATGAAGTCCCACTAAGGTAATGGGGTTAGACTAAATCCTAGGGGATTCTTGGCTCTCTAAGACCTACACACATGCTAGGTACACTTAGGTACATCTAGTTAGGCATCATAGGGGTATAGGCTTTATCTTAAATGCATTCTGTATTTCATGTATGTGTTCATTACTATTGCACAATGGTAAAACTGTACCATGCATTTTTATTTAACTGCACTGCTGGCCATATTTCTCTGCTACTGTCCAACAGTTGTTCCAGCACAAATTACCAGTACTAGAATAACAACTGTGCAATAAATTTTATTTTAAACACACCCAACTGTTTCTTCTATGTACTTCTCTGAGATGAGTGACTGAATGAAAAGTAGTATATTGTTTCCACGATCCTGAGGGATCAGGGTTTTCTGTTAAGTGGTTGCCAGAAGCTATTCCCTTCTTGTTGTCAAGAAGTTTCTAGTGGCCTCTGAGCTAGCTGGTACCCAGTAATTAAGTTTAATATACGCGATAGGGGCATACCAACCTCAGTCCTATGCCAAGCCTATAGTGTATGTTATTCCAATGCGCAGAACCTATCAGGGAAATAGGAACTACACTACATGGCGCCCAACTTGAATTTGGCACTTACTTAACAGTAGAATCTGAGTAGTTCAGTCATGCTTATTCTCAGAGACCCCTACTCACAAAACGCCAGAGACGTCTGGAGTGGGTAGGCACAAAATTCCGCCACAGCTGAGTAGGCAAACTTCCTATGTATTGGCTGTTGGTTAATCAAGCTTGAAGGAAATAGTTCCTGAACAATTGTGCCTTTTAAAACCTTATCTTAAAACCCTTTTTTAGGACATTTTGTTTTCACAACACAATGTCTGTCAAGGCAGCTGCTCCTGTCACTGGGACACAGGTCTCAAACGACGAAGAGGAAGCAAATGCAATACATTTTGTACCCAACATCAGGCATACACTCACACAAAAACCCCTCAGACATGGTTTAACAGACCGAGGAGGTACAGTGATATTAATGGAGGCACACGAAGATTATCAAACAGATGTGTTCTATTCTTGGGTTACATTCCCAGCAGTGAATGCAACAACTCAGACTTTTCATTCTTACATACATGAAAAAGTCCCAGCGGTCTACACTCTGTTAGAGGAGATTAAGATTCCGCTCACTGAGCACAATTTCTGGTTTAATGGCGCCCTACAACAAATAAATAAAACCAGGCTCGGTCCACTAGGTAGACCAGGAGCTACATAGCCGACATTAGCCGGCTACACACCACATCCTGACATTGATATAATGCCACAAGATGCACTGCTCTTACAACACAAAGAGTTGGTAAAACTCTTACAGAGCCATGACGCAACTCGTCATGAGGATACTTGGTGTCCAGCCCACAGTAGCTACAAATAACACAGCTTCAACACAGAGCACCGCTACTAAAATCACTCCACAAAACTTACACACAGTAATGGGTAAATTGCCCGTGAAACGTGAACAGATTCCTTTCTGGGTAGCTCAGAAAATTATCCAGTTAGAAGCAGTATTTCCAAATACCACACCATTTGAAAGCATATAATGCTAACACTCTGCTTGCCCATGGGGATCACACCACAGTTAGAGGACTGCACCACTTGGGGTACAGTCTTTGCTGCCATATATACCAGGAATCATGGTATTCCTTCCTTAGCGGTAATTCCAGATGTCTTACGACAGATACAGAACAAGTATGGAGCTGAACCAGCTCTGACCTTAGGTATGAAATTACTAGGTAATTACGACCAGGTATCAACAATAATACTAGCTAACATTAAAGGGGAAGCAGCTTCAGTGGCGATCCGCCAACACCTAAGAGAGGTCAGTCTTATAGACCAACCACAAGAACTTCCCAAAATAATTTAAACTGCATATGCGGAACTGGGAAGGGACAGTTTGGGTGGGAAAGCTTTTAAAACCACAGCTAATGGGAAGTCCTGAGAAGGACAATTCTAAGCAGACACCTACTTCTTCTAAAAAGAACTGGGATAATAATAAAAAACAAAAATTTTTCAGAAAAGATTCTCAGTCCCGAGGTAGGTCTCCTCAACAGGAGCCCTCTGCAAAGAGGTATAACCTTAGGAATAGGGATAATATTAGGAAACCTGACAGGTATCAGGATACTGATACACATTCCTCTTGACAAACAACAAAGGGAGAGAAGGAAAGTCAGCACACAAAGAAGAGCGCTAGCAGTCCGGGGACAAGCACGCTCAGGACTCTTCTAAAACAGAAGACAAGCCACAATCAAAACCTCAATTTAAAAAGAAGAAAGTTGCAGGTCTCAAAGTTAGACATGCACAGAATCCTAAGGACTCAACTTCTGAGCGGGGAATGGGCTCAGACAATGCTAGACAGCGTGGCAGAAGTAACAATAGCTCGCCAGAACCTGAAGGAATTTCTGGACAGCAAAATTGAATGATTACATCACGGTGGGAACACCAGACAAAAGGGTGAGCGTCCCACACAAGTTATATGAAATAACACTCCGCATGGAGGAGGACAAACACAGGAAAGTAAAAGGTCTCTTTGCGAAGAACCTATTGTCTGGTTTTGACATACTGTTAGCAGAACAAGATTAGCCGCCAGCATTCGTTAGGGAGCGCCCAAAGGGAGAAAGTATATTTTTCCTGCATTTTCCAACCATGTTCCCGTTCACCTTAAACATACATATGCACGGGAGTGGGCAGTAGCCCAAGCTCCAGCATTGTATAAAAATCACGCTGGATGGGATGATGCCTCAACCCACCACTTGATCCCGTTAATAGTTTCACCACATGCTCAAAGACAATATCCTATTAAGCAAGAAGCTAAAAACACAGGTCAGGGAGATCTTAGATCAACTTGAATACCAGGAGATCATTGAAAAATGCACTTCACAAAAGAACAATCCCTTGTTTCACTTATCAAAACATGATAATACATTTCGTCTAGTTTTCATTTACAGACACTTGAACACTTGCACAAAGACATGCTGTCCAACATGCAGATAGTGCCACATTAATGAATAACATTATGCGGGAAAAAATACAAAGCAACACTTGTTGTCTCAAATGGATTTTTCTGTCAAACTATAGCACCTGAAAACAGGTACGTAACAGCATTTAGTATATTAGAGTCCCAGCGACAATTTTTTGTAATCTCCCCCGTGGGTATACGAACAGCTCAGGGGTATTTTCTGAAAGAGTTACTGAATGGCTAAAGCACTTTGATGAAGAAGCGTTGTCCTATATGGAGGATATTTATCTAACGGATGACCTATTGGGGAAACACTTGACCAAGGTGAGCACCATTATTATGGGATTCGCCTCTGAGGGCTACAAATTTAATTTTGAGAAATCAAAAATTGCCCACCTCTGTGTCCTATTTTTGGGATACTAGTTTTCAAGTGAAGGGAAAAGCCTGGCAGCTAACTTTTTAGAAAAGTGTGCGCTGCTCCAGCCTCCAAAGACATTAAAACAACTTCCAATCAGTACTGGGATTCCGAGATTTTGGCAGAACATACATTTTGGATTTCGCAGAGAGAGTAAAACCTTTCTACGACCTTTTTCAAACCTGACTGTACACGTGTAAACTTGCACCACTTGGTACTCAGTATCATTTTGGGTCAATGCGGGTACACTTATTAAACCTTTAATGAAGGTGAAACTGTACCAATCGCATACAAATCTCAACTGTACACAAACACAGAAATGAGTTTTAATTCAACAGAAAAAAATTCTGACAACCATTCAGACTGCTGTAGCAAAAGAAACAGCACTGGCTCATGGGAAGATGCATTATTGTCATCACCCCAGTACCGGGGATAGCATTCCTAATGCCAAAGCCTTACATCCAGAAGGGATACAAAGGGCTAATTCTTTTGCTGCATCACACTTTGAATCCAGATTTGATCCAAGTTTAAAAACACAGGCATTCCTGCAATATGAAAAAGAACATCATCTACCAAATTAAATCTTGCCTCTAGATCAGTATGAATTTTTAAAATTTACACTGATGGGTCTGCCCCACCGTCCGCCTTTGTTAAAGATCAGATGCTGGATGGCAAGTTCCGTCCTCATTGCACCAAAAAACTACCTCTAGGTAATAGCACGGCTCGGTTGGCAGCTTTAAAAGCCCTGATACTTGCACTTGTAAACACGGGTCGAGAATTCCCCACACTCATTGTGTGTGATTCCTTTCACTGTGTGCAATCATACAATAAAGCATAAAATGCTTTGGGAACAAGTAGTTCAGTTGAGAAACGAACTACCTCTGCCCACTGAAATTTTGCCTCTCGATCAGTACGAATTTATAATTTATACTGACGGATCAGCACAACCCGCTACAGGGAGTAAGCAAGCTTACAGTGCAGAGTGCGCAATCGTTAAAGGTCGCATGCGCGATGGTAACTTCAGACCAATGGTCACTAAAACTCAATCTCTAGGAGATTATACAGCTCAGCGAGCTGAACTACAAGCATTCAAACTGGCACTTGAAAATACAGATCGCGAATTCCCCACACTTATAGTGTGCAATTCCTTTTACTGTGTTCAATCATATAATAAATATTTACACCATTGGGAACAAAATGGGTTTAAAGATGAAAAAGGTGGCATAATTAAACACAAAAATTATGGGAACAGGTAGTGGAGTTGAAAAATGACCTACCAAAAAAAACTCACGTGATTAACACACTGAGTCATCAACGTGATGGCGTGAACGTTGAAGGGAATTCATTGGCTGTAGAAGCCACACAGGGGGCTGTTCACACAGCTTCCGTAGCTGCGCACACTCGTTCAACAATGAGAATAGACTGTGAGATATGGTGGCTGTAATTGCTTCACGCAAAGGCAGCACAGCAGTGCCTAAGAAATTTCCACTCATTATACTCCTACAAGTTAGGTGCAAACAACATTCCATATGCTCAGATTCCTGGAGTGGGGGATAGAGTATTTCCAAATACGGATAGTAGGCAGGAATTAATCATTTAAAGCACACAAGGGCTTGGGCTCCGCGCATTCAGGGGTAATAGCTACTATTTCTTCATTGCCACAGTGCTATTGGTGGCCAGGGTTCAGAAGTCAGACTATTGACTTTGTCTTGAACTGCAACATCTGTAAACAGATGCCAGGCTCCACCATCACAAGACCCGCGCAGGTCCCATTGCTAGACAGCATCAGACTGTCCACTAGATTTTGTCGTGTAACAGGACCACTGCGGCCCCTCAAATTTTGAGGTGGCTTAAAAATATATCTTGGTGGCAGTGGATCCTTGCTCAAGTTTCCTATAGGTATGGCCTCAGCACTCGGCTGATGCTCAAAACTGTTATAGAAAGATTTGCGAGTCCATAACAGGAGATATGCAATCAACGTTACACCCTGACTGTGGCTCCACGCTTAGCTCTCGGGCTGACAAAGAGGCCATGGAAGGGATGGACGTAGGTTTGCGGTACTCCTCTCCAACGCCATCCTGAGGGAATTTAGGTAGAGGAGAGGAAGCACTGGGGCATAGAGCATTCCTTAACAGCTAGGGTATTAGGCGGGGCGTTAGTGAGGTCAAACACTTATATGTATTCAGGGGGCAATACACACCCAGCCAAGAAGCTCTCTAGGAGGTCTGACTCCATTTACGAATGTGGGAACCTGATCATAAATGTGAAGGCACAGTGGCGGATGAAAACCATTCTGTATCTATCATCATTTGGCTGTTTTACAGGAACTAAAGGAAACAAAGAAACAAACAAAGATTCTGTCAAAGTGAAACAGGCCGCCACTGGGAAGTCGACGTAATCACGGCAAGACCTGTCTGAATCCCAAAAGTCGGGGATCTGGGCAGAGAGAGATAAAGATCGCGGACACAAAGGAATTTGGCCCCTCATACAGGAAAACCTGTGCCATTCCTTGAAGTGAAAGGAACAAGAACTGTACTTTTGCCGCATCTTGCCGTGAAAAAGGAAAACAGATTCATTTCAAATGAAAGAATCAACCAAAAACTATGTGGCCAATACTGAGCAGTAAGCCTCGTGAACTCCACAGTAGTAGACGTCCCTCTCACTACAATTCAAGAAATTCAAACTGAAAAGCTCATCACGTTTGAGAAATCAAATCCATGGAGTGGGGGACTATGCAACAATGCAATGGAACTAGTTCTCCTTGAACCAACCTTTCAAATTCAAAATAAAAGTCAAGACAACACTCAAGTTGCAATTTGGCCAAAAACAAATGTGTACACCAACGTTTTTCAACAAAAACATCAAATAATAAAAGCTTCAACGTTTAAAAAAAAACATCAAATAATAAATGCATCAATGTTTTTCAACAAAAGAATAAAATATTAACTTCAACATCTGAATGTTTTTCAGCAAAGACATCAACTATTAACTTCAACATTTCAACGTTTTTCAACAAAAACAGCAGAAATAACTTCAACTAAACACGATGCAATTTCAACAATTGATCATACAGCTACTGGCTATTTCATTAACTGTGATACGTTTTCCATGGCTCCACATGAACAGGAAGCGAAGCCAGCCCAAAAACAAACAGCGAACATGCAAGTACAAACTTTTGAACCTTTTCTTTTTCCAAAAGATACAGACCTGGCTTCACCATGAGTAGAACTATGGAGTATTTCTGGGTTCATCTTTTTCTGTTCTGGCTTTGCTTAGAGCTAGCTTTTAGTATGACTCTTAGTGGACACTTTCTACAACACAGGATCAACATAAAACTGAAGCCACGTCCATTTTCAATTCAAATGCAAAAGAGACTTATAAATGTATTCGGCCTGAACAAGCCTTTGTATTCTAAATTATGTATTTAATCATCCGGTTTTTAATTCTGATTAATGTATTTTGAACTTTCATTCATTTTCATTCGTTTTATCATTTATTCAGTGATGTCATTACCTGCAGTACATTTTTCTGAAAATTGGGTTACTGATACAGTGAATAATATGCTGTATGTTTTAGGAATAATTGCTACATTTTCAGATCATGAAATGTTAGAGATTTATTCTTATTGTGACGCTTTATACCTGTTACCTTCATTAAGGTTATCAACTCCTACACAATTGTAATGCATCTAGAAATGTGGTTGTTTAAACACCAGTAGGAACGTTGCCAAACACCACCAAACACCATAGCACGGGGTGGAATAGTTGACATACATCAGCAGGGGCAACATTAGATGTCATTTACAAAACAACAGGACAGACCCAGTTAGGAAAGTATGGGTGGTTTGGCCTTTTGACACAAATACCTGTCACAAAAATGATTCCTGAACATCACCAAGGGACTCAGTATACATAGGCCAGACCTACGTTATGTACAGATAACATCCAGAGGTAGTGAAATCCTACAGTGCAAGGATGTTGTGGCTTTTTTGGCTAGAAGCCCCAACACTGACAGTAGTGAAACGAAAGTTTCCTTTGTAAAATTCAATGCTTTAGGCAGTCTGAAAACCATGCTTGTGCAGCACTTTTTTATTTTTTATTTCACATCAGCTAAAGAAATATTTTTTCTTTTTTGCAAAATAGCACTCTTAAATACAGACTGCCCCTCTTTCCTTTTTGATAAATGTTATCTTTCACATACAAGCAGTGTGATACACCTTGGGAATACCTCGCAAACAGGAACTATGCTTTTCATGGTTTCTAATATTTAAAAGACCAGTCTGAAAAGACTGCAACTGCAACATACCTGTTCTCTGATGCCTGTTTTTTGCAGTGAAGAATGTGTGGTCATCATCTGTCTGACACTTCCAAAGGAAATGCCAGCGGCATTTTCCACCAGGCTGGAACTGCTGAAGTCCCATGCTTGGCTGTGTCCCAAGCGTATTCCCATCAAACCAAAGCATTCCTTGCAAATCCAGTGGGTGCCTTTTTGCTTCCTTTAGCAGCACCAAGCAACCAGCCTCAGAACCAGCAACTGGCTGCACTATTCTGTGCTCCCACAATGATTCTGCGAGGTATTACAAAGGTCCGTCCCCTGCAGTAACTAGCAACAGAAATGTTGTGTCTCCCAGCCAGCACTTTTTATCTCTATTTTGCTAAAACATGTCCTGAAACACATTTTTCTCTCATTGTTTCAACTCTCACCGAGTGCTTGGAGCTTTCCTCTAAATTGACCTTTTTTCTTTTCTAAAGAAATCATGGTCTTCTGAACAGCTTGTAAGAGTTTTCAATTTTATAAACAGGAACTTTTATAAGTAACTACTGACTCTAAGAGAGTATTTTTTAATGACACTATAGATTTTTCCTGTCTCTACAGAGTCTATAGTAATTTTACATATTTTAACAGCTGCTATTTTTTCAGCTCATAAACCACTCTCATGCAACTACCTGCCAATTATATGCAAATGCCTATTTTAGTCACGTAGTTTGCTTTTAATGGGTTATTCACAATTGTCCATAGATTGGAGTGGGTGTTATGTGCTGGATTGAGGCCCTAACATAGGTGCGCCGTTTCAGAGATACAAATCCTTTGTGCCACAAAGACAGGCAGGCCCTTTCACCCACTAAAGGCCCTTTCACCTACATTAGCCCTCGCTTCACAATAACGAGCAACAGAGGCTGTCCCTTATCTGACGTGTGCTCTGGGTGCAGAAGACGGTCCATCCTAAATACGTCATCTCCATGTCCAACAGTGACTAACCTACGTCACAACGAGTTCTTAAAGACAGACCCTTAAGCTCTTGGGATTTTCACTAGCACAGGATTATTGATTTCTCCAAGAACTCATTAAATATGCATGAACCACTATTCCCTAAGGGTTCATTCCTGACGTCTACCTCTGACCGACTTTACGTCAATACTAACATTCCAAGGCACCTATCAGGTATAAATATACCTCCTGTTGCCCAAGAAAACCAGAGGGGACCGAGACTTCCATGCCGACACTCTGACCTGAGACGCTGCAACCTGCGTCATGCCACAGCTCCAGCTGGCAGAGGTCTATCCACCCATCCTGGGGTGTCCAGCTCGAGATCAGGATGAAGTCCCACTAAGGTAATGGGGTTAGACTAAATCCTAGGGGGATTCTTGGCTCTCTAAGACCTACACACATGCTAGGTACACTTAGGTACATCTAGTTAGGCATCATAGGGGTATAGGCTTTATCTTAAATCCATTCTGTATTTCATGTATGTGTTCATTACTATTGCACAATGGTAAAACTGTACCATGCATTTTTATTTAACTGCACTGCTGGCCATATTTCTCTGCTACTGTCCAACAGTTGTTGCAGCACAAATTACCAGTACTAGAATAACAACTGTGCAATAAATTTTATTGTAAACACACCCAACTGTTTCTTCTATGTACTTCTCTGAGATGAGTGACTGAATGAAAAGTAGTATATTGTTTCCACGATCCTGAGGGATCAGGGTTTTCTGTTATGTGGTTGCCAGAAGCTATTCCCTTCTTGTTGTCAAGAAGTTTCTAGTGGCCTCTGAGCTAGCTGGTACCCATTAATTAAGTTTAATATACGCGATAGGGGCATACCGACCTCAGTCCTATGCCAATCCTATAGTGTATGTTATTCCAATGCGCAGAACCTATCAGGGAAATAGGAACTACACTACATGGCGCCCAACTTGAATTTGGCACTTACTTAACAGTAGAATCTGAGTAGTTCAGTCATGCTTATTCTCAGAGACCCCTACTCACAAAACGCCAGAGACGTCTGGAGTGGGTAGGCACAAAATTCCGCCACAGCTGAGTAGGCAAACTTCCTATGTATTGGCTGTTGGTTAATCAAGCTTGAAGGAAATAGTTCCCGAACAATTGTGCCTTTTAAAACCTTATCTTAAAACCCTTTTTTAGGACATTTTGTTTTCACAACACAATGTCTGTCAAGGCAGCTGCTCCTGTCACTGGGACACAGGTCTCAAACGACGAAGAGGAAGCAAATGCAATACATTTTGTACCCAACATCAGGCATACACTCACACAAAAACCCCTCAGACATGGTTTAACAGACCGAGGAGGTACAGTGATATTAATGGAGGCACACGAAGATTATCAAACAGATGTGTTCTATTCTTGGGTTACATTCCCAGCAGTGAATGCAACAACTCAGACTTTTCATTCTTACATACATGAAAAAGTCCCAGCGGTCTACACTCTGTTAGAGGAGATTAAGATTCCGCTCACTGAGCACAATTTCTGGTTTAATGGCGCCCTACAACAAATAAATAAAACCAGGCTCGGTCCACTAGGTAGACCAGGAGCTACATAGCCGACATTAGCCGGCTACACACCACATCCTGACATTGATATAATGCCACAAGATGCACTGCTCTTACAACACAAAGAGTTGGTAAAACTCTTACAGAGCCATGACGCAACTCGTCATGAGGACACTTGGTGTCCAGCCCACAGTAGCTACAAATAACACAGCTTCAACACAGAGCACCGCTACTAAAATCACTCCACAAAACTTACACACAGTAATGGGTAAATTGCCCGCGAAACGTGAACAGATTCCTTTCTGGGTAGCTCAGAAAATTATCCAGTTAGAAGCAGTATTTCCAAATACCACACCATTTGAAAGCATATAATGCTAACACTCTGCTTGCCCATGGGGATCACACCACAGTTAGAGGACTGCACCACTTGGGGTACAGTCTTCGCTGCCATATATACCAGGAATCATGGTATTCCTTCCTTAGCGGTAATTCCAGATGTCTTACGACAGATACAGAACAAGTATGGAGCTGAACCAGCTCTGACCTTAGGTATGAAATTACTAGGTAATTACGACCAGGTATCAACAATAATACTAGCTAACATTAAAGGGGAAGTAGCTTCAGTGGCGATCCGCCAACACCTAAGAGAGGTCAGTCTTATAGACCAACCACAAGAACTTCCCAAAATAATTTAAACTGCATATGCGGAACTGGGAAGGGACAGTTTGGGTGGGAAAGCTTTTAAAACCACAGCTAATGGGAAGTCCTGAGAAGGACAATTCTAAGCAGACACCTACTTCTTCTAAAAAGAACTGGGATAATAATAAAAAACAAAATTTTTTAGAAAAGATTCTCAGTCCCGAGGTAGGTCTCCTCAACAGGAGCCCTCTGCAAAGAGGTATAACCTTAGGAATAGGGATAATATTAGGAAACCTGACAGGTATCAGGATACTGATACACATTCCTCTCGACAAACAACAAAGGGAGAGAAGGAAAGTCAGCACACAAAGAAGAGCGCTAGCAGTCCGGGGACAAGCACGCTCAGGACTCTTCTAAAACAGAAGACAAGCCACAATCAAAACCTCAATTTAAAAAGAAGAAAGTTGCAGGTCTCAAAGTTAGACATGCACAGAATCCTAAGGACTCAACTTCTGAGCGGGGAATGGGCTCAGACAATGCTAGACAGCGTGGCAGAAGTAACAATAGCTCGCCAGAACCTGAAGGAATTTCTGGACAGCAAAATTGAATGATTACATCACGGTGGGAACACCAGACAAAAGGGTGAGCGTCCCACACAAGTTATATGAAATAACACTCCGCATGGAGGAGGACAAACACAGGAAAGTAAAAGGTCTCTTTGCGAAGAACCTATTGTCTGGTTTTGACATACTGTTAGCAGAACAAGATTAGCCGCCAGCATTCGTTAGGGAGCGCCCAAAGGGAGAAAGTATATTTTTCCTGCATTTTCCAACCATGTTCCCGTTCACCTTAAACATACATATGCACGGGAGTGGGCAGTAGCCCAAGCTCCAGCATTGTATAAAAATCACGCTGGATGGGATGATGCCTCAACCCACCACTTGATCCCGTTAATAGTTTCACCACATGCTCAAAGACAATATCCTATTAAGCAAGAAGCTAAAAACACAGGTCAGGGAGATCTTAGATCAACTTGAATACCAGGAGATCATTGAAAAATGCACTTCACAAAAGAACAATCCCTTGTTTCACTTATCAAAACATGATAATACATTTCGTCTAGTTTTCATTTACAAACACTTGAACACTTGCACAAAGACATGCTGTCCAACATGCAGATAGTGCCACATTAATGAACAACATTATGCGGGAAAAAATACAAAGCAACACTTGTTGTCTCAAATGGATTTTTCTGTCAAACTATAGCACCTGAAAACAGGTACGTAACAGCATTTAGTATATTAGAGTCCCAGCGACAATTTTTTGTCATCTCCCCCGTGGGTATACGAACAGCTCAGGGGTATTTTCTGAAAGAGTTACTGAATGGCTAAAGCACTTTGATGAAGAAGCGTTGTCCTATATGGAGGATATTTATCTAACGGATGACCTATTGGGGAAACACTTGACCAAGGTGAGCACCATTATTATGGGATTCGCCTCTGAGGGCTACAAATTTAATTTTGAGAAATCAAAAATTGCCCACCTCTGTGTCCTATTTTTGGGATACTAGTTTTCAAGTGAAGGGAAAAGCCTGGCAGCTAACTTTTTAGAAAAGTGTGCGCTGCTCCAGCCTCCAAAGACATTAAAACAACTTCCAATCAGTACTGGGATTCCGAGATTTTGGCAGAACATACATTTTGGATTTCGCAGAGAGAGTAAAACCTTTCTACGACCTTTTTCAAACCTGACTGTACACGTGTAAACTTGCACCACTTGGTACTCAGTATCATTTTGGGTCAATGCGGGTACACTTATTAAACCTTTAATGAAGGTGAAACTGTACCAATCGCATACAAATCTCAACTGTACACAAACACAGAAATGAGTTTTAATTCAACAGAAAAAAATTCTGACAACCATTCAGACTGCTGTAGCAAAAGAAACAGCACTGGCTCATTGGAAGATGCATTATTGTCGTCACCCCAGTACCGGGGATAGCATTCCTAATGCCAAAGCCTTACATCCAGAAGGGATACAAAGGGCTAATTCTTTTGCTGCATCAGACTTTGAATCCAGATTTGATCCAAGTTTAAAAACACAGGCATTCCTGCAATATGAAAAAGAACATCATCTACCAAATTAAATCTTGCCTCTAGATCAGTATGAATTTTTAAAATTTACACTGATGGGTCTGCCCCACCGGCCGCCTTTGTTAAAGATCAGATGCTGGATGGCAAGTTCCGTCCTCATTGCACCAAACAAATACCTCTAGGTAATAGCACGGCTCGGTTGGCAGCTTTAAAAGCCCTGATACTTGCACTTGTAAACACGGGTCGAGAATTCCCCACACTCATTGTGTGTGATTCCTTTTACAGTGTGCAATCATACAATAAAGCATAAAATGCTTTGGGAACAAGTAGTTCAGTTGAGAAACGAACTACCTCTGCCCACTGAAATTTTGCCTCTCGATCAGTACGAATTTATAATTTATACTGACGGATCAGCACAACCCGCTACCGGGAGTAAGCAAGCTTACAGTGCAGAGTGCGCAATCGTTAAAGGTCGCATGCGCAATGGTAACTTCAGACCAATGGTCACTAAAACTCAATCTCTAGGAGATTGTACAGCTCAGCGAGCTGAACTACAAGCATTCAAACTGGCACTTGAAAATACAGATTGCGAATTCCCCACACTTATAGTGTGCAATTCCTTTTACTGTGTTCAATCATATAATAAATATTTACACCATTGGGAACAAAATGGGTTTAAAGATGAAAAAGGTGGCATAATTAAACACAAAAATTATGGGAACAGGTAGTGGAGTTGAAAAATGACCTACAAAAAAAACTCACGTGATTAACACATTGAGTCATCAACGTGATGGCGTGAACGTTGAAGGGAATTCATTGGCTGTAGAAGCCACACAGGGGGCTGTTCACACAGCTTCCGTAGCTGCGCACACTCGTTCAACAACGAGAATAGACTGTGAGATATGGTGGCTGTAATTGCTTCACGCAAAGGCAGCACAGCAGTGCCTAAGAAATTTCCACTCATTATACTCCTACGAGTTAGGTGCAAACAACATTCCATATGCTCAGATTCCTGGAGTGGGGGATAGAGTATTTCCAAATATGGATAGTAGGCAGGAATTAATCATTTAAAGCACACAAGGGCTTGGGCTCCGCGCATTCAGGGGTAATAGCTACTATTTCTTCATTGCAACAGTGCTATTGGTGGCCAGGGTTCAGAAGTCAGACTATTGACTTTGTCTTGAACTGCAACATCTGTAAACAGATGCCAGGCTCCACCATCACAAGACCCGCGCAGGTCCCATTGCTAGACAGCATCAGACTGTCCACTAGATTTTGTCGTGTAACAGGACCACTGCGGCCCCTCAAATTTTGAGGTGGCTTAAAAATATATCTTGGTGGCAGTGGATCCTTGCTCAAGTTTCCTATAGGTATGGCCTCAGCACTCGGCTGATGCTCAAAACTGTTATAGAAAGATTTGCGAGTCCATAACAGGAGATATGCAATCAACGTTACACCCTGACAGTGGCTCCACGCTTAGCTCTCGGGCTGACAAAGAGGCCATGGAAGGGATGGACGTAGTATTGCGGTACTCCTCTCCAACGCCATCCTGAGGGAATTTAGGTAGAGGAGAGGAAGGACTGGGGCATAGAGCATTCCTTAACAGCTAGGGTATTAGGCGGGGCATTAGTGAGGTCAAACACTTATATGGATTCAGGGGGGCAATACACACCCAGCCAAGAAGCTCTCTAGGAGGTCTGACTCCATTTACGAATGTGGGAACCTGATCATAAATGTGAAGGCACAGTGGCGGATGAAAACCATTCTGTATCTATCATCATTTGGCTGTTTTACAGGAACTAAAGGAAACAAAGAAACAAACAAAGATTCTGTCAAAGTGAAACAGGCCGCCACTGGGAAGTCGAGGTAATCACGGCAAGACCTGTCTGAATCCCAAAAGTCGGGGATCTGGGCAGAGAGAGATAAAGATTGCGGACACAAAGGAATTTGGCCCCTCATACAGGAAAACCTGTGCCATTCCTTGAAGTGAAAGGAACAAGAACTGTACTTTTGCCGCATCTTGCCGTGAAAAAGGAAAACAGATTCATTTCAAATGAAAGAATCAACCAAAAACTATGTGGCCAATACTGAGCAGTAGGCCTCGTGAACTCCACAGTAGTAGACGTCCCTCTCACTACAATTCAAGAAATTCAAACTGAAAAGCTCATCACGTTTGAGAAATCAAATCCATGGAGTGGGGGACTATGCAACAATGCAATGGAACTAGTTCTCCTTGAACCAACCTTTCAAATTCAAAATAAAAGTCAAGACAACACTCAAGTTGCAATTTGGCCAAAAACAAATGTGTACACCAACGTTTTTCAACAAAAACATCAAATAATAAAAGCTTCAACGTTTAAAAAAAAAACATCAAATAATAAATGCATCAATGTTTTTCAACAAAAGAATAAAATATTAACTTCAACATCTGAATGTTTTTCAGCAAAGACATCAACTATTAACTTCAACATTTCAACGTTTTTCAACAAAAACAGCAGAAATAACTTCAACTAAACACGATGCAATTTCAACAATTGATCATACAGCTACTGGCTATTTCATTAACTGTGATACGTTTTCCATGGCTCCACGTGAACAGGAAGCGAAGCCAGCCCAAAAACAAACAGCGAACATGCAAGTACAAACACCTTTTCTTTTTCCAAAAGATACAGACCTGGCTTCACCATGAGTAGAACTATGGAGTATTTCTGGGTTCATCTTTTTCTGTTCTGGCTTTGCTTAGAGCTAGCTTTTAGTATGACTCTTAGTGGACACTTTCTACAACACAGGATCAACATAAAACTGAAGCCACGTCCATTTTCAATTCAAATGCAAAAGAGACTTATAAATGTATTCGGCCTGAACAAGCCTTTGTATTCTAAATTATGTATTTAATCATCCGGTTTTTAATTCTGATTAATGTATTTTGAACTTTCATTCATTTTCATTCGTTTTATCATTCATTCAGTGATGTCATTACCTGCAGTACATTTTTCTGAAAATTGGGTTACTGATACAGTGAATAATATGCTGTCTGTTTTAGGAATAATTGCTACATTTTCAGATCATGAAATGTTAGAGATTTATTCATATTGTGACGCTTTATACCTGTTACCTTCATTAAGGTTATCAACTCCTACACAATTGTAATGCATCTAGAAATGTGGTTGTTTAAACACCAGTAGGAACGTTGCCAAACACCACCAAACACCATAGCACAGGGGTGGAATAGTTGACATACATCAGCAGGGGCAACATTAGATGCCATTTACAAAACAACAGGACAGATCCAGTTAGGAAAGTATGGGTGGTTTGGCCTTTTGACACAAATACCTGTCACAAAAATGATTCCTGAACATCACCAAGGGACTCAGTATACATAGGCCAGACCTACGTTATGTACAGATAACATCCAGAGGTAGTGAAATCCTACAGTGCAAGGATGTTGTGGCTTTTTTTGGCTAGAAGCCCCAACACTGACAGTAGTGAAACGAAAGTTTCCTTTGTAAAATTCAATGCTTTAGGCAGTCTGAAAACCATGCTTGTGCAGCACTTTTTTATTTTTTATTTCACATCAGCTAAAGAAATATTTTTTCTTTTCTGCAAAATAGCACTCTTAAATACAGACTGCCCCTCTTTCCTTTTTGATAAATTTTATCTTTCACATACAAGCAGTGTGATACACCTTGGGAATACCTCGCAAACAGGAACTATGCTTTTCATGGTTTCTAATATTTAAAAGACCAGTCTGAAAAGACTGCAACTGCAACATACCTGTTCTCTGATGCCTGTTTTTTGCAGTGAAGAATGTGTGGTCATCATCTGTCTGACACTTCCAAAGGAAATGCCAGTGGCATTTTCCACCAGGCTGGAACTGCTGAAGTCCCATGCTTGGCTGTGTCCCAAGCGTATTCCCATCAAACCAAAGCATTCCTTGCAAATCCAGTGGGTGCCTTTTTGCTTCCTTTAGCAGCACCAAGCAACCAGCCTCAGAACCAGCAACTGGCTGCACTATTCTGTGCTCCCACAACGATTCTGCGAGGTATTACAAAGGTCCGTCCCCTGCAGTAACTAGCAACAGAAATGTTGTGTCTCCCAGCCAGCACTTTTTATCTCTATTTTGCTAAAACATGTCCTGAAACACATTTTTCTCTTATTGTTTCAACTCTCACCGAGTGCTTGGAGCTTTCCCTCTAAATTGACCTTTTTTCTTTTCTAAAGAAATCATGGTCTTCTGAACAGCTTGTAAGAGTTTTCAATTTTATAAACAGGAACTTTTATAAGTAACTACTGACTCTAAGAGAGTATTTCTTAATGACACTATAGATTTTTCCTGTCTCCACAGAGTCTATAGTAATTTTACATATTTTAACAGCTGCTATTTTTTCAGCTCATAAACCACTCTCATGCAACTACCTGCCAATTATATGCAAATGCCTATTTTAGTCACGTAGTTTGCTTTTAATGGGTTATTCACGATTGTCCATAGATTGGAGTGGGTGTTATATGCTGGATTGAGGCCCTAACATAGGTGCGCCGTTTCAGAGATACAAATCCTTCGTGCCACAAAGACAGGCAGGCCCTTTCACCCACTAAAAGCCCTTTCACCTACATTAGCCCTCCCTTCACAATAACGAGCAACAGAGGCTGTCCCTTATCTGACGTGTGCTCTGGGTGCAGAAGACGGTCCATCCTAAATACGTCATCTCCATGTCCAACAGTGACTAACCTATGTCACAACGAGTTCTTAAAAACAGACCCTTAAGCTCTTGGGATTTTCACTAGCACAGGATTATTGATTTCTCCAAGAACTCATTAAATATGCATGAACCACTATTCCCTAAGGGTTCATTCCTGACGTCTTCCTCTGACCGACTTTACGTCAATACTAACATTCCAAGGCACCTATCAGGTATAAATATACCTCCCTTTGCCCAAGAAAACCAGAGGGGACCGAGACTTCCATGCCGACACTCTGACCTGAGACGCTGCAACCTGCGTCATGCCACAGCTCCAGCTGGCAGAGGTCTATCCACCCATCCTGGGGTGTCCAGCTCGAGATCAGGATGAAGTCCCACTAAGGTAATGGGGTTAGACTAAATCCTAGGGGGATTCTTGGCTCTCTAAGACCTACACACATGCTAGGTACACTTAGGTACATCTAGTTAGGCATCATAGGGGTATAGGCTTTATCTTAAATGCATTCTGTATTTCATGTATGTGTTCATTACTATTGCACAATGGTAAAACTGTACCATGCATTTTTATTTAACTGCACTGCTGGCCATATTTCTCTGCTACTGTCCAACAGTTGTTGCAGCACATATTACCAGTACTAGAATAAAAACTGTGCAATAAATTTTATTTTAAACACACCCAACTGTTTCTTCTATGTACTTCTCTGAGATGAGTGACTGAATGAAAAGTAGTATATTGTTTCCACGATCCTGAAGGATCACGGTTTTCTGTTATGTGGTTGCCAGAAGCTATTACCTTCTTGTTGTCAAGAAGTTTCTAGTGGCCTCTGAGCTAGCTGATACCCAGTAATTAAGTTTAATATACGCGATAGGGGCATACCGACCTCAGTCCTATGCCAAGCCTATAGTGTATGTTATTCCAATGAGCAGAACCTATCAGGTAAATAGGAACTACACTACAGGGTGAGTGTGTGTATGGGTGTGTTGGTGAGTGAATGGATGTCTCAGTGGTACATGTGTGAGTAACTTCATATGTGAAAGGCAGTATATGTGAGTGTTGGAGTATATAAATCACTATATATGAGAGTGAGTGATTGTGAGAGTGGCTGTATGGATGAGTGTGTGCTTGTATCAGTGATTGTATAAGAGAGTAAGTATGTGTAGCATCTGTATGAATAAGTGAGGTGGTGTGTGTATAACTGTATAGGTGAGTAAATGGGAGTGTGAATGATTCTTTGCATGATTGACTAGGTGTGTGAGTAACTCTATGGAGGAGTTGCGATGTGTGAGTGTCTGTATAGATGTATGAGTGCAAATGATAGTGCTGTATTGATAAGTGACTGCATGTATGAGTGACTGTATGGGTGAATGAGTGGACGTGTGTGTGGACCTAGGAATCAGTGAGTGGGTATGTAGTAACTGGTATTGGTGTGTCTATGGTTTCGAAATGGTAGTCTGTATTTTAGAGTGGGTGTATCAAAGGTTATATTAGGGTGTGAGGAGGTGCATCAGATTATCACGTGGATGATGTCATCAGTGATGTCATTTGAGATGTCATCAGTGATGTCATCAGTGATGTCACTGACCATGTCATGAATGATGTAATATGTGACGTCATCAGCAGTGCATTGCGGGGGCGCGAGTTATAGTTAGCTCAACTAACTATAACGGCCGAATTTCTCTGGTTTTGTATGAGTGAAATGTCCAACTAACTATAACATCCCTGAAACCTATGGTTTTTTCAGTGAATTTCTATGTTTTTTTAAAGGCTAATTTCTAACTATAACGTTCCTGAAACCTATGGTTTTTCAATGAATTTCAAAGGTTTTTTAAATGATAATTTCTAACTATAACGTCCCTGAAACCTATGGTTTTTTCAGTGAATTTCAAAGGTTTTTTAAATGATAATTTCTAACTATAACGTCCCTCAAACCTATGCTTTTTTCAGTGAATTTCTAAGGTTTTTTAAATGCTAATTTCTAACTATGCCTACAGAGGTAGGACATGTGAAGAAAGAGGAAGAAAGGTGCAGAAAGAAGCAAGAGAAATGCAGAAAGAGGCAACAGAAGTCGAGAAAGACGAAGAAAAGTGCAGAAATAAGTAAGAGATATGCAGAAAGAACCAACAGAGGTGCAGAAAGAGGCCTTGTTTCAAAGTCATCTTGTGCCCCCAACTTTTTACTGACTGGTACTGGTGGTAACTGACTCTGACTAACCAGGCCCGGAGCCAGTGCTATGCTGAAAGACACTTAGAATACAGTGAAAACACCTACATACACTAGGGTACACTATGGGTTGGGGTATCCCTGTGATTGGCATGACCTCCCCTGTAAGGCCCTAGTACATAATAGGGCAGGGGGATTAAAAGTACCTCTAACTCAGAGGTGCAGAAAGAGGCAAGAGAGGTGCAGAAACAGGCAGGAAAGGTGCAGAAACAGGGAACAGGGGTGCAGAAAGAGGCAAGTGAGGTGCAGAAAGAAGTAAGAGCAGTGCAGAAAGAACCAACAGAGGTGCAAAAAGAGGCAAGAGGGGTGCAGAAAAAGGTAGGAAGGGTGCACAAAGAGGCAAGAGTGTTACAGAAAGAGGCAGGAGGGGTGCTGAAAGAAGGAAGAGCAGTGCAGAAAGAACCAACAGAGGTTCTGAAAGAGGCAACAGAGGTGCAGAAGGAGGCACAAGAGGTGCAGAAAGGAGGAGGAGGAGTGCAGAAAGAAGCAACAGGTGCTTAAAGAGTCACGAGTGGTACAGAAAGAAGGAAGAGAAGTGCAGAAAGAAGCAACAGAGGTGCTGAAAGAGGCAGGAAGGGTGCAGAAAGAGGCAAGAGAAGTGCAGAAAGAAGCAACAGAGGTACAGAAAGAGGCAAGAGTGGTGCAGAAAGAGGGAAGAGAGATGTAGAAAGAGGCAAGAGAGTTGCACAAATAGGGAAGAGGGGTGCAGAAAGAGGCAGGAGGGGTGCAGAAAGAATTAACAGAGGTGGCAAAAGAGGCAAGAGAGGTGCAGAAAGAAGCAAGTGAAGGGCAGAAGGAGGCAACAGAGGTGCATAAAGACACAAGAGAGGTGCAGAAACAAGCAAGAGAAGTGCAGAAAGAGCTAAGAGAATTGCTGAAAGAAGCAACAGAGGTTTAGAAAGAAGCAAGAGAAGTGCAGAAAGAGGCAAGTGAGGTGCAGAAAGAAGCAAGAGCAGTGCAATAAGACCCAACAGAGGTGCAAAAAGAGGAAAGAGGGGTGCAGAAAGAGGTAGGAGAGGTGCACAAAGAGGCAAGAGAGGTACAGAAAGAGGCAGGAGGGGTGCAAAAAGAAGGAAGAGAAGTGCAGAAAGAGGCAAGAGAATTGCTGAAAGAAGCAACAGAGGTGTAGAAAGAAGCAAGAGAAGTACAGAAAGAGACAAGTGAGGTGCAGAAAGAAGCAAGAGCAGTGCAGAAAGAACCAACAGAGGTGCAAAAAGAGGCAAGAGGGGTGCAGAAAAAGGTAGGAGGGGTGCACAAAGAGGCAAGAGTGTTACAGAAAGAGGCAGGAGGGGTGCTGAAAGAAGAGCAGTGCAGAAAGAACCAACAGAGGTGCTGAAAGAGGCAACACAGGTGCAGAAGGAGGCACGAGAGGTGCAGAAAGAAGGAAGAGAAGTTCAGAAAGAGTCAAGAGAATTGCTGAAAGAAGCAACAGAGGTGTAGAAAGAAGCAAGAAAAGTGCAGAAAGAGGCAAGAGAATTGCTGAAAGAAGCAACATAGGTTTAGAAAGAAGCAAGAGAAGTGCAGAAAGAGGCAAGTGATGTGCAGAAAGAAGCAAGAGCAGTGCAGAAAGAACCAACTGAGGTGCAAAAAGAGGCAAGAGGTGTTCAGAAAAAGGTAGGAGGGGTGCACAAAGAGGCAAGAGAGGTACAGAAAGAGGCCAGAAGGGTGCAGACAGAAGGAAGAGAAGTGCAGAAAAAAGCAAGAGCAGTGCAGAAAGAACCAACAGAGGTGCTGAAAGAGGCGCAAATGGTACAGAAAGAGGCAAGAGATGTGCAGAAAGAGGTAACAGAGGTACAGAAAGAGGCAATAGATGTGCAGAAACAGGCAGAAAGGTGCAGCAAGAGGGAACAGGAGTGCAGATAGAGGCAAGAGAGGTGCAGAAAGAGAAAAAAGGGGTGCAGAAAGGGGAAAGAGATCTGCAGAAAAAAGCAACAGAACTGCTGAAAGAGGCACGAGGGGTGAAGAAAGAGGCAAGAGAAGTGCAGAAATAAGCAACAGAGGTACAGAGAGAGGCAAGAGTGGTGCAGAAAGAGGGAAGAGAGGTGTAGAAAGAGGCAAGAGAGTTGCACAAATAGGGAAGAGGGGTGCAGAAAGAGGCAGGAGGGGTGCAGAAAGAAGCAACAGAGGTGCCGAAAAAGCCATCAGAGGTGCAGAAAGAAGCAAGTGAAGTGCAGAAAGAGGCAACAGAGGTGCAGAAAGACACAACAGAGGTGCAGAATAAAGCAAGAGAAGTGCATAAAGAGGCAAGAAAATTGCTGAAAGAAGCAACAGAGGTTTCGAAAGAAGCAAGAGAAGTGCAGAAAGAGGCAAGTGAGGTGCAGAAAGAAGCAAGAGCAGTGCATAAAGAACCAACAGAGGTGCAAAAAGAGGCAAGAGGGATGCAGAAAGAGGTGGGAGAGGTACACAAAGAGGCAAGAGAGGTACAGAAAGAGGCAGGAGGGGTGCAAAAAAAGGAAAAGAAGCGCAGAAAGAGGGAAGAGATTTGCTGAAAAAAGCAACAGAAGTGTAGAAAGAAGCAAGAGAAGTGCAGAAAGAGGCAAGTGAGGTGCAGAAAGAAGCAAGAGCAGTGCAGAAAGAACCAACAGAGGTGCAGAAAGAGGCCAGAGGGGTGCAGAAAAAGGTAGGAGGGATGCACAATGAGGCAAGAGAGGTACAGAAAGAGGCAGGAGGGTTGCAGAAAGAAGGAAGAAAAGTGCAGAAATAGGCAAGAGAACTGCTGAAAGAAGCAACAGAGGTGTAGAAAGAAGCAAGAGAAATGCAGAAAGAGGCAAGTGGGGTGCAGAAAGAAGCAAGAGCAGTGCAGGAAGAACCAACAGAGGTGCTGAAAGAGGCAAGTGAGGTGCAGAAAGAGGCAAGATATCTGCAGAAAAAAGCAACAGAGGTGCTGAAAGAGGCAAGTGAGGTCCAGAAAGAAACAAGAGAGGTACAGAAAGAAGGAAGAGAAGTGCAGAAAGAAGTAACACAGGTGCAGAAAGAGGAAAAAAGGGTGCAGAAAGACATAAGAGGGATACAGAAAAAGGCTAGAGAGGTGCAGAAAGAGGGAAGAAGGGTGCAGAAAGAGGCAAGAGGGGAACAGAAAGAAGCAAATGAGGTGCAGAAAGAGGCAACAGAACTGCACCCCGGGACATTGCAGGCGCCGGCCCTGGGGCTTTCTTCAATTATTTGCGGGGGCCTCGCAGGACCCCCCCAAGCCCCAGGGACCACCACCTGCAGCTATGGCACTGTATGCTGATTACATAATAAACACCATTTTGTAGTGTTGTATAATAAGGACACAGTGCCAACACTTTAAATAGCTGCTGGCACAGAGTATTGTAAAGTTGCCACTGATATAAGATTATATTGACAATATTTAATATGACTTGAACACTGGATCTTTCCCAAACTGTCACAAAATGACAGCTTTTGTATGAGTGTCGACACAATACCGTTTGTGGCACCAGCTGCATAAACGATTAATGGTTGATAATAGCGCTGATAGGGTCAGCATATATTATTCCTCCATCTCGTCTTGTGGAAACTAGCTGAAATGGCTGTTAGCATTAGCTGAAGCCATTTTGTTTTTGGCAGCCATTTTAGTTAGCCATGTGCTCGCCATGTGCTTTCTCCCTCTTCACTGTTGCCTGCTCTTGTATTTCACTTGAGTTAGGAACTATAATTAACTCCTTCAGTATTGAGCCAGAGTACTGCACATGCTCAGAAAGGCCTAGCTGGTAGAATGCACCTGCTCTTAGAGTAACTGTCAGGCTATTTTAACTGATGTCAGCAACTCTGTTTCTCCTCCTACTTTGTTGACTAAGTATTTTCTGTTAGTCCTTATATGTGTAATAGCTATTCATGTGTATACTTGTACCGATTCTTTTTGAGTCTACATGCTAACTCAGCAATAACTGGGCATAAAAGACCCAGGGTGTCTGTACTCCATGGACTGTCTCCTACAGTGGCCTGAGGGTACTGTATTGACGCAGTCACCCTCATATGAGGTTAATAAACTTGTTATTTTGATATTCCAGCTTCCGTGCCAATCTCTTCTTTGTTGGTTTAAGGACCAGGTGCATCAGTGAACCCCTACAAAGGTTTTTCTTTTCTACAAATTAGTCCCCGAACGTGGACCTCATCAGAGATGCGGCTATCCAAGGGAGTGGTCTTGACGGAAGGCAGGACTCTATTGAGGAGGTACCCTGCACGAGGAAGCCCTTTGTCTTTGCAGACCAACGTGTTTTCCGGTTTTCCCGATCTGACCCTCCAGGTGTTGGCCACTCCCGACTGAGATCTTTTTTTGGCGTGAGTATTTTAAAACGACCGTTAGGTCACTCAGAACTTGGCAGTTGGAAGCTGGAGACTTTGGTTTGGTAAGGTTGCTGTAGCAACACTTTTGTTTGGATTAGCTTGGCCAAGATTTTTGGTTTGTTTGTTTGAAGCAAATGAAGGAAGGTAATGAGGAGATTTTTCTCTAATTTTGGAAGTCTTGAACGGTACAAATTGTGTTAAGTGTCATTTGGATATAATATTATATATGCTATAATATTTTTGGCATTCCTGCTCCTAGCACACTTTGTAGAAAGTGTTGCTGTCTTGGAGGTACCAATATGGATTTAGGAAGTACTCAGCTGACTCCCCTAAGAGGGGATACCTAAATGGGTTTAGGTATATTAAAAATGGTATTTCTTCCATGATGACTAGTACACTATGGAGCAAATATATATATATATAAAAGGATCCTGATCTGCGCACTTAGTAAAATTCATAAGTGGTGATATGGAGCACTTTTGAGTGTTCTGCCAGCCCAACTGGTAATTTGGTGTATTATTGGAAAAGGTCTGAGGTTGCTTTGTCCTAAGTGTTGATTTGTGGGTTAATTGTTTTTTTAGTGTCTATGTGGTTGTGGATTGACACCGGTGGTGATGCTTGAAAGTACTTGTTTCAGTAAGTAGTGACTAATGTTTTTTGTGTGAGAATGGCTTGCCTTAGCAAGCAGTGTTGTGTGCTCTGAGTGTGTGGCCCCCTTCTTGAAAATGTCTGGAATGAGCTCAATTTGTTTTTTTGTCGTCATTCTGTTATGCAAATGTCATTGAAAGAACTACATTTTAAAATTCAAGGAATGAATTAAATAATATATGCTAAATAGCTACACGCTACCATTAGAAGTAAAACAGTAACAAAGTATAGATGTGTGAATTCTGCCACAATGGTAAAGAGAAATTAGAATTAACACTCAATAGGAAAAAAATAGGCCTCATAGAAACAAAAAAAACGAATTTGTGTGCTTTCAAACTAGGACTTAATACAAAATGTTACAGCATTATCCTTAGATATTAATATTAAAAGGCATTCACATCATCTGAGTAAATTGGTTGCTGCTGAAATAAACGCGCCTTTTTTCACATTACAAGACGATAGATTTGTACTGGCTTGGAATGCCTGTGTTTTAAATAGACTGCACCGTGCTCTATTTTCCAGCAACAGAAAAAGAGCTTTTAAACAGTTGTTTAACGCTGTCTGACTGAGAGGAAGCTGTCTGTCAAAACAGATGGAGATCCAACTTTTTCAGGACATTGCAATACAGCAAAGGGTTTTTCTCCTGAAAAAGGCGTAGAAGTTGAGGCTTGCTGGTCGTAAAAGCACAGCTGAGTAAACAACACATGGCTATGCCCGGCCACAAGCTACAGATCAAGAACGTGCGTTAAAGACTACTGATTTTAAAAGTTACAAATACAGCTTCATTATTTTGGATAAAATAGAAAGGATTAAAAGCAGGGATTTTCTTTCTTGTTGCTTTTCTAAATAAGCATATCTGTGGTTCTGATGGTAAATAATTACTGCCCTTTAAAAAGTGACACAAACTATTTCATGTTTCAGTACAGCTTCTGTGCTTAGTGTTATAAATACATGCATTTAAAGGCAAAAGGAAAGGAATGAGGCTTGCTTTTCATATGTGGAAACATTAACAGAGTTAGTGATCATTATTAAAAAAAAAAAAAGGACTACATAAAAAAATATATATATATTAACAATAATTGCACTAAAATCGTTTTTTATTTTTTATGATCTTTATAATGTCTAATAATCCTACTGTGACAAATATATAAGCTCCTAGCATCAAAGTTGAATTTGAGCAGCACTTTACCACAATGTGGGGAGTGAAATGTGAAATTTCACTTTATCCAGGCATATAAAAACTTATTTTATAAGGGTGTACCTTATACATTTCTGACCCCCCACCCCTGGGATATCTAGGGGAGACCCTGGGGGTCCCTAATATGCCAAAACATTGTAGGTTATTCATTTTTAAGTGCCCCTACCACCAAAGTCAAGTTTGGGCACAATTTACTTTTTAAAAGCAGTCCTGATCTCAGGTTTCAGCAGTACACACATGCAACTCCAGAACAAGCAGCTGGCCTCTAAACTGCTAGAAAGCACATCACACACTGCTCACGAATAAAAATATGTATAAAATAAGACAGCAAAAAGTGCATCTTACCTTTAAAATGATTAGCTCATAGGCACGGAACAGGACTGCTTTTCAGCTGTGATTCTTCAGAGTTACTTTGAATTGGAAAACCGCATGGAAATAGCCTTGCACAGAAATGGGACAGCAGGTTTAAGGGGCAGAGGTCGAGTTCTGTATTTAGCAGACCAGCAAAATGCCCACATAGGAGGGGTTTTTCTAATAGGTTTGCTTTGGCACTTCGACCTCGGAAAAGATTCTGAAGGAAGGGATGACAGCACAAAGAGAAAGAGAAGCTTTGCTTATTATTTTTGGCAAAAGACCAGGCAGGTTTTGCGCAGTCAAAAGAAGCAAAGGAAAGGCAGTAACGTATGTGGGCCCTGTGTAGAGCATAGCTCTGCCATGTATATAGAAATAATGCTTTTAGTTTAAAGTTTACTGTGCAAGGGCTACAATAAGGAGGCAATGAAATTCAGTTAGCATTCATGCACCCTCATGTTACACTAGTACAATTGCTAAAGGAATTGGTAGTTGGTTATTAATGTTTTCTAGCTAGCTCAATGTGCTATTTACCTCCTACAAGTTTGTTTGTGCTCAGCTGCCAAAAATGGGGGTAAATATTGTCGACAGGTCACCTGTTTCAGGTTACCTACTGTCGAATGGGGGAGGAGATTAGGGAGATTAGCTCCTGGGCAAATTAAGGGTAACTAAAATTAAGTAACACATTGTCATTTTTCTTGATTTATGTGCTCTCTCTCTCTCTCTTTTTCTCACTCTCTCTTGAGCCTGTCTAAGCTGTCTAGGAACGGCCATGAGACGTTTAATTGGCTGTTCAGTAATACTGTTTTAAAATTATTGGTAGCATTAATAAAATGAATAAAAAATACGCCATGTTACTGCCCATCCTGTCTGATGAAAGGATGAGTAGTCTAGATTGATGTTCCCTTATTTGACCTTTAAAGGGGAACTATATGTGGGTAGTTTTGGTTCTAAAATTCTCAGGAGATAACACCATTATTGTTTATATTATTCCCATGCTATAGTTATTTATGTAATAAGGATCCCTGTTAAATTAGCAGTTTTAGATTTTCCCGCCGTGCCTATAACATGAGAGCATGGTCCTAAGCATAACATGTAGGTGTTTTTAACGTAAGAAAAATCATTTTAGAAGTGTCTGCAGTCCTGTACAAGTAGTGAAAGGTTATAACTTATGAAACACAAGCTTGTTAAGACAAGAAGCACAAAAGAATGCTTGTTCTAAAAATTCCCTTTCTTGAGGTTCTTCAAATGAATAAAATAGGAATACACAAATGTAAGGATTTAGAGTATGTCCGTATTGTTTTTCTTTTTCCCTCAGAATTTAGTAAATAAACATAGACTTCCTTGGCTGCTTCAAATAGTGTAACGTTTTACTCTTGTCAGTTCACCAAAAAGTTCCTTTTGTACTCGCTAATAGGTCCAGGGTTTTTTTTACTCTTAGATAGATTAAGTGGTTCTTGGGTGCCTTGCTAATGTATGGGGCCCCCCAAGACTAGAGAAGTATTTTGAAATAGAGTATCCTCTCTGTTGATAGATTATTTGTATGCCTTGTCTAAAGATTTTTTGTCCTGTCCATCAATAGATATCTGCTGCCCTACAACCATTGCCAGGTGGCCCGGACATCAGATTCAGCCTGGGGAGTTAGCGCCAATCCAGCTTGGAGTCGAGGTAAAGGGAACCAGCACAGGCATTGCTGGCAACTAGGACCTCAGTGAAGGTAGAAGACCGGAAGCACTGGGACGTGAAGTGTGTACCCCTGCCACTGTCTTGGGCGAAAGACGGGGTCACAAATCAGGATGGAGAATTCTTTGCGTGGATCCAGTTTTTGATGCCCAGCTGAGAGAGTCACAGACCGACAAGGACGGCAAGGAGGCTTTTGCTTGAGGTGACCCCTTTTGAAACAAGGGTTGCCTCAGATATTCCAGCATCAGGCCTTTGAGTCCTGGTCCCCAAGTGAATGCAAGTCTGCACCTTTCTTTGTTGATCAGGAGGTGCCTGGGCATACTGGGTACAATCTGTGGCCTCGACAAAAGAGCAGTGCGCCAGCGGAGCAACACAGGAGTTAGGGAAGGACTTGAGTTCAGGGTACAGGTGCTGTCCCTTTGGTGCCTGTTAGATTAAAGCGAAGAATACTGGTGCACTGCCTGAGACACTGGACAGGATCGTTGAGGGCATTTTCCCCGGAGGGTGATTGCCCTATCCTGACAGAAGAAACTTTTTCCCTTAAAACTGGGCCGTGATTGTTTTCTTGAGTTGCAAGTTGTGCAGCTCCACCTTTGGAAAAGAATGAATAATAGGAGCCTGCCTGTGCGGCTCAGACGGACACAGGGAGAAGACTCCCCTCTGGCTGGTTGTACAGCGGCTTCTATTCTTTAAAGTACTTTTTTAGCAATGTACCCCTTTGGTCGTCCTATTTTTGAGGAGGAGCAGCCCTTTGCGGCTCCTCATCCTAATTCCCATGGCCCAGTTTGGCCCTCCTGGTCCCCCAACACGAAGATTATTTTTGTGACAATATGTCTAGTTGCTTTAATATTTGCATTAGGAATGTTTATTCTGCAAGAGAAACGTTTTTTTGAACAGTTGATAAATACTACTCTGCTCTCCTCCTGAGCATATCAATTGGTACTCTAGCCCTCATAAAAAGAACACTGGAAAGGTCTATTAAAAAATGTTTTTTTATTAAGATATTATTTTAGATATGTGCTGTTGGTTATTCTGAAGCTGAAATAGATGGTCACTGAAATACATCGGAGCCCTGAAACTTAGAATTGGACTGGATGGTTTGGGGATTTGCTTTCTGCTTGGGGTTGGAAAAATCGATAGTTCTGTTTGTAATAATAGCCATTATTTTCTCCTGCTATCTGTGTGTTCATTATGACCCAATACTCTGTTCCCCATGTATTTCTACTTGTATCTCATCAGTTAAACAATGTTAAAAATGTAAATGCCCACTTAGCAATGGATCAGGATATTAATGGATTATGAGTATACATGTGCAGGATAACTTCCATGCTTCTATTAATTCATAGCGGATGTCTTCAGCTAATGCTAAAACGCCCATCTGTGGAAACTAGCTGAAATGGCTGTTAGCATCAGCTGAAGCCATTTTGTTTTTGGCAGCCATTTTAGTTAGCCATGTGCTCGCCATGTGCTTTCTCCCTCTTCACTGTTGCCTGCTCTTGTATTTCACTTGAGTTAGGAACTATAATTAACTCCTTCAGTATTGAGCCAGAGTACTGCACATGCTCAGAAAGGCCTAGCTGGTAGAATGCACCTGCTCTTAGAATAACTGCCGGCTATTTTAACTGATGTCAGCAACTCTGTTACTCCTCCTACTTTGTTGACTAAGTATTTTCTGTTAGTCCTTATATGTGTAATAGCTATTCATGTGTATACTTGTACCGCCTCTTTTTGAGTCTACATGCTAACTCAGCTATAAACTGGGCATAAAAGACCCAGGGTGTCTGTACTCCATGGACTGTCTCCTACAGTGGCCTGAGGGTACTGTATTGACGCAGTCACCCTCATGTGAGGTTAATAAACTTGTTATTTTGATATTCCAGCTTCCGTGCCAATCTCTTCTTTGTTGGTTTAAGGACCAGGTGCATCAGTGAACCCCTACAAAGGTTTTTTTTTTCTACAGTCTGGGCGGTGCTGAGTATACGCATCTTTTCAAAGGGCTGATTCTGCTTCTGGTGAAACCGTGCTACAGAAGATACCGCACCCGCAGTGTGTGATGCTGCGGGCTGCGGTATTTAACACCTGTGCATTTACTGCGCCATTACACTTTTCGAATATGGGATAATGCGTTAATTCCGTGCATTTTCTGTGTTTTAGAATAGCACAAGATCCGTATTTACAGCGTTTGCTACAACGATTTGTTTCAGGTTTTCCTACCACAAAGCGTGCAGACAAAAAACCCCGGGAAGGGCCATTTATACTCCTGAATCAGGGGCAAGTTCAAACTTCCACCAAACTCGGGATTTTCAAGGGGATCTGAAGTTCTCTCAAAAACTCGAGTGGTTCACACAGAAGAGCCCAACACTTCATCTTTCACCCAGCATAAACCTGCACAGACACGTTGATTTAATTCTACACCTTCTCTGACCAAGATCCGAATAAAATACGGATTCCCACAACAGCAGCAAAGTTCTGCGTGTCATCTGTGAAAGTATGAACTTCCGTTGAAGGAGTTATGGATTCTAAACTTTTCTGCATACTTCAACTATATTCAATAATAGAAAAACTGTGCAAAGTATGCATTTTTCCTGAATTCATGGGAATAGCACAGGCCGAGCGATACTACAGCCGATATGCCCCAGTTATGATATCTCTAAGAAGCGTTACAGGACTCTGCCGTGGCAGGGGCATCCTATCCAAATACTAGAATCACAGGACAATGTGTTCTGAAAACTGCCAATGCCGTAAAGTAGGATCCAGCTCACCGACCCACCAAAAGGTACAATATTACTTCGATTTCTGTATAGGGTTTTGATGCACTTACGACATTCACAACACTGTAACTAATGTGATTATTGCCCATTTAACAGATATTTTATCAACTTCAGAAGAATGAAAGGGTGAGACAGCCCGGTCACAATCCGAGCCTATGACCTGCAAGATAAACAAAGGTGTCAGCAGTGCCTAACTCGAGCTATTTAATGAGCGTGTGCTTTGCACGTGCATTTATTATTTCTGCAGCAGAAAGATGGTGTCTTAGAAGCACGTGCATCACACCACTGTTTTACTCCTGTCTCAAGTATACTCATATAAAGATTGCTTTACTTACGCATGTACCTTAAAAGGATCAAGATCATAGGTAGTGCTAGTGGGTGAGCTAGGAACACCCTGTTATTAGACTTTACAAATTACGCGGGTGATGCTTCCCCATTCATTAACTGCACTGCGTGTATCACATTTTATTTGCGCCTGACACTTAAATGCATTTCCTCATAGCCTGGTTTCTCTGTGTGCTGGTGCACCTCCGGCATGTTTCTGGACCGGAACTGCACATCCGTCTGGAAGAATGGACAGAACTTTTAATCTTTCAAAGATCAATAAAATGACTTTGATTGCTAGACAACGCGTTTGATTAGGCAAAACAGGTTCAAAAGTTGCGAATATTGTACAGAAAATAAATGTGCACGTTCTATAGTGCGCATTTACATTTCAGGTGTATTTGCGGTCTACTGCTTAAGGATATTGTATTGATAGGACAGAAAGATAATCCCGGCTTCAACACTAGCCAAGCTGTGTGAATCACTGCACCCCCGCGTCCCTATGTTTACATCCCTGCGGGGACGGGTACATTTCTTAGGTTGTCTATAAAAAGAACGGAAACCTGAATGGCAGGGGTTAAATAGGGAGTATGCTCTTACCTTGTGCTAGGAAGGTGGCAGTCAAGGCACTGGAATCCTCTGCGGTTATGCTTACAGGGGCAGCATGTTGATCGCCGCCTGTGGGGCTCTGTGTACCAGGAGCAGTGTGTGAGGTGAGGGTGCCTGGAAGGCTTGAGTGGGAGTGCGCTGGTGTATGTGTCCCTCACTGTGCGCCCTGCTGATGTGGGGTCTTTTCAGCGAGGTTGCTGAGTGTGCATTTAAAGGGAAAGCAGCTCCCTGCCGCAACTGTAGCACACAGCCAAGAAGTTTCCAAACTTTCAACACGTCTCTTTGCTCTTCTGAAACCCCTGCGGCTTTCCCTTCCTATTTTTACGTGCACTATCTCTCCTGGCTCCCCTTCTTTTTCTCTCTCTGTCCAACGATCACTCGCCCTTTCTATGTATCTTTCCCGTGCCCCTCCCCCACAGGTTCCTCCAACCACGCGCTCTTTCTGTACCTGCGTCTACTGTTTATCTCTTGCTGTCTCCACTCACTCTACCCCCATGATTTCTCCTTTACCAGCCCCTATCCTTTCTTATCTGTACTGTTCCTCTCTGTCTCTCTAGCTCTCCTTCCCCCTCCCGACAGGAGTACGTGTCTCTTTGTTTTCTTGCTTACTTTTACCACCTCCTCTCTCTCCCATCTCTGCACCCCCTCTTCATCCTTTCCTCTTCCACTCGTCTGCCACTCCTTCTTCTGCCTATTTACTCTTTCTCCCCCCTCCTCTCTGCCAGTGTCTCTCTACCACCGCTGCAGCCTCCATGCCCCCCCGCTGCATGTGTCATTCACAAAGACAATCCCAGCACCCGTCCAAACATAGCTCCTGAGCAGCGAGCTGCTGCAGCCCCTACAGCTGGTGACCAGAGGACCCCGAGCAGATTCAAAGATAGGGGCCAGAATCTCTCAAAGCACGAAAAGAGGGGTGCGCAAAGTGTTTATTACGCGAGCGAAGTCTGCCTAGATCCTGATTATTGGTGTACCCGTAGCTCGCTGAGTTTCTTACTTCTACACCGTGGCTCTGCAAAAGGACAGAACAGCCTTGCCAGTAATAATTGATGCCAAAAGCCGCTGTGCGGTTTTCCCACAAGCTACAGTAAAGCAGTTTTCCTTGCAAATTTTAAACTGGTTATGTCAGTGCTCCTCCCACGCATTTTTTTTAGAAGCCCCGGGGCTGTGGGTGCCCGCGGGCCCCCGCTATTTAATTTGTGCATGCCCCCAGGACCTGGCCCACCCGGGGGCTTAACAATAACGAAGCGCGGGAGCCCGCGTTTGTTTTTTTTTATTTTCACGGCAGGATTCGCAACCCCAACGCGAATTCTGCTTTTATTTTTTATTTTTCAAATGCTTTTTTTGGCCCTTGGGGTCCTTGTGGGACCCCCTGAGCAGGCCTAGGGGGTCAGGGTGTTTCTACCCTGCCCCCTTTTCTTCTTTTTCAACCTTTTTTCCACTCTTTTCTTGTGACTCTGTTACCGAGTCACAAGATGGCTGCCAACACTTCCTGGTTTGGAATGTTGGCAGCCAATCAGAGTGAAGCTCGTGCCCAGGAAGGTTCACGAACCCTCCTCGGTGCTCAGATATCGAAATTTTTCTTTTTTAAATTTCTCAGGAACTACTGAAGGGATTTACACCATTTAAAAAAAAAGATCTCTTTCTGAATCAAGGGCTACCTTTTTGCCAAATTTGGTGTAATTCCGTTCAGCAAATCGGGCTGTAGCCTGTTCCAATTTTTCCTATGGAAATTAACATGGGGAAAACGCGTTTTGGGACCCCCCTTTTTTCTCGGCCCCCGCTTGACGAATCACCCTGAAACTTTCAAGACAGGAGCTGACCTGAGCAGGCCATTAGTTTTAAAAAAGTTCGCGAAGATTCGTCAAACGGCGCCAAAGATATTGGCAAAAGAAAAAACGCTTTTCCTATGGAAACTAGGTCCTAACTATAACTACCTACTGGCGACTGCCAGTAGGTAATATATATATTTATACATATATATTTACATATATATTTATATATATATATATATATATATATATATTCACTGAAAAAACCATAGGTTTCAGGGGTGTTATAGTTAGTTGGACATTTCACTCGTACAAAACCATAGAAATTCCCCCGTTATAGTTAGTTCAGCTAACTATAACTCGCGCGCCTGCAATGCATTGCTCATGACGTCACATATTACATCACTCATGACATGGTCAGTGACATCACTCATGACATCACTGATGACATCTCAAATGACATCACTGATGACATCACTGATGACATCATCCTTGTGATAGAGTGGCAGACCTCCTCTCACCCTAATATAACCTTTGATTCACACACTCAAAAATACAAACTAACATTTTCAAAATAATGGACATACCAATACCAGTTAAAACACACCTATTCAGTAATTCCAAGATCTACACACACATCCACTCATTCACCAACAGTCCCTATACAGTCACTCATACATCTACTCACTCATCATATGTACTCATACACCTATACATCCTGTTACACACCGCCACTCATCCATAGAGTTACTCACACACATAGTCACACATGCAAACAAAGTATCAAACATCCATTTACTTGCATATACAGTTATACACACACTACCACACTTACTTCTACAGAAACTTACACATACTTACTCTCTTAAACAATCACTTATAGAAACACCTACTTATTTGTACAGGAACTCTTCCAATCACTCACTCTCACATATACTCACTTATATACACCAATACTCACATATACTAGTTTAAAACATATGTAGTTACTCATAAAGACACTATTGAGACAGTCATTCACTCACTAACACACCCATACACATACTCATCCACCTATACAGTCCTGCACACATGCTGTCTTCAACACATACAAACAGTGAGTCACTCATTCATGCATCTATGCACTAAGTAATACCCCCACCGAACCATACAGACACTCAGACACTCATACTGATACTCAAAAAACAACTAATAACCCATATAGACACTCATGTAGCTACTCACCAACCCATGCAGCCACTTATACACAAAGTGAGAGACTGATACAGATATTTTCATATTTAAACATTACTCACTAACCCATGTATTCACTAAGATACACTTAGTCAGTTATACAATCAATTTTACAAAACAAAATCATCCATTTAGACACTTATATACCCATTTATTCTTCCATCGACCTTGAGATATACATATATAAAACATATTTAATTTTCAGAAAAACACACATTCACTGGATGATGTCATCAGTGATGTCATCAGTGATGTCATTTGAGATGTCATCAGTGATGTCATGAGTGATGTCACTGACCATGTCATAAGTGATATAATATGTGATGTCATCAGCAGTGCATTGCGGAGCGCGCGAGTTATAGTTAGCTGAACTAACTATAACGGGGGATTTCTATGGTTTTGTATGAGTGAAATGTCCAACTAACTATAACACCCCTGAAACCTATGGTTTTTTCAGTGAATTTCTAAGGTTTTATAAATGCTAATTTCTAACTATAACGTGCCTGAAACCTATGGTTTTTTCAGTGAATATATATATATTTATTATACTATGTATACATGTGAAAATGTCTCGGTCCCCTGTTTGCCTCGGTGGCACGGAAAAAATGGGTGGAACTGACGTCAGCACGCCGACGAGGTCCTCTTATGGCTCCGATGACGTCATACGGTGTCACGAGCGGAGCCGTGCTTGTTGACGTGGGAGAGCTAGGAAAGAATTTCCGTGGAATGCTGGTGCAGGGGATATTCACCTAAGTGTTCAGGCTAGTCCTTTGGGAGCAACTGTTTATGTTGCCACTGCAGAAACCGAAACCAGTGATCCGAGGGCAGAGGCCCTGCAGATGGCACACGAGGTGGGGTGCCCAGTCGTGTGCACCGGCGGGGCAGCGAAGTTACAAGCACCACAACCCACAAAAAAGGTAACGAGGGCACTGAATAACACAGGATCTTCTCTTTGTATCTGGCAGGAACAACGAAGTTAAAATGCCCTAGTACCAAAATGTAGAATTAGTGCTACAACGGTCTTCAAGAGGACCTGCGATGCCGCTTCTGCCTCCCGTACCCTGAAGGTGGCACATGGGTCACGCGGTACGGTCATACTGCGGTGGGACGCACACTCGTTCACCTCTCATGGCACTGCTCCACACTTCAGGGAGGACGCTTTCCATTAGCTATGTTTTCTGATGACATGTCGCGCCGGCCCCGTCCAACAACAGAACTCCTTTAGATCCAAAGAGACTATTCCACTCTCTCACCGGAAGTGAAACCAGGCCACGCGGACACTTTCACAATACAACAGCCGGGAATGCACTTTTCGGTAAAAAAAAACACATTCCTTCCTCCTAATTAATCAAATAAACGTCTCACTGAAGAACAGGGGCCAGCTTCGATCGGTAAACAGCCGTTACAATGACTTTTTTACTTTGCGATACCATTACAACGCATGCATTACCACGCATGCGTTGTACATCACAAAGTCATTACTACGCATTTTTTTAGAACGCATGGTCATTTACCACGCATGCCTTTACAACAAATTTTGTTGTAAAGGTATGTATGGTAAATGACCATGCGTTCTAAAAAACATGTAGAAGATCCATGTCGTTGTAAGGAAACAGAGGCTGTTCCGTTTCCTCACAACGACGTGCACCGCCCCTCAGAGACGACGTGAAGCAGGAACCATGAGGAGAGAGGAACCACGAGGAGTGAGAGGTAAGGGGGATTGGGCATGGGGTGGGGGTTTCTTTTCTAGGGTTTAGGGTAGTGCAGTGGTGTTTGGGTGGTGTAGGGGGTTGTGCTGGGGGTAGTGTTTTAGGGTTTAGGGTAGTGCAGTGGTGTTTGGGTAGTGTAGGGGGTCGTGCTGGGGGTAGTGTTTTAGGGTTTACGGTAGTGCAGTAGTGTAGGGGGTCATGCTGGGGGTAGTGGTTTAGGCTTTAGGGTAGTGCAGTGGTGTATGGGTAGTGTAGGGGGTCGTGCTGGGTTAGTGTTTTAGGGTTTAGGGTAGTGCAGTGGTGTTTGAGTAGTGTAGGGGTCATGCTGGTGGTAGTGTTTTAGGGTTTAGGGTAGTGCAGTGGTGTTTGTGTAGTGTAGGGGGTCATGCTGGGGGTAGTGTTTTATGGTTTAGGGTAGTGCAGTGGTGTTTGGGTAGTGTAGGGGGTCGTGCTGGGGGTAGATTTAGGGTTTAGGGTAGTGCAGTGGTGTTTGGGTAGTGTAGGGAGTCGTGCTGGGGGTAGTGTTTTAGGGTTTAGGGTAGTGAAGTGGTGTTTGTGTAGTGTAGGGGGTTGTGCTGGGGGTAGTGTTTTAGGGTTTATGTTAGTGCAGTGGTGTTTGGGTAGTGTAGGGGTAGTGCTGGGGTAGTGTTTTAGGGTTTAGGGTAGTGCAGTGGTGTTTGTGTAGTGTAGGGGATAGTGTTTTAGGGTTTAGGGTAGTGCAGTGGTGTTTGTGTAGTGTAGAGGGTCATGCTGTGGGTAGTGTTTTAGGGTTTAGGGTAGTGCAGTTGTGTTTGTGTAGTGTACGGGGTCGTGTTTTAGGGTATAGGGTAGTGCAGTGGTGTTTGGGTAGTGTAGGGGGTCATGCTGGGGGTAGTGTTTTAGGGCTTAGGGTAGTGCAGTGGTGTTTGGGTAGTGTATGGGTTCATGCTGGGGGTAGTGTTTTAGGGTTTAGGGTATGGCAGTGGTGTTTGGGTAGTGTAGGGGGTCGTGCTGGGGGTCGATTTAGGGTTTAGGGTAGTGCAGTGGTGTTTGTGTTGTGAGGGGGTCGTGCTGGGGTAGTGTTTTAGGGTTTAGAGTAATGCAGTGGTGTTTGTATAGTGTAGGGGGTTTAGGGTAGTGCAGTGGTGTTTGTGTAGTGTAGGGGGTCATGCTGGGGTTGTGTTTTAGGGTTTAGGGTAGGGCAGTGGTGTTTGTGTAGTGTAGGGGATAGTGTTTTAGGGTTTAGGGTAGTGCAGTGGTGTTTGTGTAGTGTAGGGGGTCATGCTGTGGGTAGTGTTTTAGGGTTTAGGGTAGTGCAGTTGTGTTTGTGTAGTGTACGGGGTCGTGTTTTAGGGTATAGGGTAGTGCAGTGGTGTTTGGGTAGTGTAGGGGGTCATGCTGGGGTTAGTGTTTTAGGGCTTAGGGTAGTGCAGTGGTGTTTGGGTAGTGTAGGTGGTCGTGCTGGGGGTAGTGTTTTAGGGTTTAGAGTAGTGCAGTGGTGTTTGTGTAGTGTGGGAGGTCATGCTGGGGGTAGATTTAGGGTTTAGTGTAGTGCAGTGGTGTTTAGGTAGTGTAGGGAGTCATGCTGGGGGTAGTGTTTTAGGGTTTAGGGTAGTCCAGTGGTGTTTGTGTAGTGTAGGGAGTCGTGCTGGGGGTAGTGTTTTAGGGTTTAGGGTAGTGCAGTGGTGTTTGGGTAGTGTAGGGTGTCGTGCTGGGATAGTGTTTTAGGGTTTAGGGTAGTGCAGTGGTGTTTGTGTAGTGTAGGGGGTCATGCTGGGGGTAGTGTTTTAGGGTTTAGGGTAGTGCAATGGTGTTTGTGTAGTGTAGGGGGTAGTGTTTTAGGGTTTAGGGTAGTGCAGTGGTGTTTGTGTACTGTAGGGGGTCGTGCTGGGTTCTAGTGTTTTAGGGTTTAGGGTAGTGCAGTGGTATTTGTGTAGTGTGGGGGTAGATTTAGGGTTTAGGGTAGTGCAGTGGTGTTTGGGTAGTGTAGGGGGTCGTGCTGGGGGTAGTGTTTTTGAGTTTAGGGTAGTGCAGTTGTGTTTGGGTAGTGAAGGGGGTCGTGCTGGGGGTAGTGTTTTAGGGTTTAGGGTAGTGCAGTGGTGTTTGGGTAGTGTAGGGGTCAACCAACATGAATTTGTCCTTGTGTGATGTAACCAATGCTCATGTAAAGCACTCCAATACCTGACCAGTCTGCACTATATAAAACTGCAAAAAAACAAAAAATAAAAAGTGTTTTGCACACTTCTGTCATTGGGCTATACGTGGGCTACCTCTGGGTGATATTTGTGCTACATTTGGTCTCTTTTTTCTCTGGTGGCCATCTTGGGAGACTTATTTGTTATGAAGTTTCCTAATTTCCTCATTTACTACAGTCTCCTCAGTAGGAAATGCTTTAAGTTTTTTACTTTGATTCCATCAAGAAGGCATTCAGATGTGTCACACATTTGCCATAAATTCAGAATGTTAGCACTCTAGTTGTTCATTAGATCACTGTAGTAAAGCTACTGCTCACCAAGGAGTTAACTGGAAGTCTACTGCTGGTATTGAAAGTGATTGTTTCAGTCTGCATGTCAGAATTTTCTAATGCAATAGAAGAGGATTTGAGATCTCACTTAAAACATGCCCTAAATTTTCTTTTTGCAGCACTAACCATAATTTCTATGGCAAAATGAACCCCCTCATTTTGTTCCTTTTTAAATTAAATGTTTTAAGTGTTACCAGTTTATTCCAATCAAGATGGCTTCAGGTGTGCCATACTTTTGTCATAAGTAAGGCTGTTAGCACTCTAGTTGTTCTTTAGAACACTCTGGGAAGCTGTAGTAGAACACAAAGGAATCAACTGACAGTCTCTGCCCTTGTTGGATGTACATGTTTTACTGAGAATGTCAGACTTCATTCTCACATGACTGAGAAAGATAATGTGAATTTACAGAAAATATGCTCTCATTTTAGCTTCTGGAGCACCTTCGAAAACTGTATGGGACAAGCATGTGAAAATAGTTTTCTCTCAAACATGATTCATGATATCCCAGCAGAAGGTTTTTCACAGGGTAAAATCACCTTAGAACACACCACAATTCCTGAAATTAGTATGGTACCATCAACAAATGAATTCTAATGTAACTAAAGTCTGTTATCACCCTTTATAGTTCTCCTTTGGGTAACCCTCAAAATCTTCGATTCACTACAATGCATTTCAATGGGGTACTATCATTTATATTGGTCCCAAGATGGCTGCCAGCAATTCCAGGATGAAGTGCTGACAGCCAATCAGATCTCACGATGACATGTGTGGTTAGGCTCCGCCCAGATATATATGTGTTTTTACTTTTGATTTTCTCAGCAACTACTGAACGGATTTACACCATTTAACAAAAAGGGTTCTTTCTGAACCAAGAACTACCTCTTTGCCAAATTTGGTGTAATTCCGTTCAGCAGTTCGGGCTGTAGCCTTGCATAAAGTTTCCTATGGGAAATTGATTTTTTTACTCTAATTTTTTTAATTTCTCCGCAACTACTGAACGGATTTACACCATTTAACAAAAAGGGTTCTTTCTGAACCAAGAACTACCTCTTTGCCAAGTTTTGTGTAATTCCGTTCAGCAGTTCGGGCTGTAGCCGTGGCTAAAGTTTCCTTTGGGAAAATGAATGGGGAAAACACGTTTTGGGACACCCCTTTTTTCTCGGCCCCCGCTTGACGAATCACCCCGAAACATTCAGGATAGGAGCGGACCAGAGCGGGCCATAAAGTTTGAAAATTTCGCGAAGATTCGTCAACCGACGCAAGAGTTATTTCAAATAGAATGTTGCGGATTTCCTATGGAAAATAGGTCCTAAATATAACTATCTACTGGCGACCGCCAGTAGATAATATATATATATATATATATATATTTTTCACCAAGATTGCCCCAGCTTTGAAAGGGCACTCGACAGCATGCCTATTTTCTGAAGCCCATGAAGAAGGGGCGTTTAAGCCTCGAAACGCGTCGGCATGAAGGCACTATATGGCATAGGAGAAATGCAGGCTGCAGCGAGGTTGAAAAGATGCCGGAGGGCAGGGGGTGCTGTCGAGTGCCCTTTCAAAGCTGGGGCAATCTTGGTGAAAAATTATCTGCACGGTGGTCCGCCGTGGAAAGGAGCACCATTTCTCAAGGAGTGAAAGGCTGTGGAGAGAAACTCGTTCTCTCTATGAAGCACAGCGCCCCACATGCAAAAGGATGCCTGCTTTGACCTTGCCTCCCTACTATAGGATATAAATAATGCTTTTAACTTTGAAAACAGGACATTCAACCTACTAAGGTTTTAATATTATGCACTTCCAGGGACAACAAACCCCATAATGCCTTGTAATGAAAGCGGAAGTAAGCTAAGCCCACTGAGGGCGGTTTCTCGAATAAAAACGTAATTGCAAGGAAGTGAATTTTGAATGCCTATTTTCTGAAGCCCATGAAGAAGGGGCGTTTAAGCCTCGAAACGCGTCGGCATGAAGGCACTATATGGCATAGGAGAAATGCAGGCTGCAGCGAGGTTGAAAAGATGCCGGAGGGCAGGGGGTGCTGTCGAGTGCCCTTTCAAAGCTGGGGCATTCTTGGTGAAAAATTATCTGCACGGTGGTCCGCCGTGGAAAGGAGCACCATTTCTCAAGGAGTGAAAGGCTGTGGAGAGAAACTCGTTCTCTCTATGAAGCACAGCGCCCCACATGCAAAAGGATGCCTGCTTTGACCTTGCCTCCCTACTATAGGATATAAATAATGCTTTTAACTTTGAAAACAGGACATTCAACCTACTAAGGTTTTAATATTATGCACTTCCAGGGACAACAAACCCCATAATGCCTTGTAATGAAAGCGGAAGTAAGCTAAGCCCACTGAGGGCGGTTTCTCGAATAAAAACGTAATTGCAAGGAAGTGAATTTTGAATGCCTATTTTCTGAAGCCCATGAAGAAGGGGCGTTTAAGCCTCGAAATGCGTCGGCATGAAGGCACTATATGGCATAGGAGAAATGCAGGCTGCAGCGAGGTTGAAAAGATGCCGGAGGGCAGGGGGTGCTGTCGAGTGCCCTTTCAAAGCTGGGGCAATCTTGTTGAAAAATTATCTGCACGGTGGTCCGCCGTGGAAAGGAGCACCATTTCTCAAGGAGTGAAAGGCTGTGGAGAGAAACTCGTTCTCTCTATGAAGCACAGCGCCCCACATGCAAAAGGATGCCTGCTTTGACCTTGCCTCCCTACTATAGGATATAAATAATGCTTTTAACTTTGAAAACAGGACATTCAACCTACTAAGGTTTTAATATTATGCACTTCCAGGGACAACAAACCCCATAATGCCTTGTAATGAAAGCGGAAGTAAGCTAAGCCCACTGAGGGCGGTTTCTCGAATAAAAACGTAATTGCAAGGAAGTGAATTTTGAATGCCTATTTTCTGAAGCCCATGAAGAAGGGGCGTTTAAGCCTCGAAACGCATCGGCATGAAGGCACTATATGGCATAGGAGAAATGCAGGCTGCAGCGAGGTTGAAAAGATGCTGGAGGGCAGGGGGTGCTGTCGAGTGCCCTTTCAAAGCTGGGGCAATCTTGGTGAAAAAAAAAATATATATATATACATATATATATTCACTGAAAAAACCATAGGTTTCAGGGATGTTATAGTTAGAAATTAGCATTTAAAAAACCTTTGAAATTCACTGAAAAAACCATAGGTTTCAGGGACGTTATAGTTAGGTGGACATTTCACTCATACAAAACCATAGAAATTCCACAGCTATAGTTAGTTCAGTTAACTATAACTCGCGCCCCCGCAATGCACTGCTCATGACGTCACATATTACATCATTCATGGCATGGTCAGTGACATCACTGATGACATCACTGATGACATCTCAAATGACATCACTGATGACATCATCCAGTGACTGTGTGTTTCTGTAAAGTTTAAATATGTTTATATATATGGCAAGGTGTATTGAAGAATGAGTGGGTGTATAAGTGTCTGGATGGAGGATTTAGGAGGTATGTAACTGATTGTATAAGTGACTGATTAAACATGTCTTACTGAATGCATGGGTTAGTGACTAAACTGTGTGAATGTCTGTATCAGTCTGTCTGTTGTTGTATAAGCTGCTACATGGGTTGGTCAGTAGCTACATTAGTGTCTATATGGGTTATTTATTGTTTGCTTGAGCATTTGTATGGGGGACTGAGTGTGTGTGTGGGTGGGTTGGAGGTGTGTGACTCTGTGCATAGATGTGTGAGTGATTGATTCACTGGGTGTATGGGTTCAAGAGTGCATGTGGAAACAGCTGTATGGGTGGGTGAGTGTGTGTATGGGTGTGTTGGTGAGTGAATGGATGTCTCAGTGGTACATATGTGAGTAACTACATATGTAAAAGGCAGTATATGTGAGTGATGGTGTATATAAATATCTATATGTGAGACTGAGTGATTGTGAGAGTGGCATGTATGGATGAGTCTGTACTTGTTTCAGTGATTACATAAGAGAGTAACTATACGTTACTGTCTGTATGAATTAGTGAGGTGGTGTGTGTATATAACTGTTTAGGTGAGTAAATGGGAGTGTGATTGATTCTTTGCATGACTGACTAGGTGTGTGAGTAACTCCATGGATGAGTGGCGGTGTGTGAGTGTCTGAATAGGTGTATGAGTGCATATGATAATGTTGTATTGATAAGTGACTGCATGTATAAGTGATTGTATAGGTGAATGAGTGGATGTGTGTGCAGACCTAGGAATCAGTGAGTCAGTATGTAGTAACTGGTATTGGTGTGTGGATGGTTTCGAAAATGGTAGTGTGTATTTTACAGTGGGTGTATTAAAGGTTATATTAGGGTGTGATGAGGTGCATCAGATTATCACGTGGATGATGTCATCAGTGATGTCATCAGTGATGTCATTTGAGATGTCATCAGTGATGTCATCAGTGATGTCACTGACCATGCCATGAATGATGTAATATGTGACGTCATGAGCAGTGCATTGCCGGGGCGCAAGTTATAGTTAACTGAACTAACTATAACGGTGGAATTTCTATGGTTTTGTTCGAGTGAAATGACCACCTAACTATAACGTCCCTGAAACCTATGGTTTTTTCAGTGAATTTCAAAGGTTTTTTAAATGCTAATTTCTAACTATAACGTCCCTGAAACCTATGGTTTTTTCAGTGAATTTCTAAGGTTTTTTAAATGCTAATTTCTAACTATAACGTGCCTGAAACCTATGTTTTTTCAGTGAATTTCAAACGTTTTTTAAATGCTAATTTCTAATTATAATGTTCATTAAACTTATGGTTTTTTCAGTAATTTTAAATTATCATTCCATTCTCAACCTAGTGAAAACAGCCGATATCACCAGTTTTCCAACAATAGCATCTGCAAAAAAATTCGCCACAAATGAGAGCGACAACTAACGCTAATAATATGCAGAGTTGGCGTTCCCGTGCAAAAATAACATGAAAACACCACTTCCGGATATTTTCAATGAGCAGCCAAATCTGGGGTGGGATCCAAAAACAGGCGATAAGCTGCGTTAGCAGTAAGAATTTAACATCTGCCTTTTACTGGTGTAAAGCAGGACGACTACCTACAGTGTGAAAGGGAGCCCAGCCCATAACCACATCTAAAGACCAACACATGTCATAGTGCTACTGACCATGCAGCTCCGACACCCAAGAAGGCCACAACACCCACTGCCATCACCCTCAGGACCTCCCCCCTGGACCACCCCCCTCCCTACTACCACCGAGGCAGTGCAGAACAGGACAGCGGACCCTCCAAAAACAGCATGGTCCCTCAGCCACACAATAGCTGAATGTTGGGAGATGTGGCAACCAAGTATGTGTGAAGGACGCAAGTCACCCATCAATAAAAATGCACACAATACTAAGTGTAGCGGTGATGTGGTGGACAGACCTCACTATGCAGAGCACAAACCTCTCCATGTGGACATATGCTGCTGGTGCTTGTAGTGTTGTGGACAATAGACGCAACCATGTTACCTCAGGCAGTGGGGAAGATCTCGGTCATGTAGCTGTGTTGTCCCCCCTGGAAGCGGAAGCGGAGTGGGCTGGTCCAACGTACCCCACTCCAGCATAGGAGTATGAATAAATAGGCTGGGGCTCTGGGCGTGGTTCACTTGTGGGAAGGCCAAAGCGTCTGCCAGGGCGGCAGCCCTCTCCCTGCCATGAGGCCTCCGCCGTGACCGGCGGCCTCCTCGAGACAGACCCTCTGCGAACCCAGCAGCAGAGCACCACAGACTTATGTCTGTACAGACTACTGCCTTCGATCTACACTGCGGACAGCAGGGCTCACAATTCAGATCGAGTCCCGATTGCAGATGACGCAGTCCAGTAGGCAAGAGACATTGCTCCCAGTGCGGCCCGCCCGGACCACGCATCATCGCAGGCTGCACACACGCTGAGTGCTTCGGGTGCCACTAACTCAGTGCACCACAAGTCAACGCCACGTGGACTTATTAAGACAGAATTCATTAGGCAAAAGACATTGCTACCAGTGCGGCCCGCCCGGACCACGCATCATCGCAGGCTCCACACACGCTGGTTGCTTCAGATGACACTAACTGTACAGCTCAACTCAAAGCCATGTGGCTGTGGGCCCTTGCTGACCGCTGCCTCCGGCCTACACTGCGGTCATCAGGGCTCACATTTAAAATTGACTCTTGATTCATTAATTGCAGAGTCCAGTAGGCAACTAAGTATTACGTCCCTAAAACCTACATAATATCCTTTTAGTATCCTTGCTGCACGAACTTGGTTTATATCAGTTATAGCTTTAGTACAATGACCAAATTCATCTTGCAAGTCCAAAGGAACACTGAATGGCAGTCTACACTGCGGACAGCAGAGCTCGCAATTAGAATTCAGTTTTGATTTATTTATTGCAGACAGAATTGTACTCTATGTCCTCGAATTTTGTCAAGAGGAAGTGACAAAAAGCATTCCTTGATGTCTGTGCTTACTACTGCCTTCGATCTACACTGCGGTCTGCAGGGCTCACAATTCAGATCGAGTCGCGATTGCAGATGACGCAGTCCAGTAGGCAAGAGACATTGCATCATCGCTGGCTGCGCACATGCTGAGTGCCACACCTACCACTAACTCTATGCAGCTCAAGTGAACGCCACGTGGCTGTGGACTCTTCCTGACCACTGCCTCCGGCCTACACTGCGGTCAGCAGGGCTCACAATTCAGATCAAGTCGCGATTTCAGATGACGCAGTCCAGTAGGCAAGAGACATTGCATCATCGCTGGCTGCGCACACGCTGAGCGCCACACCTGCCACTAACTGTATGCAGCTCAAGTCAATGCCACGTGGCTGTAGGCCCTTCCTGACCGCTGCCTCCGGCCTACACTGTGCTCAGCAGGGCTCACAATTAAAATTCAGTCTTCATTCATTAATTTCAGAGTCCAGTAGGTAAATAACTATAACGTCCCTGAAACCTACATATTTCGACAGTGTATTTCTTAAATGTTTCATCTTTTGTTCCATACACCTACACTGCGGTTAGCAGAGCTCACATTTTAAATTGAGACATGATTTATTTATTGCAGACAGAATTGTACTCTATGTCCTCAAATTTTGTAAACAGGAAGTGACTAAAAGCATTCTTCAATGTCTGTGCTGACTACTGCCTTCGATCTACACTGCGGATAGCAGGGCTCACAATTCACATCGAGTCGCGATTGCAGATGACTCAGTCCAGTAGGCAACAGACATTGCTCCCAGTGCGGCTCGCCCGCACCACGCATCATCGCTGGCTGCGCACACGCTGAATGTTTCTGATGCCCCTATCTCAGTGCAGCACAACTCATGGACCCTTTATGATACAATGTTTTGTGTATAATTTCACATCTGCTGCCCCTACCTCAGTGTACCACAAGTCATGGACCCTTTACGATACAATCTTGTGTGTATTATTTCACATATGTTGCCCCTACCTTAGTGCAGCACAAATCATTGACCCTTTATGATTGAATCTATGTGTCTGATCCAATGATTACTGTTGTACTTGCTGCCAGCACCAACCATTCCCGGAGGGCTGGCTTACACTCACCCCACACGCATCCAGCACAGACGTCACTGGACATGTGACCCTGGTAATAAAAATGAGTCGAGCGCACGTGCCCGTACCCAGTTCCACTATCTATCTGTGTCCGTGTGTTCATTATGTATGCAAGATGCCGCCCCTGGGCCCTACCACATTACATTGTGCTGTGGACAGCGTATGCAACCATGTTACCTCTGGCAGTGGGGAAAACTTTGGTTATGTAACTTTCTCTCGGTCATTGTACAAGTACGTACGTAGAGACTGGATCATTAGAGTACTGCAAGGAGAGTGTATAGTGAATTTCAAGTGCTTGGGGATTGGCGGAGTAATTCTATAACTACATATGTTGGCGCAGCCTAACCCCGAACACAAGCTTGGCTTTAATTGGCTGCCCTCCATGTGCCAAAAACTGAAACTTAAACTTTCCATGGCCCTGTATTGCTACAGCTGCAACACTCCACTGAATGTGCAATAAACATTCATATCCACACAGATGTCTCATGTCCACCATCTTTCATGTGTGGAACTATGGATGAATGTAGGGTCAGTGATTCCCCGTACCTTCCATGTTGGCCATGTTGTGGGACTTGGCTCACAGAGTGACACATTGGCGCTTGCGACCCAGGTGACGTCAGCACTACAACAGGGACACCCGCATCAGTTGATTCCTCATGCAGCCCAGGATGGAGCCACGCCCATAGCTCCGGAGTCATTCTTCACAGCCTCACGCAGGACTGGCATACGCCAGGCCAGCCCACTCCGCTTACGCTTACAGGGAAGGACAACAATGCTACATGGCCCAGATTTTCATTGCAGTGATCTGCTGGTCACACCCTAGTTGTCAGTACGCCACAGCCACTCCCTCACGGCTAGTATACACCCACACCACACCCATCCAGCACACGCGTCACAGGACACGTGACCCTGGCAATAAAAAAGACCGGGCGCACGTGCTCAATGCCATTTCAGAGTTGCTCGCACCGGATACACTGCGCAGGCACAGGCACACCGGCATGGGACGGTGACTTTTGGTCCACTGAGGTACGGGTACCGTAACTGCTGAGTGGGTGTGCAGCCTGCGGTGACGGCCCGTCCTGGTGGTCTGGACAGCTCAGGTTTTGTGTGCCCTGCTGGACCGCAGTGTAGGCCTGAGCCATCAGACAGCGCAGGCCTACCGCCACGTGGCATCGCCTCGCTGGTCACAGAGTTAGTGGCACCGCAAGGGCTGAGTGGGTGTGCAGCCTGGTGCACTGGTATGTCCTCTGCCATGGCGAAATCAAGACCCAGCCCCAAATGTGAGACTTGGTGGCCTGCGGAGCGGGGCTGCATGACATGCAGGGTGCGGTGTCCGCGGGCCCAGGGCTTGGGGCTTGCAGCGGCACATGGTAGGCCCTCTTTTCTACACGCAGGTTGCGAAAGGTGAGCAGAGAGGCTTGTTAGCGCAGCGGCGGACAGTCACCTCCATGCAGTGGGAGTGGATGGGGTGCAGCAGCGGCGAGCAGACACCTCTGGGCAGTGGAAGTGGATGGGGTGCAGCAGCCTGGATGCACAAAGGCGGGACAGAGAATTAGGCGTGTGCAGTTGTATGTACTCTGCCAATACTGATTCCATACTACGTTTCAGATGAGTAAGCTTGAGGGCTCCACTATGTCCCGGCACATGGTTGGAGACACACCGGTGATGGAAAGGTGAGCTGTGAGGGTTTTGTCCACAGTGTCGGCACTCACTGTCCCTCTCCATCTCTTCCTTTCTCTCCCTCGCACTCTTTCTCTCTCCCTTCCTCTCTCTCTCACTCTATCTCTTCCTCTCTCTCACACTGTTTTTTTCTCTCTCTCTCTCTACCTCTCTCTCTCTCTCACTCTCTCACTCTTCCTCTGTTTCTCTCTTCCTCTTTCTCACACTGTTTCTCTCTCTCTTCCTCTCTCTCACTGTTTCTCTCTCTCTTCCTCTCTCTCTCACTCTTTCTCCTGTCTACCTCTCACTCTTTCTTTCTCTCTCTCTCCTTTGATGGACGCATGACGCACAATCTTATCTTGCTTTTTGACTAGCAGGCTGTAATTCACAGATTGACGACCCATCCCCCGACAGGGACCTCCCGCCACGAGGCGATGACTTCAGTTCCACTGAGTTAGTGCTACCAGAGCTGAGCGCGTGTGCAGCCTGGGATGATGCGTGGCCATCCTGCAATCAACAACCGCTCTGAATTGTGAGCTCGGCTTGACCGCATGTACGCAACGCCTGAGGAGGTTGCTTCAGCACGTGGTGGACCCTCTTAGACACACGCCGGTGGCGGAAGGTGAGCAGAGAGCCTTGTTTCCGCAGCAGCGAGCAGTCACCTGTGGGCGGTGGGAGTGGATAGTGTGCAGCACCCTGGGTGCACAAGAGCGGGCAGACACCTCCGAGCAGTGGAAGTGGATGGGGTGCAGCAGCCTGGGTGCACAGGAGCGGGCAGACACCTCTAGGCAGTGGGAGTGGATGGGATGCAGCACTCTGGGTGCGCAAGAACGGGCAGTTACCTCCGGGCAGTGGGACTGGATGGGGTGCACCAGCCTGGGTGCACAGCAGTGGGCAGACACCTCTGGGCAGTGGGTGTGGATGGGATACAGCAGCCTAGGTGCGCAGAGGCGGGCAGACACCTCTGGGCGGCGGGAGTCGATGGGGTGCAGCAGCCTGGGTACGCAGGGGCGAAACAGAGAATTAGGCGTGTGCAGTTGTATGTACTCTGCCATTACTGATTCTATACTATGTTTCAGATGACTAAACTTGAAGACTCCACTATGTCCCGGCACGTGGTTGGAGACACACCGGTGGCAGAAAGGTGAGCTGTAAGGATTTTCTCCAGTGTCAACACTCACTCTCCCTCTCCATCTCTTCCTTTCTGTCACTCACACTCTTTCTCTCTCTCTCACTCTGTATCTCTTCCTTTCTCTCCCTCACACTCTTTCTCTCTTTCTACGTTTCGTCCTCTCTCTCTCATTCTTTCTTTCTCTCTCTCTTCCTCTCTGTCTCACTCTTTCTCTCTCTCTCTACCGCTCTCTCACACTGTTTCTCTCTTTCTCTATCACTTCCTTGTATCTCACTCTTTCTCTCTTTCTCTATCTATTCCTCTATCTCTCACTCTTTCTCTCTTTCTCTGTCTTCCTCTCTGTCTCACTCTTTCTTTCTCTGTCTCTTCCTCTCTCTCACTTTTTCTCTATCTCTTCCTCTCTCTCACACTGTTTCTCTCTTTCTCTCTCACTTCCTTGTATCTCACTCTTTCTCTCTTTCTCTATCTCTATCTCTTCCTCTCTCTCACTCTTTCTCTCTTTCTCTGTCTTCCTCTCTGTCTCACTCTTTCTTTCTCTGTCTCTTCCTCTCTCTCACTCTTTCTCTCTCTCTCTCCTTTCATGGACGCATGACGCACAATCGTATCTTTCTTTTTGTCTTGCAGGCTGTGATTCACAAATTGTCGAGGGATGACACGCCATACCTGTACCTACTTTTATTTTGTTGTTTTGTTTAAATAAAATGTTTTATATGTAAATCCATAGATGACTGAGATTCTTATTTGGCCAACCTCACATGCATCTTCTTTACTATAATTGTGCGACATCAGCCAATTTGATACGTTCCAGATTTTCTAACGTTGCTGTCACATTTGTTTGTGTGGGGGGGAGGTGAGGGGTGATGGCGGACAAGGGGCTGGTGGCGGGGGGTGTCGGAGCAGTGTTGGGTGTCCGAGCTGCATGATCGTTGGCTCCATTGCATCTGTTTTCATTCACGTATGGCTCTGGGTGGGCTCCCTTTCATATTGCAGGTTGTAGTCCGACTTTACACCAGCTCAGAGCAGGTGTAAACTTTCTGCTACTAAAGCACCTTATTGCCTGTTTTGTACTCTCTTCGACGATCTTGCTGGTGGTTGAGACACTTGCGAAGTGATGTGTTTGCTGCTTTTTGAACGAGAACGCCTACTCTACATCTCATTAGCAATATTTGCCGGACTCATCCGTGACAATGCTTTTTTAGGCTGCTATCGCTGGTAAACTGGTGATATGGGCTGTTTGCTCCAGCTTGTGAATGGTGCGTTAAAATTATCACCATTTTGGTTGCAATAAAGTGCTGTTAACTCGGCGATATGTCCTTGAGAATATACCCCTCGGTGTTTGAAAGACTTAAGAAGTACTCGAGTGCCGTGCTGAGAGCCGCGCACTCATCGCTTTCACAAGTTTGCTATGACAGGGCGGGAGAGAGCGAGGGAGAGAGACGGAGTGCGATAGCACAAGCAGCGCAAGGCCGCACGGGCACCTGGCTCCACATACCAACATGTGTGTGTGCATCACCATCCGTGCACAGGCAATTCCCCCACAATGCAGCCCACACACATATCAATCACAGAACATCAGCAATGAAGGCAATGTGGTACAAAACTCCCCTCATACGGGTTCTGTGTCCGGTGTGTGTGGCGGGGTGATGGCTGCATGGCTGTGTTCCCCTGACACATCAGACTGCACAGGTGATGGGGCTGCATCAGATGTCGTCCAGCACCTATGCAAAAACAATGTCTGGCTCACAGAGGCGGAGCTTGCCAAAGGGATACACCCCTGCACATAACACACCTTCTTAGTTTCTAATTTACCTTCCTAGTTGGTATGCAGATTTCAAATTTCACAAACGCATGCAATTCTTTTCTTGTCACACAGTACATGTAATGCACCGCTTTCATCAAGAATGGAACCAGTAATGGCACAATTTCCCTGTTGCTCCACACATAAATCCATGTAAAGAACAAATCAGAATAGTTCCTTATTTTTTTTAGATTGCAAAACCTCTCTTTATTGCTTATTTTTGAACTTTCCATGTAAACTGTTTTGTTAAGGAAACATACAGGTGAAAAGTTCAAGGTATTGTATCAACACTTTCTAGAACATTCTACGACACGTGCAGGTTAAAAGTTTCTCATTTTTTTAAACCAACCGATATTTTTTTGCAACATTTTCTCCAACATTTAACGGCACGTGGAGGTCAAAAGTTCACCATTCTTTCAAGTTTGAACTGCACCTTCCAAATACAATTAGCAGTTGTGGTTGAGCTGAGCAAATCTCATCCTATAATATGTACTCCACGTATAAACTGCTTTTTTATTAACCAATCACAAAGATGCTTTTCATCAAAACTAATATACACCCTACTTTTTAGGACACAATACATCTCATCTCCCAATCCGTTAACGCTTTGTATGTAAAAAAAAAAGTAGTTCCCCATGTTTAAACATATCTCTTATTCTACGAACGGACTGCATGAGCTACACACATTTATCCATATCTTCTAGCCATACCTTCAAAATGCTAGTGTGGATTGTAGGACATAGCTATGTTTTCTGGTGCAAGAGGTATGCAGAACAGAGACGTATTGACTTAGACCTAGGTTTACAAAATGTGCACATTAAATGGTTTGCACAGAGAGGATTGAAGTGGCACCAATTGCTCCCTTTGGTTAAAACCTGTTTGCATGTCCAACACCCTGATCTCATGATTGTGCACTGTGGTGGTAACGACCTAGGCACATTGACTGGGTAGGTTTGGAAATGCTTATAAAGGACACCTTTGGACAATTGATGTTACTTTTGCCTCAAACTGTCTTTGTATATTCCAATATATGCCAAAAACAGAAGTCGAAATGGTCAAACCAATTTTGTCATAAGATTGAAAAATCTAGGAAGAATGTCAACAAAGCTGTGTCTGCATACCTCAGAGACCATAGAATGGGGTCGATTTACAACAACAACATACGTTTTGATATCGCTGATATCTACAGAAGTGATGGAGTACACTTCACAGATGAGGGAAACCGAATTTTCCTGATTAACCTGAAGCTGTGCATTCGCACTTACATGTAGCTCCAACTAATAAACAGAAGGGCTTTTTTTAGAGCCGCCTTATATCCCCAATTTTGGCTTGCAGAGTGTCAGCTGCCATTCGGCTAGCAGAGGGACACCTGCGGGCCGTCAGGCAGGCTCACAGAGGAAGAGCTGCGGCCCGTGGGCTCAGCTCGCAGAGGGAGACCTACGAGCCATTGACTCGCAAAAGCACAGCACCGTACCGGCTCGCAGAGGGAGAGCTGTGGCTTAACTCGCAGAGGGAGACCAACGGGCCAACAGGCCTGCTAGCAGACACACAGCTATCAGTTAACGGGCTGGCTCGCAGAGATACAGCTGCGAGCCCTCTGCGCTGCAACCCGATGGGCTAACTCGCAGAGGGAGAGTAACGGGCCGACGGGCCTGCTAGCACATACACAGCTACAAGCTAACGAGGTGGCTCACAGAGGTAGAGCTGCGGGCCCCACAGCTCGCAGACACAGAGCTGCGAGCCGATGTACTGGCTTCTAAAGGCATAGCCGTGAGCTGATGATGTGGGGAGAGGGAGCGTAAAAGGAGTATCTCGCACAGACAGACCTGCGGGATATTTTCAGTATTGCCATGCAGAGGTAGAATTACGGATCCAATGCCTTTTAGAGGGAGAGATGCGAGCTGACGGACTGAGTCACAAAATGGCTCACAGCTCACAGTCGCAGATCTGCGAGCCTACGGACTCGCTTCTAAAGGCATAGCTGCGAGCTGGTGATGTGGGGAGAGGGACCGTGAAAGGGGTATCTCGCACAGACAGAGATGCAGTATATTTTTAGTGTTGCCTCGCAGAGGTAGAACTACGGACCTGATGCCTTGTAGAGGGAGAGTTGTGAGCTGACGGACTGAATCACAAAATGGCTGCCAACACTTCCTAGTTTCAACAGTTCGCAGCCAATCACCTGCAAGCTCGTGCTCATAACGCTTCAGCCAATCAGATGTCAGAACTCCTAAATATCGATATCTGGAAAATTTGATATTTCTCTAAAACTACTGAACGGATTTACCCGATTTAAACAAAAGCGTGCTTTCTGGACCAAGACCTTTCTCTGTGCCAAATTTGGCGTAATTCTGTTCAGCAGTTTGACCTGTAGCCTTGTCTAAAGTTTCCTATGGAAATTGCATTGAGAAAACACGTTTTGGGACCCCCCTTTTTTCTTAGCCCCCCCTTGACGAATCCCCCCCAAACTTTTAGGATAGCAACTGACCTGAAAAGAGGAACTTTTTGGAACATTTCGTAAAGATTCATGAAACTACGCCAAAGTTATAAGCACATCAAAAAATGCTTTTCCTATGGAAACGTGGTCCTAACTATAACTACCTACAAAAGTATTGACCATCAAACAGGTTTACGGGCGGTTAAACACTTTTTAGATGAAAGACCCTGTGAATTTTATGAACACAACAAAGTGATATTAGACCTTATTTCCTGGTGTCTTAACAATAACTATTTTATGTTTGGCAAAGATGTTTTTAAACAGCTACGAGGAGTAGCGATGGGAGCCTGTTTCTCCCCCAGCTATGCGTGTCTTCACGTTGGCTGGTGGGAGGAACAGCTTCTGAGGAAGGTACATCGTGAAACATTTGATCAGCATGTATTGTATTGGCTCAGATACATAGATGATGTTTTTATATTGTGGAAGGGAGATGATATAAAAGCAAAACAATTCATTGAGGCCATTAAGATCAATTCTATGAATCTTAATTTTACATCACATATGAGTAAAACCAATATCGAGTTTTTAGATGTTAAAGCTTATATTAAAGATGGCAAGTTTGAGACTACCTCATTCAGAAAGCCCACAGCCAGCAACGAAATGCTGCACGCTAGTAGTGCCCACCCGAAACACTTGATAAAGAGCATATCCTATGGGGAAGTGTTAAGGCTAAAACGAATTTGTAGACTAGAATCTGATTTTAATATCTGTGTGGAAGATACCATGGATAGACTCAGGAAATGAGGGTACAGTGAGAACATTTTAAAAGAGGCAATTGCCAAAGCTAGTGCAAGACTAAGAACGAGTCTCTTTGTTAGAAGTGAAAGTGAAGCAATAAAAGATTTATCAAGAGAGACTGAGAATCCATCTAGAGAGACTGAAGGCCCTCGCTTAATTACCACTTACAGTAATGAAGAAAGGAAAATAAGGTCAATAATAAAAAAGAACTGGCCAATAGTACTCACCGACAGTGTGTTAGGGAATAGATTGCCTGAAATACCTACAATCACTTTCAGGAAATCCAAAACTATGGGATCAAGATTGGTTAAAAGTAGTCCAGAACTAAATCAGACAGGGACTTGGCTAAAACCCGGACAAGGCTTCAGAAAGTGTTCATCTTGCAGAGCCTGTAAATTTGGAACCAACAAAACCCATTATGTTACTCCATTCTGTGAGAAAGAGATCACAATCAGAGGCAGCTTCAACTGCAGAACTGAGTATGCGGTGTATGTTCTGACATGCACCTGCAGCCTTAATTACATCGGGAGTACGAAGCTGCAGGTGCATGTCAGAATCTTACAGCATCTCAGAGCCATTATTAATAATGATCCCGCATACCCAGTTGCAAGACACTTTAAAATGACACACAAGAATGAAGTAAACTGTCTTACATACTATGTAATTGACGCTATTCCCAAACCCCGGAGGGGTGGAAATAGAGAACGTCAATTAAGACAGTTAGAAACTCGGATGATCCTGGAGTTTGATAGTAAAATACCTAATGGTCTTAATAATACTGAGGATATGCATAATTTTCTTCGAGAAGACTGCTAATTAATGATATCATGAAGGCTCATCAAATGAAATAATTTAAGAAACTCTAAAAAATCAAGATATATATGGATGCAATGGACAGCGACCTTTTAATCATGAAGTCATGATTTTAAGTGTTTTAATTGCTGTCTTAATTTTGTAATGTGGCAAATTTTAGCTTAATTTTTGGAAATCCTTTTAAGATGTTTTAAATAGTACTAACTGAAATTAAGTTATTACTGTTAATAACATGCTAGAATTTTGCACATACAATATCAGGCATTTTGAGAATAAGCACTTTTTTGCACTTTTTTGCACATTTAGTTTTGCTGCTAAGCACCTACGCACTTTAAAATATAACAAAATAAAATCAAAAAGGGAATTAACAATACGAAAATAATATGATGTATTCATACGGATAGACTGCACAGCCCAGTAGAGGAGCAATAAAAATAAAAATGGTTGATATATTGAAGAGATACCAAGGGAGTATAACATCGCAGGTAAAGGCATTTGAGCAAAAGATTAAATTCCGGCATTCATGCAAATAAATTAAGAAAGAAGACATCAAACAAGAAATGTTTACAATAGGGTTTTATATATGTATATACCTTATTTATTTGTAATGGCAATTTTTTAGATTTGTGTATTTATACATTTATATATTGCTGCTAGTATTTTAAAATGTTTTAAAATATTTATTTGCATTTGTTATGAATTGTTATGTCTTCGGCTGTTGATTGTCGCGATGGCAAAAAATAAAAGATCTTAATAACGTTGCTAATGGAATATGGGCTATTGAGCTAGTGAAAGTATGTTTTCCCTGTTTGTTACCACGTAACACGGGAGGTAGGGGGGTGTGCACTAAGCAATGATAAATAGCAATGGCGGACTGGGCTCCATATGTGAACAAGGGCACTTGTTGCCCGAAACGCGTCATCGTTTGTGAGGAGTGAGGATTAAATAAAGACATCTTGTCAAAGAATCCTGGGTCCGTCACTCTCTCTTCGCCGGAAGGAGGTTGCGAGAGTCTGCGAGTCTATGATTTAATTTACGGAAGTTGGTTGCTTCCGTTGACGGACCCCCTCTCTACAAGTTGGCGGCCGCCCTCAACCGACAAAACTGAGGATCCGTGGTGGAACGTTGGTGGCCGCCCCCTACTGCAGCCGAGTATACTGTCATCGACCAGAGGACGACAGCGACTGGGTCGGAGGACCCGTCTGCGATCGAAATCAAGGCGGTGAGTAATACAGCATAAGGCGTAGGTGGGGAAGTATGATACAAGGCAGCTAGAAAGTAAGCCGATTAACATCAAGGCTTAAACTCACTAAGACAAGAACACCTCACGATGTCTGCGGAAGCGGTTCGTGAAAGAGAAGCAGCGACAGACGAATTATTTGGTAACCTGCCCAAAGCATCCACAAGTCAATTATATCAGCAAGAAAGAGGGGCTAATAAAGAAACTGACGCTAAGATATTATTAAAAAACCTGGAAAAAAATATGAGAATGGAGATTACAAAATGGTGGGAGCACAAATCCTTAACAAAATATGTGGAAGTGGGGAGAGACCCCCGAGGACTAAGGATCCTGCTCGCCCCGAGTTTCGACAAGCCAAATCCGAATATGCTCAGGGGGTGGGGAGAAAGTAATCTCGCAGCCTCTATGAATTTAGTGAACATTTTAATTAAATATGCTGAGATAGATCGCAAAAGCATCCTGGATGAAATCGACAAAATCAATGAGGACCTTAATAAATTAGAAATGACAGAATACATAAAGAAATCATGAGATGAAATTAAAGAAAGGCTAAAAAAGCATGAAGAGAAAATCAAAATCCGAAAAGCACACAAATTTGCACGTGATCAAGCAGATTACGATAACGGGCAAATATTCACCTTCGCGTGCAAATTTGACAATGCCAGAAGACAGCAGTACAGTGATAAAATGAAAATCAATGCAACAAGAGAGATACAAAAAGTGGTTCCTAACGAGGAACTCTCTAGTGCTGACATGGAATCACTGACAAGTGAATCTGGCTCAGAACTTGAAAGTATGGTGACAACCAAAACAAAACTGAGTGTAGGGGAAGAGTTGGATTTTTTAGTCAAAGAGCGATTACAAACTCTGAGGCCGAGACAACAAAGGAAACCAGTCAAAAAAGAAAAAACGCAAGAAGGCGTGACAGGAGAAAAAGGCAGAAATACAAAGCAAAAGAAAAAACCGCAATGGTACAGGAGACAGTGAAAAATGATAATACAATAATTAATCTATCACCAATTTCACTGACAAAAGCCGAGGAACAACTGTTGGCACTGGGACTAAACTACTGCCCAGAGAGTAGCTTCGATTATGCAAGTACCAGAATTGATGTATTCTGCTTCATCCGGAAATTAAAACTTAAAATGTTTTTTACAATTAAAACGGGCCTGGGACAAACAAAAATGGTACTGGACATAGGGGCTGACGAAGGACTAACACTTAAGGCGTCTGACATTCCCACTCTGCTGACTATGCACGATTTGAATAATGAAACTGGAACTCAATCTTCAATATCTGAGTCAGAAGACCAAACACAGACAAGACTACAAAAAATTAATATGGTTCAGAAAGGGGCTGGAAGTAGTCCATTCAAGCCAAAATCAAGCTTCCTCCCTCTTATGTCAAAAGATGCCGTGGACATTTTCCATGAAAGAGTGACTGAAGACATCAAAAAACTTTACCATTAAGTAAAACATAAGAAAAAGAGCAAACAATACAAAAAACGAGAATATGCCAAACTGATGAAAAAGCTGGGAGAAAATCAGGAAATCATAATAAAAAAATCGGACAAAGGTGGCAACATCGTGTTATGGACCAAAACAAGATTATATCCAGGAAGCAAAAAGACAACTTGATAATGGAGAGTGCTATGAAAAAACAACAATAAAGGACTATAATTAATCAAGGGAAGTATTAAAGAAAGATTTAGCACAATGGAAACGGGAAGGATTAATTTCAACAGAAGAATACAAATTCATGCATAAGGAATTCCCAGTCCTCCCGGTACTATATTTAATCCCAAAAGTCCACAAAAACATAGTACCCATACCTGGAAGGCCAATAATTTCAGCTATCAATAGCGTGGGAGAGCAAGTCGGACAATATGTCGACTATTTCCTACAAGACATGGTGAAAGAACTACCTAGTTATGAAAAAGACACAGGGGACTTCCTAATGAAAACTAAAGATATTGTATGGACAGAGGATCTATTTCTAATCACACTAGATATAGAGTCTCTCTACACGAGTATTGACCATCAAACAGGTTTACGGGCGGTTAAACACTTTTTAGATGAAAGACCCTGTGAATTTTATGAACACAGCAAAGTGATATTAGACCTTATTTCCTGGTGTCTTAACAATAACTATTTTATGTTTGGCAAAGATGCTTTTAAACAGCTACGAGGAGTAGCGATGGGAGCCTGTTTCTCCCCCAGCTATGCGTGTCTTCACGTTGGCTGGTGGGAGGAACAGCTTCTGAGGAAGGTACATCGTGAAACATTTGATCAGCATGTATTGTATTGGCTCAGATACATAGATGATGTTTTTATATTGTGGAAGGGAGATGATATAAAAGCAAAACAATTAATCGAGGCCATTAACATCAATTCTATCAATCTTAATTTTACATCACATATGAGTAAAACCAATATCGAGTTTTTAGATGTTAAAGCTTATATTAAAGATGGCAAGTTTGAGACTACCTTATTCAGAAAGCCCACAGCCGGCAACGCTATGCTGCACGCTAGTAGTGCCCACCCGAAACACTTGATAAAGAGCATACCCTATGGGGAAGTGTTAAGGCTAAAACGAATTTGTAGTCTAGAATCTGATTTTAATATCTGTGTGGAAGATACCATGGATAGACTCAGGAAATGAGGGTACAGTGAGAACATTTTAAAAGAGGCAATTGCCAAAGCTAGTGCAAGACCAAGAACAAGTCTCTTTGTTAGAAGTGAAAGTGAAGCAATAAAAGATGTATCAAGAGAGACTGAGAATCCATCTAGAGAGACTGAAGGCCCTCGCTTAATTACCACTTACAGTAATGAAGAAAGGAAAATAAGGTCAATTATAAAAAAGAACTGGCCAATAGTACTCACCGACAGTGTGTTAGGGAATAGATTGCCTGAAATACCTACAATCACTTTCAGGAAATCCAAAACTATGGGATCAAGATTGGTTAAAAGTAGTCCAGAACTAAATCAGACAGGGACTTGGCTAAAACCCGGACAAGGCTTCAGAAAGTGTTCATCTTGCAGAACCTGTAAATTTGGAACCAACAAAACCCATTATGTTACTCCATTCTGTGAGAAAGAGATCGCAATCAGAGGCAGCTTCAACTGCAGAACTGAGTATGCGGTGTATGTTCTGACATGCACCTGCGGCCTTAATTACATCAGGAGTACGAAGCTGCAGGTGCATGTCAGAATCTTACAGCATCTCAGAGCCATTATTAATAATGATCCCGCATACCCAGTTGCAAGACACTTTAAAATGACACACAAGAATGAAGTAAACTGTCTTACATACTATGTAATTGACGCTATTCCCAAACCCCGGAGGGGTGGAAATAGAGAACGTCAATTAAGACAGTTAGAAACTCGGATGATCCTGGAGTTTGATAGTAAAATACCTAATGGTCTTAATAATACTGAGGATATGCATAATTTTCTTTGAGAAGACTGCTAATTAATGATATCATGAAGGCTCATCAAATGAAATAATTTAAGAAACTCTAAAAAATCAAGATATATATGGATGCAATGGGCAGTGACCTTTTAATCATGAAGTAATGATTTTAAGTGTTTTAATTGCTGTCTTAATTTTGTAATGTGGCAAATTTTAGCTTAATTTTTAGAAATCCTTTTAAGATGTTTTAAATAGTACTAACTGAAATTAAGTTATTACTGTTAATAACATGCAAAAATTTTGCACATACAATATCAGGCATTTTGAGAATAAGCACTTTTTTGCACTTTTTTGCACATTTAGTTTTGCTGCTAAGCACCTACGCACTTTAAAATATAACAAAATAAAATCAAAAAGGGAATTAACAATACGAAAATAATATGATGTTTTCATACGGATAGACTGCACAGCCCAGTAGAGGAGCAATAAAAATAAAAATGGTTGATATATTGAAGAGATACCAAGGGAGTATAACATCGCAGGTAAAGGCATTTGAGCAAAAGATTAAATTCCGGCATTCATGTAAATAAATTAAGAAAGAAGACATCAAACAAGAAATGTTTACAATAGGGTTTTATATATGTATATACCTTATTTATTTGTAATGGCAATTTTTTAGATTTGTGTATTTATACATTTATATATTGCTGCTAGTATTTTTAAATATTTTAAAATATTTATTTGCATTTGTCATGAATTGTTATGTCTTCGGCTGTTGATTGTCGCGATGGCAAAAAATAAAAGATCTTAATAACGTTGCTAATGGAATATGGGCTATTGAGCTAGTGAAAGTATGTTTTCCCTGTTTGTTACCACGTGACACGGGAGGTAGGGGGGTGTGCACTAAGCAATGATAAATAGCAATGGCGGACTGCGCTCCCTATGTGAACAAGGGCACTTGTTGCCCGAAACGCGTCATCGTTTGTGAGGAGTGAGGATTAAATAAAGACATCTTGCCAAAGAATCCTGGGTCCGTCACTCTCTCTTCGCCGGAAGGAGGTTGCGAGAGTCTGCGAGTATATATATATATATATATATATAAATATATATATATATATATATATATGATAACCCAGTGCTGGTCGCCACTCGGTAGTTATAGTTAGGATCGTGAGTCCATGGAAAGTAATTTTTTTGTTGCTAACAACTCTGGCTTCGTTTGACACATCTCCATGAAATCTTCAAGAAAAGTGCTACTTTTTGACTTGTTCACCCTTGGAAAGTTTCAAGGTGATCCATTAAGCAGGGGCCAAGAAAAAATAAGCCCCAAAATGCGTTTTCCCTATTTATTTTTCTATAGGAATTTTGGACACAGCTGCAGTCTAAACCGCTGAACATATTTACAACAATTTAGCAGAAAGCTATATCTTGGAACAGAAAAAGGGCTGTGATTTAGTGTAAATCCATTCAGTAGTTGTTGAGCAATTAATGCTCAAAAAATCTGTACATCTAGGGACATGGAGCCTTCACGAAATCAGAATTTCCAACTGAGATCTGTTTGGCTGCTGCCATCTCAGCCAGGAAATGGTGGCAGCCATCTTAGGACAGGGGACTCAAGTCCTGCATCCTAAAAAATGTTTAAAAAAGACATAAAGGGGGAGGGTAGGGAAACCCTGACCCCGAGGCCTGGTGGTGTGTCCTAGAGGGACCATTCACTGATAAAAATTTAAAAAAAGAAAAAACATGTTTGGGCTCACTTGCTTGTTTATAAAAAGTCCCACAGTGGGCCATGGTCCGGGGAAACAATGTTTTTAATTTTTTTATGGGAGGGGTGCACACGTAGCACCTCCCCAGGGCAATTTCAGCCCAGGGATCCCATCCCTTGGGATTTGATGTAATTTTGGGGGGACGGGGGTGCACACAGCTGTCCTCCCTGGGCTGTTTTTGGCCCTGGGGACCCCATACCCCAATGCCTGATGTATTTGTATGGCCCTGGAGACCCCATCCCCAAGGTCTGATGTTTGTTTTTAGGGGGAGGGAGCCAGCATGCCCCTTCCCGAGCCTCTAAAGACCCATCCTCTGGGTTTTCTAATGTAAGTTAAAGGGAAAAGGGCTATGTGGCTCCACTCCCTGAGCCATTTCATGGCCCCAGGAACCTCGTCCTCCGGGTCTGGCTCACAAGCTGTAGGGCCCACCCCAGGACACAGTGGTTTACCTGTCCTTACCGGTGGCCAGGCTGGAGCAATACTGGCTGCATGTGGGTAACCAGCTGGGACCACGGGGCCTTGGGACTCCCCATGTCCCCCAATGATTGATACGGGCCCCATTGGATGGGTTCCCTGGGGCCAATAACGGTTTGAAAGGGGTCCCCTCCCCAGGGCCTAGTAAGGCTCAGGGAAGGGTGCCACATGGCCCTCCCCCTTTAATTAAAAAAAAGGCCCTGGGCAATGGGGTTCCCAGAGCCTAACAAGGCTTGGGGTGCCACATGGCCCTCTCCCCTTTAATTAAAAAAAGGCCCTGGGGGATGGGGTACCCTGGGAATAAAGTAGCCCTACAATCCCCTCCCCTTTTAAAAAAGGCCCTGGGAGATGGGATCCTCAGTGCCAGGCCCGGTGGCAACTCCCACTGTGCATGGCCAAAGGCCGTATGCAGTGTGGGGTTGGCAGCCTTTAGGGAGGTTAATCATAGGCCAGGACTTTTGGCCAGCCGCCCACTGCACATGGCTGAAGACTATGCGCAGTGTGGCGTTGGCTGCATGTGAGGGGGTGGCCGTGGCCAGGCCCGTGGTCAACCCCCTGTCATGCACAACCAAAGGCCCTGAACAGTGTGGGGTTGGGTGCCTTTATGTGGGTTGGCCACAGGTCCTGACACGTGGGGTTGGCTGCATGCAGGGGTTGGCAGCAGGCTGTGAGCAGCGGGGGTTGGATTAATATATGGTAATTAAATGTTACTTTACCATTAAATAAACCCTCAAAATGAACTGAAAACAAACAAAGGATAAAGTATTGTTATAGTTAGCGTTCTCCTACTTGTCCCGATAAAAATCCTACCACACATGTGGCTGGGTCTAGTGCATGCGACAGGCAAGCCTCAAAACAAGGTCAATGGGAGTCTTGTGGAGCGACTCTCTTGACCCTGGTTTGATTTGTGTCTGTCGGGGGTACTAGGCCAAGTCACACAAGTGGGGTAGCATTTTTATTGAGACAAGTGGGGGAACGCTGGGTGGTAGGAATTTTGTGGACATTTTTTTATTCCAGAAGTTTATGTCACAGAATGAAAGGTAAATGTGCAATTTTAGGCAAAGGTTTGCAGAGCATTGTTGGTAAGAAAGCTTTGTGGGATCCACGTGAGACACGCCACCCTGGACTCTACTTGGTGTCTAATTTTCAGAAATTTCTGGGTTTGGTAGGTTTCCAGAGGTGGAAACTGACCGGACCCTGAAAAGTGCAGCCATTCACCATAGAAGTAGGACAATATTGGGACTTAGCCCAACTCTGCTACCAATAAGTATAAAAAAAACAAAAAACATCCAAATTAAAAATTTCCCTTTTTGTCAAAAAGATGGAGGGATGCTTTAATCCCTGGGGACAGAAAGACTGCTAGAGGCGGAGGCTAGGAGGTGGAGGTGGAGGCTAGGCCAGATGTGTGGGCGGGCCAGCCCCACACTTTATAGCAATACAAAAACTCCCTGGTGTCTCATGTGCTTTTTGCTCCCCCACTGGGCAGATTGGAGGTAAATAGCTCTTACCTGCCCTCTGGAGGGATAAAAAGACAGTTGTGGGTCATTTGAGCAGTGGGTTTAGGCCCACTGCCTAGACGAGTCACCTCCACCCATTTCTCCACCAAAAAATCATTCCTGTTTTCTAGTGGACTTCCTGCCCCTTCTGGGCCAGATTGGAGGTAACAATCTCCAAAATGACCCCAGGGGGGGCAGAAAAATATTTGGGTCTCGGAGAGAGCATTAGCCTATTGCCAAATATAATCCTTAGTGGTCTAGGGGGCTTTCAGCCCCCTCCGAAGTAAGAACGTCCAATCTACTAGGCCTGGGCGGTAAATTCCGTTCCGCTCGCAGAATTTGCAGAATTTGCAAATTTTGCGTTCCGCGGAGAACGCGGAATTACCACAAATTCCGCGATCCGCGGCTTCGCCGAATTTTTTGCTTGTTCGCGCATTCAAAATGCGTGTTCGCAAGATATTTCTCCCCAAGCACGCAAACAGCGTTCGCGAACAGGAAAAAAGCATTGCGAACTGGCGGAACAAGCAATTCTGCGTGTTCGCGGAACTTTTGCGTGCTCGCAGACATTTTTTACCGTTTTGCGGTGCTTTGCGTAGTGCGACTATGCAAATTCCGCCAACCCCTGCAATCTACCCCCAGGAAGGCAGAACAACTTTTGGGCCCAGAGGGGGAGAGCATTAGCCGATTGCTGGGGGGGGGCTCTCACCCTCCAAATGTATTCTTTGGTGGTCTAGTAGGCTTTCTGCCACCCGCTGGGGGCAGCCTCCAATCTGCCCCTCGATGGGGGGCAGAAAGATTGCTGGGTGTGGTATGGGTGAATGGGGGCTAGGCCTGATGCCTGGGATGGCTGCCTCCACCCATTTTGCATTAAAAAAAATCATTGGTGTCTATTGGGCTTCCTTCCCCCGGTTGGCGCAGAAAGACTTTTGGGCCTGGGTGAGCATTTTCTCATTGCCAGGGGGGCACACCACCCTTTAACCCCTTCGGTGCTCATGACGGAGCGGTTCCGTCATGAGCCACGGTGGGCTTGTGCTCATGACGGAACTGCTCCGTCATGGCACCCACCCATGGGGGAAGCGCTGGCGCTCCCCCCATGGGCAGCCCATCTAGCCACCAAAAAGGGGGATGGCAGCGGAAGAGTTTCCGCTGCCACCCCCGACCCCCCTGGCAATCCCATGACGTCAGTGCGCACAGTCCAAGCCAACGTCATCAGGAGCAGCCGGACGCACTGGAAGCCATTTGCTTCCAGGCGTCCAGCAGGAAACAGGTGAGTTTCCTTGCTCCGGTGGGGCGGGGGGGAAATTGGGATGCATTGAGGCATCGGGGAGAGGAAAGAGTTTTTCCTCTCCCCTGATGTCTCAATGCAGGGCATTCCTGCTGCACTATCGCGCATGGCGTCGCGATCGTGCAACAGGAATGCCCCCACTAGGCACCAGTGATTTCTTTTTTATTTAAAGGAAGCAACCCCTTGGGCAAGGGTCGCTTCCTCAAGGGGCACAATATTTTTGAGACTTTTCTGCCCCCCTGGGGACAGATCGGCTGGGTGTTTTGGTCTTTCTGCCCCCAGGGGGGGGGGGAAGAAAACCCCACTAGAGCCAGGGACTTTTTAAAAATTAAAATGGAGACGACCCCTTGGGCAAGGGTCGCTTCCAGGGGCCAGATATTTTTTATATGTGCATTCTGCCTCCCCCTGGGGGCATATTGACCCATTTTTTTGGCCTTTCTGCCCCCATGGGGAGCAGAAAACCCCACTAGACACCAGGGACTTTTTTTTTATTAAAATGGAAGCGACCCCTTGGGCAAGGGTCACTTCCAGGGGGCAGATATTTTTGGTATGTTTATTCTGCCCCCCCTGGGGGCAGATCGGCCCATTTTTTTGGGCCTTTCTGCCTGGGCAGAAGGCCCCACTAGGCACCAGGGACTTTATTGTAATTGAAATGGAAGCGACCCCTTGGGCAAGGGTCGCTTCCAGGGGGCTGATATTTTGTGTATGTTTTTTCTGCCCCTGTTTTTTTGGCCTTGCTGAAAACCCCACTAGACACCAGGAAGTTTATTTTAAATGAAATGGAAGCGACCCCTTGGGCAAGGGTCGCTTCCAGGGGGCTGATGTATTGTGTATGTTTTTTCTGCCCCCCCCCCCCTGGGGGCGGATCGGCCTGTTTTTTTGGTCTTTCTGCCCCCGGGCAGGGGGGGGGCAGAAAACCCCACTAGGCACCAGGGATTTTGTTTTGTGTGTAATGGAAGCGACATGGTTGCTTCCAAGGGGGTAAAATTTGGTTAATGTTTTTTCTGCCCCTCTTGGGGCCTTTCTGCCCTAGGCGGGAGTAGGAGGCAGAAAACCCTACTAGGCACCAGGGATTTATTTCTTTTGCAAGGGGGGCACATTTCTGTCTGCTATTTTCTGCCCCACCTGGGGGACAGATCGGCCTGGCAGACAACCTCACCCGATCCCTTGGGCAAGATCACCCCCCATTTTTCTCAGCCCTATTTGAAGGCCCATTTGGCAGATTGACCATTTGAGTAGTGACATAGCGTGTTATAATGTTAATTGTTTTTTTTCTTGTGAATTGCATTTGTAATGCTTTATTTCTCCCTTTTTGTTCTAGTTCAAGGCTTTTGCTCTTTAGACTGTTCCAGGTTGCAGTTTCGTTACTGGTGGTTCTGCTGTTTGTGTAGTTGCATGTGTTTGGTAAGAGACTTTTTTTGTACAATGTAAATGAGTTTCATTTCCCTGCATGAATGTGTTTTTTGCAAATGGTGTAATAATAGCAGTATGTTTGGCTTCTGTTTTTTGAGTGTCAAAATATTTTTGCATTTGTGCTCGATGTGTATTTTGTTGTCTTGTGAGTAATTAGTTTTGTTTCTTCTTTCTAGTGGGATATTGTTGCTTTTTGCTGTGTCTCTGCAGAGTAGGTGCTGGTGAGTGTAGCTATCTTTGGCAAGTGAGTCATTGTCTTTGAGTATATAGATATTTTTGCTAAAGCCACACTTTGTTTATTACTTATTTTGCAGTGTTTGTTGTAGTTGACTTGTTTGTGAAGTCTCCTTTCTTTGTAAGGACTATGGCTAGCCGCAGGATTACTGCTCAGCAGGTTGTTGGTTTGCTTTTTGAGTCTTCCTCTGACCATGGTTCAGAGACTGAGGCAGAGGAGGCAGTGGGGGCAGTGGAAGATTCTGGCAGTGAGTTTTCTGTCCAGGAGGAATCATCGGATGATGAAGCCACTCTTAGTGCAGATGAATTGCCTGTGTTAGAGGAGGACATTGATGTGCCGATAGTGCAGCAAGAGGCTTCTGGGCTGCAGCCTGGGGCTGCAAGGCCTCCCATTGGAAGTGCTGACCTCTGGGTTGCCCCAGGCATGGTGCAGCCGACATTGCCAGACTTTACTGGTGTTCCAGGGTGTAGAGTGGATACTGAAAACTTTTTGCCTATACATTTTTTTCAGTTGTTTATTGACGATGTATTTTTGGCAGAGATTATTGAGCAGACTAATTTGTATGTTTTTGAGGGACAACAGTGCCAGCCTTAGGCCCCACTCTAGAGCTACCCGGTGGACTCCCACAAATCTGGAAGAGATGAAGAAGTTCTTGGGTTTAACTTTTTTGATGGGCTTGCTAAGGAAGCCATCATTGTCTTCATATTGGTCTACTAGTCCCTTGATGGCAACAGCTATTTTTCCGGCAGTCATGAGTCATGATAGGTATTTGCTTCTGCTTCGGATGCTGCATTTTGTCGATAATGGTTCAGCGTTGCCACAAGATCACCCTGATTGTGACCGTCTTTTTAAGATTCAGCCAGTCGTTGATCATTATGTAGATCGATTTTCTGAGATCTATGCTCCAGGGAAAGAAATAGCAGTGGATGAGTCTTTGGTCTTGTTCAAGGGCCGCTTGGTTTTTAGGCAATACATTCCTAGCAAGAGGGCACGCTATGGAATTAAGATGTATATGCTGTGTGACAGTAGGACTGGATATGTCTCTAATTTCAGGGTGTACACCGGTAAGGATTCCAGGATTGACCCCCCTGGTTGTCCGTCCACTTTTGGAGTGACTGAGAAAATTGTGTGGGAACTTGGTAGAGGACTGTTTAACAAAGGTCACCATTTATTTGTAGATAACTTCTACACTGGTGTGCATTTGTTCAGGGAATTGGCCAAAGTGGACGCTGTTGCTTGTGGCACAATCCGCTCTAACCGTAAAGGTTTCCCAAAAGAACTTGTTTGTCAAAAGCTTGTGCGGGGACAGTGCAGTGCGTTGCGTAGTGAGGAACTTCTAGCTGTGAAATTTTCAGACAGGAGAGATGTCTACATGCTGACTATCATCCATGATGAAAGCACTTCACCTGTGACTGTTTGGGGTCAGGTTGCTGAAGCGCGCAAACCTGTGTGCATTTTAGACTATAATAGGCACATGGGTGGTGTTGATAGAGTAGATCAGAGGTTGGAACCTTACATTGCTCTTCGTAAGGCTTACATTTGGTATAAGAAGTTGGATATCCATCTCTTCCAATTGGCAACCTTTAATGCTTTTGTTGTATTTAAGGATTGTTGTCCTGAGTCAAAGATGACTTTTGCTATGTTTCAGGAGTCTGTAATAGGCAGCCTTGTTGTAAGTGTTCCTAGAGTTGGAGTGGTGGAGGATATGGCTAAATTGAAAGATCGCCACTTTCTTGATCACTTTCCTCCCACACCCTCAAAAGACTTTCCCAGTAGGAGATGTAGAGTCTGTTGGCAAAAAGGTACGCGGAAGGAAACTCATATGTACTGCCCGAGTGTCCTTCTAACCCTGCGCTGTGTGTGCCTGCTTGTTTTAGAATGTACCACACGCAAAAGAATTTTTGGGAGCATCCATGAGTGGTAAAGTGAACTGCCTGGTCTGTATTGTTTTTTTGTTTTTTTCAGTTTCAATGTTGGCATTTGTGCAATGTATTTAGTTTCAGATTTTGTGTTAGTAGATTTGTATCTATTCACAATTTATTTGTGTTTTCTTTTTTGTATAAAAAAAAACCCTAAATGTGATGGTGGTGTGTGTAGGCTGGTGCTTGGCTGGTGGTGTGTGTGGACTGGCGCTTGGCTGGTGGTGTGCGTGGACTGTCGCTTGGCTGGCGGTGTGCGTGGACTGGTGCTTGGCTGGCGGTGTGCAGGGACTGGCGCTTGTCTGGCAGTGTGCATGGACTGGCGCTTGGCTGGTGGTATGCGTGGGCTGGTGCTTGGCTGCTGGTGTGAATGGACTGGCGCTTGGCTGGCAGTGTGCGTAGGCTGAGGCTTGGCTGGGGGTGTGCATGAGCTGGCGCTTGGATGTTGGTGTGAATGGACTTGCGTTTGGCTGGCAGTGTGCGTGGACTGGTGCTTGGCTGGCGGTGTGTGTGGACTGGGACTTGGCTGGTGGTGTGCGTGGGCTGGCGCTTGACTGTTGGTGTGAATGGACTGGCGCTTGGCTGGCAGTGTGCGTAGGCTGAGGCTTGGCTGGCGGTGTGCATGGGCTGGCGCTTGGCTGGTGGTGTGAATGGTCTGGCGCTTGGCTGGTGGTGTGCGTGAACTGGCGCTTGGCTGGCGGTGTGTGAGTAGTGACTTGCTGCTGGTCACTACACACACTGGTAGCCAATTGCCAGTCCACGCAATCCATCAGCTGGTGTGGTTGCTGTGTCAGGCATGTGGGTGTGTGAAAGTGATTGGCCCTTGAAAGGCGCTGTCTGCTGATGTGAGTGTCGTAATTAGGCCTGGGCGGTAAATTCCGTTCCGCTCGCGGGAATTTGCAGAATTTGGGTGATTTTGTGTTCCGCGGAGAACGCGGAATTACCAAAATTCCGCAATCCGCGGCTTCGTGGAATTTTTTGCTTGTTCGCGCTTTCAAAATGCGTGTTCGTGAGATATTTCTCCCCGAGCACGCAAACAGCGTTTGCGAACAGGAAAAAAGCATTGCGAATGGGCGGAACAAGCAATTCCGCGTGTTCGCGGAACTTTCGCGTGCTCGTGGAGATTTTTTACCGTTTCGCAGAGCTTTGCGTAGCGCGACTACGCAAATTCCGCCCACCCCTAGTCGTAATGTGATGGGCCCGCGGCTGGCGGTGTGAATGGTTTTGTATGTGTCACACGTATGAAAGGTGTATGAATGGCCTGTAAAGAGGTTGGTGCCTTGTCGTGGCTTTACAGCTCACGAGCTGTGAGTCAATGGTTCAGTTTCTCGTCCTTTCAAGTTATTAACAGTGCATTTCATTTTTGTGAAATCTCTTGTTAAAACATTTGTATATACTGAACCATCACTCACCCTCGTGCCATATCCAACCAGTATGTGTGTGTGCTTGAGGAATAGATGGTTGTTCAGTAATATTTGTCTTTTTTGACTCTCTGCCAAGGTGTACATTCCATGTACGATAAACCTACCTTGCATTACTGTGCTAAAATTTTCATGCTTCAGAAAGAAACAAATTTCCTACCACCCAGCATTTCCCCAAGTCTCCAGATAGAAATGGTACCTCACTTGTGTGGGTGGGCCAAGTATGCACAGCAGGGATGGGCCCAAAGCGTATTGTGGAGACATCAAAATTACCTATTTTGAAAGGACCTGGTTTTGCAAGGGGGGAGTTACTTGAGTTTTTGGCCCCGGGCTCAGCGGCCATCTTGGGAAACCTACCAAACCCACACATTTCTCAAAACTAGACACCCGGGGGAGTCCAGCAAGGTATGGCTTGCGTGGGTCCCCAACATTTGCCTACCCAGAATCCCATGCAAACCTCAAATTTAGCTGAAAAAAATCACTTTTTTCTCAAATTTTTGTGTGGGAAAGTTCTGGAATCTGCGTGGATCCACAAATTTCCTTCCACCCAGCATTCCCCCAGGTCTCCCAATAAAAATGTCACCTCACTCATGTGGGTGGTCCAAGTGCCCCCGATAGGCAAGGGACGAAAACGTATTGAGGAGACATCAAAATGACCTATCAAAAAACAACTTGGTTTTGCAAGGGGAGTCACCTGGGTTTTTGGCCCCGGGCTCGGCGGCCATCTTGGGAAACCTACCAAGCCCACACATTTCTGAAAACTAGACACCTGGGGGAGTCCAGCAAGGTATGGCTTGCGTGGGTCCCCTAACATTTTCCTACCAAGAATCCCCTGGAAACCTCAAATTTAGTTGAAAAAATCACTTTTTTCTCAAATTTCTGTGTGGGAAAGTTCTGGAATCTGCGTGGATCCACAAATTTCCTTCTACACAGCATTCCCCCAGGTCTACTGATAAAAATGGTACCTCACTCGTGTGGGTAGGTCAAGTACCCGCGACAGGCAAGGGCCCAAAACATATTGAGGAGACATCAAAATGACCTATCACAAAACAACCTGGTTTTGCAAGGGGGGTCACCTGGGTTTTTGGCCCCGGGCTCGGCGGCCATCTTGGGAAAACTACCAAACCCACACATTTCTGAAAACTAGACACCCGGGGGAGTCCAGAGAGGTATGGCTTGCATGGGTCCCCCAACATTTTCCTACCCAGAATACCCTGCAAATCTCAAATTTAGCTGAAAAAATCATTTTTTTTCTCAGATTTCTGTGTGGGAAAGTTCTGGAATCTGCGTGGATCCACACATTTCCTACCACCCAGAATTCCCCCAGGTCTCCCGATAAAAATGGTACCTCACTCGCATGGGTGGGTCAAGTACCCGCGACAGGCAAGGGCCCAAAACCTATTGAGGCGACATCAAAATTACCTATCACAAAACAACCTGGTTTTGCAAGGGGGGTCCCATGAGTTTTTGGCCCCGGGCTCGGTGGCCATCTAGGGAAACCTACCAAACCCACTCATTTCTGAAAACTACACACCCGGGGGAGTCCAGCAAGGTATGGCTTGCGTGGGTCCCCAACATTTCCCTACCCAGAATCCCCTGCAAACCTCACATTTTGTTGGAAAAATCAAATTTTTCACACATTTCTGTATGGGAAAGCTGTAGGATCACAGGGCAGACACAAATTTCCTACCACCCAGCGTTCCGTTAGGTCTCCCGATAAAAATGGTACCTCACTTGTGTGGGTAGGCATAGTGGCTGCAACAGGAAAGGGCCCAAATCGTACTGTGGGGACTTCAAAATTACCTATAACAAAACGACCTGGTTTTGGGGGGGCACCTGGTTTTTTGGCCCGGGCTCGCCGCCATCTATGGAAACCTACCAAACCCACACATTTCTGAAAACTAGACACCCTGGGGAGTCCAATGAGGTATGGCTTGCATGGATCCCCCAACTTTTCCCTACCCAGAATTCCCTACAAACATCAAATTTAGCTGAAAAAAATCACTTTTTTCATACATTTTTGCATGGGATCACTGTGCCGGCACAAATGTCCTACCACCCAGCGTTCCCCTTGTTCTCCCGAGTAAAATGATACCTCACTTGTGTGAGTGGGCTAAAGGCCTGTGACTAGGAAGAGCCCAAAACATAGGGATTAAGGGTATAGCACCGAGAATTCTAAGCGCTACATTTTTAGAAAAATACAATTTTAGCCAATTCTGCTTTGGTCACCCACTGCGGTAGCACATAACCAAGCAACTGGCCACGTGGCTACCAGTGAACACTGCTATTGGGGGACTTCCCTGACACACGCGAGGATCAGGCATTGACCTGACTGTCCCGTTGAGACTTGTCACGCGGTGCAGACCCCGCCCGAACTCGAGCCATTCCACGATAGGCTTGCGATCAGGCTGCACCCTCGGCCAGGCATCTGCCTGTCCATTGATAAACTGGGGTGGCATGGTGAGCAAAAGAATGATGGATTTAACCCAGATCTCTTGACTGGGGGTGAATATTTTGATTTGTTCTGCATTCCGTCCATCAATTGTGTGTCCTTTGTCCATTGATACAAAAGGGGGATGATGGACGGAACGTTTGAGCCAATCAAACACTCACCCCCAGTCAACTGATCTGGGTTTAATCCATCATCATTCTTTAGCTCACTCCACCACCCCAGTTCAGACATGGCCATATGCAAATCAGTCTGACCCTGTGCCTCATGGGAACAGTCCAGCCCGAACTGCCAAGCCATGTCTTCCCTGGACCGGAAACAAGCATCCTAGGACCGGTTTCTGGCATTCCAGCCGTCATCAGCCAGGCTTGCTTGGCGGGGGTATGCCCAGACGTGGGTCCCTTGCTCACTTTGCCACTGGATTCAAGCAAGCCTGGCTGATGACGGCTGAATTGCCAGAAACCGGTCCTAGGATGCTTGTTTCCGGTCCAGGGAAGACATGGCTTGGCAGTTCGGGCTGGACTGTTCCCATGAGGCACAGGGTCAGACTGATTTGCATATGGCCATGTCTGAACTGGGGTGGTGGAGTGAGCTAAAGAATGATGATGGATTAAACCCAGATCAGTTGACTGGGGGTGAGTGTTTGATTGGCTCAAACGTTCCGTCCATCATTCCCTTTTGTATCGCTTTGTTCGCCCTAAGTTGGCGGGGGTATGCCCAGACGTGGGTCCCTTGCTCACTTTGCCACTGGATTCAAGCAAGCCTGGCTGATGACGGCTGAAATGCCAGAAACCGGTCCTAGGATGCTTGTTTCCGGTCCAGGGAAGACATGGCTTGGCAGTTCGGGCTGGACTGTTCCCATGAGGCACAGGGTCAGACTGATTTGCATATGGCCATGTCTGAACTGGGGTGGTGGAGTGAGCTAAAGAATGATGATGGATTAAACCCAGATCAGTTGACTGGGGGTGAGTGTTTGATTGGCTCAAACGTTCCGTCCATCATTCCCTTTTGTATCGCTTTGTCCATTGATAACAGCATACGAGATGGACACCGGATCTTGGGCACGGCCAGGGTTCCGCACGCAGCGTTACTACGAACAGGTCAGGCACTTCACTACCAATGGGTAAAAGGCGCATTTTGAGACACCGGAACTAGCGGGCTCGTGGGCACTTCTGCTAATTAACTAGCAATTAACCTAGTTTTGTCCTGTTAAGAGCACTATATATTTCACGCTCCCCCCTCAGTTCAGTCACCTTTGGGGAGGACAGACGGACACAACTAGGTGTATCAACGAGAGACGCACCTTGAGGCAGTAAGGGCATGCATGAATGTGTGATTGCGCATGAATCTGTAACGGAGCACTAACGGGCTCCATGTTTTTAATTTTACCTTTTTACTTGTGTTATCAATGTTTCATCTTTCTTCCAGAGTCTAACAACAGGGCTCTCTCCTCCATTCTCCACCCATGGGGCATGTAGGGTATTTTCCAAGGGTAAGAAATGTGAGAAATTCTCACATGAGATATTTCCATATCCTAGTGTGTCCACAGTTGAATGACACGTGTTACACACATTTAGCCACCCACGTAAATTTATATGTAAATGTGGTTTTGAATGTTTCCTTTTTTGACCGATCATCTTGTATGTTATCCTGACGGTACTCTTGTATATATCTCTGTGTTACAGGCTTGATGAGACTCCTTTTCTCCGGTGGAGTGTGACAAAGGTCATCCCACCAAGTGGTACCTTCTCACCACTAACTTTGGTAAGAACGGAGCCCTTTCTTGGTCCTGATGAATGCCACGGACCCTTTTGGGCCAATGGGCAGAAACATGTTGACCACTTTTACCATGGTGAGGGGACAATAATTTCCCCATGCTCACCGTCCACATTATTTTAATACCATATAGCTGCCTCTTTTATTAAATTTAATTTGGTAACTGTAATGGTTTTTTAAAACTCCACTCACTAATCACAGGCCCCCATTTAGTTTTAGAAGTGCCTCCCTGTCTTCAGGTGAAAGCCCGCCCTCTACCAAAGCAAGTTTCTAGAGGGCGAGGACTGCAGATGATGAAGCATGACACCTGGTGGTGTGTGAGGACAGTCCTTCACTTTTTGTGAGATGCCAGCACTCATGATTTAGGTTTAGAGTACCTTCGGTCACTGTGTTAGGAGCAGCTTCATTTGTGCTAAACATTTCGTGTTGGAGGTTGGGGTTAGTGTGTTTTCATGTTTGTACAGCTGACGGCTGTGGGAACATTTTAAGGGGCACACACAACTAAAAGGTGTTTTTGTACTGGCAATTGGAAGCCATACAACAAGGAGATCCTAGAGTTAAGGATTCTCCAACACTGCATTTCAGAGCCTACCATCTTGTGGTCCAGGCTAACTTACCCCTACCCTGTGTCAATAATGGACACTGAACTGGCATTTGGTGAAGCAACAATTGCAGAAATCCTTAGAGCACCGTCACTACTAGCAGAGATGGTCGTAGCCCAGACGGTCAAGAACTTGGATGAATGGGAAGCCCTTTCAGCCAGCAAGAAAGAACAAATCCGCACGGCCCTACATGGGGCATTTATGACAGAGTACCTGCGGTAAAACACTGCACCAAGAGGCCTTATTGTTACGAATGAACCAAGGCTTTTCCTTAACAATAAAGAATTCCGCACCAACTGGTCATGCATAGCATGGAAATGCACTAAAGACTGGCTAGTACTAATTATTAACACAGCCAGACAACTAGCAGATGCTCTACTGATTGAGATACAACAAAGTGAGAGCAGGTTAAAAACATCCGTGCAGATCTCTGTCTTTAAGAAAAAACTAGAGGAGATTAACAACGACCACTACGAATACAAGGAATACCTCACCCAATCAAAACTGACTAAATTGAAAAAGCACGTTCAAAAAAAATTTAGTCGTGAAACAGTCTACCCGTACATCACTGATGAATAATACGACAAACCACAACAACCACAGGTGGGCAGAAAACAGCAATGGTTCAGACCCACCCCACAGAACAGGACATTCAGCTCTGGAGAGGAGAGAAGTGGCAGTGACAGTAGCAGTGATGAGAGTACCGGACGCCAACATGGGAGACAGAATCCAAATTTCCCACAACCAATGATGCACCCCCCAATGCACCCATTTGGCTATTGGCAACAGCCATACTATCCACCGGGTTTTGCATTTCCACAAGGCCCACAGCCTTTTTTTATACAGGGGCAGGGGAAGAGGAAGACAAAAGCAAAGAAAAACACCAGAGTACAATGGGAAGATCAGACACCCAACATAGTGGTGACCCGGAGCAAGGGGAGAGGGAACAGCCCAACAACCAGCAGGGAACAACAAATATAGTCAACCTCAGTGATCACACACTCACTGAAAATGAGGAATCTGTCCTCTCAAAGGGATTGGGTTTGTCCCAACCCCCATGAATGACCCATTCACCCTGAATGCCGAACTAGCACAATTCTTCAGAAAAATCAAACTCAAAAGTTTTTTTGAAGATCCCAGGGTTGAACATGATGACAACACCAGCACTGGATTTAGGAAGAGATCCACCTTTACCCCACCGATACAGGCCATCCCATGCCACATACAGGCATTTGAGCAGGCAGTACTTAAGGAAGTGGAGGAAATTGATTTCCAGAATACCAGAGACTTCCAGAACCGGACAAAAGGCGAAAGAACGGCCCTTAAGGAACTAAAATCCAACAAAGAATTGATTATCCAACCAGCGGACAAGGGCGGCGCCATTGTCGTTATGAATCAAACAATGTATCAAGGGGAATGTAACCGATTGCTTTCTCATGCAATTAGTTACGAAGTAATTCGTAGTGACCCCACCCCCCAACTCACTAACAAGATTAAAAGCATGGTTGATGAGGGACTAACATATGATTTGATTACGAGACATGAAGCGGTATTCCTTGTGAACGACAATCCAAGAACACCGAGATTCTACACTTTGCCCAAAATCTATAAGGACAGAATGCCTCCACCGGGTAGACCGATACTGTCAGGCATTGGGTCTCTCCTGGAGCCCCTGTCGCAATTCTGCGACTGGTTCCTTAGACCCATTGTACAAAAATCACCTTCCTACCTGAGGGACACGAAAGATGTCCTCTGCCTCCTAAGAGATTTAGAGATCAATCCTAATGAGGACCTCTTTATCACATGGATATAGAGGCGCTATACACTAGCATACCACAGAGACGCACACTCACTGTGGTGGAACAAATCCTCCTGAATAGAGACTGGGAATTCACAACACCAAGGCATTTCATCATGGAGTGCACAGAGGTGGCCCTAACAGAGAATTTCTTCGAATATGAAGACGACATATACCATCAAATCAAAGGCACGTCTATGGGCAGCACTTTTGCTCCCAGCATGGCGTGCCTTTACGTCCATCAATTTGAGGAGGACTATATCTTCAACCAGAGTAACCCATATGCAGCACATCTAAAAACCTGGCGAATATATATAGACGATGTGTTCATCGTGTGGCACGGAAACTAGGAGGAAGAAGTAGCATTCGTTGAGTGGGTAATCACTAAAGATGAGCATCTGAAGTTCACACACTCAATTAGTAAAGACCATGCAATTTTCCTGGGCTTGGACAAAAACATGACAATGGAGGGAATCAGCACAAAAGTACACAATAAGACCACTGACAGAAACAGTTTACTATTGTATGAAAGCTTCCACCCAAGATCTCTATGAAAAAATCTCCCGGTGGGCCAATTTCTTAAGGTGCGGAGAAACTGCTCTAGTATGGAAACCTACAATGAGCAGGCTGAACTGTTGGAGAAGAAACTACTTGACCAACACTACCCAAAGAAAATGATCAGAAGGGCAAAAAAGCGAGTCAGAAATAACAATCAGGAAGCCCTTTTAGAAAACAACGTTAAAGAATAACCCGACAGACTTGTGTGTGTTACTACATACACCCTGGTGTTGAATAAAGTACAAAACATTAAAAGAAAGAACTGGCACATCCTGAATGGTACAAAAAAGCAGTGGGCCCCTCCATTGTTTGCCTTCAAAAGGAACAGGAGTTTATGTGACGAGCTAGTTCAGGCAAAAACACAACCCCCCGAAGGAGAGGAGCAGTGTACACTTTGGAATCATCAGAGACCCATTGGGCACCACCCATGCGGAGGATGCGTGGCATGTCCACTGACTAAAACTACGAAAGAGGTAGACATAAGAACCAACAACCCATGGAAACTGAAGAATTTCAGCAACTGCAACAGTGAGAATGTGGTCTATCTATTGACGTGCCCATGTGGCCTTATGTACGTGGGTATGACCACAAGGAAGATCAAGATCCGTATCAACGAGCATCGCAGCACGATTCGGTGCAAAAAAACTAATACAAAACTGACTAGACACTTCCTGGAACAAAACCACAGAGATACGGATCTTAAATGGGTGGTGTTGGAGGTCATGAAAAAGATGCGAACAGACATCACGAAGTCCCTTCATATCAGGGAACAACGATGGGTCTACCGCCTGCGTTCATGGGACACAGGATTGAACGATGAAATCCCATGGCTCCAGATGGGACAATGAGATTGCCAATAGGATAGTCTGAATAATCCCAAAATTCAACTACACTGTGCTGAATAAATTTAATTACTCTCCTTTCAGGAAACTGGCCCTCACAGGGCACATATGAGCCCTGCGGTCACATTATACGTTTAACATAGTCCTAGGGTTTTCTCCAGCAAAAGCCCCCACCCGACAAAAAGTGGATACATGTCTTCCACTTCGGGGAGGCTTCCCTCTTTATACCATGGGTCTAGCCATTCCCTGCACGCAGGTGCAAATATAACATATCCTTTGGAGTGATTGTCCTTTACTAATTTTCTGTACAAACGTGGGCTTAACCGGCACCATGTAACACGCCCTTTGATTTTTATATATTCACCCCGGACCATTAGCGGGTTCGGTGGTTCAAGTTCTCAACGGCATATAATTTTGTTAAACCAACTGGGACGACTCATTTACAGAAACGGCAGTACCTCTGCCCGCCGCTGTAGCACGTAACCAAGCAACTGGCCACGTGGCTACCAGCAAACACCGCTTTTGGGGGCCTTCCCTGACACACACGAGGATCAGGCATTAGCCTGACCGTCGTGTTGAGACTTGTCACGCGATGCAGACCCCGCCCGAACGCGAGCCATTCCACGATAGGCTTGCGATCAGGCTGCACCCTCGGCCAGGCATCTGCCTGTCCATTGATAACAGCATACGAGACGGACACCGGATCTTGGGCACGGCCAGGGTTCTGCAAGCAGCATTACTACGAGCAGGTCAGGCACTTCACTACCAATGGGTAAAAGGCACATTTTGAGACACCGGAACTAGCGTGCTCGTGGGCACTTCTGCTAATTAACTAGCAATTAACCTAGTTTTGTCCTGTTAAGAGCACTATATATTTCACGCTCCCCCCTCACTTCAGTCACCCTCGGGGAGGACAGACTGACACAACTAGGTGTATCAAAGAGAGAGGCACCTTGAGGCAGTAAGGGCATGCATGAATGTGTGATTGCGCATGAATCTGTAACGGAGCACTAATGGGCTCGTTGTTTTTAATTTTACCTTTTTACTTGTGCTATCATTGTTTCATCATTATTCCAGAGTCTCACAACAGGGCTCTGTCCTCCATTCTCCTCCCATGGGGCATGTAGGGTATTATCCAAGGGTAAGAAATGGGAGAAATTCTCACATGAGATATTTCCATATCCTAGTGTGTCCACAGTTGAATGACACGTGTTACACACATTTAGCCACCCACGTAAATTTATATGTGAATGTGGTTTTGAATGTTTCCTTTTTTGACCGATCATCTTGTATGTTATCCTGACGGTACTCTTGTAAATATCTCTCTTTTACAGGCTTGATGAGAGTCCTTTTCTCCGGTGGAGTGTGACAAAGGTCATCCCACCAAGTGGTACCTTCTCACCACTAATTGTGGTAAGAACGGAGCCCTTTCTTGGTCCTGATGAATGCCACGGACCCTTTTGGGCCAACGGGCAGAAACATGTTGACCACATTTACCACGGTGAGGGGACAATAATTTCCCCATGCTCACCGTCCACATTATTTTAATACCATATAGCTGCCTCTTTTATTAAATTTAATTTGGTAACTGTAATGAATTTTTAAAACTCCACTCACTTATCACGGGCCCCCACTTAGTTTTAGAAGTGCCTCCCTGTCTTCAGGTGAAGGCCCGCCCTCTACCAAACCAAGTTTCTAGAGGGCGAGGACTGCTGATGATGAAGCATGACACCTGGTGGTGTGTGAGGACAGTCCTTCACTTTTTGTGAGGTGCCAGAACTCATGATTTAGGTTTAGAGTACCTTCGGTCACTGTGTTAGGTGCAGCTTCATTTGTGATAAACAGGTTTGGTAGGTTTCCCTAGATTGCTGCCGACCCTAGGACCAAAATCTCAGATGCCCCCTATGTATTGAAAAACGACCTGGTTTTGCAAACAGGGGTCACATGAGTTTTTGGTCCCGGGCTCGGCGGCCTTCTAGGGAAACCTACCAATCCCACACATTTCTGAAAACTAGACACCCTGCGGAGTCCAATGAGGTATGGCTTGCGTGGATCCCCCAACGTTTCCCTACCCAGAATCCCCTGCAAACCTCAAATTTTGCTGAAAAAAAATAAAAAAAATTCTCAAATTTCTGTGTGGGAAAGTTGTAGGATCACCGGGCGGACACAAATTTCCTACCACCCAGTGTTCCCCCAGGTCTCCCGATAAAAATGGTACCTCACTTGTGTGGGTAGGCATAGTGGCTGTAACAGGAAATGGCCCAAATCATACTGTGGAGACTTCAAAATTATCTATAACAAAACTACCTGGTTTTGGGGGGGGCACCTGGTTTTTTGGCCCAGGGCTCGCTGCCATCTAAGGAAACCTACCAAACCCACAGATTTCTGAAAACTAGACACCCTGGGGAGTCCAATGAGGTATGGCTTGCATGGATCCCCCAACGTTTCCCGACCCAGAATCCCCTGCAAACCATTTTGTGGATCCACGCAGATTCCAGACTTTGCACCACAGAAATTTGAGGAAAATGTGTATATTTTGACAAATTTTGAGGTTTGCAGGGGATTCTGGGTAACAGAACCTGGTGAGAGCCACACAAGTCACCCCATCCTGGATTTCCCTGGGTGTCTAGTTTTAAAAAATGTATAGGTTTGCTAGGTTTCCCTAGGTGCCGGCAGAGCTAGGGTTCAAAATCTACAGCTAGGCACTTTGCAAGAAAAGGGTCAGTTTTCACTGTGAAAATGTGGTGTGTCCACGTTGTGTTTTGGGCCATTTCCTGTCGCGGGCACTAGGCCTACCCACAGAAGTGAGGTACCATTTGTCTCTGAAGACTTTGGGGAATGCGGGGTGGGTAGAACTTTGTTGATCCACGTAGATTACCGAACATTCCACCACAGAAATGTGAGGAAAATGTTTGTTTTTTTATAAATTTTGAGGTTTGCAGGGGATTCTGGGTAACAGAACCTGGTGAGAGCCAGACAAGTCACCCCATCCTGTATTCCCCTGGTTGTCTAGTTTTAAAACATTTATAGGTTTGCTAGGTTTCCCTAGGTGCCGGCAGAGCTAGGGTTCAAAATCTACAGCTAGGCACTTTGCAAAAAAATTGGTCCGTTTTCACTGTGAAAATGTGGTGTGTCCACGTTGTGTTTTGGGCCGTTTCCTATCGCGGGCACCAAGCCTACCCACACAAGTGAGGTACCATTTTTCTCGGAAAACTTTGGGGAATGCGGGGAGGGTGGAATTTTGTGTATCCACGCAGATTCCAGAACTTTCCACCACAGAAATGTGAGGAAAATAGGTTTTTTGACAAATTTTGAGGTTTGCAAGGGATTCTGGGTAACAGAACCTGGTGAGAGCCAGACAAGTCACCCCATCCTGGATTTCCCTCGGTGTCTAGTTTTCAAAAATATATAGGTTTGCTAGGTGTTCCTAGGTGCCAGCAGAGCTAGGGTTCAAAATCTACAGCTAGGCACTTTGCAAAAAAAGGTCCGTTTTCACAGTGAAAATGTGGTGTGTCCACGTTGCGTTTTGGGCCGTTTCCTGTCGCGGGCACTAGGCCTAACCCCACAAGTGAGGTACCATTTTTCTCGGAAGACTTTGGGGAATGCGGGGTGGGTGGAATTTTGCTGATCCACGCAGATTTAAGAACTTTCCACCACAGAAATGTGAGTAAAATGTGTTTTTTTGACAAATGTTGAGGTTTGCAAGGGATTCTGGGTAATACAACCTGGGGAGAGCCAGACAAGTCACCCCATCCTGGATTCCCCTGGTTGTCTAGTTTTAAAAAATCTATAGGTTTGCTAGGTTTCCCTAGGTGTCGGCAGAGCTAGGGTTCAAAATCTACAGCGAGGCACTTTGCAAAAAAAGGGTCAGTTTACACTGTGAAAATGTGATGTGTCCACTTTGCGTTTTGGCCCGTTTCCTGTCGCGGGCACTAGGCCTACCCACACAAGTGAGGTACCATTTTACTCGGAAGACTTTGGGGAATGCGGGGTGGGTGGAATTTTGTGGATCCACGCAGATTCCAGAACTTTGCACCACAGAAATTTGAGGAACATTTGGTTTTTTGGACAAATTTTGAGGTTTGCAGGGGATTCTGGGTAACAGAACCTGGTGAGAGCCACACAAGTCACCCCATCCTGGATTTCCCTGGGTGTCTAATTTTAAAAAATAAATAGGTTTGCTAGGTTTCCCTAGGTGCCGGCAGAGCTAGGGTTCAAAATCTACAGCTAGGCACTTTGCAAAAAAAGGGTCCGTTTTCACTGTGAAAATGTGGCGTGTCCACGTTGCGTTTTGGGCCGTTTACTGTCGCGGGCACTAGGCCTACCCACACAAGTGAGGTACCATTTTCCTCGGAAGACTTTGGGGAATGCGGGGTGGGTGGAATTTTGTTGATCCACGCATATTTAGGAACTTTCCAATACTGAAATGTGAATAAAATGTGGTTTTTTTGACAAATTTTAAGGTTTGCAAGGGATTCTGGGTACCAGAACCTGGTGAGAGCCAGACAAGTCACCCAATCCTGGATTACCCTGGTTGTCTAGTTTTAAAAAATGTATAGGTTTGCTAGGTTTCTCTAGGTGTCGGCAGAGCTAGGGTTCAAAATCTACAGCTAGGCACTTTGCAAACAAAGGGTCTGTTTTCACTGTGAAAATGTTGTTTGTCCACGTTGCATTTTGGGCCGTTTCCTGTCACGGGCACTAGGCCTACCCACACAAGTGAGGTACCATTTTACTCGGAAGACTTTGTAGAATGCGGGGTGGGTGGAATTTTGTGGATCCACGCAGATTCCAGGACTTTGCACCACAGAAATTTGAGGAAAATGTGTATATTTTGACAAATTTTGAGGTTTGCAGGGGATTCTGGGTAACAGAACCTGGTGAGAGCCACACAAGTCACCCCATCCTGGATTTCCCTGGGTGTCTAGTTTTCAAAAATGTATAGGTTTGCTAGGTTTCCCTAGGTGCCGGCAGAGCTAGGGTTCAAAATCTACAGCGAGGCACTTTGCAAAAAAAGGGTCAGTTTTCACTGTGAAAATGTGGTGTGTCCACGTTGTGTTTTGGGCCATTTCCTGTCGCGGGCACTAGGCCTACCCACAGAAGTGAGGTACCATTTTTCTCGGAAGACTTTGGGGAATGCGGGGTGGGTGGAACTTTGTTGATCCATGTAGATTACCGAACATTCCACCACAGAAATGTGAGGAAAATGTTTGTTTTTTTATAAATTTTGAGGTTTGCAGGGGATTCTGGGTAACAGAACCTGGTGAGAGCCAGACAAGTCACCCCATCCTGTATTCCCCTGGTTGTCTAGTTTTAAAACATTTATAGGTTTGCTAGGTTTCCCTAGGTGCCGGCAGAGCTAGGGTTCAAAATCTACAGCTAGGCACTTTGCAAAAAAATTGGTCCGTTTTCACTGTGAAAATGTGGTGTGTCCACGTGTTTTGGGCCGTTTCCTATCGCGGGCACCAAGCCTACCCACACAAGTGAGGTACCATTTTTCTCGGAAAACTTTGGGGAATGCGGGGAGGGTGGAATTTTGTGTATCCACGCAGATTCCAGAACTTTCCACCACAGAAATGTGAGGAAAATGTGTTTTTTTTTCCAAATTTTGAGGTTTGCCGGGGATACTGGGTAACAGAACCTGGTGAGAGGCAGACAAGTCACCCCATCCTGGATTCCCCTGGTTGTCTAGTTTTAAAAAATGTATAGGTTTGCTAGGTTTCCCTAGGTGTCGGCAGAGCTAGGGTTCAAAATCTACAGCTAGGCACTTTGCAAGAAAAAGGGTCGGTTTTCACTGTGAAAATGTGGTGTGTCCACGTTGCGTTTTGGGCCGTTTCCTATCGCGGGCACTAGGCCTACCCACACAAGTGAGGTACCATTTTTCTTGGAAGACTTTGGGGAATGCGTTGAGGGTGGAATTTTTTGTATCCACGCAGATTCCAGAACTTTCCACCACAGAAATGTGAGGAAAATGTGTTTTTTTTGGACAAATTTTGAGGTTTGCAGAGGATTCTGGGTAACAGAACCTGGTGAGAGCCAGACAAGTCACCCTGTCCTGGATTCCCCTGGTTGTCTAGTTTAAAAAAAATGTATAGGTTTGCTAGGCTTCCCTAGGTGTCGGCAGAGCTAGGGTTCAAAATCTACAGCTAGGCACTTTGCAAAAAAAGGGTCTGTTTTCACTGTGAAAATGTGGTTTGTCCACATTGCGTTTTGGGCCGTTTCCTGTCGTGGGCACTAGGCCTACCCACACAAGTGAGGTACCATTTTACTTGGAAGACTTTGAGGAATACGGGGTGGGTGGAATTTTGTGGATCCATGCAGATTCCAGAACTTTGCACCACAGAAATTTGTGGAAAATGTGTTTATTTTGAGAACTTTTGATGTTTGCAGGGGATTTTGGGTAAAAGAACCTGGTGAGAGCCACACAAGTCACCCCATCCTGGATTCCCCTGGGTGTCTAGTTTTCAAAAATGTATAGGTTTTCTAGGTTTCCCTAGGTGGTGGTAGAGCTAGGGTTCAAAACCTACAGCTAGGCACTTTGCAAAAAAAGGGTCCGTTGTCACTGTGAAAATGTGGTGTGTCCACGTTGTGTTTTGGGCCGTTTCCTGTCGCGGGCACTAGGCCTACCCACACAAGTGAGGTACCATTTTTCTCGGAAGATGTTGGGGAATGCGGGGTGGGTGGAACTTTGTTGATCCACGTAGATTACCGAACTTTCCACCACAGAAATGTGAGGAAAATGTTTGTTTTTTTACAAATTTTGAGGTTTGCAGGGGATTCTGGGTAACAGAACCTGGTGAGAGCCAGACAAGTCACCCCATCCTGGATTCCCCTGTGTGTCTAATTTTCATGAATGTATAGGTTTGCTTGGTTTCCCTAGGTGTGGGCAGAGATAGGGTTCAAAATCTACAGCTAAGCACTTTACAAAAAAAGGGTCCGTTGTTCACTGTGAAAATGTGGTGTGTCTACATTGCGTTTTGGGCCGTTTCCTGTCGCGGGCACTAGGCCTAACCCCACAAGTGAGGTACCATTTTTCTCGGAAGACTTTTGAAAATGCGGGGTGGGTAGAATTTTGTTGATCCACGCAGATTTAAGAAATTTCCACCACAGAAATGTGAGTAAAATGTGTTTTTTTTGACAAATTTTGAGGTTTGCAAGGGATTCTGGGTAACAGAACCTGGTGAGAGCCAGACAAGTCACCCCATCCTGGATTCCCATGGTTGTCTAGTTTTAAAAAATTGATGGGTTTGCTAGGTTTCCCTAGGTGCCGGCAGAGCTAGGGTTCAAAATCTACAGCTAGGCACTTTGCAAAAAAAGGGTCCGTTTTCACTGTGAAAATGTGGTTGTCCACGTTGCGTTTTGGGCCGTTTCCTGTCGTGGGCACTAGGCCTACCCACACAAGTGAGGTACCATTTTACTCGGAAGACTTTGGGGTATGCGGGGTGGGTGGAATTTTGTGGATCCACTCAGATTCCAGAACTTTCCACTACAGAAATTTGAGGAAAATGTGGGGTTTTTTTAACAAATTTTGAGGTATGCAGTGGATTCTGGGTAACAGAACCTGGTGAGAGCCAGACAAGTCACCCCATCTGGATTCCCCTGGTTGTCTAGTTTTAAAATATTTATAGGTTTGCTAGGTTTCCCTAGGTGCCGGCAGAGCTAGGGTTCAAAATCTACAGCTAGGCACTTTGCAAAAAAAGGGTCTGTTTTCACTGTGAAAATGTCGTGTGTCCACGTTGTGTTTTGGGCCGTTTCCTGTCGCGGGCACTAGGCCTACCCACACAAGTGAGGTATCATTTTTCTCTGAAGACTTTGGGGAATGCGGGGTGGGTGGAATTTTGTGGATCCACGCAGATTACAGAACTTTCCACCACAGAAACGTGAGGAAAATGTTTTTTGTTTTTACAACTTTTGAGGTTTGCAGGGGATTCTAGGTAACAGAACCTGGTGAGAGCCAGACAAGTCACCCCATCCTGGATTCCCCTGGTTGTCTAGTTTTAAAAAATGTATAGGTTTGCTAGGTTTCCATAGGTGCCGGCAGATCTAGGGTACAAAATCTACAGCTAGGCACTTTGCAAAAAAAGGGTCCGTTTTCACTGTGAAAATGTGGTGTGTCCACGTTGCGTTTTGGGCCGTTTCCTATCGGGGGAACTAGGCCTACCCACACAAGTGAGGTACCATTTTTCTCGAAATACTTTGGGGAATGCGGGGAGGGTGGAATTTTGTGCATCCACGCAGATTCCAGAACTTTCCACCACAGAAATGTGAGGAAAATGTGTTTTATTTTACCAATTTTGAGGTTTGCAGGGGATTCTGGGTAACAGAACCTGGTGAGAGCCAGACAAGTCACCCCATCCTGGATTCCTCTGGGTGTCTAGTGTTCAAAAATGTATAGGTTTGCTAGGTTTCCCTAGGTGCCGGCAGAGCTAGGGTTCAAAATCTACAGCTAGGCACTTTGCAGAAAAAGGGTCAGTTTTCACTGTGAAAATATGGTGTGTCCACGTTTCGTTTTGGGCCGTTTCCTGTCGCGGGCACTAGGTCTACCCACACAAGTGAGGTACCATTTTTATTGGGAGACTTAGGGTAACACAGAATTGTAGAGCAACTGTTATTACTCATTGACGTTTGATGCATTTTTGCCTTCCAAATGAAAGACAATGTGTAATAAAGAAGTCACTTTGAAAAATGACCTATAATTCTCATGCTAGTATGGGTACTTACAATTTTGGAAATGTGCAAATATCTACTGTTTCTAAACTCTATATTTTGTTCCAATTTCAGAAATACATAGGTGTCTTTCATACCAATTTTTCCATGTATATATTTTCCCAAATTAATTGCTAGATACCCGGTACATAATAAAAAACCATTGCAAGATGCTGCTCAGTTATTGGCTCTGGGTTCGCTGGGTTCTTGGTGAACCTACAAGTCCTCTATATCCTCACAACCAGAAAGGTCCAGCGATGTAACGGTATATTGCTTTCAAACAGCTGTCATAATTAGAAGAAGTTACAGGTGAAAACTTTGGCACAAATGGCTGTTTTCGTTTAACTAATTTTCAATTTTTCCTATATTCAACTGTTAGTTTCTATAAAGAAACCTTGAAGGATCTACACAAATGACCCCTTGCTGAATTCAGAATGTTGTCTACTTTTCCAAAATGTATAGCTTTCCAGGATACATTATTGCTTTCATAACCATTTCTACCATTAACTGGAAAAAGGTTGAAAGCACAAAAAATAGCAAAAATAGGCTATATCCCAGTAAAATGCCAAAACTGTGTAAAAATGTAGGTTTTATGACAAAAGTCTGTCAGTCCCTGAAGCTAGGAAAATGGTGATTTCATCCCCACAAACCCTTTGTTGATACCATTTGCAGGGAAAAAACCATACGCTTTCATTTGCAGCACTTTTTTCCCATTTTTCCCCAAAAAAACAAAATGTAGCTGTATTTTGGCTAATTTCTGGGTCCCCTCCAGGGGAATCCACAAACCCTGGGTACCTTTAGAATCCCCATGATGTTGGAAGAAAAGGACACATATTTGGCGTGGATACCTTATGTGGTCAAAAGGTTACAGGGGCCTAAGTGAAAACTACCCCAAATAGCCACAAAAAGGCTTAGCACAGGGGGGAAAAGGCCTATCAGTGAAGGGGTCAAAAATATTCACAGGAGGTCTTGATGGGTATCCCTGTTTGGGGATCACCCTACTATGGTGATCCCCAAGTAGGGATCACCAAACAGAGATCCACTAGGCAAAGGTACCATTGGAAAGGGAGATTCTCCCCATGCGAACAATACCACTACTGTCTGCTTCAGTGCTCGAGGAGATATGGCCCGAGCACCGAAACAGTGAAAGTGAAATGAGCGGATCGGGACATTTCACTTTCACCTTCTCTGAAATGACATCAGTGCGCCACATGTGCCGATAGTCATTTCAGAGAAAAAAAACTAGCCTCTGGAGCTGGGTAAGCTTTTCCCCAGCTCCCAAGGCTAAAAGAAATCATAGGAAATCCCATTTCCTGCCTTGTGTGCTAGGACAGCCTGGAGCCATCCTCAGCACATGAGCACTGGTGTAGAAGATGGCTTGGAGCTGTCGTTGGCACCAAAGAGGTTAAAATGTGTGTTGAAGCACAGTGTCAGAGACTGCTTTGTTTCCTCTTTCTCTGCTGTGCACCAATGAGTCTTAAATGTGATCCTCATTATAATGATAATTGTTCAAAATTCAGCTCGCTCAAGCGGTCTTGTTTGCACTGTGACATTTTAAAATGTATTATTGTTTGTGATGTTCCTAGAGAGTGCGGTTTTTCAACTGTATACGACTGAAGGCCACTTTCTTTGGCCTAAAGAAGGCGTTGTTCATATTTTTTCATGTAATTATTTTCCTGTTGTATGATAGAATACATGATTATTCAATAGATGAAGAGTAAAAGTTATATTACCATGTGTTATATTTTCCGTTTTACTATTGGACAGCTCAATGTAACAGTTGTCGAACCACAGTGGTTGTACTTTTTTCTCTATCTAAAAGTGTATACAAACTCTCCATTTGGGAAACATGCAAGATTTCCATCCAGGTACCCTTAGAGATCAGTCTCCATGTTAGTCTGTTTGCTGATCAAAACGTAGAATATTTGTCATGTTCATTCAGCTTTGCTTTACTGACCAGTACCTATGGCAAATGCTGTTTTACTTCATATTTACTTTGTTTGTAGCTGTATGTAAGTCTGACTAGACTAGGGCTCAGTTTCCACTGCCAATGCTGTTTTAAATTGATTTTCATTAATTAATATTTTCGAATTGATTAATATTTTCGAATTGATTTACTTACTAGTGCCTTTTGCCTTCTGTATTGATGTGTACTTGGTACTTTGATCCTTGCTACTTTGATGTCTGTCTACCTATAGCTATAACTATATGTCTTACCAATTCATAGTACACTCTCTGTGCCTATAATTATTTCACATTCTCTTACTTCTTCAATATGTTTATATCTCCATCTGTACCTCTGTGTTCCTCTCTGGCTCTTGACCTGCAATATGTTGGTCCGGTCAGCGTGAGAGGCTAGCGATATTCTGTTCCACTCACTGCTCACACACTTACTGGCAGTAGTGAGAGGCCCTAGGACAGTTTTTGGTCCCAGCTCCTTTATTCTCCACAGTGGGACACCCAGTCTCAGAAAACAACACAGAGGGCATAGAAAGAGGATTATCGTCCCCACCAAGTAGAGGCCATCTTGAACTGGACTGTGCAGTGGAGCATCCCTACCTGATCATAGTCCTGGCAGCATTTAAGCGATGGTGAGCCACACTACAGGTTTACACAGCTGCCATGGGCGCTCCTTACTCTGTTTCTTGCCACAGAAGCCCCAGTAACGTAAAAGCCCCTAAATACTTGCATTAGATCCTCACATGGACAGGTGGTACTATGGTGATTCTATCCAGTACGCCTTCATCCTGAGTTTGACCTATCACCCTGCCTTAGTCTCTGCTGCCACGCACTACGGGCAAGGCAACATCCTTAGGAGTACATGCATGGATATGCTGAGAAGCGAAGCACCAGAAGGTGATAACATTCTTTCGGTGAGTGACTTTCCAGCATTGATGCACTTCTCCAGATTTCACCATCCTAGTTAGACCCTTCTGCTGAGTGATGAGGATTCCATCACTCACAATGTGGCAATGCAGCCTTGGTGATGATGACACCTGTGAGAGCCATGCCTGCCATTGAAGCAGTGAGAAGAGAATCTCAACTCAACCATAGAATCTTCCCACTGCGCTGTCTAGCACTCAACACCCACATCTGTCTAAACCGCCTCGTCAGCTCCTCTTTACAGAGGCAGTCACGGAAAAGACGTTGAAGCCTCAAGCAGAACAAGGCAATATGCCACAGGATTCAGCATTGGACACGATCCTTAAAAACCTTACAGCCCTTTGAACTTTGGTTGCCGCAATTGAGGACACTTCCACAACCTTAGAACACCTCTCCTCGCTTAGGGCTAACCTTGCAGCATTCAACATGTCACTCACTACCTTAGAAGCTCAAACAATGGTGTTGGAGCAGGCACTCACTGCAACTACAAACTGGGAACAGCACCATTGTATTATTTTGGAAAAGTTGACCGAGCTGGAAGACAGGGATAGGAGAGACATCCTGCACATTTCAGGTATCCCAGAAACACTGGATGGGGATAACATGCTGGCCTTTATGCTCCATTTCATTTCATACATCACCAAATTGGTCTTTCATCGGCCACTGAAGTTGCAGAGAGCCCAAAAATCTAATCAAGCAGCATCAGAGGTATGGATGCCCCCCTCCCCAACAGGCAATTGTCTGCTTTCTATGGCACCAACAAGCAAGAGAAATGATCCAAATAGCCACAAAGCAAGGGCCTTTCCTCCTGGAGGGCCATAAATAACATGTGACCCAAGACATTTCCCAGGAAACTATTCGCAAATTGAAACGTTTCGTCTCACTACAACTAGAATGAAATGCCTCAACCTCTGCTCTGACCTTCTGGATCAAATGCTGACCACTAAAGACAACCAAACCAAAAAAATTGATGATGCAGGTCTTCTGGAGATGTTCTTTGTTTCTTTGGACTCGGATGAGATGGATACAGCTTGTCCCTCAGATCGGAGGAGATCAAGTATGAACAGGAGAATGGGCATGCAAAATGCCAGAACCTAACAGATGTATAGTGACGAAGAAGATATTAAGTACTGGCCCCACGGCCGGAATCACAAGAGCAAAAAGCGGCTGCCGCCCACAAGAGATAAGTCACAGTCCCCACTAAAGAAAGATTAAACGACTGTTGACATGTCGATGTGTGGTCTAGGGCCCATCCCAATGAAGGAAGTGGCCTGATTAGGGTCACTCGGGTCACTCACGACCACCTCTCAGCCTTCCATACAAATGAAGAGTTGGTCAGACAGTAGAGAATACAAACCAATATCTGTTTATTCAGAGTACGCTCAGAGCAGAGCCCTATCTGCCCAGTCACTAAGCAGTGCTGCAGAGGGACTGACATCAACAAGCAAAACAATACATTATGTACATTTCAGTACCAATGAAAGCACGCCTACAATGGAATTTTTCAAAGAGATGGAGCTGGACAGTAAATTACAAAGGAGAAAGTTTCGATTCTGAGGACGGACACACATTATCTATCTTTCAAGGTTACTCTGCCTGTGCCCGCCACTAGACAAGTGGGAGAAGGCTTACATCTAAGAAGAAAGGTATGCACTAATAAGAACAGTGCATTCATTAGTGTGGCGGAACCTAACTCCGAAGAAACATAACCTAGAGAAGGCCGTTTCTCGGAAATTGCAAAAAAAAATTAGTTTCAATCACAATACAAAATGGCGACTACCCACAAAATGGTGCCGCGAATGCTAACTTAGGTAAAACAGTGTGAAAACATAATTTTTATTCCAACAGACCCTCCTTTTAGCATTGACATACAAGAATGCATCAGTGCTGTTTACTATCGGACAACATGCAGGATAATATCCAGCTTTTCGAGTAACTGTTTAATATTGGTAATGTCAGCCCACTAAGGTAATGTTCTGATCTCTCATATACAAATTGTCACAATATGTATTATTGTCACAACCCGGATATCCCTTTTCTCGTGGCTTCCTGTAATATAGACAAGGACCGGGATACCCCAGTCCAAACTCACCCCTTACCTCTACGAATTGGGCTGGGCGGGTATACGTATAATTGACCAACGACAATGGGTAAGCAGTCCATAAACTTGTAACAGATTCGGTGGGATAACAAGCTGTACCTTCTCCAAAGAATCTTTTATGTGTGTCTAGAAAGACATTACTCGGGGCTGTCCTTTTAGTGTGCATTTTAGATTTAGTACATGACGGTACATCCTGATCGCATTCCAAAACCCAGGACACCCCGCCCAAAATTAATAGCAGTAATACCACAAAAACAATGCACAATATTTTTCTTTTTGTAGATCAGAATGTACGTATAGGAACAGGGTGAATCACGGGCTTCTCTTCATGAGCGACCATCCTACCGAAGGGATGCATGATAAACAATAAAGCAAAGGGAGGAAGGGACCAAAATGCCAGCAAGAAAATGATACAAGTTCCCAGTGTCCGTCTGAGCCTCACTGGTACAGGCTCCTATTGTTCATCAAAACTGTTGGCGCTATTGAGAACCTGCGGTGGAGCTTGCTCTGTCCTAAGCTCGGGTTCCCACGTCGACCAGGATAAGGTACCCCCAGGGGGATACTTTTAATCTATCCTATTCAATGTCCAAACAGTGCACAAATCTCGTCTCACCCTAAACTAAATCCATTGGTACCATAGCAAAGTACACCCTAACTTACACAATCCATCCCTAACTAATCTGACTTCTCCTTTTGTGCACCATTCTTTAGCCGAGGGCGCAAATTATACCTAGTGACTCCAGGCACAGAGGGATCAGTGAAAAGGGGCTCCTGGATAGCCCGTATTTCTGGAGGTACTGCTGCATTCAGCACTTCATCATTCTCCTCATCCGTTTTGGTCCAGGTCAGCCTGGTGTCACTGAAGGGGAGAAACTGAGGCACCGTCTCGCACTCAGAGTCCCCTACTCCATCTTTCATCCACTGATCATAAGGCAGAGGGAGAGGGACCCTCCTGCAGTGTGAGGTATGAATACAATTCTTTTGACCAGAAACTTTGACGGCAGTGCGAGTTGCCAGCAAGACTTGGAGTGGCCCCTTCCAGCGTGGCTCCAAACTCTTCTTCCGCTGAAAATTGTGAACAAGAATATAGTTGCTGGGCTGAAAGTCGTGTCCGGGCCCCTCTGGTGTAGCTGATAGGGCTTCCCGGACCTGTTGGTGAATAGAACGCAAACTTTCAGTTAACTGGCATAGGTAATCGATCAACAAGGGATACTTAATATCAGTAAACCGTCGAGGACGCGGGACGCCCCAGACATTTGCCGGGCGTCCAAACACGACCTCATATGGTGACAATCCTGTCCTAGAATGTGCTGTAGTTCTTGTTGACAGAAGTGCTAATGGTAAAGCATCTGGCCACTGTAATCCTGTTGTCTCCTGAATCTTTGCCATTTTCAGTTTGAGAGTACCATTGTACTTCTCAACCAAACCTGCTGACTGTGGGTGGTTTGCGGCATGAAACTTCTGTTTTATGTGCAAACCATCACAAATTAACTGAATGACCTTGGCATTAAAATGGCTACCGTTATCACTCCAAATCAAACGGGGCAAGCCGAAACGAGGAAAGAACTCCTTCAGGAGTACCTTTGCAGTCGTAACGGCTGTATTGTCTTTAGTTGGATAAGCCTCAACCCATTTACTGAAAGCACAAACAACCACCAAAACATACTTCAAATTATTGCACCGATCCAGTTCTATAAAATCCATCTGAAGGACTTCAAAAGGGAAAGTAGGTGGTGCAAAATCACCGGGTGGGGTAGGAGTACCTTTTCCAGGATTGTGCATCATACACACCATACAATACTTCACTAAATGTGCAGCAGTCTTTGAAATTGTATCATTCTGCCATACAGGGTCTAACAAATTACAAATACCCTTAGCACTAATATGGGCTGGGCCATGGGCCATCGTAACTACAGGGAGAACATATGCATCTGGCAACATCCATCTCTGCTTCCCTGACTTGTCAATCCAACATCTCTCATCGTTCAATTGTGCTGTACTTTCTTGCTATAATGCTAATTCTTCTATTGTGGCCTCACTTTGTATCTCCTTCACATTCTCAAATGTATCCTCAAACATAGTCACTTCAGACCAGTGGGACCTGCTACAAATATTCTTTTCATTTTAGGCCGGGCTGTTTCCTTAGCTGTCTGATCAGCAAAAGCATTTCCCCTACCTACATCGTCAGTGACTTTCCGATGCGCACTACACTTTACTATAGCCAATTTCTTAGGGACTGTCAAAGCAGACAGAAGTCTCAATATGAGGTGCCCGTGCTGAATTCTGGTGCCATGTGAAGTAAGAAACCCTCTTTCTGCCCAGAGTCGCCCAAAATTATGTTCGACTCAAAAGGCGTATTGGCTGTCAGTATAAATATTGACAACCAATCTCTCGCTCAATTTTCAAGCTTGTATTAAAGGCACAAGCTCAGCAGCTTGAGCCGATTGGTAAGGAACTTGTGATGTCTCAACTACTGTAAGCAGCGTAGTAATAGCATACCCAGCAGTTGTAGTGCCATCTGGTAATTTAAAACACGAGCCATCGACATATAGTTCCTCTTGGTGGTCAGATAAGGGAACATCAGTCAAGTCTAACCGTCCTTTCATCTCTTCTTCCGTCCGGAAGATACAATCATGTTTATCAATCTCATCACTCTCCGAAGGGAGGGGCAGTAACGTGGCTGGATTCAGAGTGGCACTTCCTTTGATCGTGATATGTTTAGCAACCAACGTTAACTCATAGCCAGTCAGACGTGCACTGGTGAGGTGCTGTGTCTTAGATTTATTCAAAAGCGTGTCCACAGCATGAGGTACCATGACCGTGAGATCAGTATCAAGTATGAGTCCAGCCAATTGTCTGATAGAAACGGCCACAGCCGCGACCGCTCTTAGACAGCTTGGGAGGGCTCTTGCGACAGGGTCAAGAACAGCAGAGAAACAAGCACACAACTGTTGCTTATCTCCAAATAATTTTTGTGTTAAAAAGGAAAGTGCGCAGCCAGCCATCTCATAGACGTACAACCCAAATGTTTTTTTATAATCAGGAGTGCCAAGTACCGAAGATGAACCAAGCGCAGTTTCCAATTGCTCGAAAGACTGCTGACAGTCGGGCAAGCAAGGCAGGGGCTCATGCACATCTTTAGTGGTTAGAGCAAGCAAAGGTTTAATTAGTAAAGAGTAGTTAGGTATCCGTTGCCGGCAGAAGGAAGTGATACCTATAAAAGTGCGCAAATCTTTCTGGGTTTGCGGAACGGGCATTTTAACAATGGTACTGATGCGCTCAGGAGTCAATCTCCTGCCCTCCTTCAACAGTAGGTGACCTAAATGGGTGACCTCCTGTCGACAATATTGAAATTTAGAAAGGACACCTTATGTCAGTTTCGGGCCAAATGCAACAACAATTTAACTGTACTGTCTTTACAACCTTGTTCTGTGTCAGAAGCGATGAGTAAGTCATCAACATACTGCACCAATACATTACCTGAGGGAAGCGATAGGGAATCCAACTGACTTTTTAAAGCTTGACTATAAATACTTTGACTTTCACTATAGCCTTGAGGAGCTCAACAGAACCTAAAGCTCCTACCAGCTAGTGTAAACCCGAACAAATATCTGCTGTCCAGATGAATAGGAATGCTAAAGAAAGCATTTTTCAGGTCAATGACAGAGAAAATTTTTGCAGTAGAGGGAATCATTGTCAGAAGAGTAGTAAAGTCATGGACCACTGGAAACTGAGGGACCACTTTTTTATTAACCTCTCTCAAATCAATCACAAAACGATAAACATCTTCATGGTCATCAGGAGAACATGAGGGCATCCTTTTAAGAATTGGAAGAATAGGGCTATGGAAAATATTAGCAGTTGTCTCCTCAACCACTCCTTTCTTAATCAAATCCTGTATAATTTGCAATAAGGCTTGTTCTCCTGCCTGTGGTATTTTATTCTGAGGGATACGGGGCAAATAGCATCATCCTTTACCTGTATCAAAACCGGAGATATATGCAACAATCCCACATCTGTGTCACCTGTCGCCCACAGAGTGGGTGGCACATCTTTAAATTCGACAGGAAGGGGTGCATCTTTGGACAAACACTGTTTAGCACGTGCTACATCTGGACCCATCGTCATATAGACACCCGTCGGAGAACAATAAATCGTGGCATGCAATTTCTTCAACAAATCCAAACCCATCAAATTTTCGCCACAATTAGATGTCAACAAGAATGGCGAATCCACAGTGAAAGGACCAATAGTCAATGCAAGAGGTTTTGAAATGGGGCTCACAACCGGTACACCAGAAAAACCAACCGACACATTATTATTGCCAGACAGAGCCGCCCCAGGGACCATATTTCGAGAAACAGAACTTTTTGTCGCACCTGTGTCCACCAAAAATCCCTTAGTTGAACCTTGCAGTTCTGCTGTTACATAAGGACCACGCTGGTCTACAGGTATTGGAACTGGTCCCTCACTCTGTCTCTGGCTGTCCTAACTGTAAGACATTCCCGTCACTTCCTCCATGTCATAATCATAATGGTAATACTGTCCATTACGAGGGCCATCAAAGTAATTATTATCAGAACGACCCTGTGAGGCTACAGCATTCTGAGCCCTATCAGTCCCTCCTGTTCCACCACCCTGTCCATGAGAACCTTGTCGTCTCGGGACCGCAACCTTCTGCAAAAGCACAGGACATTCGCTACGCCAATGTCCCTCCTCTTTACAATATACGCACACTGATTCGGACCCAAAGGCATGGTTGTTGGCTGCCTACTACTGCGTGGAAGCTGTCGGGCAGGACCACCACGTCCTCTCCCACTCCCTCTGAAAGCCTGCTGTAGCAACACCTTCGTCTTTAGATCCTTATGTCTCTTCTCTGTCCTCTCCTTTTCCTCATTATCCCTATGCTCATAATATTGTGCCATATTCAAAATAACAGAGGGAGAAGAGGTGGACAAGGTACTCTCAGAAGCTTGCAATCGAGTCACAATTTCAGGAAGCAAGTTAGAAACAAATCTATTAACAAACAACCGAACACCTCCCTTGACGGACAAATCCTGTCCACTATAATCCAAAAATGTACCTTCAATTCGAGTGAAAAGATCAGACACGCTCTCATCTTTCTTCTGTCGACAGGCTGACAATTTATCCCAATCCACCTTCCTTGGCGGAATAAGAGAATGCATATACGTAATTATGCGACCTGGCAATGCTAAAATTTCCGCTCGAGGCTTATCACCGGGCTTCCTTTCCTGATCCCATGCCTTAATTTGATTCCAAGTACCACCCAACTCCGGAACATGATCTTGAGTATGAACCTGCCTCCAAATACCAACCAGAACAAGAAGACCAAAGAACATTTCAATATCAGCAAGAGTCATCACCGTTGAAGAAGCATCTTCAGTCAGTACTTTATAATAAACAGTAGGATTCTTCCTAGGATCTGGTAAATGAGTTTTAAGAGATAAAACCTCACTTCTTTTCCACGGAGTATAAACCCATTGCTCCTGGAACCTGGCCGCCACTGCTGCTCGAGTAACATTACCACGACCATCTGTCACTTCCGGTATCTCGGGGTGATACATGGGATGAACCTCTCTCATCGGAAACTGAGATACTGACCTGGGACTTTTCTCATGTAGTCTTCCCCTATATGCTACTATGGTCGTAACATTAGCAAAAACCTGTTCTGGCCCCAATTCACTAAAATACACTCGATCTCTTATATCATATAAAATTTGAGGTGCTTCCGCTTCAAAGTGTTGTTGCCAAAGACCAATCAAAGTAGCAGACGTGTTTAAAGGCATGTTGCAGTATAAAGGGCTCAAAATCTTTCATAGTCACCCAGACATCCTCTACACTATAAATACGGTTAAGGGCCCACTGTGCAGCCTGATTAGCTATTGCCTTCTTTTCTGCATCCCCCACATCAGATCCCACTAACGGTCCCATGCGTTCCTTAAATTTCATCCAATCCCTGTCCTCAAACCCACGCACCGGTGTCCCATTACTTACTAATGTTGGAGGATGAAAAACCACAGTGGGAGACGCAACAGAAGCAACAGGCACTATGGTCGCTGGGGTCTGTGTCGTGGGGGAGCAAGCTGGCAGAAGGGTAGCTGAGACAATAGGTACTGCAGTACTAACAGTCACAGTCGCCACAGACGGCAACGAAACAGAAGGAGGAGGAGGAGGAGCCGAAGCCAGAGCCATTGAAACAACAGTAGTAGATGCAGGGACAGAGACAGTGGAAGCAACTGTAACAGGCGACTGCGAGGACATCGGAACAATGGGATATATTCTTTGAGGGGCATATAGAGACGGAGTTGGGTATCTAATAATTCTTCAACAAATGCGTCATCTTCTTCCTGAACCACATACGATTTATCAATGTGTAATCGAAACCTTCTATCTTCACATTCAACACCCTTTTCCTGTTTCACCCTGTCATATGCTACCGCCTTCTGGGTCAACGTCTGCATTCTTCCTTTCCGGGCCTCTTTTTCTGCCATCAACCACTTTTGTCTAGCTGCTTTCTGCCATGTTCTGTAAATACTCACTCTTTTGTTCATCGAAAGTGCCCATCAACGGACACTGCAGTGCGGCATTTTCCCTCGTATATTTGTGCCATAATGTACTAAACATAATAGGGCCAAGACCATGCTTCACATACATATCAAAATTCGGAGTGCCTTCTGGAGGCGCCGGCTGACTTTCTTCCAATTGAGCATCAGTAGAACAACAACGACAGCACAAGACAAACAATTTAGTGAAACTAGGCATTCTCAAAAGAAAACAAGTTCACTATTTATGCCCAGCAAAACAATTGCAATTGCTTTTATCCCAAAGACGGTCCTTAGACCGTACCAAATACAAACCCAAATGGTACCATTTCCACAAAGAACCAAAACAAACTCACCTGATATATGCAGGTCAACCTAATCTGTTCTCCACTGCCGACTCTTCAGACCAAATGGTCAGATCCAAGGGTTTTGCCGTTCAGGACTCCAGTCGGGATGACCACTGGGCGAGGAACCGTCTGGCAGGACAGAAGGGGCAGCTGCGAGTATCAGGAACTCTTTGTGCAGGGATCCTTGATCGGTCCGTCCGTCTGACCCGACGATGGCCTCGACCTCCCCCCCGTCCGCGTAAGGGGAAGGGCCACTCACCTGAAGGAGTCCCTGTTCGGGCACCAACTGAAGGAAGTCACTCAGGTCACTCCGACCACCTCTCAGCCTTCCATACAAATGAAGAGTTGGTCAGAAAGTAGTGAATACAAAACAATATCTGTTTATTCAGAGTATGCTCAGAGCGGAGCCCTATCTGCCCAGTCGCTAAGGAGTGCTGCAGAGGGACTGACATCAACAAGCATAACAATACATTATGTACATTTCAAAACCAATGAAGGCACGCCTACAATGGAATTTTCCAGAGGGATGCAGCTGGACAGTAAATTACAAAGGAGTAAGTTTTGATTCTGAGGCCGGGCACACATTATCTATCTTTCAAGGTTACTCTGCCTGTGCCCGCCACTAGACAAGTGGGAGAAGGCTTACATCTAAGAAGAAAGGTATGCGCTAATAAGAACAGTGCATTCATTAGTGTAGCAGAACCTAACTCTGAAGAAACATAACGTAGAGAAGGCCATTTCTCGGAAATCGCAAGAAAATGAGTTTCAATCACAATACATAATGGCACCTAAACACAAAATGGCGCCGCGAATGCTAACTTACGAAAAACAGTGCGAAAACATAATTTTTATTCCAACACCAACCACCACCTCCTGTGCTAAGGCATGACCCCTATCCTTGGATGTAGCCATATAGTGCTGGAACATACGTAACACGCAGAGATTCCCTTATGAAAAAACGATGTACACCCAGGGTTGGCACGCTGGTGGTTTTGCTGTAGGAAACCCAAAAGTATTGCAGTCTGAGTCTAGGAGAACACTCAATGTATTGTAGTGTGCATTTGAAGGGAGATTTAACTGATCTTTTTTTCTTTTTAGCCTTGCTGTACTATGGAGACTTCAAGCCCCAAAAGGCCCATGCGGTGGCCATCTTAGGTGGGGCATCAGTCTCTAAGAAGAGACCCCCACCCGAGCGCCTGTGCTCACTATCCAGGGACTCCCTTGGAAGCCAGTTTCTTTCTTTGTCGGCTGTCTCATTTGCAATGCAATGTCATTGCAGGAATCTGATGATTTCTCCTCCATGGTTGGCCTCAACAAACGTAGGTTTGAACCTTGTAAATCCGGCCCTGTCTTCAGCTGTAGGCATTTCTTGCCCATTGCTGCAGTTAGTGTGTGCAGGTGCACTTGCTGGTAGCAGTTGGAATTTGATCTGCGTGCCGTTTTCTTTGATCTGATATGGGAATAAGGTGATGACCATTTGATCAAAAAGAAGCGTATGTGACTGTATGCAAATCAAATATGATCTCTTGTGAAAGCGATAGAACTAAGGTGTCAGTATTCTCTGGTGCAGTTAACCAGGAGAGTGTATTCTTTAGAGGTGCGCTACTGTGTTCCCAAGAGTGTCATTTAACTTGAGGGCAACAACAGCTTGGCATATTCCCATCAGGGCTGGACTGGCCGTAGTGGGCACAGGGACTTTTTCCCAGAGGGGTGGGGGCCGGTGTTGTGGCCGTGGGGGCCAGTTTTGTGGCCGCAGGGCCCCTTTTCTTACAGGAGCTGGTTTTGCAGCAGTGCTGTAATATCGGCTCCCTGTAAGAACAGCGGGAGTGGTGCTTCTTGCTAGCTCCCCCCTTGCCCCCTGGTCCAAGGGCCGGTCAAGCAGCAACCTGCCAGGGCTGGTTGCTGTTCCCAGTCTGTCTCTGATTCCCGTATACGATACATGAGAGAAAGCAAGCTATACAAAGCAAAGTCTGCTTGTACTACTGTGTTTATTCTGTGAGATCTTTGAGCAGTACGAGATCTGATTATTTTTTCCTGATATAAAAGCTGGCAACCAGAGCGTATTGAGGCACTTGATTGAAGAGACCATATGCACAACTTGTTAGTGTAGAATATATGTTGAATGTTGTTTGTTTGTTCGTTTAACTTTTCCTTTGCATATCTCCCTCCCCGCAGTTCCCTTCCAAACACCATTCCCTCACCTGGCCACTCTAATGCTCAGTGCTTTAGCAGGCTCTGAGTTGGAGCTGACTGAAGGTGGAACAACCAATCTCTGAGCAGATCTTGAGGAAGGAGTTCTGTTGACAACGATTGTCGTCAGGGTGTCTGATTTGGTATGTTGAGATGAACCCACATGGTCTGCTTTCCCTCTAGACTAGGAGATGGCATGTAGATGAGCTGAGGGGGAGGTGTTGAGTATTGCGCATAATACGTGGTGGGTAGTCCCTGTTGCTGGCAGTGGCAGAATGACTGCCACTTGTACCATGATCTTCTTCACAAATAGGTCACCTCTGAGGGGTGAATGGGAAGTGATGCAAATTTTATTTACGCTCATTTGCATTCCATATACTTTATGACATTTCTCACTCTCTGTCTACTGTCGTGCTACACAGGCGCTATGGCTGTTGCTGCTGCTACCCACAACAGTTAGGAAGAGCTAACCCTTCGGCCGAAAAGGTATAGCTTAAGGCAACATCACCAGCCGATGAAGTGCAAAGTAATCAGGACAGCCTCAATCAGGTATTGCAAAGACAGCAGCCAGCTAGAGTATTGCAGAGAAAAGCACAACAAGGCTCCCCTCTCATAAAAACAGCTACTACCAAACTTCTTTCTTCCAGTAATAATTATACCCTAAATGTCAAATGTCCAACCCCCTAAAGTTACATTCGCAAATTCTTCATGATCTCATTGGCTTTTGGAAATGAGGTGATCATCATCCCATTCAGTTAATCCAGGTTCCTTTAAACAGTCCATTGTTAATACGAAAGATGTCATCTTGCAACTTTATCCATGTCCTCGTGCACACTCCACATCAGCTTGCAACATTTGTCAACCAAATCATTCATAGAAGGATAAATATTTTAGCACAGAGAGGAAATTCCTAAAGATTACTTTGTGCACAGCTAAACAAACTAAACAGCATTTCAGAACTAGTGAAGGACAAAATAAATTTCTTTTGCGGCCTACATTTTAAGAAAGAAAATCACTCCAGCAGAGTTTTGAGGCCTTCATAGGAAAATCATAAACTGCAAAACCAACAGTTTTCCTAAGGAATAAAGTACACTCCATTATAAAGAAAGTATAAAAGAATACATAAGGAATTCATTATGGCAAAAGATTCATTATTCGGTTTAATTTCATAAGCACAGTCTAATTAGGCTTATTAATAATAATTATGTCTCTCTCATGTTATAAAGATAGGAAATAAGCATTTAACGAAACATTTTCCATAAGCGTTCTTGTTATTATTATTTCATATTTGTATGTGAAAACTTTTATAATGTCACATTTTATTCAAGACTCTCTCGTAATGTTTTAGTCCATATAAGAAACGACTTTATATTATTCATGCTTTCTTCATGTCTAATGCTACATTTATAACTTAACGTGTTTGTGCTTTGTCTTGCACATTTTTCAAGTAAACTTGTAAAAAGTCACCCATGTTAATAGTTTTTTCACACCATTAGTCATTTGTTTTTGTTAATAACATAAATATGAGCAGATTTGATCAAGCAGGATCATTTTGCAAAAATCATCCTTCATCACTGTCCTGACAGTGATATAGTTCATATTGTATGTGAATGCCAGAATTTGAGACCCCACTGGGATGGTGCCTGGACAGAAATGCAGAACATGGTAAGGTTCACAGGGAAGTTAGAAGACGCTGTTGCACTGCTTTATGACACCTCTCCGTACCCAGAGATTGCGCACCAGGTTAGCCGGTGGTTTGCAACAGCTCTGGCAATCACCAAACTTTGCATTCTCTGGTTCAGGAATATGAACAAACTCCAGTTAGTACTATTATGGCTCAAATAAATGTTCTTAATGACATCCTACTAACATACCATTTTCAAAATAGAAGACCATCTATCTGTCTTTGACAAGATTTGGGGCCCTGTGCTCCAGTCTCTGGGTGAGCACACTGATTTAAGGTAATTCTGGGGAGTGTTAGGCTGGATTCTGTGTTTTTTCTATACCTCCTTCACTATCTGTCTGCCAACTGAGGATTCAGGCCCACAATAAGGAGAGGTTCCTTTGGATATTTTGATTCCCCCTTAGATCTAGGCCAGGGTGGACACTTTAACATACATTCACATGAGGCGAGGACTTATGGGCATGCTACTTGGTGATTCCATACCTTGGGTCCTGTGCTCGCTACGCCACCGGTTTCAAGCTAGCCTGGCTGATGAGGGGTGATGCCCCAAAACCGGCCCCAGGATGCTTGTTTTCCGGTCCAGGGAGGACCTAACCTGGCAGTTCAGGCTGGACTGTTCCAATGAGGAACAGGGTCAAGTCTGATTTGCATAAGGCTGGGTCCAAACTTGAATTGCGTGGGGAGCAAAATAACGATGGATTAAACCCAGATCTGTGACTGGGGGTGAATGTTTGACAATGTTCAACATTCCGTCCATCATCTTTTTGTGTTGCAGTTTCACCCAATGTTGGAACGGTATGCCCAGACGCAAGTTCCGTGCTTGCTACGTCACCAGTTTCAAGCTAGCCTGGCTGATGAGGGTTGATGCCACGAAACCTGTCCCAGGATGCTTGTTTTCCAGTCCAAGGAGGACGTAGCCTGGCAATTTGGGCTGGACGGTCACCATGAGGGACAAGGTCAAGGCTGATTTGCATATGGCTGGGTCAGAGCTGGAATGGCGTGGCGAGCAAAATAACAATGGATTAAACCCAGATCTGTGACTGGGGTTGAATATTTGACAATGTTCAACATTCCGTCCATCATCTTTTTGTGTTGCATTGCTATTTTGTACCTGGAGTCTATTCCTGGTTTACAGAACTGGGTGTAGTGAGCAATTAGACACAGTGGAGGGATTAGTTGTGCCTGGATGGGCCATCACTGACAGGATGGGGGCAGAACTGGGCACAGCCCCACTTGCAAATCAATAATCTGTGCCCTGCCTTCACACAAAGGGCTTCACACCACTTCATTGTTCAGGCAGCCAGGCCAGAGCCAGGGCAGGGGAGGCAGGAAATCCAATTATTTCAAGCAGAATTCTCTAGAAACATCTAGTTCAAATAAGGCACCAGGTATAAAAAAAGTTCCCTTGGACCCACTCTTCAGTTCACTTTCTGGACCTGCAAAAGGACTCTCATAAGACTGCCTGCTGCTGTGGCATGCTTTGTACTTTAGAAGACTTCTTTGCTGCACCTGGAAGGACTGCTTTGCTGCTTGATGCTTGCCTTAAACACTCAGACGCCTGCCCTGCTGTTTGTGCTCTGTTCCACTTCTTAAACCCAGAACTACCAGAGTGATTCCGAGGGCTAGTTGGCTGGTCTTCTGATCGGAGGCTCAGGGACAGAAAAGGCTCCAACTATCTAGAACCAGCACCGAAAAAAGTTTTTAAAAAACACAAGAAAAACACTTACCTGTGACGGCTGGCCGGATACCACCTCTCCTGTGTCCTCTTATTTCTGACTGCGTCCTGCAGCTGGATGCAGGAAGCAGCAAGAAGCACCCAGCACCCGGCCTCCCGACAGCCAATCACAATGCTGCAATGCTGCATTGTGATTGGTCTGAGCGACGATCCACGTCGTTCAGCCAGCGAATGGGGGCCTAGGCATGTTCTCCACGCAGGCTGTAATGCAGACTGCATAGAGAAGATGTGAAGTGCGCATGAATTTCTGGCCAGCCCAAGAGGGACGGCCAAATAGTCATGTGCACTTATGAGTGGGCAAACCACTTCTCCCCTGCAACTTTGTCGTCGGAGCAGTCCCGCTCCAAACGCAAAGCTGCAGCAGAAGGAAACATAAAATGATAATAACATTAGTTGTTATCATTTTGTGTCTCCTTTACTTCACTGCTGCGAAGCAGTGCTGCGACGCTCTTCCGCCTTAGTGGAGGAGCCACCACTGCTATGTCCAAACGTTGAAATCTTCACTGTGACTTCATCCAGTGGCTCCCCGACGACAAAGCCTCTTCCTTAGACACCGCCTCCAGCCTTGCCCCGCTGAACTTCTACCTTCTCAATACATTTTTGTTAAAATTTCTTCTAAGTAGGAAGGTAAGCCCTGACGGGGCCCAATCCACTTTTTGTATCCAACTCAAACTCCATTGCAGTCGCCATTTTTTTCAACTTTGAACAGATTTCATGCACCTAGATGTCCATGCTTTGATCTTTTAGGTACTAGTTTTTACCTAAACTTTGAAAAATTCAAAACTCTGGTTCTACTAATTAGGAGTTTTTTCATTTGGGGTTCAAATAACTGGTTACAATTTACATTATATTTCTAAATTGGTGTGAATTTTTCTTGTGTTGTGTTTTCACTTTATTACTATCCGTGTGCTGCATAAATACTTTCCACATTACCTCTAAGTTAAGCCTGACTGCTTTGTACCAAGCTACCAGAGGGTTAATCAAAGGTTGATTTAGTGACTTTTATTGTTCACCATGACAGGGATTGTGACTGTTGCTTGCTCATGGAGAACACCCTACTCAACCAACAACCTAGTTTCTCACAGTTTCATGGTTTCATATATCTGTATCACTATGAGTAACTGTCAGAGTTGGTAATGCGTGCACACACATATTGTGACACCTTCAGGCACTACTAGCTTATCACCAAGCATTCTGGGATGTATATATTTGTTTATTCCTTTCTAAGTTTGGGTTTAGAAATATCTGTTTGAAGAGTGCTTTTGGATAGCGTGGGCTGCATACAAATACCAAATAAGAATGATAAACCACAAATGACTTGAGGCATCACATAATTTTAAAAATTCATATCTCTAATTCCCCTTATTGGATTTTGTAGTTTTACTGTCATTTTACTCATTACGTTTTCTCTATTTTTCTTCATTGGTTATGGGATTTTTATTGTGTTGTGTTTTGTTTCTCCTAAATACTTTACACTTATCCCTAAGTTAAGCCTTTCTGCTCTGTACCAGTGAATTGAGCACAGGTTTAAAATATTAAATCTGTGTTTTACCTTACCAAGTGTGTAGCTTTATTCCTTAATTTGGATTGCCCTCACCCCAACTAATAATCCAACGTTTTACACTTCAGGGGAAATTTTTAAAAAATTCACGCAGAACAGCCACCTGCGAGGCTGCGCTGTGTTGGGCGACAGGGAGGGAGCAGGAGAGTGCCATATCTTCAGAGATATGGCTCTCCCCTTTCCCTTGCGCTGGCGCTGAATACAGCTGCAGTACGCCACGCACACACCTTAGCGCCATAGCGCTAGGGTGTGTGCGATAGTCTATCATAGGGTTTGTACAGAAAGGGTAGCCTTCCTATACAAAATACGATGCCCAAACACAATGCAAAGTTTTTCCCACTTTGTATGCGTGCTGCACAGAGCAGCACACATGCAAAGTCGGAAAAGGAAGGAGAAATAAAAGCATTTCTCCTTCCTTGCGCCTACTTGAAAAGGGCACAGTTTTCTCACGCTAAACCTAATCTGCTTTATTTAGTAAATTGGGTTTAGCGTGAGAAACCTTGTGTGGTTGCACGGAAACGCCCATGCTCCACCTTTGGTACGCCCCCATGGCGCAAAGTAACGTGAACCAGCGCTATGCGCTGCTTTGCATTACTTTTCCGTTATTTCCAGAGCTAAACAAGTTTAGCGTGGAAAGTAAATAGGGAAAAAAAGATTTTGTGCTGATTTGGTTCACTTTTGTGACGCAAACACTGTGCAAAATCTTAGCAAATCTCCCCCTTCATGTACAAAAACTATACTCTACAGTGTACATTCAACTCTTCACCATTGCACAAGGCTCTGCGTCGTGCTAGGCAGCCTTATTAGAGTACAAGTGCAGGGGACGATAGCTACAGCAATCAAAAATTACTATCTATGGCTCTGCAGTGTTATTTCCCCCATGCACATCGCAGCGCTGCAGATTAGGTTGTTGCGCTGCATTGAATGAATAATTTGTAAATCTCGCCCAGTATTTCTTTATGAGAGGCATATGGGTGCACCACACCAGGTAGAGTATTGTTGCATAAAAAAACAAATACAGTGCTGGTCACGAAACAGTTCTTAATTGAAGGGTGAAGCAATAATGCTGCCAGTCTTCGTTTCTTTTGTAATATTTTCATTTCCATCATCATATTCCTCAAAACATATCTCTATAAAGACCCTGGGGCATATTAGCAAGAACCTCGTTAAAATTATCGCCGTTTTAGCGGCAGGAAACTGTCGCTAAAACGGCGATAATGGACTTGCTAATATGCGTTATAGAATTCCAATAGAAGCACAAGTTAGATGTCCTGCACATCTAACCTGGGCTTCTATTGGAATTCTATAACGCATATTAGCAAGCCCATTTTCGCCGTTTTAGCGGCAGTTTCCTGACGCTAAAACGGCGATAATTTTAACGAGGTTCTTGCTAATATGCCCCCCTATTCTTAAGTGTCTAATTTATTTAAGATTTCTGACGCTTTGTACAAACAAAGGCCCTCAACCCCATTATGCAAATCATATTTTTGTATTACCTTCTGTCGTCATGACAGTAAGACATATTTTTATTTTAGAAACTAAGCCTATCACTGAAACTCCGGAACTGGGGTAGTGTGCTGAGGAAAATTCAAGGTCAGATGGCAGGATGATTGTATGTTGGGGGTGCGTTGTACAGTGCAGGATTCGGAAGGGGGCTTCAGGTTTTGTTGTGCCACAGAATATTTCCTGAAATTGTATTTCTCGAGCGCTTCTAACCTTTTTCCCTGCACATTTCCAGGATGTTTTGATGAAGTATTTGTATTTCTATGAATTTAGATAACTTTTCCAAATAGGAGCATATCTGGAAATTAACAGGGTACATTACTCTCTAACTTATTACAAACATGCCATTGTTGTAAAATATTACAAATAATATCTGTAATATTACAGCTTATTTAGCTTAGGAGGTAATTGAACCCGTGCAAACAATATAGTTGAGTAGGCATGAAATTAATGCATTGGAACTTTCCATAATGCATCCCACAAAGCACAACTAAAAGAACCACAAGTAGTTCCATTTCCATGTCAAACCAGATTTTCTGATTATATTACAAAGCATCTGGGAGCAAACGTCAATCACAGTCATTTCCTGAGCTTTGTTATCGGGGCTAAGGCGAAACGCTTTGTCAAGTTTCTGCCTGCATTGAAAAAAAACTGCTCCTCTTATAATTATCTTGGATTTGCAGGCTGGGTTATGCATTTACACATTCACATTGATATTTCAACCTTGCATATCCCATCATCAAAATAGAAATTTTCGAATATATTCAGCTTAACAAGGTCTTAGAAGGTTTTACAAGTAGGGAAAAAAGAAGGACAGCCAGAACATTGCACATATAAATATGCATGGAATTCTGGGGCATATTAGCAAGACTGGCGATAAAATTATCGCCGTTTTAGCGGCAGGAAACTGCCGCAAAAACGGCGATAATTGGCTTGCTAATATGCGTTATAGAATTCCAATAGAAGCCCAGGTTAGATGTGCAGGACATTTAACCTGGGCTTCTATTGGAATTCTATAACGCTTATTAGCAAGCTCAATTATCGCCGCTTTAGCGGCAGTTTCCTGCCGCTAAAACTGCGATAATTTTATCGCCAGTCTTGCTAATATGCCCCTCTATTTCTTTAACACCATTTCTTTCTCGTGGACCTTTGTGATTTTACAGTGTAATCATATAGGCATACAGTTAACAGTTTATTGGCTGAACTTCACTTTGTCTGTCATATATGCAAACTGACTCTATATATATATATATATATATATATATATATATATATAGATATATATTGATATATATATATATATATATATATATATATATATATATATATATATATATATATATATATATATATATATATATATATATATATATATATATATATATATATATATATATATATTATCTACTGGCGGTCGCCAGTAGATAGTTATAGTTAGGACCTATTTTCCATAGGAAATCCACGACATGAAATAACTCTTGCGTCGGTTGACGAATCTTCGCGAAATTTTCAAACTTTATGGCCCGCTCCGGTCCGCTCCTACCCTGAAAGTCTCAGGGTGATTCGTCAAGCGGGGGCCGAGAAAAGGGGGTCCCAAAACGTGTTTTCCCCATTCATTTTCCCATAGGAAACTTTAGACACGGCTACAGCTCGAACTGCTGAACAGAATTACACCAAATTTGGCAAAGAGGTAGTTCTTGGTTCAGAAAGAACCCTTTTTGTAAAATGGTGTAAATCCGTTCAGTAGTTGCGGAGAAATTAAAAAATAATAGTCAAAAAATCAATTTCCCATAGGAAACTTTATGCAAGGCTACAGCCCGAACTGCTGAACGGAATTACACCAAATTTGGCAAAGAGGTAGTTCTTGGTTCAAAAAGAACCCTTTTTGTTAAATGGTGTAAATCCGTTCAGTAGTTGCTGAGAAAATCAAAAGTAAAAACACATATATATCTGGGCGGAGCCTAACCACACATGTCATCGTGAGATCTGATTGGTTGTCAGCACTTCATCCTGGAATTGCTGGCAGCCATCTTGGGACCAATATAAATGCATTGTAGTGAATCGAAGATTTTGAGGGTTACCAAAAGGAGAACTATAAAGGGTGATAACAGACTTTAGTTACATTAGAATTCATTTGTTGATGGTACCATACTAATTTCAGGAATTGTGGTGTGTTCTAAGGTGATTTTACCCTGTGAAAAACCTTCTGCTGGGATATCATGAATCATGTTTGAGAGAAAACTATTTTCACATGCTTGTCCCATACAGTTTTGGAAGGTGCTCCAGAAGCTAAAATGAGAGCATATTTTCTGTAAATTCACATTATCTTTCTCAGTCATGTGAGAATGAAGTCTGACATTCTCAGTAAAACATGTACATCCAACAAGGGCAGAGACGGTCAGTTGATTCCTTTGTGTTCTACTGCAGCTTCCCAGAGTGTTCTAAAGAACAACTAGAGTGCTAACAGCCTTACTTATGACAAAAGTATGGCACACCTGAAGCCACCTTGATTGGAATAAACTGGTAACACTTAAAACATTTAATTTAAAAAGGAACAAAATGATGGGGTTCATCTTGTCATAGAAATTATGGTTAGTGCTCTGGAAAGAAAAATTAGGACATGTTTCAAGTGTGATCTCAAATATCTTCCTGTTATATTTCAACAGGAGCAGCCTGTCAGTTGATGCCTTTGTGTTCTACTGCAGCTTCCCAGAGTGTTCTAAAGAACAACTAGAGCGCTAACAGTCTTACTTATGACAAAAGTATGGCACACCTGAAGCCATCTTGATTGGAATAAACTGGTAACACTTAAAACATTTAATTTAAAAAGGAACAAAATGATGGGGTTCATTTTGTCATAGAAATTATGGTTAGTGCTGTAGAAAGAAAAATTAGGACATGTTTCAAGTGTGATCTCAAATATCTTCCTGTTATATTTCAACAGGAGCAGCCTGTCAGTTGATGCCTTTGTGTTCTACTGCAGCTTACCAGAGTGTTCTAAAGAACAACTAGAGCGCTAACAGTCTTACTTATGACAAAAGTATGGCACACCTGAAGCCATCTTGATTGGAATAAACTGGTAACACTTAAAACATTTAATTTAAAAAGGAACAAAATGAGGGGTTCATTTTGCCATAGAAAGTATGGTTAGTGCTGTAGAAAGAAAAATTAGGACATGTTTTAAGTGAGATCTCAAATATCTTCCTGTTATATTTCAACAGGAGCAGCCTGTCAGTTGATGCCTTTGTGTTCTACTGCAGCTTCCCAGAGTGTTCTAAAGAACAACTAGAGTGCTAACAGCCTTACTTATGACAAAAGTATGGCACACCTGAAGCCATCTTGATTGGAATAAACTGGTAACACTTAAAACATTTAATTTAAAAAGGAACAAAATGAGGGGTTCATTTTGCCATAGAAATTATGGTTAGTGCTGCAAAAAGAAAATTTAGTGCATGTTTTAAGTGAGATCTCAAATCCTCTTCTATTTCATTAGAAAATTCTGACATGCAGACTGAAACAATCACTTTCAATACCAGCAGTAGACTTCCAGTTAACTCCTTGGTGAGCAGTAGCTTTACTACAGTGATCTAATGAACCACTAGAGTAATAACATTCTGAATTTATGGCAAATGTGTGACACATCTGAATGCCTTCTTGATGGAATCAAAGTAAAAAACTGAAAGCATTTCCTACTGAGGAGACTGCAGTAAATGAGGAAATTAGGAAACTTCATAACAAAGAAGTCTTCCAAGATGGCCACCAGTGAAAAAAGAGCCCAAATGTAGCACAAATATTACCCAGATGTAGCCCACATATAGCCCAATGACAAAAGTGTGCAAAACACTTTTTATTTTTAGTTTTTTTGCAGTTTTATGTAGTGCAGACTGGTCAGGTATTGGAGCATTGCATCTTAAAACATGACCCCCTACACTACAAAAACACCACTGCACTACCCTAAACCCTAAAACACTACCCCAGCACGACCCCCTACACTACACAAGCACCACTGCACTATCCTAAACCCTAAAACACTACCCCCAGCATGACCCCCTACACTACACAAACACCACTGCACTACCCTAAACCCTAAAACACTACCCCAACACCACTGCACTAACCTAAATCCTAAAACACTACCGCCAGCACGACCCCCTACACTACCCAAACACCACTGCACTACCCTAAAACATGACCCCCTACACTACACAAACACCACTGCACTACCCTAAACCCTAAAACACTACCCCCAGCACGACCCCCTACACTACACAAGCACCACTGCACTACCCTAAACCCTAAAACACTACCCCCAGCACGACCCCCTACACTACACAAACACCACTGCACTAACCTAAATCCTAAAACACTACCCCCAGCACGACCCACTACACTACCCAAATACCACTGCACTACCCTACAACATGACCCCCTACACTACACAAACACCACTGCACTACCCTAAACCCTAAAACACTACCCCAGCACGACCCCCTACACTACACAAGCACCACTGCACTACCCTAAACCCTAAAACACTACACCCAGCACGACCCCCTACACTGCCCGAACACCACTGCACTGCCCTAAACCCTGAAACACCAGCCCCTGCACGACCCCTTACACTGCCCGAACACCACTGCACTGCCCTAAACCCTGAAACACATACCCTAGCACGACCCCCTACACTCCCCGAACACCACTGCACTGCCCTAAACCCTGAAACACCACCCCCTTCACGACCCCCTACACCTCCCGAACACCACTGCACTGCCCTAAACCCTGAAACACCACCCCCAGCATGACCCCTACACTGCCCGAACACCACTGCACTGCCCTAAACCCTGAAACACTACCCCCAGCAAGACCTCCTACACTGCCCGAACACCACTGCACTGCCCTAAACCCTGAAACATCACCCCCAGCAAGACCCCCTACACTGCCCGAACACCACTGCCCAAACCCTGAAACACCACCCCGTGCACGACCCCCTACACTGCCCGAACACCACTGCACTGCCCTAAACCCTGAAACACCACCCCCAGCACGACCCCCTACACTGCCCGAACACCACTGCACTGCCCTAAACCCTGAAACACCAACCCCTGCATGACCCCCTACACTGCCCGAACACTACTGCACTGCCCTAAACCCTGAAACACCATCCCCAGCACGACCCCCTACACTGCACGAACACCACTGCACTGCCCTAAACCCTGAAACACTACCCCCAGCAAGACCCCCTACACTGCCCGAACACCACTGCACTGCCCTAAACCCTGAAACACCACCCCCAGCACGACCCCCTACACTGCCCGAACACCACTGCACTGCCCTAAATCCTGAAACACCACCCCTGCACGATCCCCTACACTGCCCGAATACTACTGCACTGCCCTAAACCCTGAAACACCACCCCCAGCACGACCCCCTACACTGCACGAACACCACTGCACTGCCCTAAACCCCGAAACACTACCCCCAGCAAGACCCCCTACACTGCCCGAACACCACTGCCCTAAACCCTGAAACACCAGCCCCAGCACAACCCCCTAAACTGCCCGAACACCACTGCACTGCCCTAAACCCTGAAACACCAGCCCCAGCACGACCCCCTACACTGCCCGAACACCACTACACTGCCCTAAACCCTGAAACACCAGCCCCAGCACGACCCCCTACACTGCCCGAACACCACTGCACTGCCCTAAACCCTGAAACACCACCCCCTGCATGACCCCCTACACTGCCCGAACACCACTGCACTGCCCTAAACCCTGAAACACCACCCCCTGCAGCACCCCCTACACTGCCCGAACACCACTGCACTGCCCTAAACCCTGAAACACCACCCCCAGCACCGCCCCCTACACTGCCCGAACACCACTGCACTGCCCTAAACCCTGAAACACCACCCCCAGCATGGCCCCCTTTACTGCTCGAACACCACTGCACTGCCCCAAACCCTGAAACACCACCCCCAGCACGACCCCCTACACTGCCCGAACACCACTGCCCTAAATCCTGAAACACCACCCCCTGCATGACCCCCTACACTGCCCGAACACCACTGCACTGCCCTAAACCCTGAAACACCACCCCCTACACTGCCCGAACACCACTGCACTGCCCTAAACCCTGAAACACCACCCCCAGCACGACCCCCTACACTGCCCGAACACCACTGCACTGCCCTAAACCCTAAAACACCACCCCCAGCATTACCCCCTACACTGCCCAAACACCACTGCACTGCCCTAAACCCTAGAACACTACCCCCAGCACGACCCCCTACACTACCCGAACACCACTGCACTACCCTAAACCCTAAAATACTACCCCCAGCACAACCCCCTACACTACCCGAACACGACTGCACTGCCCTAAACCCTCAAACACTCCCCCAGCACGACCCCCTGCACTACCCGAACACCACTGCACTGCCCTAAACCCTAAAACACTCCCCCAGCACGACCCCCTACACTACCCGAACACCACTGCACTGCCCTAAACCCTAAAACACTCCCCCAGCACGACCCCCTACACTACCCAAACACCACTGCACTGCCCTAAACCCTAAAACACTACCCCCGCATGACCCCCTACACTACCCAAACACCAATGCACTACCCTAATCCCTAAAACACTACCCCCGCATGACCCCCTACACTACCCTAAACCCTAAAACACTACCCCCGCACGACTCCCTACACTACCCAAAGACCACTGCACTACCCTAAACCCTAAAACACGACCTCCTACACTACACAAACACCACTGCACTACCCTAAACCCTAAAACACTACCCCCTACACTACACAAACACCACTGCACTACCCTAAACCCTAAAAAACTACCCCCAGCAGTATCCCTACACTACCCAAACACCACTGCACTACCCTAAACCCTAAAACACTACCCCCAGCAGTACCCCCTACACTACCCAAACACCACTGCACTACCCTAAATCACTACCCCCAGCACGACCCCCTACACTACCCAAACACCACTGCACTACCCTAAACCCTAAAACACTACCCGCAGAACGACCCCCTACACTACCCAAACACCACTGCACTACCCTAAACCCTAAAACACTCCCCCCAGCACGACTCCCTACACTACCCAAACACCACTGCACTATCCTAAACCCTAAATCTACCCCCAGCATGACCCCCTACACTACACAAACACCACTGCACTACCCTAAACCCTAAAACACTACCCCCAGCACGACCCTCCTCACTACCTAAACACAACTGCACAATTTGTTACAGGCGTTGCAACGCAGGCCTGTGGTGCTTACTGGAAGTACCTAGTGGGCTAGTTGGGCCCCAGGGACCCTCAGGATTCAAGGTGACCTAATCCCCCAACTTAAAACGCACCACGGGGCGCGTTTGCACAGTGGTGAAGGGAGGGGACGGGGCCTCAGGTGACATGTGCGCAAACACGCCCTGTGGTGCGTTTTAAGTTGGGGAATTAATTCCCTTTGAATCCTGAGGGACCCTGGGGGCCAACTAGCCCACCAGGTACCTTCAGTAAGCACAACAGAGTTGTGTTGCAGAGAGGTGAAAAAGGTGTGTGGCCTCGGAACGCCTCTCTGCAACTCAGCTCTGTGGTCCTAACTGTAGGTACCTGGGGGCTAGTTGGGCCCCAGGGACCCTCAGAATTCAAGGGGACTTAATCCCGCAACTTAAAACGCGCCCTGTAGCGCGTTTTAAGAGGTAGTTTTAATCCCCTTGCCCTATTATGTACTAGGGACTTGCAGAGGAGGTCATGCTAATCACAGGGGTACCCCAACGCATAGTGTTCCCTAGTGTATGTAGGTGTTTTCACTGTATTCTAAGTGTCTTTTAGCATAGCACTGGCTCTGGTTAGTCAGAGTCAGTTACCACCAGTACCCGTCTGAAAAAGTTGTGGGCACAGGATGATTTTGCAACAAGGCCTCTTTCTGCTCCTCTGTTGGTTCTTTCTGCACATCTTTTGCTTCTTTCTGTGCGTTTTTCTTCTTTCTTCACATGTCCTACCTCTGTGGGCATAGTTAGAAACTAGCATTTAAAAAAACCTTTGAAATTCACTTAAAAAATCATAGGTTTCAGGCACGCTATAGTTAGAAATTAGCATTTAAAAAACCTTTGAAATTCACTGAAAAAACCATAGGTTTCAGACAAGTTATAGTTAGAAATTAGCATTTAAAAAACCTTTGAAATTCACTGAAAAAACCATAGGTTTTAGGGACAGTTATAGTTAGTTGGACATTTCACTCGTACAAAACCATAGAAATTCCCCCGTTATAGTTAGTTCAGCTAACTATAACTCGCGCCCGCAATGCACTGCTGATGACGTCACATATTACATCACTCATGACATGGTCAGTGACATCACTGATGACATCACTGATGACATCATCCATGTGATAATTTCATGCATCTTCTCACACCCTAATATAACTTTTGATACACCCACTCTAAATTACAGACTGCCATTCTCAAAACCATAGACACTCCAACACCAAAAACTACATACCCACTCACTGATTCTTAGGTCTACACACACATCCACTCACTCACCCGTACAGTCACTCATACTTAGTCACTCAGTACAGGACTATCATATGCACTCATAAACCTATATAAACACTCACACACCGCCACTCATCCATAGAGGTACTCACACACCTAGTCAGTCATGCAAATGACATCATCCAGTGACTGTGTGTTTCTGTAAAGTTTAAATATGTTTCATATATATAGGGAAAGGCGTATTGAAGAATGAGTGGGTGTATAAGTGTCTGAATGGATGATTTAGTAGGTGCGTGACTAACTCTATAAGTGAGTGATTAAACGTATCTTACTGAATGCATGGGTTAGTGACTAAACTGGGTGAATGTATGTATCCGTCTGTCTGTTGCTGTGTAAGTGGCAGCATGGGTTTGTGAATAGCTACATGAGTGTTTATATGAGTTATTGATTGGTTGGCTGAGTATCTGTATGGGTGCCTGAGTGTTTGTGTGGGTGGGGTGTGTGCGACTCTGTGCATAGATGTGTGAGTGGGTGATTCACTGGGTGGATGGTTACAAGAGTGCATCTGTGATAGACTGTATGGGTGGGTAAGTGTGTGTAAGAGTGTGTTAGTGAGTGAATGTATGTCCCAGTGGTACATGTGTGAGTAACTACGTATGTGAAAGGCAGTATTTTTTGTGTTGGGGTATATAAATAGCTATAAGCTAGAGTGTGTGATTGTGATAGTGACTGTATGGATGAGTGTGTGCTTGTATCAGAGATTGTATAAGAGCGTAAGAATGTGCTAGTATTTGTATGAGTAAGTGAGCTGGTGTGTGTATAACTGTATAGGTGAGTAAATGGGTGTGTGCTTAATTTTTGCATGACTGACTAGGTGTGTGAGTACCTCTATGGATGAATGGCGGTGTGTGAGTGTTTATATAGGTGTATGAGTGCATATAATAGTCCTGTACTGAGTAACTATAAGTATGAGTGACTGTACGGGTGAGTGAGTAGATGTGTGTGTGTAGACCTAAGAATCAGTGAGTGTGTATATAGTAATTGGTGTTGGAGTGTCTATGGTTTTGACAATGGCAGTCTGTAATTTACAGTGGGTGTATCAAAAGTTATATTAGGGTGTGAGAAGATGCATCAAATTATCACATGGATGATGTCATCAGTGATGTCATTTGAGATGTCATCAGTGATGTCATCAGTGATGTCACTGACCATGTCATGAGTGATGTAATATGTGACGTCATCAGCAGTGCATTACGGGGCGCGAGTTATAGTTACCTGAACTAACTATAACGGGGGAATTTCACGGATTTGTACAAGTGCAATGTCCAACTAACTATAACTGTCCCTAAAACCTATGGTTTTTTCAGTGAATTTGTAAGGTTTTTTAAATTCTAATTTCTAACTACAACGTGCCTGAAACCTATGGTTTTTTCAGTAAATTTCAAAGGGTTTTTAAATGCTAATTCCTAACTATAACATGTCTGAAACCTATGGTTTTTTTCAGTGAATTTCAAAGGTTTTGTAAATGACAATTTTTAAATGTATTAATTGTTATATTTATTTTTTTGATACTGATTTACTACATTTTTTTAAACTATTTATTTTTAGATATTTTATTTTTTAAAATACATTGTAATTACATTATACATTACATTACAAAATATACTTTCTCAGAATAAATTACTTTAGTTTAAATACTTTGCAAATAGGCAATAGACTTTTAAGTACAGTAGTTACAGTTGTTGCAATGGGCAACACAATTTCAAACACAATGCAGCATTGAGCTCAATGTGAATTTCAAGTTAAATGCAATTAGTTACTTTATGGATTACTTTTCTAACCACAGGACTGGATCCTAGATTCAGTCCTGGGACATCTCCTGTAAACAGTTGAGTAAAAGCGTTTTGGTTACAGTAGTGATTTTTAAGGAATATTATTGTATTTTAAAAGTTGACACTTAGAAACTTTTTCACATAGAATCACCAATGCTATCCTATGGGAGGAAATTCACTTAGCAGGTAAGTAGTGTTATCGTTACTTTTTCTTAGTCAGTGGTGGATCTTGGATCCAGCACTGGTGCATCTCCTGTAAACAGTTGAAAGAATGCGTTTAAGTCATACAGGTGATTTTTAAGGAATATTTGTAGTTTGTGAAAATCGACACTTTGAAACTTTTCTGCTGAAAACCAGACAATGGATTCCTATGGAAGGAAATACAAGTTACTGGTAAATACGGTTAGAATTACTTTTCAGGGTCAGTGCTGGGCTAAAAGATGCAGCACTGGGTTCTCTCCTGATAACAGGTGAGTAAATCGGAATTCGTAGTTCGGCTGATTTTAGAGGAATATTATAAAGTTCCAAAACTCCACACTTCGAAGAATTTCCAAGTGAAACCAGTCAATGTTAGCCTATGGAAGGAAATTCAAGTTACTGGTAAGTACGGTTAAAATTACTTTTCAGGATCAGTACTGGGCTCAAAGATGCAGCTTTCTGGACGTACCTGGTGGGCTAGTTGGCCCCCAGGGACCCTCAGGATTGAAGGGGATTTAATTCCCCATCTTAAAATGCGCCATGGGGCCTGTTTGCACACATGTCACCTGAAGCCCCGCCCCCTCCCTTCACCACTGTGCAAACGCGCCCCGTGGTGCGTTTTAAGTTGGGGGATTAAGTCCCCTTGAATCCTGAGGGTCCCTGGAGTCCAACTAGCCCACCATGTACCTCCAAAAAGTGCCACAGAGCTGCGTTGCAGAGAGGTGTAAAAAGGGGCATGGCCTCTGTACACCTCTCTGCAACGCAGCCCCCTGGCGCATACTGGAGGTTCCTGATGGGCTAGTTGGCCCCCAGGGACCCCCAGTATTCAAGGGGAATTCGTTCCCCATCAGAGTGCTGACAAGGAGGGGGCTTGTTGATTTTTTTTTTTTAAAGGGGGCTGTGTGGACCCCTTTTTTGTAATTTTTTTGAGCCCTGGGGACCCCATCCCCCAGGGCCTGACCACCTTTTATTTTTTTTTAAAAAGAGGACCGGGAAGGGGACCGTGTGGGCCCCCCTCCCGTGGCCAATTTCGACCCGGGGACCCCATCCCCTGGGCCATTGCCACCTTATTTTTTTATTATTTTTTTTCATGTAGGGGGGCTGCGTGGCCCCCCTCCTAAGGCCTCCTTAGGCCCCGGGGACCCCATCCCCCGGGGCCGTCCTTTATTTATTTTTATTTTATTTTTATTTTTAATTATTTTTGGGGAGGGGGCCACGTGGCTCCCCTCCCGGGCCACTACTTGCCCCGGGGACCCCATCCCCGGGGCTGGCCCTATCCTTTGGGGTCCGTGGGGGACCCCAACTCCCCCACGGACCATGCCGGCTCCCTGCGTCCTGCGGGAGCCGGCATTGCTTTTCCACATGGGGAGCTGCTAACATGCAGCTCCCCATGTGGAAAAGCAATTTGCTTTGGATATTGGAAGCGAGGCTCCCGTCCTGTCATAGCAAACTACAGTGTCCCGGGGGTAGGCACCCCGGGACACTGCAGGAGCCGGCCCTGGGGGGTGGCGGTCCCCAGGGCCATCACTGGCTCCAGGAGGGGGCCGCGCGGCCCCCTCCCCACTTCTGCAAAGCCCCGGGGAGGTGGTGGTCCCCAGGGCTTCGGGGTCTGAAACGGAACCCCATTTTAAAAATGTTAGTGCCCCGGGAGGTGGCGGTCCCGGGGCATGTGGGGGCTGGAGCCCCCACACAGGTATTTTAAATTTAAAAAAGAAGCCCCGGGGGTGGCGGTCCCGGGGCTGCGGGAGGGCTCAGAGCCCTCCCGCACCATTTTATTAGAAAGCCCCGGGGGTGGCGGTCCCCGGGGCTTGGGGGCCTTAGAGGCCCCCCATTAACTATAAACCCACCTCCCGCATGCCCCCGGGACTTGGCCCACCCGGGGGCAAATTAGCTTCGATTTTTTTTTACGGTGGGATCCGCGCACCCTAAGCGCATCCCGCCGATTTTTAGGAAAAAAATGCTTTTTCTGCCCAGGGGGTCCTTGTGGGACCCCCTGAGCAGACCTAGGGGTCATGGTGTTTCTACCCTGCCCCCTTTTGCGCTTTGCACACTTGTTTCTGTCCCTCGGTTCTACCGAGGACAAAATGGCTGCCAACACTTCCTGATTTGGAGTGTTGACAGCCAATTAGCATGCAGCTCGTGATCGGGAGGGTACGCGGACCCTACTCGGCCATAGATATATATGTGACTTTACTTTTGATTTTCTCAGGAACTACTGAACGGATTTACACCATTTAAGCAAAAGGCACGACACTGAACCAAGGGCTACCTCTTTGCCAAATTTGGTGTAATTCCGTTCAGCAGTTCGGGCTGTAGCTGCGACTAAAGGTTCCTATGGAAAAATGAATGGGGAAAACGCGTTTTGGGACCCCCTTTTTCTCGGCCCCGCTTGACGTATCACCCCGAGACTTTCAGGATAGGAGCGGACCGGAGCGCCCCAACAAGTTGGAAGCTTTCGCGAAGATTCGTCAACCGGCGCCAACGTTATTTCAAATAGAATGTTGCGGATTTCCTATGGAAAATAGGTCCTAACTATAACTATCTACTCGCAACCGCCAGTAGATAATATATATATATATATATATATATATATATATATATATATATATATATATATATATATATATATATATATATATATATCCAATGTGTGTGTGTGTGTATATATATATATATATATATATATATATATATATATATATATATATATATATATATATATTTATGTATCCAAAATCTGACAGTACGTGTTTGACTTTTAGCCCATTGTTTCCCGTCCCCTTGAACTCCTGTTAGCTGTTAGTTGCCAGCATCATCAGATGTTAAGATGTCAAATAAAAACTTCAAGCTGAAACTCTCCACTTGCAAACTACAAGAATCACATCCTATATGTTTTATGTACCTTTGGAGACAGCTGACCTTGCAGAACTATATGGCTAGCTAGACTCCGTATTTCATTTAAATTGTCAATCAGACTGTAAGCCAAGGACAATTCACACCATAAACTGTAGACGTTCAGCGATTTTCGTCTACACAGTCAATGCATCTTTGGTAATGCAAATCAGCAAATAATTACGAAAATATTTTTTTTTTAAACGAAAAAGAAGAAATGGAAATGTTTCCAATTATTTGGAACCTTTTCAACTGCTTTATTTGTCTTTGATAATACGGGCTGTTGTATAGTAAAACATTGTTAATACTACAAGGTCATTCAATATAAATATAGTTTGTTGACATTTGGGGATTCTAACATGACGAAATGAAGAATGGAGTCCATTTTTAGACCCACTTAAATTTCGCAGGTTTCTTTTAGTGCAAGGCATTGGGGGTCACAAATTAAAGCCAGACAAAAAAGGCTGTTATATTTTTAAGGGAGAATGATAATGCTGTTTGATCCTCATTGTAGGGTTCAAGGAGAAATTAGTTGCGCTGAGGCTCACGTCTGCTAAAAGGAAGGCATAGAGAACTTGGTTGATGCAGATGAATAAATGGCGAATCCTTTCATGGGCTTCGCAAGGAACGTTATCAAAAATGTAGCCTTGTTTTCCTTCAGCGCATAGAACCCTAAGGTCACCACCACACTTTACAAATACCCATTCATGCATTCATTTTCACTTGTTTCTCGATGAAGGAAGTGAACCTCAGTTCTGAGCTTGGGCATTCTAGGACAAGGTGCTACCTGCAAGCCTCATTATAAGACGTTCTCTTATTACGACTCGGGTCACTGAACATTTCCTATACAGTGAATGATTGTGACTTTTAACTTTTAGCTCTGGTTGCTTATGTGGGTCTATTTCTTTTTGTAAGTGCATCCCATGTCTTAATCCTTGCTCTCCACCAAAGGGCAAAAAGGAGTAGCAAGAACGTTATTTCACCATTTTTGGATCCTAATTTTGCTGGTTTATGAACTCTGCACTCTGAGCCCTGCTAAAACGGCAGTGAAGTGTCTGCGCTCCCCACGGTTAAATTAGCTTACCCTTGGTTAACATAGGTAACTTGCCTAGAAGTTCCTAGTATAACGTGTAGGATATAACCTCAGGACCAGGAAGTTAAATTCCGCCTGTGGACTGCAGAACCTATGGTGCCATCCACAGAGGTGGCCTGTAAAACATGGCTTCAAGTCTAAGATGTGTAGTCACACTGCAGAAGCCTCAAAACCTGCTGTCAAACCTGACAAAATAGCCTTTTTGACAGGCAGGAAACCATGCTTTTAAATATTAAGTGACAGCCCAGATGATATACTTTAATCTGTATCTTTTGACAGGAACGGTTATGAAAGAAATCTAAGGACTATTTTGAATATTTAATAAAAATCCAATTTAAAGGTAAGGTCAGATTTTGTATTCATAGTCAGGAAAATTAGTTACTTTTAGAAAGATAACTTTTACTTGCCTGTAGCTCTAGTGGGCTAATTAGCATTAGCCTACTTACAGCTGTTACTCAACCTTCTTAACCTTAATGAGGTGGGAAAACTACTACTAGATCAGGAACAATGTCTGGGTGGGGGAAGTGTTTTTCTTTCACCTGCAAGAAGACTAGTTAGTTTGGACCCAGAAACTTAATTAACTTCCAAAGGGGCCTGCCCATTCACAAGCAACTGTAAGGTGAGACCTGGAGGAGGCAACACTTTATATCCCATGTCAGGCCTGCACCAAAGTTGGAGGTGAGATACCCCAGAACCAGCTTTGAGAGACCACAGAGGTTGGGACTGTTCATGACCCTAGCCACACATCTTGGTAGGCACACAGGCTCTGCACAAAAGAGGAAGGGCCTTTCCATCTTGAATTTTAGGAGTAAGGGGCAATGTGGGGTTGCCTGCAGTGGGGCCAACAATAACTGCTGCAAAAGTGGGTAGAGTTGCCCATGGCAACTTTTACTCCATTGCTCAGGAGGAGTCAAGAGTCCACCCCACATTATCTGCTGTGAACCATAAATCTTGCTCGCCAAGGCACCCTCCTCAAAACATTTTCTGTGCCTGCAGAAGGAGATCAGAAGAGGACTGCACCCTGCTTACTGTAATCTGGATGGAGCCCTGTCAGGATTGCACCTTCTCCCTCTTGTACCCAGGGCAAGTGAATTCCAAGACGCTTTTGCCGCGAATACCGATCCTGCTGACCTGCTGCTTTTGGCCACACACCAGGGACTCCATCTCCCAGATTCATCGGGGGAGTGCGGGAAGAGCCGTTGGAACGCCCGCGCCGCCACACGCGCTTAAAAGCACTTGGTGACTCTTGCGGCGCTGGACGCTTTTGCCGCGAATACCGATCCTGCTGACCTGCTGCTTTTGGCCACACACCAGGGACTCCATCTCCCAGATTCATCGGGGTTGTGCGGGAAGAGCCGTTGGAACGCCTGCACCGCCGCACGCGCTTAAAAGCACTTGGTGACTCCCGCGGCGCGGGACGCTTTTGCCGCGAATACCGATCCTGCTGACCTGCTGCTTTTGGCCACACACCAGGGACTCCATCTCCCAGATTCATCAGGGGAGTGCGGGAAGAGCCGTTGGAACGCCCGCGCCGCCGCACACGCTTAAAAGCGCTTGGTGACTCCCGCGGCGCGGGACGCTTTTGCCGCGAATACCGATCCTGCTGCTTTTGGCCACACACCAGGGACTCCATCTCCCAGATTCATCGGGGGAGTGCGGGAAGAGCCGTTGGAACGCCCGCGCTGCCGCTCGCGCTCAAAAGCGCTTGGTGACTCCCGAGGCGCGGGACGCGCCCGGGCCGTGCCCGGGCAAAGCCTGGGCCAAGGGCGGGCCCGTCCTTGCCCGTCATTGTCAGGAAGAGGCAGGGCAGGGCCACCCCCCCCTACTGCCAGGACCCAGGACTATGCCCTGTTCTAGGAGCTGACTGAGAGCCCTATCTCTGACTGTTCCACTATTTGCAACTGGCATATCCTCTTGTACCTTAACCTTATAGGTGAAATTACTCGTATTGTGGCAAAATTGACTGGGCACCATTGACATTTTGTTTTGCAGTGTGATTGGACTTTTTGGGACTAGACATATATATTTTTTTTTGAGTAATTTTATCATAGTCCCAATACCTTGCACCTTATGGTTTGTGATACTGCAAGCACCGCTTCCTGCCTTTTACTCCGCATTCAATAGTATCCTGAAATCTACGTTTATTTGCTGCTCACTAGAAAATCAGATGTAGTACGTTGCAAAGGTTCCTTCACTAGACACCACCACAGTTGCCCCTGGAACTAGAGTAGTCCCCTTAAACACTGGGTCAGCTGGACAGTGAGGCCTAACCCCGTTTTCTCTATTGTCCTTCTTGTTTTTTTATAGATATTGGTCCAGTGTTATCCGCCACCCTATTTTCTGATAAAACCACGCAGACTGCTTAATAAGAGGGGGCTCTCCCTTTTAGGGAGGCGCAAAGGAAATTGTTACATGGTATTCTTTTGATATTTTATTTATAGAGAGCTAACAAACCAGTTTTGACAGCACAATCACTTTTTTAATCTTGTTATTTTTTATTTTACTTGTGCATGATTTTTAAAGGTTTTAAGGAGTGCATCTACCTAATAGTGATAGGAGTTCTATGTTATTTTCCTACTCTGGTGTGCATCCATAAACACTAAGATTTTTTAGACTTAATCTGAAACAAATTATTTGTAGCATCGAATATTGTTAACGCTATTACGTTTCCTGACTGTGCTTTTTCAGGCATTGTACATTTGGCTGCACAACTAACTTTGTGTACAGACATATTGCATTTTGTGCTCTTTGCATTTGTATTCTCTGCATTGTGCATCTTGTGTCTTCCGCATCTGCACTTGCGCTCCCAGCCATACTGCATTCTCTGCATTTTGCATTTTGCATTTAGCACTTGCGCTTTTTTGCACTTCGCACTTTGGCCTGTGTAATTGTACTTGCGCTTTATGCACTTTGCATTCCTTGCATTTTGCACTTTGCATTTTTTCATTGGCGCTTTCCGCACTGTGCACTTTGTCCTCAGTGTTCTTGTATTAGCCCTCCCTGAACCTTGTGTCTTGTGAGAACTAGTAGGGTTTTGATAACTCCTCTCTCCTACAAGAATAGTTGTCAATCTAAAGGAAAATGGGCAAACGTATCGGTGTCGAAAAAAAGCAACAGGCACCTTCCAAACCAAAAACCAAAGCCCAACCTACTATAGACAGGATGCTAGAGAGGGCAATAGGAGTAGTGGCAACAGAAATTGAGCGGACGGAGAGACGCCTATCATTAACCCCAAACCTTGAATTCCCCTTGGTTGACTCGGACATCTTAGAAGCCTCAGGGGCTCTGCCCAATGACATCTTTAGGAGCCAAACTCCCACAACTGAAATAACCAACGTCGAACTATGTAGTGGGGATACACCTATACGTCCTGCAAAAAAAGGGAGACCCAACGTACAACCAAAAACAGGGGGAAGAAGGAAGAAGGTGATAGGAGAGAATTTGGTTGCCAGGGACACTGGGATGGGAGGACCAACAAGTAGTATTGAACCGGTTAATGAACAACCTGCATGGGTCACAAAACTAGTGGCGGATCTCCAAACTCAAGTAAGGGCTATTGTTAAGGACAAGCTCAAATTGCTTGTAGAAAGGGTCGACAAGATGGCCACGTTGATCAAGGACCGGACAGGTAACAGGGGGACAGTAAAGGGGATAGATGGGACTGTGACTGATCCCACAGCGCAGGCCCCAATTAATACCAGTAGGGCCACCACTCCTCCCATACAGAACGACCCTCCTGTTATTGTCGCCCCAGACCCGGAGAGACAACATACCACAAGCCCCACTAGAGCCAACTTAGCATCCCGCCAGCAACACTTGCATAGCCATTGGCAATCAAATAGACAGCGGGTGGGGGCAGGATATAACAAGTATACAGAAGATCTTAAAGAAAACCCTCCCCTACCTGTTATAAATTTACCGCCTGCCTCGACTTCCTACGTAGTTGTTTTGACAGGTATCCCTGAACTTGGAGGGGGACAAAATGAATCACACCAGGAATTAAAAAATAAATGCATGTTTTGGTTAGTTAACCATAGACAATTCCGGTATGATGACGCTGGAGAGATCCTAACAACACGTAGAGTTAGTTGGCTGGGTTGGAGACCCAAGGACAATCAGGGAGATTGTATAGTGATAAACTTTAGCAACCCACAAGTTGCCCAAGAGATTTTAAACAGAGACGATGGGAGGCAGATGGGCTCTATTAGAGCCCTCCCGTTGGGTTATTTCTATCCCCCAGAGAGGATACAACTAGATAGAAGACAAACCAGGTGGGGATGGAGACCCGAAATACAAAACCATCGAACAGCCAGTTCAGACCATTATCGGTCTAGGCAGTTAACTTTTAACATCCCCACAGCAAACCGATTTGATGGGTTAGAAGGAGTTGATTGACTTGAGATCAAGGGCCCAGGGCGCAAAGAACAGTTGGGCGAGCTTTGTGCGGGAACTGTTAAATTTCGAGAAGGAGGTTGGACAGCGCACGATTCCAGGGGAAGGGTAGACCTGTGGGAGCAAGAGCGGCTCCTCCGGGAATAGAGGGTTGCAATACGGTTAAAACCAGCACCCATCCCCCTCCTTCGAATAGTGGGACCATCAAGAAGATTGCCTATGGCTTCCGCGAGACACTGTCCCCACCTTCCCCTGTATTTGCTGCTTTAACTAGTGGACCAGACCCACTTAGGTGGCGAGTCCTATCCTGGAACGTAGGAGGCGTAAAAACCAAGCAGGATAACCCCGAATGGGGGCAATTCATCGATCAATATGAGATCTGTATGTTCCAGGAGACATGGGCAGGAAGGGACGTCTCAAAACTAGGTTTTACGACTTTTAGCATACCCGCAACGGTGCACAGTCAAAATATCGAAATTTTTATATCGATGTACAGAAATATCGAGTTCACAATATCGAGAGTGTGAAATATCAATGTTTTGTATATCGATGTAGTAAATATCGATTTGAGGTGTTTAGGTAAATATCGATGTTAGAAATATCGATAGTAAAAATATCGACGTTAAAATATCGTTTTTGTATGTTTTTTCAAATATTTTAAAGTCAATGTTAAGTAGTAAATTGTGTTTAAAATGTATATAATAATGTTTTTTTTGTTATACTGTTTTAGGAGCGGGATGTTGGGTTATAGGGGATAAGGGTGGGGAGTGTTTTAAAAAAATTAATTTAATTTGTATAAATGTTTACATTTTAAGTATGAATTTATTTTTAAATTTCGAATTTCAAATTAAGATTTAGGAGCAGGATGTTGGGTTTAAAGGGGATAAGGATGGGGAGTGTTTTAAAAAAATTAATTTAATTTGTATAAATGTTTAAATTTTATGTATGAATTTATTTTTAAATTTCCATTTTCAAATTAAAATTTAGGAGTGGGATGTTGGGTTTATAGGGGATAAGGGTGGGGAGTGTTTTAAAAAGTCACAAATATTTTGTTTAAATTGTAAAAATTAAAAAAATTAATTTAAATTAAATTTCGAATTGAAATTAACATTTCAGAGCAGGATGTTGGGTTTATAGGGGATAAGGGTAGGGAGTGTTTTGAAAAAGTTAAAATTAATTTGTTTAAATTGTAAATTAAAAAATAATTATTATAAAATTAAATTTCAATTTTGAAATTAAAATTTAGGAGCGGGATATTGGGTTTATAGGGGAAAAGGGTTGGGAGTGTTTTAAAATAAATTAATAAAATTTTATTTAAATTGATAAATTTGAGTATGAATTTTTAATTAAATTTAGATTTTGAAATTAAATTTTTAGTAGTGGGATGTTGGATTTATAGGGGATAAGGGTGTGCAGTGTTGTAAAAAATATATAAAATATGTGTATAAATTTGTAATATTTAAGTATGAATTTATAATAAAATATTCAATTTCAAAATAAAATTTAGTAGTGGGGAGTTGTGTTTATAGGGGATAAGGGTGAGGAGTGTTTTATAAAAAAATATTTATTATAATAAATTTGAAAAATTAAAGTGTGAATTTAAAAATTAATTTCGAATTTCAATTTCAATTTTAGGAGTGGGATGTTGCGTTTATAGGGGATAAGGGTGGGGAGTGTTTTTAAAAAATAAATAAATATTTTGGTAAATTTTAAAATTAATAATTATTAATTTTTACATTAATTTCGAATTTAAAATTAAAATTTAGGAGTTGGATGTTGAATTTCTTGGGTATAAGGGTGAGGAGTGTTTTGTAAAATTAATATTTTTATTTGTATAAATTGTAAACAATAATTTTATTTTTAATTTTTTTTCAAATTTCTAAGTAAAATTTATGAGTGGAATGTTGTATTTATAGGGGATAAGGGTGTTTTAATTTGAAAAATAAATATATATACATTTGCAAAAATTTTACAAAAATATTTTATTGTATACTATAAACATATTACAATTTAATTAAATGTAGGGAAATGTAAACACATTTGTATATAAAATATGTTACAAACAAAAAAAGTATAATGTTATACAATGTATGTACTAGTGTGAACATTTGTTAATTAAATAGTGATTATAGTGGGAATAGTAAATAAATGAAGTTTAGTGTCCAGCACCTACCCCAATTAAATACAGACTGGAGTGGGAATATTAAATTAATTAAGTTCAGTGTCCAGCAACTACCCCAATTAAATACAGGCTGGAGTGGGAATAGTAAATTAATTAATGTTAGTGTCCAGCACCTACCCCAATTAAATACAGACTGGAGTGGGAATAGTAAATTAATTAAGGTCAATGTCCAGCACCTACCCCAATTAAATACAGCCTGGAGTGGAAATAGTAAATTAATTAAGGTCAGTGTCCAGCACCTACCCCAATTAAATACAGACTGGAGTGAGAATAGTAAATTAATTAAGGTCAGTGTCCAGCACCTACCCCAATTAAATACAGACTGGAGTGGGAATAGTAAATTAATTAAGGTCAGTGTCCAGCACCTACCCCAATTAAATACAGACTGGAGTGGGAATAGTAACTTAATTAAGGTCAGTGTCCAGCACCTACCCCAATTAAATACAGACTGGAGTGGGAATAGTAAATTAATTAAGGTTAGTGTCCAGCACCTACCCCAATTAAATACAGACTGGAGTGGGAATAGTAAATTAATTAAGGTCAGTGTCCAGCACCTACCCCAATTAAATACAGACTGGAGTGGGAATAGTAAATTAATTAAGGTTCAGTGTCCAGCACCTACCCCAATTAAATACAGACTGGAGTGGGAATAGTAAATTAATTAAGGTCAGTGTCCAGCACCTACCCCAATTAAATACAGACTGGAGTGGGAATAGTAAATTAATTAAGGTCAGTGTCCAGCACCTACCCCAATTAAATACAGACTGGAGTGGGAATAGTAAATTAATTAAGGTTAGTGTCCAGCACCTACCCCAATTAAATACAGACTGGAGTGGGAATAGTAAATTAATTAAGGTTCAGTGTCCAGCACCTACCCCAATTAAATACAGACTGGAGTGGGAATAGTAAATTAATTAAGGTTAGTGTCCAGCACCTACCCCAATTAAATACAGACTGGAGTGGGAATAGTAAATTAATTAAGTTCAGTGTCCAGCACCTACCCCAATTAAATACAGACTGGAGTGGGAATAGTAAATTAATTAAGGTTAGTGTCCAGCACCTACCCCAATTAAATACAGACTGGAGTGGGAATAGTAAATTAATTAAGGTTAGTGTCCAGCACCTACCCCAATTAAATACAGACTGGAGTGGGAATAGTAAATTAATTAAGGTTCAGTGTCCAGCACCTACCCCAATTAAATACAGACTGGAGTGGGAATAGTAAATTAATTAAGGTTCAGTGTCCAGCACCTACCCCAATTAAATAC